>OY728167.1:38808213-40008213 GCA_963277665.1 Viscum album | reverse complement strand
TTTTCATGTATTAAGTATTACACAAATGTAATGTAATGTCCATGTACGTCAAGATTTGATCCTCTACATGATGCAAATAGTAACACCTTATCACGTTATTTAAGTTGCAAAAGGTCCTTAAGTCCTCCAAATGACCATAACTTCTCATCTGGGTGTCCGTTTAACCTCTACCACATATCAAATTGAATCTTACAACTAGCTTTACACATCTGTGACAACCTTGACCAACTAAATAACCCTAAAAACCAAGAATATCCCCATATACACTAAAAACCATTACAAACAATGAAAAACCCTAACGAACCCTAAAAAATACTAACAAACCCTAACAAACCCAAAAAACCCCAAAAAATGATAAAAAACCTAAAAAAACTCTAACAAACCCTAAAATACCCTAACAAACCCTAACAACCCCTAATGAACCCCAAGAAGCACTATGAAACCCCAATAAACCCAAAAAACTATAAGAAATCGTAAAAACCCCTAAGAAACCATAAGAAACCCTAAAAAAACCCTAAAAACCCTAACAAAACCCTAAGCGAACCTATGAGACACTAACACACCCTTAGAAACCCTAAAACATCCTTAGAAACCCTAACACAGCCTTAGAAACCCTAGCACACCCATAGAAACCCCAACACACCCATAGAAACCTTAACACAACCTTAGAAACCATTAGAAACTGTAACACTCCATTAGAAACCCTAACCCACCAATAAAAACCCTAACCCACCCTTAGAAACCCTAATAAACCCTTAGACACCCTAAATCACTCTAATAAGCACTAATAAATCCTAACAAACCCTACCAACCAATAATAAACCATAATAAACCCTAATAAACTCTAAACCCCACTACTAAACCCTAATAAACACTAATAAATCGTAATAAACCATAGAACCCTATTAGACCCCAATAAAAGCAACAAAATACCTAAAAACCCAAATATACAAAAAAAGTGCTATGAAACCATTCAAAATGCTAATATTCACAAAAAATGCTCACAAACCCGGTAAAACCTGAAAAAACCCTAAAAAACAAAAAACCAAAAAAAAAACCATAAAAACCCTAAAAAACCCTAAAAACCCTAAAACCCTAAAAAATCCTAAAAACCCTAAAAACCCTAAAACACCTAAAGCATCGAAAAAACCAAAAAAATCTGAAAACAAACCTAAAAAACCTTAAAACTCCTAAAAAAACCTCAAAGAACCATAAAAAATGCTAAGAAACCCTAAAAGACCTAAAAATGCCTAACGAAACCCTAACCAGCCCTTTGAAATAGTTAAAACCACTAAAAACCCCCTATAAAAACCTAAAAACCTCAAAATAAACCCTAATACACCCTAAAAAATCCTAAAACCCCCAAAAAACCCTAAAGAACCATGAAGAACCAATAATGCCACTAACAACGCTACATAAACCCTATCAATTGCTACAAAAACCCGAAAAATGCTTCCAAACCCACAAAACACAACAAAACCCCAAAAAACCTAAAATAACCCTAACAAAGCATAAAAAATCCATACACACTCACAAAACCCAGAAAAAACGCATAAAACCACAAACAACTCAAACAAACCGTAACAAACCCTAAAAACCTTAAAAAAACCTAAGTAACCCTAACAACCACTAATAAACCCTAAGAACCACTAATAAGCCCAAATAACCCATAAAACCACTATTAAACCCTAAAATCTCTACTAAACACTAATAAATCGTAATAACCTGTAATAAACCCTAAAAAACTCTATTAGTCACTAATAAACGCTACACAAGTCCTAAAACCCATAATATACAATAAAAACACTATTAAACCATAATAAACACTAATAATCACTAAAAACCCTAACAAACCTAATAAAATGGTACCAAAATCTCCAAATAATAGCCCACAAAACCCTACAACCCACTAATAAACCCAAAAAAACCCTAATAACCTCAAAATAAATCGAAACAAACCCTAACAACCCCAAATAAATCGTAAAAAAACCTAAAAAGGCCAAATAAATCGTAACAAATGGAAACAAACCACAAAAAACCCCTAATAAACCCCAATAAACCCTAACAAATCATAATAAACCCCAATAAACCGTAATAAACCCAAATACACGTTAATAAACCCTAATAAAAAAAATAAACCCTAATAAACCCTAATAAATCATAAATAACCCTACAAAAGGCTGATAAACCCTAGAAAAAACTATTAATGCCTATAAAAGCCCAATAAAACCCTAATATACAATAAAAACGCTAATAAACTGTAACAAATCCTAAAGAACACTAATAAACCCAAAAGAACCATATAAAACTCTAAAGGACAATAAAAACCCCTAATGAACCCAAATAATGCTAAAACACATTATATAAACCCTAAAAACCACTATAATACCCAAACAAACCCTAAAACACATTAAAAACCCTAACAACCCCTATCAGTCCCAAAAAACAAATAAACCCATAAAACCCCAAAAAAACCATTAAAAGGACATTAGATACCATAAAAGACCATAAAAACCCGTTAACAACCCTTAAAAACCCTAAAAAACACTACAAACAATAAACAACCATGAAAACGCCAAAAAAGTATTCAAATAGACACATAAACCCTAAAAACATTACATAAACCCTAAAAAATGCAACAAAAACTGTAAAAACACAAAAGAAAACAAAAAACGCAACATAAACACAAAAAGAGCTACATAATCCCTAAAAGCACAACATAAAACCTATATCTCTAACACAAACCCTGAAAAACACAACATAAACCTTAAAAACGCAACATAAGCATTAAAAACACAACATAAAACCTAAAAACACAATATATACCCTAAAAACACTCCAGGAACCCTAAAAATGAAACATAAAAGCTAAATCACTCCTAAAAACACTACATAAACTCAGAAAACACAACATAAACCATAAAAAATGCTACATAAAACCTAAACCCTAAATACGCTACAAAAACCCTAAAAACGATACATAAAATTGAAAACCGCTAACTAAACCCTAAAACGCTACATAAACACTAAAAATGCTACATAAACTCTAACAACGCTACCCAAACCCAAAAAAAATGCAACAAAAACCCTAAAGACGCTTTATAACCCTAAAAAATATTAAACCCTAATATACCATAATATAAAAAATTTAACCATAATAAACCCCTAATGACCTCTAACAATCCCAAAAAACACCTTATAATCCCTAAAATCCTAAGAAACTCTACTCAACCCTAATAAAACCCCAAAAATACCTAATAAACCCTAATAAATGATAATAAAACCTAATAAACCCTAAAAACACGTTAAGACAACCTAAACATCCCTAACCAACCCTAATAGACACTAATAAGCACTAATGAACCCTAATAAACCTCAAACAAACCCCAAACAAAGCCTAAAAATCCCTAATAAACCATAAATAAAGCCAAATAAACCCTATTCAACCCTAACAAACCTTAACACACAACAATAACCCCTAATAAAAACCTACAAAACCCTAATAAAAAAATTCTAGTATACATTAAAAAATCCCTAGAAACCCTGATAAACACTAATATAACCTAATAAACCCTAAAAATGCTCACAAACAATGAAAAAACGATCACAAACAATAAAAATGCACTATATTACCTAAAAAGACCTAAAAACACTAATATAACCTAATAAATACAAAAAAATGCTAATATACCATAAAAATTCCTTGAAACCCTAATAAACCATGATAAACTCTAATATAACCAATGAATCCCTAAAAACTCGCACAAACAAAAACAAAATGCTCAAAAACAATAAAAACATGCTTTATTATCTAAATAGACCTAACAGACACTAATATAACCTAATAAAACAAAAAAACTAATAAACCCCTAACAAAATGTTACATAAACCCTAAAAATGAAACATAAACCCTAAAAACGCAACATAAACCCAAAAAATGCTACATAAACCCAAAAAACCCCTAAATAAACCCCAAAAGCACTACATAAACCCTAGAAACGTATCATAAACCCTAAACAACTCAACATAGACATTAAAAAATGCTACAAAAAACCTAAAAACACAACATAAACCCTAAAAACACTACATGAACCCAAAAAAACATTACCAAAACCCTAAAAAATGCAACATAAATGCTACATCACACCTAAAACGCTACATAAACACTAAAACGCAACATAAAACCTAAAATTACTACATAAAACCTAAACCCTAATCACACTATATAAACCCTAAAAACATTACATAAACCCTAAAAAACTGCTACACCAAACCTAAAACTGCTAACTAAACCATAAAAGTGCTACATAAACAATAAAAATGCTACATAAACTCAAACAACGCTACAAAAACACTAAAAAATGCTACAAAATCCCTAAAGATTCTTCTAAATCCTCAAAAATATTAAACTATAATATACCATAATATAAAAAATAAAACCCTAATAAACTCTAGTAATTATTAAAAACACATTATAATCTCTAAAAACCCTAAGAGACTCTACACCACCCAAATAAAACCCCAAAAATACCTAATAAAACCTAATAAATGATAATAAAACCTAATAAACCCTAAAAACACATTAAGAAAACCTAGACAACCCTAACCAACCCTAATAGATACTAATAAACACTAATAAACCGTAATAAACTCTAAAAAATCCCTAAAAAACCCTAATAAACCATAAATAAATCCAAATAAACCCTACTCAACCCGAACAAACCTTAAAACACCATAATGACCCCTAATAAAGCCGTACCAAACCCTAATAATGAAAAAAATGATCTTATACCTTAATAAATACCTAGAACCCATGATAAACTCTAATATAACCTAATAAAAACTAAAAATGCACACAAACAATAAAAAAATGATCACAAACAATAAAAACATGCTATATTACCTAAAAAGACCTAAAAACATTAATATAACCTAAGGAAAAAATGCTAATATACCTTAAAAATCCCTAGAAACCATAATAAACCATAATAATCTCTAATATAACCTAAGAAACCATAAAAACGCTCACAAAAAAAATTAAAATGCCCACAAACAATAAAAAAACTATATTATCTAAAAAGACTTAACAAACACTAGTATAACCTAATAAAACAAAAAAAAACTAATAAACCCCTAACAAACCCTAATATACCCTAAAAATCCCTAATAAACCCTAATAGAAACTAATAAACCCTAATAAAACCATAATAAAACCCTAAAAATACCTTCTCAACCCTAATAAACCTTGACACACCATAATAAAACCTAATAAACCCCATCTAAACCCCAATAAACAAAAAAACCCAAACAACCCATTAAAAAGCCATAGAAACCCTAATAAACCATAATAAATTATAATAAAACCTAATAAACCATAAAAATTGCTCAAAAACACTAAAAACTCGATAATAAAACCTAAAAAGTCTTAACAACCCCTCATATATATTAACAAAAACTAAAAAACACTCATATACCCTAATAAAAACACTATCAAAACCTAGTGAACCATAAAAATCCCTAACAAACCATAATAAAAACTACTCAACCCTAATAAACCCTAATAAAACCCTAAAAATACCTTATCAACCCTAATAAACATTAACATAATATAATAAAAGTAAAGACCCAAAATTTCCATGTATTTTTTTAAAATAAATGAGAATTTTACGAGTCCGTAAAAATCAACAGCACGTGATTCTGAGGCCCAGAGTGCCCGGAATGAATTTCTGAACATTTGTTTGGGTATGTTCAGTAAACGTGCGAGTGGGTTTTTCTATCTTTTTAACTAGTGCTCAGAATTGAAATCTGATGGCACCGTTGAACTCGCAGCTCCAATTTTTTCTTAACGAGACTTTCACCTGAATGGTAGATGGTAGAGGGTGAAAGTTAGTTTTTGGGTTTTTTGTGAAAGAATAAAATAAAAATAAAATTATGTGAAACTTTATTTTTATTTTCAGCACCCATGTGGGTGTTGGGAGGTGGGGTCCACCGGAACTAAACCTCTTTGTAGAAGTTGGGAAGTGGGGACCACCAGACCCTAAGCTCCCATGAGAGGTTATGGTGGTGGGGACCACCAGACCCTAACCTTCCATGAGAGGTTATGGTGGTGGGGACCACCAGACCCTAACCTCCCATAAGGGGTTGTGGAGTTGGGGACCACCCGAGGCCTAAACCTCTCAACCCCCTCTTAATTAGGTAGAAACCTCTCAACTCCCTCATTAATGTGGAGGAGCCTCTTGAGCATCCTCCACATTAATTGTGCCAACACACATACCTTTAATTGTGCCAACTTAGTTAATTGGCTTGCCGCCTTTTTATATTAAGTAACAACATCGTTGGAATTTAGGAAGGTTCCAAATAAATGAATCGTCCTAAATTCCACGATCGTTACCCACCTCCCCCCTCTTCTATATATATGGAGCTTGGGAGGAGGATTTGGGACAGCTTCTCCAAGCGACGAAGCGCTGGTAAAGTGATGCGACGCCCTACACTTGGATGATTATGCCCTCCAAAGAAGAACACATTCTTCAACGAAGAACGAGCTCCCCAACAAAGAACGATTGGCCAACTAAGAATGCTGACCTCTTTTGACCATCTTCCTCGGGACTTCTTCTGATGTGGGATGTCCTCACCTACGGCGAATCGACGACCATACTACCTTCTTGCGCCAATGCCATCAAGCGAACGAGGTAGGGTTTTTTTGTGATTGATTATATTCCCATGTTCTTCCTTTCTTTAAAACGAAAAAGTGGATGTTTTCTTTTACGGGCAGGAAACAATCATTGCGGGAGGGTTTGATGTTTTTTACTATTGTTTATGATGAGTCACTTGCTACCGCCCAAATGTGGAGAGTGCTGTCCAAACTAACATGGCCCTAATTCAGTCGAATCGGCTTGCACCCCTCGCGGGGCCATCCTAGCCGAATCGGCCTCACGGCGCCCTCCCGGCCGAACCACCCTCGTCATGCCCTCCCGGACAAATGGCCCTCGCGGCGCCCTCTCAGCCGAGCAACCCCACGGCTGAGCCGCTATCCGTGGCCGAGTCAACACGCTGCCTTCATCGCATTGTGGCCTCCACGGCCCCTCGCGGCCCTCGCGGCTTGCTGGACCCCTAGAGGACTGGGCCGCATCATGGGCCAGCATTGACCCAGCGGGTTGGGCCTGGTCGACCTGAACCAGGTCGACCCAAGCCAGGCCAGGCCAGGTCAGTCCGACTGGGTCAGACTGGACCCGGGCCCACTACGACCCTTTTCACTCCTTTGGCTATATCATTGGCACCGGACGTACGTTTGAAGAATCGTCAAGGGTGTTGGAATTCTTGGAGTGATTTGGTCCATTTGAGTATACCCTACTAGAGTTTTGGGTATAGTTAAGATACAGTCTGGTTGGATCGATCATGAATCCAACTGGGCCTTCAGAACTAAAAGGCTAATAACTCACAGATTGGGCATCCGAATGATGCACCGTCTATTTTGTTGAGACCCCCATGATATGAAGGTCCTTTGAGATGTTTCATAATTGGACTTCATGAAGGTTTGTGTATTGACCAGTAGCTCATGGAGCAGATCCTCCCGGAGATGAATGAGCTTAGTGCGGAGACCTTGTAGCTGGCTAAGACCTGATGACTGCTGACCGTTTTAACTCGGAGTGACTCTACTAGCCCAGTGGGGAGCGCCTTGGTGTCACGACATACCCACAGTGGGGAGCTCCTTGATGTCGTGGAAGGCCCACAGTACTCGATAGGAGTATTACCTCAACATGATACGAGGGGGAGCGCGCTTGGTGACACGGTAGACCCACAGTGGGGAGCACCTTGGTGACGCAGCAGACCCACGGTACTTGACAAGAGAAGTACCTCAACAGTACAAGGTTAGTGGGAAGCACGCTTGGTGTCCCGGAAGGACCACTATACTTGATAGAAGATGAGTTCTACAGAAGCCGAGGTTTCGATAATGTGACTAGAGATATTACTTGATACTACCCCTAGAATAAAATCATGGTTTGAGTTGAGTCAGTTTTTCTGTGTTTTCCTTAGGATTGAGATAGATTAATTGATAACTTAGGTATATGTATGGGCATATACCTAAGTAGGTTTATCTGTTGACTTCATACTTTGTGGTTTATCCGTAGTGGATTTTGTCAGACCTTGAGGGTCTCGGGGTCCCTACAAAGTATCGTTATACTCACACCTGCACGGGATACGCCTGCACCTTGTTGTGTTGGTTGCAGATGATGGGAAAAGCTGACAGAGGCTGAGAGTACCAGGACTGGATAGTTCTCAGAGTTGGACCTTATGGCGTGTCGGTATGGAGAGGATATGGATGGACATGGAGTGCTAAGGAGGTGATCTGTACCTACCCTTCAGGTAGGAACACCGAAGGATGATCCTATGGTTGTCTTTCTCTTTCTTAAATTATATTGAATATCAGTTTTACTTGTACTTTTCAGTTGGGCTTGTATTCTGGCACCTATTCACTTATTCTACTCACTTGTTTACTATACAGTTTACTTGTGTTCGTATCTTGTTGGGTGCTTGGTTATGTGAGTTTCCAGGTTATAATGGCAATGCCTTCCCAATTTTTGGGAATACGCCTTTGGTGCTAGTCGCTAGCCCCTAGCCTATGGAAGGCGGGCTTGGGGTAGTCAAGGCACGGGCCCCGGGGGATGGGTGGTGACAATAAACCATAATAAACCCCACTAAACCCTAAAAAATGCAAATATACCATTAAAAATCCCTAAAACCCCAAATAAATGCTAATAAAACCTAACAAAGCTTAAAAGCACTAATAAAACCTAATAAACACTACTAAACCCTAAAAACCCTAATATACCCTCTCAAAAATTAGTAAACCATAATGCATGATAATAAACCCTAATAAATCCTAAACATACTCAAATATTCCTTAATATACCATAATATACCCTAATAAACCCAACTCAATCCTAATAAAACCCTAAAAATACCTAATAAACCCTAATAAACCTTAACAAACCATAATAAACCCTAATGAAATCCTAATAACCCTCACCAAACCCTTAATAAAGGTAATATACCATTAAAAAACCCTAAAACCCTAACAAAAACCAACTTCCACGAAAACCCCAAAAATTAACTTTCACCCTCGACCATCTGCTGCTGAGGTGAAAGCCTCCTTAATGGTATATTAGGGGTTTAGGGATTTTTAATGGTATATTTGCATTTTTTAGGGTTTAATGGGGTTTATTATGGTTTATTGTCATGACCCGTACCCCGGGGCCCATGCCTTGACTAACCCAAGCCCGACATTCATAGGCTAGGGGCTGGCGAATAGCACCAAAGGCATATTCCCAAAAACTGGGAAGGCATTGCTTTTTTAACCTGCAAACTCACGTAACGAAGAACACATCAAGATACGAATACAAGAAAACTGTATAGTAAACAAGTGAGTACAATAAGTAAAAAGGGGCCAGAATACAAGCCCAACTGGAAAGTACAAGTACAACTGACATGCGATACAACTGAAGAAATGGAAAGACACCACTAGATCGTCCTCTGGGGTTCCTACCTTAAGGGTAGGTACAAATCATCTCCTCAACACTCCACGTCTATCCGTCTCCTCTGCGTACCAACACGCCATAACTTCCACCTCCGAGCATCGTCCAGTCCTATTACTCTCAGCCTCAGTCAGTGTTGTCCATCATCTACAACCAACACAACATGGTGCGGGCATAGCCCGTGCAGGGGTGAGTATAATGATACTTAGTATGGACCCTGACACCCTCAAGGTATCACAAAATCCACCAAGGATAAACCAAAAAGTATGAATTCAACAGATAACCCTACTTAGGTATATGCCCATACACATACCTAAGTTATCATTTAATCTATCTCAATCATGAGGAAAACACAAAAAAACTGACTCAGCTCAAACCAGGATTTTATTCTAGGGGTAGTATCAAGTAACATCCCCAGTCACATTATCTAAACCTCAGATACTGGATAACTCCTCCACTATTGAGTATAGTGGGCCTACCGTGACACCATGTGCACTTATCACTAACCATGGACTGCTGAGGTAATCCTCTTGTCGAGTACCGTGGGTCTGCTGCGTCACCAAGGCGCTCCCCACCGTGGGTCTGCTGTGTCCCCAAGAGCGCTCTCCCTCATACCCTGCTGAGGTACTCCTCTTATCGACTACCATGGGTCTACCGCGACACTGAGGATCTTCCCACTATGGGTCTGCCACGACACCAAGGCACTCCCCATTGGGCTAGTAGAGTCACTCCGAGTCAAAATGGTCAGTAGTCATCAGGTCTCATCCAGCAACTAGGTCTCCGTACTAAGCTTTCTCGTCTCCATGAGGATCTGCACCACAAGCTACTGGTCGATACTCCAACCATCACGAAGTCCCACGTAGAAGCATCTCAAAGGTCCGCCACGTCAATGGGGTCTCAGCGCAACAAATGGCATGTAAATCGAACACTCAGTCTGTGAATTATTAGCCTTTTAGTTCTGGGGGCCCGGTTGGATTTTTTCTCGATCCAACCTGACCATATCTCAACAATACTCAAAACTCCAGTAGGGTATATTCAAAGGGACCGACTTGATCCAAGATTTCCAGTGCCGCTGAAGGTTCTTCAAACGGATATCTGGTGCCAAATATATGGTCGAAGGAGCGTAAAGGGCCATAGTGGGCCTGGGTCTGGTCCCACCCGGTCAGACTGACCCGACCTGACCTGTCTTGGGTCAACGTGGTTCAGGTCGACCCGACATGACCCACTAGGTCAAGGCTATCCCGTAATGCGGCCCAGTCCGTTGGTGGTCCGGCAAGCCGCGAGGGCCAGGAGGGGCGCGAGCCGATGCTGCCGAGGCGCCGCGAGGGGCCGGGGCTAGTTCAGCCGGGGCGCCGTGAGGGGCGTGCGCCGGTTCGGCCGGGCATCGCGAGGGGTGCAGGCTGGTTCAGCTGGGGCTCCGCGGGGGGGGGGGGGGGGGGGGGGGGTAGTCTTGTTTGGCCGAGGCTCAACGGGGGGGGGGGGTGCTAAGGCAGCTCGGCTCGACAGATCGGCACGGCGGCGGCACGTAGCGGCGGAGGCCGCGTGTGGCGGAGCGTCGTTGCCTTTGTCACCTTCCTCCATTTCAAGGAACACACACAGTTCAACACAAGGATTTCGGAGAGTATGGGCCATGTTAGTTTGGCCCGCAATCCTTGTATTTGGGCGGTAGCAAGTGGCTCATCATAAACAAGAGTGAAGAACATCAAACCCTCCAGCAATGTTTTTTTCCCGCCCGCAAAAGAAAACATCCACATTATTCATTTTAAATGAAGGAATTACTTGGGAATATAATCATACACAAGAAAATCCCTACCTCTTTCGCTTGATGGCATTGTCGCAAGAAGGTAGTACGATCATCAATTCACCATAGGTGAGGACATACCACATCAGAAGAAGTCCCAAGGATGAAGGTCGAAGGAGGTCGGAATTCTTCGTTGACAGAGCATTATTAATTGGGGAGCGCGTTCTTCATTGGAGAAAGCATTTTTCATTGGAGGGCATAATCCTCCAACAGTTTGGGGTTGCGTCACTTTACCAGCATTTCGTCGCATGGTGAAGCTGTCCAAAATCCTCATCCCAAGCTCCATATATATATGATAGGGGGAGGTAGGTATCGATCATGTAATTTTGGATGGTTCATTTATTAGGAACCTTCCTAAATTCCAATGAAGTTTTTACTTAATTTAAAATGGGGGCAAGCCAATTAACTAAGTTCGCACAATTAATGGTATGTTTGTTGGCACAATTAATGTGGAGGAAGCTCAAGAGGTACCTCCAAATTAATGAGGGAGTTGAGAGGTTTATCCCTCATTAAAAGGTGGTTGAGAGGTTTAGGCCTTGGGTGGTCCCCACCACCAAAAGCCCTCATGGGAGGTTAGGGTCTGGTGATCCCCACCACCATAACCTCTCATGGGAGGTTATGGTCTTGTGGTCCCCACTTCCCAACATCCACAAAGAGGTTTAGTTCTGGTTGACCCCACCTCCCAACACCCACATCGGTGTTGAAAATAAAAATAAAGCATCACACACTTTTATTTTTATTTTATTATTTCATGAATTACCTAAAAAATAACTTTCAGCCTCGACCATTTGCTATTGAGGTGAAAGTCTCCTTAAGCAAAAACTGGCGCTGCGAGTTCAACGGTGACCTCAGATTTCAATTCTGAGCACCGGTTCAAAATTTATAGAATCTCGCTCACACGTTTACTGAACGTACCCAAACAAAAGTTCAGAAATTCATTCCGGGCACTCCGGGCCTTGGAATCACGCACAGTCAATTTTTGCAGACTCGTAAAGTTCTCATTTATTTAAAACAATTACATGGAAATTCCAGGTCTTTACATTTATTATAGTGTGTTAAGGTTAATTAGGGTTGAGTAGATATTTTTAGGGTTTTATTGAAGTTGAGTAGGTATCTTTAGGATTTTATTAGGGTTTATTAGGGTTGAGTAGTGTTTATTAGGGTTTGTTAGGAATTTTTATGGTTTACTAGGGTTTGTTAGTGTTTTTATTAGGGTATATGAGTGTTTTTTAGTTTTTATTAATATATAAGAGGGGTTATTAGGACTTTTTATGTTTTATTAGAGTGTTTTCAGTGTTTGTGAGCATTTTTTATGGTTTATTAGGTTTTATTTGAATTTTTTATTATTTATTAGTGTTTCTAGGGATTTTAATGGGTTGTTTGCATTTTTTTGTTTACTGGGGTTTAGTTGGGTTTTATTAGGTTTTATTATGGTGTGTCATGGTTTATTAGGGTTGAGAATGTATTTTTAGGGTTTTATTAGGGTTTATTAGTTTTTATTAGGTTTTATTAGGGATTTTTAGGGTTTATTATGGTTTGTTAGGGGATTATTAGTCATTTTGTTTTATTAGGTTATATTAGAGTTTGTTAAGTTTTTTAGATAATATAGAATTTTTTTTGTTAGTGAGCATTTTGTTTATGTTTGTGAGTGTTTTTAGGGTTTCTTAGGTTATATTAGAGTTTATTATGGTTTATTATGGTTTCATGGTATTTTTAAGGTATATTAGCATTTTTTTTGTCTTTATTAGGTTATATTAGTGTTTTTAAGACTTTTTAGGTAATATAGCATGTTTTTATTGTTTGTGGTCATTTTTTTATTATTTGAGATCATTTTTAGGCTTTATTAGTTTATATTAGAGTTTTTCAGGGTTTCTAGGGATTTTTAATGTATACTAGCATTTTTTTCATTATTAGGGTTATGTAGGGTTTTATTAGGGGTCATTATGGTGTGTTAAGGTTTGTTATGGTTGAGTAGGGTTTATTTGGATTTATTTATGGTTTATTAGTGATTTTTAGTGGGGTTTGGGGTTTATTATGGTTTATTAGTGTTTATTAGTGTCGATTAGGGTTGGATAGGGTTGTTTATGTTTGACTAACATGTTTTTAGAGGTTATTAGGTTTTATTATCATTTAATAGTTTTTATTAGGTATTTTTGGGGTTTTATTAGGGTTGAGTAGAGTCTCTTAGGGTTTATAGGGATTATAATGAATTTTATGGATTATTAGAGTTTATTTGGGGTTTATTAGGGTTTAATTTTTTATATTACAGTATATTAGGGTTTAATATTTTTGAGGGATTTGAAGCATCTTTAGGGTTTTATAGCATTTTTTATTGTATGTGTAGCATTTTTTTAATTTATGTAGCATTTTTAGTGTTAATGTAGTGTTTTTAGGGTTTAATTATCGGTTATAGGTTTTATGTGGCATTTTTTAGGGTTTATGAAACGTTTTTAGGGTTCATGTTGCTTGTTTAGGGTTTAGGTTTTATATAGCATTTTTAGGGTTTCTGTTGCGTTTTTTGGGTTTATGTAGCATTTTTATTTGTGATGTAGCATTTATGTTGCACTTTTTAGGGTTTATGTAACATTTTTAGGGTTCATGTAGTGTTTTTAGGGTTTATGTTGTGTTTTTAGGATGTTTGTAGTGTTTTTTAATGTTTATGTTGTGTTGTTTAGGGTTTATGTTACGATTCAAGTGTTTATGTAGTGATTTTTGGGATTATGTATATTTTTGGGTTTATGTTGTGTTTTTTGGGTATATGTTTCATTTTTTGGGTTTTGTTGAATTTTTAGGGTTAATGTCACATTTTTTGGGTTTATGTACCTATTTGTTTCCTTTTTATGGTTTTAATGGTTGTTTATGTTTTGTACTGGTTTTTAGGGGTTTAAGGATTATTAATGGGTGTTTATGGTTTTTATGGTATTTGATGGGGTTTCAATGGTTTTTTGGGGGTTTTAATGGGTTTATTTGTTTTTTCAGGATAGACAGTGGTTGTTAGGTTTTTTTATTATGTTTTAGGGTTTGTTTGGGTATTGTAGCAGTTTTTAGGGTTTATGTAATGTGTTTTAGCGTTTTGGGTTCTTTAGGTTTTTTTAGTGTTCTTTAGAGTTTATTATGGTTCTTTAGGGTTTATTAGTGTTCATTAGGGTTTTTTAGTGTTGTTTTGGATTTATTACGGTTTATTACTGTTTTTATTGTATATTAGGGGTTTATTGGGCCTTTTTGGGCATTAATAGATTTTTCTATGGTTTATCAACCTTTTGGGGTAATTTAGGATTTATTAGGGTTTCTTAGGGTTTATTTTATTTAATAAGGTTTATTAACGTGTATTTGGGTTTATTATAAATTATTAGGGTTAATTATAATTTGTTAGGGTTTATTACAGTTTATTAGGGGTTTTTTATGGTTTGTTTTAGTTTGTTAAAATTTATTTGGCGTTGGTAGGATTTTTTACGATTTATTTGGGTTTTTTATGGTTTGTTACGATTTATTATAGGGTTATTAGGGTTTGTTAGGTTTATTAGCAGGTTGTAGGGTTTTTTAGGCAATTATATGGCGGGGTTTGTAGTGTTTTGTCGGGTTTGTTAGGGTTTTTAGTGTAAGATTTATTATGGATCAATAGTGTTTTTATTGTATATTAGGGGTTTTAGGGCTTTTGTATCATTTATTAGAGTCTAATAGGGTTTTTAGGGTTTATTACAGGTTATTATGATTTATTAGTGTTTATAAGGTTTTTAGGGTTTAATAACGGGTTTCAGATATTATTTGGGTTTATTAGTGGTTCTTAGGGGTTGTTAGTGGTTGATAGGGTTTGTTAGGTTTTGTTAGGGTTTGTTAGGAAGTGTGTTTTTATATTATCACACATGTTATTATTATCATTATTATCATTATCATTATTATCATTATCATTTTTATAATAGTCATTATTGTTGTTACTATTATTATTATTATTATTATCGTCACATGAAAATGCAGATGCACATGCGTTATTGTTTACTATTTATTAATTTATTTTTTTGTACGTGCATATGTTTTTGTTGTTGTTATTATTATTTTTATTACATATATTATTATTATTATTATCATCACATGAATATGTGCATGCACGTCCGTTATTATTTATTACAATGCACGCGCACACGCAAGGCACCTACATTATTCTATTATCACATGCATTTTTATTGTTAATGTCATTATTACTGTTATTTATATTATTGTTATTATCATCAAATGAAAATGCAAATGCACATGCGTTATTATTTATTACCATACATGCGCACATTCAATACATGTGCGTTATTATATAATTACATGCACTATTATTATTAATATTACTATTATGGTTATTATTGTCATTACGTGCGCTATGAGTTATTATTTATTATCATGCACTGCACATGCAATTCACGTGCGTTATTCTATTCTCACATGCATTTTTTTGTTATTATTATTATTATTACTGTTATTATTTTTATTATAATCATCATCTCATGCACATTAACATGCTCATGCACATGCATTATTATTTATTTTTTATTACCATGCACGTGCACATGCAATGCACACACGTTATTTTATTATCACATACGTTGTTATTCTTATTGTTGTTATTATTATTGGGGTGGTTGTTGTTGTTGTTGTTGTTGTTGTTGTTGTTGTTATTGTTGTTGTTATCATCACATGCAAATTCACTTGCAAATGCATAAAGACGCACATTCAATGCACGTTCATTATTCTATTATCACATGCGTTGTTATTATTAATATTATTATTATCATCATCATCATCATCATCATCAAGATCACATGAAAATGCAATGCACAAGCATTATTATTTACTACCATGCACGTGCACATGTAATGCACATGCAATATTCTATTATCACATGCATTGGTACTACTACTATTATCACTACTACTACTGCTGTTATTATTATTATCATCACATGCAAATGCAGATGCATGTGCGTTATTATTTATTATTTATTACCATGCTCGTGCATATGCAATGAACTTGTATTATTCTTTTATTATTATTATTATTATTATTATCACAGTTTTTATTATTTTATTATTATTATTATTATTATCATTATCATTATTATTATCATTTTCACATGCAAATCCACATGCATGTGCATTGTTATTTATTATTTATTACCATACACGTGCATGCGTTATTATTATTATTATTATTATTAAAATTAGAATTATTAATATTATTATCAAATGTAAAGGCACATGCACATGCATGTGCGTTCTTATTTACTATTATTTATTTATTATTTACTACTATGCATGTGCACATACAATGCACTTCCGTTATTCTATTATTATTATTATTATTATTATTATTATTATTATTATTCTTGTTATTGTTATTTGTATCATCAAATACAAATGCACATGCACATGTGTTGTTATTTATTATTTATTACCATGCACGTGAAAGCATCATTATCATTATCATTACATGTAAATGCACATGCACGTGCATTATTATATATTATTAATTATCATTCACATGCAAATGCAATGCACTTGCGTTATTCTATTATCACATTTTTTATTTTTATTTATTCTAATGCACATGAACACGCAATGCACATGCGTTATTCTATTATCACATGTGTTATTATATATTATTTTTTATCATTCACATGAAAATTCACATTCATGTGGACTTGGTTATTATTTATTGTTTGATACCTTGCACATGCACATGCAAATGCCCATGCACATGCACGTGCACTTGTATGTGCGTAATTATTTATTATTTATTATCATTCACATGCACATGCACATACACATGCAATTCACAAGCATTATTATTTATATTTTATTATTTATTATCATTCACATGCAAATGCACAGGTGTCTGCACATGCACGTGCGTTATTATTTATTATTGAAACCATGCACATGCTTACGCACATGCACGTGCATTATTACTACTACTATTATTAGAGGTATTTTTAGGGTTTACTATAACTTTTTATGATTTTTAGGTGTTATTAACATTTATTATTATTTGTTAGGGTTTTAGGGTTTTTTAATGGTACATTAGCATTTTTAAGGTTTAGTGGGGGTTATTACGATTTTACTAGGGTTTATTATCATGTGTTAAGGTTAATTAGGGTTTAATAGGTATTTTTACGGTTTTATTAGGTTTGAGTTGGGTTTATTATGGTATATTATGGAATATTTGTGTATGCTTAGGATTTATTAGGGTTTATTATGGTTCATTATGGTTTATTAATTTTTAAGAGGGAATATTTGGTTTTTTCAGTGTTTAGTAGTGTTTATTTGGGTTTATTAGTGATTTTGAGCTTTATTAGGTTTTATTAGCATATATTAGGGGTTTTAGGGATTTTTAATGGTGTATTTACGTTTTGAGGGTTTAATGGAGCTAATTATGGTTTATTATGGTGTGTTAAGGTTTATTAGGGTTGAGTAGGTATTTTTAGGGTTTTATTAGGGTTGAGTGAGTATCATTAAGGTTTTATTAGGGTTTATTAGTGTTGAGTACAGTTTATTAGGGTTTGTTAGGGATTTTTAGGGTTTATTAGGGTCTCTTAGAGTTTTTATTAGGGTATATGAGTGTTTTTTAGTTTTTGTTAATATATATGAGGATTTGTTATGACATTTTAGGTTTTATTATCATTTTTTTGTGATTCTAATCATTTTTAATGGTTTATTAGCTTTTATTTGAATTTACTATGGTTTATTAGGGTTTCTAGGGCTTTTTAATGGTATGTTTGCATTTTTTTGTTTATTGGTGTTTAGTTGGGTTTTATTAGGTTTTTTTGTGGTGTGTCCAGATTTATTGGGGTTGACAAGGTATTTTTAGGGTTTTATTAGGATTTTATTGGGGTTTATTAGTTTTTATTAGGGTTTATTATGGATTTTTAGGGTTTATTAGTGTTTGTTAGGGGTTTATTAGTTGTTTTGTTTCATTAGGTTTTATTAGTGTTTGTCAGGTCTTTTTAGATAATATAGCTTGTTTTTATTGTTTGTGAGCATTTTGTTTTTGTTTGTGAGTATTTTTAGGGTTTCTTTGGTTATATTAGAGTTTATTATGGTTTATTAGTGTTTCTAGGGATTTTTATGGTATATTAGCATTTTTGTCTTTATTAGGTTATATTAGTGTTTTTAGGTCTTTTTAGGTAATATAGTGCGTTTTTATTGTTTATGATCTTCTTTTTATTGTTTATGAAAATATTTAGGGTTTATTTGGTTATATTAGTGTTTATCAGGGGTTTTAGGAATTTTTTAATGTATATTAGCATTTTTTTTCTTTATTAGGGTTTTTTAGGGTTTTATTAGAGGTTATTATGGTGTGTTAAGGTTTTTTAGGGTTGAGTAGGGTTTATTTGGCTTTATTTATGGTTTATTAGGGGTTTTTTGGGTTTGTTTGGGGATTATTAGGGTTTATTAGTGTTTATTAGTGTCTATTAAGGTTTTTTGGGTTTCTTAGTTTTTCTTAACGTATTTTTAGGGTTTATTAGGATTTATTATCATTTATTAGGGTTTATTAGGTATTTTGGGGGTTTTATTAGGGTTGAGTAGAGTTTCTTAGGATTTTAGGGATTATAAGGTGTTTTTATGGATTATTAAAGTCTATCAGGGGTTTATTAGGGTTTAATTTTATATATTATGGTATATTAGGGTTTTATATTTTTGAGGTATTAAAAGCGTCTTTAGGGTTTTTGTAGCATTTTTTAGGGTTTGTGTAGCATTGTTAGAGTTTATGAAGCAGTTTTAGTGTTTATATAGTGTTTTAGGGTTAAGTTAGTGGTTTTAGAATTTATGTATCATTTTTAGGGTCTATGTGACGTTTTTAGGGTTTATGTAGAGTGTTTAGGGTTTAAGATTTATGTAGAATTTTTAGGGATTATATTGCATTTTCTAGGATTATGTAGTGCTTTTAGGGGTTATGTAGCATTTATGTTGCATTTGTTACGGTTTATGTAACGTTTTTAGGGTTCATGGAATGTTTTTAGGGTTTATATTTTGTTTTTTTTCTGTGAAGCATTTTTTAATGTTTATGTTGCATTTTTAGGGTTTATGTTGTGTTTTTAGGGTTTATGTTACAGTTATAGGGTTTATGTAGTGCTTTTAAGGTTTATGTAGCGTTTTTTGGGTCTAGGTTGTGTTTTTTTATTATGTTGCGTTATTAGGGTTTTTGTTTCATTTTTGGGTTTATGTAATGTTTTTAGGGTTTATGTATCTATTTGAAGCCTTTTTTAGGGTTTTATGGTAGTTTATGGTATGTAGTGTTTTTATGGTTTTTATGGGTTGTTAATGGGTGTTTATGGATTTTCATGGTACCTGATGGATTTTAATGGGTTTTTGGAGGTTTTTATTGGTTTATTTGATTTTTTGCGATTGATAGGGGTTGTTAGGGTTTTTAGTTTATTTTAGGGTCTGTTTGGGTATTGTAGCGGGTTTTAGGGTTTATTTAATGTGTTTTAGCGTTGTATTGGGTTATTTAGGGGGTTTTAGTGTTCTTTAGAGTTTAACATGGTTCTTTAGGTTTTATTAGGGTTTTTAGGGTTTATTATTTTTATTTAGGATTTGTTACAGTTTATTAGCATTTTTTATTGTATATTAGGGTTTTATTGGGATTTTGTAGGCATTAATTGCTTTTTCTAGGGTTTATCAAACTTTTTTATGGTTATTTTTTTATGTAATATGTTTTATTATGGTTTATATTATGTATTAGGGTTTAGTAACTTGTATTTGGATTTATTGCGATTTATTAGGGTTTATTATGATTTTTTAGGGTTTATTGCGGTTTGTTAGGGGTTTGTTATAGTTTATTTCTGTTTGTTACAAATTATTTGGCATTGTTAGGATTTGTTACAATTTATTTGTGGTTGTTAGTGTTTGTTACAATTTTTTTGTGGTTATTAGGGTTTGTTAGGGTTTATTAGTGGGTTGTAAGGTTTTGTAGGCTATTATTTGAAGGTTTTTGTCGTATTTTGTCTGGTTTGTTAGGATTTTTAGTGATTATTAGGGTTTCTTATGGTTTAATAGTGTTTTTTATTATATATTAGGGGTTTTAGGGCTTTTGAAGCATTTATTAGGGTCTAGTAGTGTTTTTTAGGGTTTATTACAGGTTATTACAATTTTTTAGTGTTTATTAGGGTTTTTAGGGGTTAATAGTTGGTTTTAGGGGTTATTAGGGTTTATTAGTGGTTCATTGGTGTAATTAGTGGTTTTTAGTGTTTGTTAGGTTTTGTTAGGGTTTTTAGGGGTTTTTAAGGTTTGTTTGAGTTTTTTTGGGTTTTATTCATTTTTTGGGTTTTATGGGTTTGTTTGGATTTTGTATGCTTTGATAGGATTATTTTAGCATTTTTTGCTGTTTTGATGCGTTTTGTGAGTTTTGAAGCATTTTTTGGGTTTTTTTATCAATAGTTAGGGTTTATGTAGAATTGTTAGTGCCTTTAGTGGTTCTTTAGGGGTTTCTTAGGGTTTTCTTAGGGTTTAACTTTTTATATTATGGTATATTAGGGTTAAAATTTTAGAGGGTTTTGAAGTGTATTTAGGGTTTTTGTAGAACTTGTTATGGCTTGTGTAGATGTTTCTGACGCTTTCGCTGGGGCACGCGCGTCCATCCGCTTGGGCGCGCCGGGCGTCTTTTCTTGTTGCCCCACGTTCCCGCTTTCCAAAGGCGGGCGGCACACGCTCCTTGTTCAGGGACGTCTACTTCTTGATCGAAACGGGATAATGGGATGTCAGTTCTTCCTTCCATGGATTCCTCCTCGGAGTTTCGTCACCTAGTCTGTGTCTCCCTCATAGATTTAATATGTTGTTCGTGAAACTCTTCCCAGTGCCATCTTTTCATGGACGCCGGTTAATTACACTGCTTCTATCAGGACATTCCAAAGGGTCCGGTTAGGGAAGCAACCTTCAGTTGGGGAAGTAGTCACGTCGAGGCATCATTAACATGTCTGAACGCAGGGGGATTGGCGTGTCTATTGTTGGTCCCTTATTATAGGGATTCTTGAGGGCGCGGAAGCCCGAGGCAACCCACATAGAACGTGGGTAATTTTATGACATAGGCAAGTATCTGAGGTTTTCCTCAGCTTCCTATGTTTAACACGGGGTATGCCACAAGTTTAACGTCCAACGACGACAAGGGATGACCAAAACACTAACTGGAGTGGATCAGATTGAAGAACCCCCTAGAGGGAACACCGATGTTTGGTCCAGCACGTGGGCGGCTTCCCAAATTCTATGGAAGGGAATAGGGTGGCATGATCTCACCGGGATGTGGCGGCCCGGGTAAAAATCAGGGTGGATGAGATGGGGCCATCATGGAGGTGACGGTGGTGATGGGCTTGAGCCTTGAAGAGACTTCCTACATATCCCCATGGAAAGGAATCAATGTCTATGTAGTTCTGTATGGAATGGGGCTTACACACTGAGGTGGCCCAAGGATATGGGGTTGGTGAACCAACGTGAAGGGGACCAGGGGTCCAGGTGGGCTTGTACCTAGTGGAGGCTTCCTACGTACCATGCCTTAGCATGGATCAATGTCCACGTAGTTTAGGTTGGACGCCGGAGGGCCGACGTGAAGGGGACCAGAGGTCCAGGTGGGCTTGTACCTTGTGGAGGCTTCCTACGTACCATGTCTTGACATGGATCAAAGACCAGGTAGATTAGGTTGGTCACAACGGCTTATCGCTGGACTAGGATGTAGTTTAACATCATGCGGGATGAGGGCGTGTCGGGGAACCAACGTGGAGAAGGAACTTGGTCTAGATGGTGTGGGGCATACACTCTAGCCTTCTCAGGTGCTGGTGAACTGACGTGAAGGAGGTCGGAGTGACCAACGGGTGGTGGGCTTTAACCTCGTGGAGGCTTCCTATGTACCATGCCTTAGCACGGATCAAATTCTACATATTAAAGATGGGATTTCGTTAGCGAAGCGATGTGAATGTGAACTCGAGGGGTCCACTGGTGGTGGGCTTGAACCCCGTGGAGGCATTCTACGTACCATGCCTTCACACGAATCAAATTCCTCGTAGTTCAGGATGGTCACAATGGCTTACTTCTGAACCGGAATGCAGTTTAACGTCATACGGGATGAGGGTGAACCCTGACATGAATAAACGATGGGTAGTGGGCTTGAACCTCAGGGAGGCTTCCTACGTACCATGCCTTAGCACAGATCAAAGACCACGTAGTTCCAGTGTGTAGTTTAACATCAAACTGGATGGGGGCATACAGTTTCATGTCATGCTAGATGAGGGTGGTACTCGACGTGAAGGAACGACCGAGTAGTGGTCTTGAACCTCATGGAGGTTTCCTACGTAGCATGCCTTAACATAGATCAAATTCCCCGTAGTTCGCTAGAGGTGGGGGTTAGGGTCAGTGCTTACTCTAAGATCACTTGAGTCATGCTCGGTGTGAGAAACAAGAGGTTGCATGGACCTGACGATCACGTCGCGAAGGGTGCGTCCATGGAAAATGAAGAGGGGCTTACGTGTTAGGCGGCCCATTGTGCTGGGACTCACTCCAGGATGGAGGCCCAAGGTGCGACAAGGTGTAGAGGGAGAGGGATTTGGGACCGAACAGAGGAGATTCTTTGTTCCGTATCACACCCTCCCCTGGCCTTGGCGGTGGGGATGTACGGGGGTGTATGGGTGAAACCTTCCGCCCGAGAGGCTAGGGGATTACGCTCTGAGGCAGCCCTTCCCCCACGGACAAACGCCACTCCAGAAGGGAGGATCTCATTCCATGTGAGGAAGACTCCATTCCCATGGAGATGAGCGGCATAAATAATGTCTGACATAGGGGGACCCTGCATGCGAAGCATGTGGTCAGATCACAGTTTAAGGTCTTGTGTTGAGGACGAGGTGCTTGGTAGTTTAACGTCCTACATCTTGAAATAGGTGGGCTTGCTCCGCACCCCTAGGACATACATAACTGGTACCCTTTTCTCCTTGTGGGAGGGAAGGAATTGACATGGCCATATAGAAGGGGGGACCCTGCATGCGAAGTACGGGGTCAGATCAAAGTTTAAAGTCATGTGTTGAGGACGAGGTGCATAGCAGTTTAACGTCCTGCTACTCGGACGAGGTGGGATTTCTCTACACCACTAGGACATACATAACTGGTACCCTATGCTCCTTGTGGGAGGGAAGGCATCGACAAGGCTGTATAGATGGGGGGTCACAGAGCGAACCATCGAGGGGTCCACGTTAGCATGGCTATGCAAAGAAGTAATCGCCATTAGCGTGCCTCTGTGAAGAAGCATTAGGCAATGAAACGCTACGGGTGGTGTTGTCTAGGGGACTTTGAAATCACATCATGAAAGCCTGGAGGGCCGCACGGGAAGAGGAGTTGCCAAGCAGAGGGGTCCACAGGTAGGGGCCCTATAGAACTCGGATGCTCTGTGTAGTGGAAGACACTTGCGAAGGGGTGTGCTTCACAAAGTGGAGTGCCTTGGACATAGCATGGGGAAAAGGGGATAGTGGGATGTGCTTCACGAAGTGGAAGGGTGTTCGAGGAGCACGACCTCATGGAGCAGGGCTGCCTTGCGTAGCAAGGTGCCGCTCAACAATGCGTTTCGTGAAGTACAGTGATCCTGCCTTGGCATACGGATCACATGTACCAAATGGGTGTTTCGCGAATCATGAGTGCTCTGTGGCTACCCGGGTCCCCTCGGGGATCCCCTTCCTTCACGAATTCCCTTAGGCTTTGCGAAGGTAATCCCTCTAGGAAGAGAGGCTCAAGATGAGACAAGGCGAAGGCGTCTCGCGAAGAAAAAATACCTCGCGGAGCACATAATTCCCAGGGCGAAGGGTACTTCGCGATTCGGGAGCTGAGAAGCTGAAAGGTCAGATTGTCCATCCGTATGGCTTAGGGGGAGCCCGGTATTTATAGGCAAGGGGATCCATGAAGAATAGTTCACGCGGGGCGAAGGGTCTACAGTTTCTTCACGATAGGTCGCAAACGTCAACCGGGTTCGCAGAGGGTTACCGCCTCCTCTTCTTAGCGATGGGCTCGTGAACGTCACGACATTCGCGGAGCGTTACCACCTTCATTTCTTCGCAGTGGACTCACAAACATTAGGGCGTTCTCGGAGGGTTACCGCCTCGGGGGCTTCGCGGTGGGCTCGCGAACATCAGGGCGTTCATGGAGTTTTACCGCCTCCTCTACTTCGCGGTGGCCGTGTTGCTCGGGGGTCCTCCACGTCGGCGCTTCGCATGGAAGCACGCGGGATTCTTTTTCTTCTTCTCTATGCATCCAATATTTTAGCGCCAACAAATACCCCCCCCCAGACTCGGATGCGCGGAGGGATCAAGGGTCGTTGTCTGAGGGAAAGTCACCAAAATTCTCGGCAGTTCGCGGTGCAGACTTGTGAAGGGTTTGCGTGGGGCGGAAAGTGGCCTCGCGGTCCGGTCGCGCCACGATGCTCGGTGTGGGCGGGATGCGCCGCGAAGCTCTAGGGTTGCTGCCTATAAATAGGGGGGCTGACCTCTCTTTTTTCTCCTCGTGACTTTTGTCCTTTTGTGCTCTTGACTTCATGAAGCTCCGTTGTTGACGCTCCTTTCCGTCACAGAGTCTAACGACTGAAAAAGGGAAATACCTTAGTCCAAAGTGATTCATCCTTTGATGAAACATAAAAAACGACAAAGGTATGAACAAGTAGAACATTTCCCATAGGTCGCGCAAGTTCCCTCATGGTCGCGCAAGTACACTTGCGCGCCGCCTAGTGGTCGTGCAAGTATACTTGCGCGACACCTTATGGTCGTGCAAGTGACTTGCGCGACCTAATTGATAACCGCCCGGTAACCGCCTGGGGTCTTCTCCTGCCTATAAATAGACCCTGTGGGCCTCCCATTCGAGAGGATCTTTTTTCCCAGAAACTCGGATTGAAGCTCCCGATTCCCAAGTCTCTTCTCAAAGCTTCCGGAACACTTCTAAGGTAATTTCTTACCTAGAACGGAAGATCTAAAGAGAGGGAGGAAGGCCTAAGTGTTGAAACTCATCAACACTTGCACGCCTGAGTGGCCAGCCCTTAAGGGAAGTGGTCACACTTGCGCGCCGCCTCATTCCTTCAATAGAATTTGCGCGTCCCTTTTCTGGAAGAACCTCAAGAGGATTCTAAAGGGTTTAATAAAGAGTTGCTCAAGTATTTTAATGCTGGTTGAAAATCGCACAAGTACCCCACATGTCGCGCAGGTATACCTGCGTGACCAATACTTGTGTGCCGCCGTAGTACCTGCGCGCCTTCCAAGACTTGCGTGCCCCTTCCTTTTTGGGTGCCTTTTCTGCCCATTTCACCCCTCTTAAGCCATTTCACCTTTCCTATTCAAGATTCAGTCTTCAATATACTCTTCAAAGCCATTTATGGCATGATTTCTTGATTTGACTTCCTTATCTGAAAGGAATTCAGTGAAATATCTCTCAAAACCTAGTGATTTACACATCTTTATGTCACCAAAGATTTAGAGTTCATTCATTCAACCTCATCCTTTAATATGCGAGAATCCTTAACCTGGGTCTCCTTTTCAGGAATAATCCCCAGTTATAAGTTCTTTAATCTGGGTATCTTCCTTAGGAGTAAGCCCCAAATTCTTAAAGTTCCCAAATTTGGGCATCTTCCTCAGGAGTAAGCCCCAAACCTTAATTCCTTAAACTTGGGCATCCTCCTTAGGAGTAAGCCCCAATCCCAATCTCAAAATACGGGCATCCTTCTTAGGAGTAAGCCCCAAGTCCTCTAATTTGGGCATCCTCTTCAGGAGTAAGCCCCAAACCAAGTCCCCTAACATGGGCTTCCTTTTCAGGAATAATCCCCAATCTCAAAATATTGGCATCCTCCTCAGAAGTAAGCCCGAAAACTTAATCCTTAACCTGGTCTTCCTTTTCAAAAATAATTCCCAGTCATAATCATGGGCTTCCTTTTAAGGAATAAGCCCCAAGTCCCTTAAATTCTCTTTAACCAGTCCTAATTTTCATTTGATCTGGGATTCCTTCTCAGGAGTAAAACCCAGTTATCAATCCTCTCCTAATTTGGGTTTCCTCTTTAGGAATAAGTCCCAAGTTAGAGTATTTAAATCTCAATAAAGCACATATACCTTTATGGACCATGTTGCTGGATTTTCTCCCTAAAAGTAAATCCTAAACCATCATTCATCTGGGCAGTCATACATACATAAGCCCCAAACCATTTCTTATGATTACATCTTTCATGGCACAATTGTCTAATTTTTACCAATACCTCTTGTTTCTCACACCGACAATGACTCACGTGAGCTTAGAGTGTAAAATTAATTTTGACATCCTGCTTTGAGCCATCAATCATAAACATCATACCCTTACTCGAACTATGTGAGTTCTGATTCCTTTTCCAAAACAAAGGATACGTAGGTAGCCCATCTATGGGTTCGATCCCAACTCTGAGATAATTCATGTCCTTCTGAATGACAATAAACTTCAAGTGCATCACTGAGTGGATTTAAAACCAGCCTGGTCATCATAATGACCAAGAGACTTTTTATATGATTGTTTTGAAGGTTACCATTGACCAAGAATCTCTAAATAGATATAGATGATTCTCTATTGATGAATAACCTCGAATACATATAAAAGATTCTCTAAATTTCTTACATATTTTCATTGATTGTCAAAACTGAAGGAAAAGATCATTTTATACTTGGTAATGTAATAAGGATTCACGAACATAACTTAAATCTATAAAGAGAGTCCCGGAATAGATAATAATTCCCCTCAAAAAGGTGTGATGAGTCCGACCTCCCATCCTCTCGACTAATGAATATTCCTAAGCCTCATCAGTCCACAAGCTAATGAGCGCCTACCTTTGGAAAGTAGGTCCAAATGGATGTGGAATCATTGGATGTTTCCGGTTCTATGAACAAACTCGCTAGAAACTGATCGAAACGTTTGAATCTCCCATCCAGGAGGTCATCCCTGAATTCCGTGCGAAACAAAAATGGTGAACCCGACGTCCATCATTAACCAAGTTAAAGTGGTGTTTTACCTATTTGTTAAAGCCCCTATTTAAAACTCAATAAGAGGGCTAACAAAAACAATCATTGACATGTGTGCTCATCCAAAGGACGAAGTGGATGAATTTTATCTTGATTACGTTTGTTATATCAAACAGGCACTCTTTTCCAAGATCTTCTGTATTTCCATAATGGCTGCTCTCAAATTCCCATCTGTGAATACTGCTGCTGCAAATACCACTGCTGCTATTCTTACTGGATCGTCATCCGCTCTGAGGATGACATCACCTACTCAGTGTCTTCAACGCTGGGTATCAAATGCGCTGGTTAAGGAGTACCGTCAACACGGTACCATCCCAACTCTGGAGACTGCCCGACCGTCCCTCCAAGTGAACAACTCACACAGGTCGTCCGGACAACGACGACCAGTGATCTAGAGGCAGGCGGTGCTGACTACCGTCTCCAACCGTTTCGGGTCGTTATCCCCAGAACGCAATTTCCATTCACTCCCTTACTCTGAGGAAGTGAATGAGCATGTCCCTCAGGGCCTTAATTCAAAAAGGCAGGAGTCCTTCCTGAGGGCTCCCATCAACAATCGCCGCCAGACTCGTGTGGCAGTGCGCCCTCAACATGATGAGGGTACCGACTCCAGGCATTCAGCTCAGGTTCCTCGAACCCGAGCAGGCAAGATGAACCGCCAGAGACGGAATCCGGTTAACAATGGGCAGGTTTTCATCCCTGCCATCTCCGGAGAAGTACACCAACCTAACTTGGTGGAAAACAATGAACAGGCACACACACCTGTCCGTTTTAATTCCGTTGTCCAGCAGACTCGTCTGGCAGCATCAAGCCAATCTCGCCTGGCAATTCCGGCGGAGTACTATAGGCAGGAACATACACCTTCTTATGCATCATCAGTTAGTCAGCAGGCTCGCCTGACTACATATGATGGAGTCCACCAAACTAACTTGGTGGCAAACAACGAGTAGGCACACACACCTTCCCGTTTTAATTCCGTTGTCTAGAAGACTCGTCTAGCAGCATCAAGCCAATCCCACCAGGCAATTCCGGCGGAGTACTATAGGCAGGAACATACACCTGCTTATGCATCACCAGTTAGTCAGTAGGCTCGTCTGACTACAAATGATGGATCTCGTCAACCGCATTTGGAAATGTGTAATCAGCAGGAATATACACCTGCTAATACTAATCAAACCTACCAACAGTCTCGCCTGGTAGCGCACGGAGAAGTCAGTCGGAAAGCCCCAATGACAAACAGGAGGCAGACTCAACTCTCTGCCTCCACACTTGAGTACTGTCAGGATTCACTGAAAAGAAAAGCAGGACAAGAGCAGGCACATACACCTACTCCAAACCCGGAATGGACGTATATTCCTGTTCCGGTGGCTGAAGTCACCAAGCATATTTTGTCAATGGTGAAAGAGCAGAAGCAAATTCCTGCTCATATTCTGGATGCTTGTCAGGATATCATAACAGCTTCAACATCATCTCGGGGAAAGACACATAAATCTATCCCTAGCAGTGGAGTGACACATCAACGATTCACTCCGGAACAGACACACACATCTATTCCAGTCCAAGAGGGTTATGGGGCATACTCCCCCATATCATACGGACAACCAAGTCAGGCACATACACCTGATTTGAGTGGAGATCGTCAGCCTAACCTGACCATCTTTCCTGGTCATGCACATACACCTGCTCAGAGCAATCACTTTCGTCATCAAGTGGTTTCTAAAGTGAGTAAGAAGGCATCTAAGAAAAAGATCCGCCCAGCATAGTTGGGAGATCAAAGGCCAATCTTTAACAAGGCCTTGCTCGATGCTGGAGCTCTTGAAGCCCTCAGACATTTATCTGTTGGAATTAAAGATTCTACTCCCTCAGTTCCCAATAACAGGAACATTAATTCTGAAGGTCTTCAACAGATACTTCCTCATGAAGGCTTGCTTCATGAAAATTTGGTCAATCTTGAAATTTCTTCTTCAGATGAGAACCACAGGAACCCTCTATGTGGTCAGAAGACCAAGGAGCAAGAGATCTCATCTTTTGCTGTAACCCATTATGGTGTTCCTCCCCATGATGATGAATTTCGCTGCGAAAGTCCTCTCCGCAGTAGTGATTCACATTTCCTGGAAAATACTCCAGTGGACGATGTAGTGCCAAGAAAGCCCTCTTATCTTTAGGCACTTGCAAATGTGAAACCAGTCATGTCTGATGCTTTATCGCTAGCAAGTGAAATACTTTCTCAATCAGAAGATATCCCAGGGTGTAGGTCATTCTCCGAACCACCCCTAAGTCATGCATCTTATAGTTTGATCAATGATCTCTCTTCCAATCTTGTTGAATCCGATGAAGAAACAAGGAAACACCAACTCTGGTCAAAACAGGTAGAAGAATCTTCATTTAATGATAAAGAGGAAATGCTGAACATGAGGGAAAAACTGGTAAAAAATGAAGTACCAGTCATGTTTTGGCCTTTGGTTGACTCCCAGTACGACATTCCAAATATGTTGACGGATGATGGAATCCATGATATTCGTCTCAACATATGGAAAACTATTTTTCAATTGAATAATAAGGTATTATCTTATGATTAATATGAAAATCATCTTAAGATAATAGAAGGGCTACAACGTCAGATTGATTTGGCATCTCTATTAGTCTCTCAGTATCTGAAGGCTGAAAAGCAGCAGAGAACCTTTCAACGTTCATGCCTTGTCGCACTAAGAAAATTGCATCAGTTAATTTCCAATGCTTCATCTGGTGTTCATATCAGAGGACGGGGTGTTCACGGAGCACTACATTTCACAGTGCTTTCCAGTCAGCAAAGCCCGCCGAAAATGGTCTCATGCAATGTTATTGCCCATGGCCGGCCACAGTCAATGGGCTTTGTTCATAATCAAAAGCATTCTCAAGAACAGGCTTCAACTAGTTCCTTTCAAAATCAAGCATATAGAGAACAAGTTGTTGAATTGCTCCTACATCAAGCAGGCGAGAATATTGCACAAGCCTCTCGTATGGAGCAAACACATCATCAAATGACAGAAGTTTCGGAAATCATCCAACGGTCTGTTGAACCAGGTGATAAAAGTGGATACAGGCTAATGCATCCAGCTAATTTCCGAACTAAGATTCGCAAGATCAAGATATCTTTTAATAAGATCTTAGACATAGCATGTCAAGAGCCACCCCAGCTTGTCAGACTGGGGACTTCTTTAACCTAACCCTTAGAGTCAACAAATGGGATTCGAGGAGTTGAGCGGAATCAGCAGGAACATCCCCAGTTCACGAGACTGGGGACTCTTTCAAATCATCAATCCCCTTATCAGAGAATATCGGTCTTTTCTCAATTGGGGAAGAATCCCCAAGAGGAATGAAGAGCCAAATTATCAGGAGATTCCCTCCAAATTATAGCTCGTCAAGAAGTTCCTAAAGGATTGAATCAACAAAAGGCAATGTCTCATCAAATATATGAAAGAAGACAATATCACAGAAATGTTGATAGAAGGGATGTGATGCATTATACATCAATCAATGTAATCAATTCCGTTGTTGCTAATCCACCAGAGGAGACTCACTCAGGGGACTCAGATGAAGAGAGTCCTGCTCAAGAAAATGTACGCACCGATACAAATGAAGAAGGTGTGCATACACGAAGTCAAAGGATTACTCAGAACCTAGGTAATCCACTTCCCTCTCTACAAAAAGTATCCAACAAAGGAAGAGGAAAGAATCAGGTTACATATCCTTCCTCTGGAGAAGGTCAATCGCTCTCATTAGAGAAAAGGTTTGCACAACAGGAGGAAGAAATGAAAGAATTAAGAAGTTTGAATGCAGAACTACTTCAGAGTAGTCTTCTTCTTAAGAATGCTGAAGTCCAACAGCCGAAGAAATTTGTTTCAGTTACTGAGATGGATCAAGAATATCCTCCTTTATCAATACACCCTCAGAGGTCTAATCCCGTGGGTCAAGCGCAACCACGGTTGGCAGTGCTACCATCAGTTGCAGCACCAACCACCACATCTGTCCAAGCTCCATTCATTGCACCTACCCAAAACCAAGTTCAACCTGATGTTTCTCAAAAGTTAATAACTACTATTGAGTCATTAACAGCTCGGTTAGAAACTATGGAAGTGAAACGGGCGCGAGTTCAACCTGAAAAGAAAGTTTACCCTGAATGGGTAGATTCAATTTCTCCTCCATCCAGTTTTGGAAACCCTGTTTTCCCTACTTTCAATGGATCATGCGACCCTGAACAACATTTGACACATTACGTGTCTTGTTGTGATCCTATGATGGGAACTCCAGAATAGCAAGAAGCAGTGAAACTCAGATGCTTCGTGCGAACCTTGCAAGGACCATCTTTTGTCTAGTATACAGGCTTGCAATCCCGGTAAATCATAGGATGGGAGGATCTTCAACAAAAATTCCTTCTTCATTTTAGCTTAACTTTTCCAAAAACGACAGTTTTCGATCTTAAAAACTGCAATCAAAGGGAGAATGAAAGAGTCTCTGATTTCATTGCTCGCTGGAAGGGATTAACGTATTCCCTGAGTTTAGCACTCCCTCAAGAGGAGATGTTGCCAATCTGTGTGGAAAATTTGCGTGACGAATTACGCACGCCATTAATCCCTGTGAAATAAAAAGGAGGGTTTCGAGACCTTACTTCAATCGCTCACCAGATTGAAGATTCCCTTATACAGGCTAAGGTTAAATCTCGTGTAATTCCATCAGCTTCAGGAAGGAGAATGGGTAAAGCAGAAACTGCTACAGTTATGCTTAAACAAGAACCTGTACCTATTTCTACTTCAAAACCTTCATCTTCTCGAAGGGATCCACCTCCTGAATGCCAACAACAAAGGTCGTTTCGTCCAAATGATCAAAGAGATCAACGACGAAAACAATTTGAGGATATGAAGAGTAAAACATACTCTTTCCGAAATGAGCAAGTTCTTGGTTACTTCATTTCATCTCTGGAAAATAATTTGGTTCAATTACCAGTGCCCAAGAGGCCAAACAAGGAAGGAGATGAAGACCGTCCCAATTATTGTACCTTTCATCAAATGGTAGGGCATCCCATCCAGGAGTGTTTTGTCTTTAAAGACCTCCTACAAAAGATGGTAGACTTGGGATAAGTCAAGTTGAAAGGTTCTTAGACTTAGGTAGCATGTGTTATTGCTACAGTTTCAGAGGAGGAAGGTGAATGGAAAGAAGTCAAAAGCAGAAATGCATAGAAGTATGATGATTGGATGGTCAGAAAGACAATCAATCGGACTCATGCCATTTTGCGAACACAATTAAAGAAACCAATTGTGTCTTCTACCATGAATATTGCGGTAAAACCCTCTTCATCAGAGGGAAAATCCTCAAAGAAATGACTTGATTCAAAGAAGAAAAAAGAATCAGAAGAAGATGAGTATGTATCAAAGCCTAAATTGTATTTGACTCTGGTAGACTTTATGCCATCTACTTCAAAGCCACGGGCACCGCCCCACCAAACGGCACAGCCCAAACAAGCTAACCAGGCAGAGTCTTTATCAGACGAAGAGTTAATCTTTAGTTCTGTTAATATGATTCAATTAACAGATCCGTATTCCAGTCTTAATTTTGATGAGCCTGAATTCCCTGTATCAAATAAGGGAATCCGAGGAAGTTTCAGAGGTTCAGGATATAGGGGAAGACGTGGATCTTTTCAAAGCCACTACTCCAATTCTACCCCTGCTAGCACTGTGTATGCAGTAGAAACTCGTGGTGGAGACCTTCAGCGAGCTCAAAAAGTACAAGCAAGTTCTTCTGCCAATAGTCAACTCAGTCTTGGCACAGTTATTTTGGAAGACCGATTGAAAATTCCATCTTCTTTATCTCAGCAAGTAAATGGATCTAATCGGTCTAATCTTCCAAAACCAATGATATTTCCAACTTCTATCCCAATACAAGATGCATCAGCTTCCAAAGCATCTGCTTCCAAGGTACCTGCTAAACCACATATTCTTGTTGGGAAACGCAGACCTTTAGATCAAAAGTATGATATATTGAAACACTTGGCCCAAGTACCAGCCAAGTTATCAATTTTGGATGATTTAAATTTGTCAAAAGATCTTCGGGAAGCACTCATCGAAGCTTTGTCAAGTCCTCGGGAGTTTGAAGCTGAAATTGCTGCAGCTGAAGTCTATCACATAGAGAATAATCCTGCAGAATGCCATGAAGTGATATCTTTTACTGATAAAGATGAAGATGATGTTGTTCATGGGCACATAAAACCTTTGTACTTATCTGGAAAAGTCAATGGTGTAGATATCCGAAGATCTTTCATTGACAATGGTTCAGGAGTCAACATCATGCCCATTCATACACTTTGTCGATTGGGCCTCATGAAATCTGATTTATCTCCTTCTACCATGATGTTACAAGGATATGATAAAAATGAACAAGAACCACTGGGCAAAGTTACACTCAGAACCCAGTTTGGAGATCTTGTATCCAATTCAGATTTCATGATTGTTGATCAAGACTCAGCTTTCAACGTCTTGCTTGGAAGACCCTGGCTACATCAGCATGCAGCTATTCCTTCATCATACCATCAATGTCTCAAATATTGTTTCAATGGTCAAGTTGGAACATTGTATGGTGATAAGACCCCGTTCAAGACATGTGAGTCTCAATACATTGAGGCAGAATTTTATCACATGAAGGGGAGAGAAAAATCTACAATGAAGGAAATTACCAAATTTAATGCTCTATATGGTTTGGAGAAAATTCCAATAAATCCATTTACACTTGTGAGTACAGATTATGTGTTACCTATCAGTCAAATTGACAAAATAGGCCCAAATCAAAATACTCTTATAGAAAGATCCATAATGCCAATTACGGAAGTTGAGCCAGACAACATGGGAGAAATTGGTAACCTACCAAACAGTGATGAAAGCCTAAGTGGTGATGTTTTCATTTCATCTTCTGAAGTCCAACAAGTCTATACTTCGCCAATCAGGCCAGAAGAAGTTATAGCAACACCAGAGGTGAATAATGATGTCGATTATCAATCCATCATCTCCTCTTTATTTCCCAAAGAAGACCCTTTATCATCAATAGGGTCGGAAGTGGAAGCTTCTTCTCCAAAATGTGAAAATTTTGATATCTCTTATGATCATGAGAATTTCGTTTTTTCATCTACTTTGCAAGTAGAAAAGGAAGAAATAGCACGTAATGAAGAGGAAGAGGAAGATCTTAGAGATGCTCCTCCAGCATTTGAGGAAGGTATCTCTACCACTGTGGATGAACTCTGTCACGACCCGTCCTCGGGGCCCGTGCCGTGACTACCCCAAGCCCGCCTTCCATAGGCCAGGGGCTGGCGACTAGCACCAAGGCGTAAATCCCGGTAAAAAGGGAAGGCATTGCCTTTGTAAAGTAAACAATCACACAAAGTACAAGCAGAAGAAGTAAACACTAAGTAAAAACTGAGTACAACAGTAAGTGCGAAAAGTAAAAAGGGGCCGGAAATACAAGCCCAACTGTAATGTACAACTCGAAAGGGAAAACAGCAACTGAAAAGTAAAGCTGCTACGCCGAGCTGTCCACTGGAAATCCCACCTAAAGGGTGGGTACAGATAGCTCCTCTGCTCTTTGGGTCCCGCCGTCTGCTCCAAGTATGTCCCGCCCAGTGGTCCACCTCCGGGTACCACCTCGTCGTCACGTCCACCTCTGGGTACCGTCTCGTCGTGAGGTCCTCCTCCGGGTACCATCTCATCGTATAGTCCACCTCTAGGTACCGTCCAGTCCTCGAACACTCGGCCTCTGTCAGCACTGCCCGTCGTCTGCAACCAACACAACGAGGTGCGGGCATAGCCCGTGCAGGGGTGAGTATAACGATACTCAGTAGGGACCCCAAGACCCTCAAGGTCTCACCAAACCAATGAGGATAACCACAAAGAAGATCTAAACAGATAACCTCTACTTAGGTATATGCCCATACATATACCTAAGTTATCATCTAACCCATCTCAATCATGAGGAAACACAAGGATTGTGAAATCAACGGATAACCACTACCCGGGTATATGCCCATACATATACCTAAGTTAGCAAGTGACCCATCTCAATCATGAGGTAAACACAAGGTCAAAAGTCTCAGCTCAAACCAGGATTTTCATTATCGAAACTGTAACTGCTGAAGAGCTCCGTCTCTGGAGTGTACAGTGGTCCTGTCACGACTCCGAGGTACTTCTCACTAAACGAAGACTGCTGAAGTACTCCTCCTGTCGAGTACCGCGGGTCAGCCACCCAGACACATTAGTGCTTCCCGCCGAGGTATGTCACCCAAACACAGTAGTGCACACCCCCTAGTAGCCTGCTGAGGTACTCTCCGGACGAGTACCGCGGGTCTGCACTGTCACACAGGTAGTGCTCCGTCCGCCATGGGTCTGCACCTTAGAAAGTAGTGCTCCGTCCACTGGGCTAGTCGACTCACTCCAAGTCGAGTCGGTCAAGCAGTCGTTAGGTCTCAGCCAGTTACACGGTCTCCGTACTCCGCACGCTCTTCACTGGGAGGGTCCGCTCCACGAGCTACAGGTCGATACACCAAGTATCTCAAAGTCCCACGAAGAAGTATCTCAAAGGACCGCCTCGTCATAGGGGTCTCAACACAACAGACGGCGCATCAATCGGATGCCCGGTCTGTGAGTTATTAGCCTTTTCGTCCCAGGGGCCCGGTTGGTTTCCTGAGCGAACCAAACCCGGCCGTATCTCAAATGTACCCCGAACTCTCATAGGGTATACTCATAGGGACCGTTTCTCAACGAGATCACCAACACCGCTGACGGTTCGTCAAACGGACGTTCTGTCAGAATGATATCAGCTTTTGCCTTCCAGGGGCCCGGTTGGATTTCAGTGCGATCCAACCCTGCCATTATCCATCTGCATCCAAAACTCAGGAGGAGGATTCCAAAAGTTCCGTATTGTCATCAGGAACTCAATGCAACAGACGGCGCGTCAATCGGATGCCCGGTCTGAGAGTTATTGACTTTTTTCGTTCCAGGGGCCCTGTTGGTTTTTAAGGCAAAACCAACCCGACCGTACTCCACCTGCGTCCAAACCTCGGGTGGATTATGCCAAAAGATCCTTCTCACATAGAGGAATTCAACGAAACAGACGGCGCGTCAATCGGACGCCCGGTCTGTTAGTTATTGGCCTTTCCGTCTCACACCCACCCTGGAAAACTTCCTAGGAGGTCACCCATCCTGATCACTACTCTAGGCCAAGCACGCTTAACTATGAAGTTTTAACCACGTAGGCTCCCGAAAAGGAAGGTGCACCTTGAGTATAGTATAACGAAATGACCGTCTCGATCCAAGGATCGTGTTTCCGCTGACGGTGAGTCGTTTGGAGGCCCGTAGCCCAAGATACTGGCATTTGACCGAAAACGGTCTGAAACTGGGGGTCTGGGCCCGACCCGACCCGGCCCGACACCCCCCCCCCCCGGGTCGGCCGAACCGGATCGACCCGCCCCGGGCGGCGACCCGGCCCGACGACCCGGCCCGGCTCGGAAAACCCGGCCCGGCGCGGGCCGGCACGGCGGCGCGGCCTGGGCGTCGTTTGTGTGCCGCGCATGGGGGGAAAAGCCCCCGCCTTTCCTCAGCTGGTAGCGCGACAACCTGCCGCGCCTAAAGAAAAACGGCCCCCCTCACATGGGGGCCTGCCTTCGAGAAAACGGGGGGCCGCCTGCCCCCCCCCCTTGTGAAACAGGCCCCCCTCATAATGGGGGGGCCATTAAGGCTGGCCGGGGGAAATTATTTCCCCCGGTTTTCTCCCTTCCGGCCGGCCCGACCTGGCCGGCCGGTTCTTCCTCAACGGGACCGGCAAGGCCGGTCCCCCTTCGGGCTTCCGACACCGGCGGCCCGGCTGGCCGTCAGTCTTCTCGTTCCGCCGCGGCCCGGAACCGGCCGTGGCCTTCATTTTCCGGCGCGGTGCGACGACACCACACCCCTCCACCGCGGCCCCGCTCCGGCCGTGACGCCTTCAACTTTCTTCAACGCAGCGCGACGGCGTCGCGTCCTTGCATTATTTAACGACGCGGCGCGACGACGCCGCGCGTTTCTTGCCGCATGATCCTGCGCAGTGTGACGGCACCGCGCCACACCCGTTTCAATCCACAGCAAAATCAACATGAATAGGAGGAGGGTCGGCCGTGTTCGTGCGGTCTGGCCCCCTCGCGTTATTTGCTAACAATCGGCCTTTAATGAATGATAAACTTTCACAATCTTTTAAATTAAATAAAAAGATTTGGAATCAAGGCCCGACAAATATAAACCTTCAAGTTCTAAGGAGAGATCCACATAACTTTAAAAAGTTAAAACCCGTACCTTGATTTAAGAGGTGACGAGATTCGGCGTCGTGAAAAGAGATGTCGCGGAAGAAGACGTCGTCGGTATTGCGGGTATGGCGTCGCGGAAGACAGTTCCCGAGAACGTGGCGTTCTTCGTCGATGTCCGATTGTTCTTCGCGTTCTTTGCCAAGAGGATGAAGAAACTTCAAGACATCTAAGCCTTCTTTCCAAAAGCTCTCAAACAACACAACCCAACCAAAAGAAATAAGTTCTCCACTTATTTAATTAACTTCACATGGCTTTTGAAATTCAAGTGTTTGAAATTCAAAAGACTCACACAACTCACCACATTAAAATCAACTCATTTAAGACATAAGTTATAACTAAGTTAAAATCATTTAAGTGGGAGTTGAGGGGTTTTAGAGTATATGAAGAGGTGGGGTTCGTGTGGGCTCCACCACCCACATAACCTCCCAAGGGAGGTTGGGTGGTTACCCAACTTCCACCATTAGCTAACATTTAGAGTAAGTTAATAAAAATTGTAGTGTAGTTATAAAATAAACTTCCACAATTTTTATTATCAACACTCGTGTAAACCCAACTCCGGTACAGGAGTTCCTAAGTAATTACTGGCGCTGCGGTTCCATCGGTGCCCTCGGAATTCGATTCCGGGCAACGGTTCAAAAGATAGAAATTCTCGCTCGCTCGTTCACTCAACGTACCCGAGCCAAACTTCGGAAATTAATTCCGGGCACACCGGGCCTCAGAATCAGGCGCCGTCAAAAACTGCGTTCTTGTAAAATTCCAAAGAAAATTAAGAAAACAATTTCCTTGAAATTTCCGGGTCTTTACATTACTCCCACCTCAGGGATTTACGTCCCCGTAAAGCTTCAACACAAACTAGGGTCACAAAAGCGGTACATAGCATGCATCTGAGCCTTCCGCTCCTATGTGCTCACCTGGAGGTTTCCATACTGCCAAAGAAAGTGCACCCGAGGAATCGATCGTCCTCGTAGGATCTGCTCCTGTCGATCCTCGATCCCCACTGGAATCTCCGTGAAAGACACCCCATCGCCATCGTCCAGCTCCTCATGGTCGATGGTATAAGAAGGGTCGAGCATGTATCTCCTCAGTTGAGATACGTGGAAGTTGTCGTGCACCTGGTGCAACAGTGGTGAATGGGTCAAGCGGTAAACCACCTCGCCTACCCAGCTAAGGACCTAAGAAGGTCCGCTGAACCCCGGAGATAACTTGCCGCCTTGGCCACATCTCCGTAAACCTCGTCGAGGTGAGACCCGTATAAGGACGTGATCATCAACCACGAACTCCAGAGGTCTCCATTTTCTGTTAGAACTAGAACTCGAAAGGCTTCTACCACGAGGGTAAGGTTGACCGACTCAAGAGTGATCAGTCGCACCCTCCTATGCAAGTGTTACCCTGCGCTGCCTGGGGTTTCCTTTTCCGCCGACCAAGGGAAACCCATCCCGACCTTTGCCTAAAACCGTCAATTTGAGTATGAACAGTTATTGCCCATTCCATACTCAAACTAACGTCGTAAGGCCACGACGCTGTCACCAAGAGATTCCAACCGGAACTCTCGCCTCGAGGGTCTGACCACACTGTCAGCGTAAGTGTGATTATCGAGTCTCCTCCCAAGGTATCTCCAGACCTGAGGGTCAAGTTCACGGCTTACCGGAAACTCTAGGTCTGGAATAAGATTTGTGAAAGTGAGAAATGATTCACATCGACGTCCGTTACTACAACAGCTAGTAGTGGACACAGACTGTCCCTTGAATCATTTCTGGAGCCATTGGGTTGCACTCCTTGACCGCATGCAGCCGCACTCTTCCTCCGCCCTCCAGCTCCCTGAGCCTGGCAGGAATAACTAAGGCGGGTGGTTGTACATTGTTAGGATGTACACCACCTCATGCTGCTCTCCTAGCTCTGCCTCCAAGTCTGCTACTTCGTAGACTCATCTCTATTTAAAGCATCCTCTTCATGAAACATTTAACATGCCTGAGTCTCTAAGACTGGCACCGGTTCCCTGTTTCTTATTACACTGTGCAGTCTTCATCCGCTCCTGGATGAACTGAACCTCCTTTAGTCTCACAAGAGATGCTATGATTTCTTCTTTGCCGATAAGAGAAACCCAGTCTCATCCCCTGGATGAACCACATTCGTTGCCTAATACAGTCAATCCTGACATGAATGATGCATTCATGCCATGGATGACGTCGTAAGGCCTCGACGTAACTACTAAGAGATCCAACTGTCACTCTCGCCTCCAAGGGTCGAGTCACACTGTCGGCATCAGTGTGAGGTCACTGGGTCCCCTCCAGTAGAAATCTCGAAGTTGAGGGTCATGTCAACAATTTAACCGGGACCACTCAGTATCAACCAAACAAAAGGATAGGAAAGAAAACATCTCAAAGATAAGTGTCTTTTTATTATTGCAGATCATAGTACAAGACACGAATACAACAGCAAAATGGAACTAGAAGTAAAAGGTACGTATCCACTAGTTCCTCTCCTGTCCACCTGTTCCCGGAGCTCTACTGCCTTGTCCACTGCTCGGCTGTTGCTCAAGCACTAGTCGCTGCATCTGTCTCGGTGGCTCCTCCAACACCCGCTGATCAACCGTACGAGGATTCGGACAGTCACGTGCCAGGTGACCCTTTCCGCCGCATGAGTGACATTGTCCGTTTCTGGCATGCCTGGCTCTGACCGCACCTCGGGTGCCCCGCACCACCGTTCCTAAAACCCGAGATCGTCTAACTGCTAGTCTGGTCCCCCTGGACCTCTACATCATCTGTCTACTGCCCACAGATGACTCAGCTACTGATCGAAAAGCATGCGGCAAAGGCATAAGCTCCTGTACAAGCTCGGGGTGTAGAGATACTGGCACAAACTCTACCCTGAAGAAGGTCTCGAATTCTTCCCATGCGAAGGTCATCCCATCGCAAAACTGAAACAAGTGGCTCCACCACCTGCCTGCTGCTGCCTGAAGGAGGCTGGAAGCAAAGATCACCATGAAGTCTGCCAGCGTCCCCACTAGCCTGAAGACTCTCACCACAACCTCCAGCCATACCTCAGCCGCCTGCGGGTCCATCTCTCCCCAGAACCTGGGTGGCCTCTGGCGCTGGAACTCGTGCAGCGTGCTCAATCGTCATGCATTGCCTACTGCTAGGGCTGGTGGCATCGGTGGCCCAATGGGTAGCAGTACCACTGGTGCCTCCGCTGGTGCCTCAACTGGGATAGGACCCTGTACTGAGGCCTCGTCGCTCGGCGGGTTGTCAGTACGTACCATTCTCGGGGCTCTAGCTGGTCGTCCGTGAAAAGGCATTCTGAAAAAAACATCGTGACACGGTCAAACGTTTATACCTGGTGAGCTGACCTGGTTTGAGCTGTTTTAAGGGAAAACCTTTGAAAACACACACGCAATCAGTGTTTTCGTGCACAAAGTCAGAAATTAGTTGTCAGGGTCCTAGTGTATGGATACGTCGGCCGCCCGCACCAACACTGGACTCCCTGAACTGAAATCCTCACTCGGTACTCTTAACACTATTGCTTCACAGAAAGAAAAAAGTCAGAGTCATAAGTTCTGCGATAGAACCGAACTCCTCTGATACCAATTATTCATGACCCGTCCTCGGGGCCCGTGCCGTGACTACCCCAAGCCCGCCTTCCATAGGCCAGGGGCTGGCGACTAGCACCAAGGCATAAATCCCGGTAAAAAGGGAAGGCATTGCCTTTGTAAAGTAAACAATCACACAGAGTACAAGCGGAAGAAGTAAACACTAAGTAAAAACTGAGTACAACAGTAAGTGTGGAAAGTAAAAAGGGGCTGAAAATACAAGCCCAACTGTAAAGTTCAACTCGAAAGGGAAAACAACAACTGAAAAGTAAAGCTGCTACGCCGAGCTGTCCACTGGAAATCCCACCTGAAGGGTGGGTACAGATAGCTCATCTGCTCCTCGGGTCCCGCCGTCCGCTCCGAGTATGTCCTGCCCAGTGGTCCACCTCCGGGTACCGCCTCGTCGTCACGTCCACCTCTGGGTACCGTCTCGTCGTGAGGTCCTCCTCCGAGTACCATCTCGTCGTATAGTCCACCTCCAGGTACCGTCCAGTCCTCGAACACTTGGCCTCTGTCAGCACTGCCCGTCGTCTGCAACCAACACAACAAGGTGCGGGCATAGCCCGTGCAGGGGTGAGTATAACGATACTCAGTATGGACCCCGAGACCCTCAAGGTCTCACTAAACCAACAAGGATAACCACAAAGAAGATCTCAACAGATAACCTCTACTTAGGTATATGTCCATACGTATACCTAAGTTATCAAGTAACCCATCTCAATCATGAGGAAACACAAGGATTGTGAAATCAACGGATAACCACTACCCGGGTATATGCCCATACATATACCTAAGTTAGCAAGTGACCCATCTCAATCATGAGGTAAACACAAGGTCAAAAGTCTCAGCTCAAACTAGGATTTTCATTATCGAAACCGTAACTGCTGAAGAGCTCCGTCTCTGGAGTGTACATTGGTCCTGTCACGACTCCGAGGTACTGCTCACTAACCGAAGACTGCTGAAGTACTCCTCCTGTTGAGTACCGCGGGTCATCCACCCAGACACAGTAGTGCTTCCCGCTGAGGTATGTCACCCAAACACAGTAGTGCACACCCCCTAGTAGCCTACTGCGGTACTCTCCGGACGAGTACCGCAGGTCTGTACTGTCACACAGGTAGTGCTCCGTCCGCCATGGGTCTGCACCTCAGAAAGTAGTGCTCCGTCCACTGGGCTAGTCGACTCACTCCAAGTCGAGTCGGTCAAGCTGTCGTCAGGTCTCAGCCAGTTACACGGTCTCCGTACTCCGCACGCTCGTCACTGGGAGGGCCCGCTCCACGAGCTACAGGTCGATACTCCAAGTATCTCAAAGTCCCACGAAGAAGTATCTCAAAGGACCGCCTCGTCATAGGGGTCTCAACACAACAGACGACGCGTCAATCGGACGCCCGGTCTGTGAGTTATTAGCCTTTTCGTCCCAGGGGCCCGGTTGGTTTCGTGAGCGAACCAAACCCGGACGTATCTCAACTGTTCCCCGAACTATCCTAGGGTATACTCATAGGGACCGTTTCTCAACGAGATCACCAACGCCGCTGACGGTTCGTCAAACGGACGATCTGTCAGAAAGATATCAGCTTTTCCGTTCCAGGGGCCCGGTTGGATTTCGGTGCGATCCAACCCGGACACTATCCATCTGCATCCAAAACTCAGGCGGAGGATTCCAAAAGTTCTGTATCGTCATCAGGAACTCAACGCAACAGACGGCGCATCAATCGGACGCCCAGTCTGAGAGTTATTGGCTTTTTCGTTCCAGGGGCCCTGTTGGTTTTTAAGGAAAAACCAACCCGACCGTACTCCACCTGCGTCCAAACCTCAGGCGGAGTATGCCAAAATATCCTTCTCACTTAGAGGAATTCAACGAAACATACGGCGCGTCAATCGGACGCCCGTTCTGTTAGTTATCGGCCTTTCCGTCTCACACCCACCCTGGGAAACTTCCCAGGAGGTCACCCATCCTGATCACTACTCTAGGCCAAGCACGCTTAACTATGAAGTTTTAACCACGTAGGCTCCCGAAAAGGAAGGTGCACCTTGAGTATAGTATACCGAAACGACCGTCTCGGTCCAAGGATCGCATTGCCGCTGACGGCGAGTCGTTTGGAGGCCCGTAGCCCAAGATACATGCATTTGACAGAAAGTGGTCCGAAACTGGGGGTCTGGGCAAGGGCCGACCCCCCCCCCCCCCCCCCCGGGTCGGCCGAACCGGGTCGACCCGCCCCGGGCGGCGACCCGGCCCGACGACCCGTCTCGGAAAACCCGTCCCGGCGCGGCCTGGGTGCCGTTCGTGTGCCGCGCACGGGGGGCAAAGCCCCAGCCTTTCCTCAGCTGGCAGCGCGGCAACCTCCCGCGCCTAAAGAAAAATGGCCCCCCTCACGTGGGGGCATGCCTTCGAGAAAACGAGGGGCCGCCTGCCTCACCCCCCCCCCCCCCTTTGTGAAACCGGCCCCCCTCATAATTCGGGGGGCCATTAAGGCTGGCCGGGGGAAATTATTTCCCCCGGTTTTCTCCCTTCCTGCCGGCCCGACCTGGCCAGCCGGTTCTTCCTCAATGGGACCGGCAAGGCCAGTCCCCCTTCCGGCTTCCGACACCAGCGGCCCGGCTGGCCGCCGGTCTTCTCGTTCCGCCGCGGCCCGGAACCGGCCGTGGCCTTCGTTGTCCGGCGCGGTGCGACGGCACCGCACCCCTCCACCGCGGCCCCGCTCCGGCCACGACGCCTTCAACTTTCTTCGACGCGGCGCGACGGCGTCGCGTCCTTGCATTATTTAACGACGCGGCGCGACGGCGCCGCGCGTTTCATGCCGCATGATCCTGCGCAGTGCGACGGCACCTCGCCACACCCGTTTCAATCCACAACAAAATCAACATGAATAGGAGGAGGGTAGGCCGTGTTCGTGCGGTCCGGCCCCCTCGCGTTATTTGCTAACAATCGGCCTTTAATGAATGATAAACTTTCACAATCTTTTAAATTAAATAAAAAGATTTGGAATCAAGGCCCGACAAAAATAAACCTTCAAGTTCGAAGGAGAGATCCACATAACTTTAAAAAGTTAAAACCCCTACCTTGATTTAAGAGGTGACGAGATTCGGCGTCGTGAAAAGAGATGTCGCGGAAGAAGATGTCGTCGATATTGCGGGTATGGCGTCGCAGAAGACAGTTCCCGAGAACGTGGCGTTCTTCGTCGATGTCCGATTGTTCTTCGCGTTCTTTGCCAAGAGGATGAAGAAACTTCAAGACTTCTAAGTCTTCTTTCCAAAAGCTCTCAAACAACACAACCCAACCAAAAGAAATAAGTTCTCCATTTATTTAATTAACTTCACATGGATTTTGAAATTCAAGTGTTTGAAATTCAAAAGACTCACACAACTCACCACATTAAAATCAACTCATTTAAGACATAAGTTATAACTAAGTTAAAATCATTTAAGTGGGAGTTGAGGGGTTTTAGAGGATATGAAGAGGTGGGGTTCGTGTGGGCCCCACCACCCTCATAACCTCCCAAGGGAGGTTGGGTGGTTACCCAACTTCCACCATGAGCTAACACTTAGAGTAAGTTAATAAAAATTGTAGTGTAGTTATAAAATAAACTTCCACAATTTTTATTATCAACACTCGTGTAAACGCAACTCCGGTACAGGAGTTCCTAAGTAATTACCAGAGTTGCGGTTCCATCGGTGCCCTCGGAATTCGATTCCGGGCACCGGTTCAAAAGATAGAAATTCCCGCTCGCTCGTTCACTGAACGTACCCGAGCCAAACTTCGGAAATTAATTCCGGGCACACCGGGCCTCGGAATCAGGCGCCGTTAGAAACTGCGTTCTTGTAAAATTTCAAAGAAAATTAAGAAAAAATTTTCCTTGAAATTTCCGGGTCTTTACATTACTCTCACCTCAGGGCTTTACGTCCCCGTAAAGCTTCAACACAAACTAGGGTCACAAAAGCGGTACAAAGCACGCATCTGAGCCTTCCGCTCCTATGTGCTCACCTGGAGGTTTCCGTACTGCCAAAGAAAGTGCACCCGAGGAATCGATCGTCCTCATAGGATCTGCTCCTGTCGATCCTCGATCCGCACTGGAATCTCCGTGAAAGACACCCCATCGCCATCGTTCAGCTACTCATGGTCGATGGTATGCGAAGGGTCGAGCACGTATCTCCTCAGTTGAGATACGTGGAAGTCGTTGTGCACCTGGTGAAACTGTGGTGAATTGGTCAAGTGGTAAACCACCTCGCCTACCCAGCTAAGGACCTAAGAAGGTCCGCTGAACCCCGGAGATAACTTGCCGCCTTGGCCACATCTCCGTAAAACTCGTCGAGGTGAGACCCTTATAAGGACGTGATCGTCAACCACGAACTCCAGAGGTCTCCATTTTCTGTTAGAACTGGAACTCGAAAGGCTTCTACCACGAGGGTAAGGTTGACCGACTCAAGAGTGATCGGTCGCACCCTCCTATGCAAGAGTTACCCTGCGCTGCCTGGGGTTTTCTTTTTCCGCCGACCAAGGGAAACCCATCCCGACGTTTGCCTAAAACCGTCAATTTGAGTATGAACAGTTATTACCCATTCCATAATCAAACTAACTTCGTAAGTCCTTGACGCTGTCACCAAGAGATTCCAACCAGAACTCTCGCCTCGAGGGTCTGACCACACCGACGGCGTAAGTGTGATTATCGAGTCTCCTCCAAGGTATCTCCAGACGTGAGGGTCAAGTCCACGGCTTACCGGAAACTCTAGGTCTGGAATAAGATTTGTGAAAGCGAGAAATGATTCACATCGACGTCTGTTACTACAACAGCTAGTAGTGGACACAGACTGTCACTTGAATCATTTCTAGAGCCATTGGGTCGCACTACTTGACCGCATGTAGCTGCACTCTTCCTCCGCCCTCCAGCTCCCTGAGCCTGGCAGGAATAACTAAGGCGAGTGGTTGTACATTGTTAGGATGTACACCACCTCATGCCGCTCTCCTAGCTCTGCCTCCACATCTGCTGCTTCTTAGACTCATCTCTATTTAAAGCTTCCTCTTCTTGAAACATTTAACACACCCGAGTCTCTAAGACTGGCACTGGCTCCCTGTTTCTTATTACACTGTGCAGTCTTCATCCGCTCCTGGATGAACTGCACCTCCTTTAGTCTCACAAGATCTCCTAGGATTTCTTCTTTGCCGATAAGAGAAACCCGGTCTCATCCCCTGGATGAACAACATTCGTTGCCTAATACAGTAAATCCTGACATGAATGATGCATTCATGCCATGGATGACGTCGTAAGGCCTCGACGTAACTACTAAGAGATCCAACTGTCACTCTCGCCTCCAAGGGTTGAGTCACACTGTCGGCATCAGTGTGAGGTCACTGGGTCCCCTCCAGTAGAAATCTCGAAGGTGAGGGTCAAGTCAACAGTTTAACCGGGACCACTCAGTATCAACCAAACAAAAGGACAGGAAAGAAAACATCTCAAAGATAAGTGTCTTTTTATTATTGCATCTCATAGTACAAGACACAAATACAACAACAAAATGGAACTAGAAGTAAAAGGGACGTATCCACTAGTTCCTCTCCTGTCCACCTGTTCCCGGAGCTCTACTGCCTTGTCCACTGCTCGGCTGTTGCTCAAGCACTAGTCATTGCTTCTGTCACGGTGGCTCCTCCAACACCCGCTGATCAGCCGTACGAGGATTCGGACAGTCACGTGCCAGGTGACCCTTTCCGCCGCATGAGTAACATTGTCCGTTTCTAGCACGCCTGGCTCTGACCGCACCTCGGGTGCCCCGCACCACCGGTCCTAAAACCCGAGATCGTCTAACTGCTAGTCTGGTCCTCCTGGACCTCTGCATCATCTGTCTACTGCCCACAGATGACTCGGCTACTGATCGAAAAGCACGCGGCAAAGGCATAAGCTCCTGTACATGCTCGGGGTGTAGAGATACTGGCACAAACTCCACCCTGAAGAAGGTCTCGAAGTCTTCCCATGCGAAGGTCATCCCGTCGCAAAACTGAAACAAGTGGCTCCACCACCTGCCTGCTGCTGCCTGAAGGAGGCTGGCAGCAAAGATCACCATGAAGTCTGCCAGCGTCCCCACTAGCCTGGAGACTCTCACCATAGCCTCCAGCCATACCTCAGCCGCCTGTGGGTCCGTCTCTCCCCAGAACCTGGGTGGCCTCTGGCGCTGGAACTCGTGCAGCGCGTTCAAGCGTCGTGCATTGCCTACTGCTGGGGCTGGTGGCATCGGTGGCCCAACGGGTAGCAGTACCGCTCGTGCCTCCGTTGGTGCCTCAACTGGGATAGGGCCCTGTACTGAGGCCTCGTTGCTCGGCGGGCTGTCAGTACGTACCATTCTCGGGGCTCTAGCTGGTCGTCCGTGAAAAGGCATTCTGAAAGAAACATCGTGACACGGTCAAACGTTTATACCTGGTTGATCTGACCTGGTTTGAGCTGTTTTAAGGGAAAACCTTTGAAAACACACACGCAATCAGTGTTTTCGTGCACAAAGTCGGAAATCATTAGTCAGGGTCCTGGTGTATGGATACGTTGGCCGCCCGCACCTACACTGGACACCATGAACTGAAATCCACACTCGGTACTCTTAACATTATTCCTTCATAGAAAGAAAAAAGTCAGAGTCATAAGTTCTGTGGTAGAACCGAACTCCTCTGATACCAATTTGTCACGACCCGTCCTCGGGGCCCGTGCCATGACTACCCCAAGCCCCCTTCCATAGGCCAGGGGCTGGCGACTAGGCACCAAGGCGTAAATCCTGGTAAAAAGGGAAGGCATTTCCTTTGTAAAGTAAAAAATCACACAGAGTACAAGCGGAAGAAGTAAACACTAAGTAAAAACTTAGTACAACAGTAAGTGCGGAAAGTAAAAAGGGGCCGGAAATACAAGCCCAACTTTAAAGTACAACTCGAAGGGAAAACAACAACTGAAAAGTAAAGCTGCTACGCCGAGCTGTCCACTGGAAATCCCACCTGAAGGGTGGGTACAGATAGCTCCTCTGGTCCTCGGGTCCCGCCGTCCGCTCCGAGTAAGTCCCGCCCAGTGGTCCACCTCCGGGTACCGCCTCGTCGTCACGTCCACCTCTGGGTACCGTCTCGTCGTGAGTTCCTCCTCTGGGTACCATCTCGTCGTATAGTCCACCTCCAAGTACCGTCCAGTCCTCGAACACTCGGCCTCTGTCAGCACTGCCCGTCGTCTGCAGCCAACACAATGAGGTGCGGGCATAGCCCGTGCAGGGGTGAGTATAATGATACTCAGTAGGGACCCCGAGACCCTCAGGTCTCACTAAACCAACAAGGATAACCACAAAGAAGATCTCAACAGATATCCTCTACTTAGGTATATGCCCATACATATACCTAAGTTATCAAGTAACCCATCTCAATCATGAGGAAACACAAGGATTGTGAAATCAACGGATAACTACTACCCGGGTATATGCCCATACATATACCTAAGTTAGCAGTGACCCATCTCAATCATGAGGTAAACACAAGGTCAAAAGTCTCATCTCAAACCAGGATTTTCATTATCGAAACCGTAACTGCTGAAGAGCTCCGTCTCTGGAGTGTATAGTGGTCCTGTCACGACTCTGAGGTACTGCTCACTAACCGAAGACTGCTGAAGTACCTCTCCTGTCGAGTACCGTGGGTCAGCCACCCAGACACAGTAGTGCTTCCCGCCGGGGTATGTCACCCAAACACAGTAGTGCGCACCCCCTAGTAGCCTGCTGAGGTACTCTCCGGACGAGTATCGCGGGTCTGCACTGTCACACAGGTAGTGCTCCGTCTGCCATGGGTCTGCACCTTAGAAAGTAGTGCTCCGTCCACTGGGCTAGGTCGACTCACTCCAAGTCGAGTCGGTCAAGCAGTCATCAGGTCTCATCCAGTTACACGGTCTCCGTACTCCGTACGCTCGTCACTGGGAGGTCAGCTCCAAGAGCTACAGGTCGATACTCCAAATATCTCAAAGTCCCACGAAGAAGTATCTCAAAGGACCTCCTCGTCATAGGGGTCTCAACACAATAGACGGCGCATCAATCGGACGCCCGGTCTGTGAGTTATTAGCCTTTTCGTCCCAGGGGCCCGGTTGGTTTTGTGAGCGAACCAAACACAGCCGTATCTCAACTGTAACCCGAACTCTCATAGGGTATACTCATAGGACCTTTCTCAACGAGATCACCAACGCGCTGATGGTTCGTCAAACGGACGTTCTGTCAGAAAGATATCAGTTTTTCGTTCCAGGGGCCCTGTTGGATTTCGGTGCGATCCAACCCGGCCACTATCCATCTGCATCCAAAACTCAGGCGGAGGATGCCAAAAGTTCTGTATCGTCATCAGGAACTCAACGCAACAGATGGTGCGTCAATCGGACGCCCGGTCTGAGAGTTATTGGCTTTTTCGTTCCAGGGGCCCTGTTGGTTTTTAAGGAAAAACCAACCCGATCGTACTCCACCTGCGTCCAAACCTCGGGCGGAGTATTCCAAAAGATCCGTCTCACTTAGAGGAATTCAACGAAACAGACGACGCGTCAATCGGACGCCCGGTCTGTTAGTTATTTGCCTTTCCGTCTCACACCCACCCTGGGAAACATTCCAGGAGGTCACCCATCCTGATCACTACTCTAGGCCAAGCATGCTTAACTATGAAGTTTTAACCACGTAGGCTCCCGAAAAGGAAGGTACCGAAACGACCGTCTCGATCCAAGGATCGCGTTGCGCTGACGGCGAGTCGTTTGGAGGCTCGTAGCCCATGATACAGGCATTTGACCGAAAGTGGTCCGAAACTGGGGGTCTAGGCCCGGGCCGACCCCCCCCCCCCGGGTCGGCCGGACCGGGTCGACCCGCCCCGGGCGGCGACCCGGCCCGGCTCGGAAAACCCGGCCCGGCGCGGCGGCGCGGTCCGGCGCGGCTGCGCGGGCCGGCACAGCGGCGCGGCCTGGGCGCCATTCGTGTGCCGCGCACGGGGGTTCAAAGCCCCCGCCTTTCCTCAGCTGGCAGCGCGGCAACCTGCCGTGCCAAAAGAAAAACGGCCCCCCTCACGTGGGGGCCTGCCTTCGAGAAAACGGGGGGCCGCCTGCCCCCCCCCCTTTGTGAAACCGGCCCCCCTCATAATGGGGGGGGCATTAAGGCTGGCCGGGGGAAATTATTTCCCCCAGTTTTCTCCCTTCCGGCCGGCCCGACATGGCCGGACGGTTCTTCCTCAACGGGACCGGCAAGGCCGGTCCCCCTTCCGGCTTCCGACACCGGCGGCCCGGCTGGCTTCCGGTCTTCTCGTTCCGCCGCTGCCCGGAACCAGCCGTGGACTTCGTTGTCTGGCATGGTGCGACGACACCGCACCCCTCCACCGCGGCCCTGATCCGGTCGCGGCACCTTCAACTTTCTTTGACGCGGCGCGACCGCGTCGCGTCCTTGCATTATTTAACGACGCGGCGCGACGGTGCCGCGCGTTTCTTGCCGCATGATCCTTTGCAGTGCGAAGGCACCGCGCCACACCCGTTTCAATCCACAACAAAATCAACATGAATAGGAGGAGGGTCGGCCGTGTTCGTGCGGTCCGGCCCCCTCGCGTTATTTGCTAACAATCGGCCTTTAATGAATGATAAACTTTCACAATCTTTTAAATTAAATAAAAATATTTGGAATCAAGGCCTGACAAATATAAACCTTAAAGTTCGAAGGAGAGATCCACATAACTTTAAAAAGTTAAAACCCCTACCTAGATTTAAGAGGTGACGAGATTCGGCGTCGTGAAAAGAGATGTTGTGGAAGAAGATGTCGTCGGTATTGTGGGTATGGCGTCGCGGAAGACGGTTCCCGAGAACGTGGCGTTCTTCATCGATGTCCCGATTGTTCTTCGCGTTCTTTTCCAAGAGGATGAAGAAACTTCAAGACTTCTAAGCCTTCTTTCCAAAAGCTCTCAAACAACACAACCCAACCAAAAGAAATAAGTTCTCCACTTATTTAATTAACTTCACATGGCTTTTGAAATTCAAGTGTTTGAAATTCAAAAGACTCACACAACTCACCACATTAAAATCAACTCATTTAAGACATAAGTTATAACTAAGTTAAAATCATTTAAGTGGGAGTTGAGGGGTTTTAGGGGATATGAAGAGGTGGGTTCGTGTGGGCCCCACCACCCTCATAACCTCCCAAGGGAGGTTGGGTGGTTACCCAACTTCCACCATGAGCTAACACTTAGAGTAAGTTAATAAAAATTGTAGTGTAGTTATAAAATAAACTTCCACAATTTTTATTATCAACACTCATGTAAACGCAACTCCGTTACAGAAGATCCTAAGTAATTACCGGTGCTGCGGTTCCATCGGTGCCCTCGGAATTCGATTCCGGGCACCGGTTCAAAAGATAGAAATTCTCGCTCGCTCGTTCACTGAACGTACCCGATCCAAACTTCGGAAATTAATTATGGGCACACCGGGCCTCGGAATCAGGCGCCTTCAGAAACTGCATTCTTGTAAAATTCCAAAGAAAATTAAGAAAAAAATTTCCTTGAAATTTATGCGTCTTTACAAACTCAGAGAAATAAATCTGGGTACAGAGAAAGATCCACGCCCCACTTTAATTAGTGCGGCCATGACCCTTGAAGAGCAAGAGATGTATATTTCTTTTCTAAAGCAAAATAAAGATATTTTTGCTTGGAATTATACAGAAATTCCTGGTCTTGATCCTGATATTGCTACTCATCATTTGGGTTTACCAAAAGAACATCGAGGATTTAAGCAAGCCGTGAGAAGAACACACCCAACCTATGCTTCCAAAATTTAAGCTGAAGTGGATAAGCTGATCAAAGCTAACTTCATCAGAGAAGTTCAGTATCCCAAGTGGTTGGATAATATTGTCCCTATAAAGAATAAGAACAGACAAATTAGGGTTTTCATCGATTTCAGAGAACTTAATCAGTATTGTCCTAAAGATGATTTCCTAGTTCCGATTACAGAACTCTTAATTGATGCGACGACTGGCTATGAAGTACTTTCCTTCATGGATGGATATTCCGGATATAATCAGATCTGAATGGCCCCAGAAGATGAGGAATCTACAGCCTTCAGAGCCCCTCAAGGTGTGTTTTGTTACCGGGTGATGCCCTTTGGTTTAAATAATGCAGGTGCAACATATCAACGCGCCATGCATCATATCTTCTAACCTTTCTTAGGGAAGTTTGTTGAATGCTATGTGGATGATTTGGTGGTTAAATCCAAACAACGTTCTATTCACTTGGCTGATTTGGAAGTTATATTCCACAAGCTTCGACAACATAATTTGAAGATGAACCCCTTAAAATGTGCTTTTAAGGTAACCTTAGGAAAATTCCTCGGCTTTGTTGTATGCCATCGTGGTATTGAAGTCGATCCTGAGAAGACCAAATCAATCCTTGGTATTTTACCTCCTCATAATTTGAAATAATTAAGAGGACTTCAAGGACACTTAGCCTATATTCGGCATTTCATCTCCAATTTGGCAGGAAAAGTTTACGCCTTACCAAATTACTGAAGAAAGGAGTCACTTACCAGTGGACTGAAGAATGTTAAGAAGCATTTGATGTTCTCAAGAAATACCTCTTGAGTCCACCAGTACTCATGCCACCTGTTGAAGTAATACCACTTATCCTCTATGTGACAGCTCTAGAGCGATCATTGGGGGCCTTTCTTGCTCAAAAGAATGATGTTGGGAATGAAAATAGCCTCTACTATCTCAGTAGAACTATGCTTGAAGCAGAAACCCGATATTCAAGTATTGAGAAGTGATGCCTGGCATTAATCTTTGCAGTTCAGAAACTGAGACACTACCTGCAACATCACGAGGTCCAATTGGTATCTCGTAATAATCTGCTCAAATTCATCCTTAGTCGTCCAATGCTTACAGGACGTCTATCAAGGTGGGCAGTTATTTTGCAGCAGTTCGACATTCAGTATGTATCTCAAAAGGCAATTAAGGGCCAAGCTCTGGCTGATTTCCTGGCTGAACATCCTTCAGTGGAAGACACGTCTTCAGATATTGAACTCCCTGATGAGGATGTTTTATCTATTCAAGAGAATCCTCAAACATGGGAAATGTATTTTGATGGTGCTTCCAGAAGTCCAATAGGGATGAAAATGGAAAATTCTAAATTCAACAAAGTTGGTGTAGGAATTGTACTCATTTCTCCAGATAAGGCATTGTGACCTTATATTCTTTTTATTGTGGGAAGGTGGTACCAATAATTAAGCCGAATACCAAGCTCTTATCACAGGCTTGGAGTTAGCGCTTCAAGCACAAGTGAATCACTTAAAGGTGAAAGGTGATTCAGACCTGGTAATCAAACAAGTCAAAGGGGATTTTTCCATCAGAAAAGAATAATTAATCCCTTTGTATGATTACGTCAGAGAGTTAATGGCGGAATTCCCTTCAGAACCAACATTTTCTTATGTCCCAAGATCACAAAATGCTCAAGATGATGCACTGGCTAATATAGCCACATCTCTAGCAGATCCAAATCGGGATGAGACAACCATCAGTATTGCCCACTGTCGTGCAATTTCACCTTATGTTCAAGTCAGAACAGAGGAAATTAATGAAATTAGTCCCATTCCTGAACCGTATGGTCATACTACAGGATGGATGTCACCTATCAGGAAATACCTTCAAAATGGAACACTTCCACCTGATAGAGCCGAGAAAGAACAAATCCGGCGATGTGTGGTCAATTTTACTCTTTATGATGGCCCAAACCACCTAGAGAAAATTCTCTACAAACGTGGTTTTGATGGAGTTCTCTTCAGATGTATTGATGGTGAAGAGATAATGGCTATCATAAAAGAAGTGCATGCAGGAGTCTGTGGTGCCCACCAGTCTGGACATAGATTGTCTGATCAAATTCGAAGGCTTGGATACTTTTGGCCTTCAATGATACAAGATTGTGTTGATTTCACAAAGTGTCATTCATGCCAAGTACATGCCAACATCATTCATCAACCTCCATAGTTGCTTCATACAGCTAAATACTCGTGGCCATTTTCCACATGGGGAATGGATGTGGTGGGACCTTACCCTTCAGCTACGACCAAGCAATTTAAGTACATTCTTACTGCTACTGATTTCTTTTCCAAATGGGCAGAGGCAGTACCTCTCAAAGAAGTCAGTTCTAAATGCATTGTTAGCTTCATCAAGTCTAACATCATTACTAGTTTTGGTGTCCCTCATACCATATTGACGGACAATGGCACCAACTTCTGTTCTTATGAGGTGAAGAAATTGTATCAAGAATACAACATTAAATCCAACCATTCATCTCAGTATCATGCGGCGGCCAATGGCCAAATAGAAGCCTTTAACAAGACTCTTTCAAATATACTGCAAAAGATGGTGGATAAAGATAAGAGGTCATGGCCTGATAAACTCTTTCATGCTTTATGGGCTTATCGGACTACCACCCGCAATGCAATGCGGTCAACTCCATATTCGTTGGTATATGGAACAGAAGCAGTCTTGCCAATTGAAGTTCAATTGCCCTCACTGAGAGTAGCCATTTGTGATCAGTTATCTATAGATGAGCAATCCCAAAAGCGATTGAATGAATTAGAACGGTTAGATGAGAAAAGATTGTTCACTTTGCACCACTTGGAAATCTATCAGAATCGAATAGCACGAGCTTTTAACAAAAAAGTTCATCTTTGTTCATTCAATCAGGGAGAATTGGTATTAGTTCTCAGAACTCCAATGATACCAGGAAAGAAACCTCCCAAGCTTGAGCCAAAATGGGAAGGACCTTATTCAATACATAAGGTCTACTCCAATGGAGCTTATTCATTAATCTCAATGGATGGAGAACTCATCACAACTCCAACCAATGCCAGATTTCTGAAGAAATATTTTGTATAAATACAAAATATGGTCCCCAGAACCAAGATTCTTACAATTGGTTCATAGCGCGATGGTCCAGTATGACCTTAAACTACAACTTCGTCCAACATGACGTTAAACTGTGTTTCGTCCGAGATGACACTAAACTATATCAGTTCCTTTAATTGTCCAGCATGACACTAAACTATAGTTCGTCCTAGCTACATGACGCTAAACTATACAACACCTTAATTCATCCAAGGTGACGTTAAACTATGCGGTCCATGCATATGACCTTAAACTGTTCGCATGTCTTCTTTGGTCCAACATGACGATAAACTGTGTCCTCTTTTCTCCCCGCAACATGACACTAAACTGTGCGGCACCAGTTCGTCCTTGCTATATGATGTTAAACTATACAACAATGGTCCAGTATGACCTTAAACAGAAAACTTCGTCCTACACGACGTTAAAATGTGAAAAAGTTCCCTAAATGGTCCATTATGACCTTAAACTGCAACTTCGTCCAACATGACGTTAAACTGTGTTTCGTCCGAGATGACACTAAACTATATCAGTTCCCTTAATTGTCCAGCATGACACTAAACTGTAGTTCGTCCTAGCTACATGACGCTAAACTGTACAACACCCTAATTCGTCCAAGGTGACGTTAAACTATGTGATCCATGCATATGACCTTAAACTGTTTGCATGTCTTCTTTCGTCCAACATGACGATAAACTGTGTCCTCTTTTCTCCCCGCAACATGACACTAAACTGTGCAGCACCAGTTCGTCCTTGCTATATGACGTTAAACTATACAGCAATGGTCCAGTATGACCTTAAACTAAAAACTTCGTCCTACACGACGTTAAAATGTGAAAAAGTTCCCTAAATAGTCCAGTATGACCTTAAACTGCATCATCAATGGTCCATGCATATGACCATAAACTATTTGTAAGTCCCTTACGTCCAGCAAGACGTTAAACTGTGACGTCCTAACTACATGACGCTAAACTGTATAAAAGTCCCTTACGTCCAGCAAGACGTTAAACTGTGACGTCCTAACTACATGACGCTAAACTGTATAAAATTCCCTTACGTCCGGAAAGACGTTAAACTATATAATCATCAAAGTTCCATCATGACATTAAACTGCACCATCCACGGTCCATGCCTATGACCTTAAAGTATTCGCACTTTCGTTCAACATGACATTAAAACTGTGGAAAAAAATCCCCAATGCGTCCAACATGACATAAATGGTGTGTTATTTTGTCCTTACTACATGACATTAAACTGCACAGTCCCCCTTTCGTCCAATATGACGTTAAACTGTATTGTCCCCATCATCCTAACTACATGACGCTAAACAGTACAGAAAGTCCTTGATATGTCCTACATGAAATTAAACTGTTATTTTGTCCCTGCTACATGACACTAAACTATGCAGCAACAATAGTCCTAACTGCAAGACTTTAAACTGTATAGTCCCTTTTTTATGTCCTACATGATATTAAACTATGCATCGTTCTCACACCGAGTATGACTCACGTGAGCTTAGAACAAACATCAACCATAACACTCTCTTTGGGCCGCTAACCAGGTGTAAGTCCCAACAACATTTTTATTAGATCGTTTTCCCCAAGAACAAATTGATCATTAATTCATTCTTTAATTGAATTACAAGGACTTTGATCCTTGCCTTCCAGGCTGGGTATGTAGGAAACCTCCCAAGGTTCAATCCCAAAAAACAATCTCTTCACATCGGTTCACCACTATCTCATATGATGTTGATTCGTGAAACCGCCCCTAGAATCAATATCTTTACATTGATTCACTTTCGTCCTTGTTATATGACGTTAAACTATGAAACACTTTTGTCCGGTACGACAATAAACTACAATACTCTTTGATTTTCTCATTTGAGAGAGAACTATTATTAACATTGATTTTTCAATCATGTTTTCATTTCAAAAGACTACGTGCATACATGATAATACCTAAACTTTTTGTCTCAGGTTAAGCCATCATTGCACTAAAGTCCCCTTTCACTCGTACAAACCAAATTTGTACAAAGGGTATTTCTAGAACTACGTGGACTTGATTCCCATCTTTATGGGATACATAGGAACATTCGAGTGTCCCTCGAATCCAGTCCCAAGTCTTTTGGGACTAACCCCAAATTTCACTTTCAGTCCCTTGGATGAAAAGTCCTCCTGAAAACACACACTGTGTATTCATTATTATAGTCCGAATTCTATGACCCTAAACTAAGATCTCTCATACTTTCGTCCTGCACAACCTTAAACTGCATTTCAAGAACTACGTATGGCTTGATTCTCATTCTTATGAGATACGTAGTGAAGTCCAAAATTTCAATTCAGGACCCAGCCACAACATGATTATGGTTATCATTGACCTATGTATCTCTATATACATTGGACAATACCCATATTTATGTGTTATAATCCTAACCTTAAATATTTTTAGATCTTCATAACCCTTTTCATGACTTCTAGTCACAAAAATGTCAAACTTCTGAGAATTCTTTTGCCTGACTATGCAGCACGTTCCCATAGGTGGCCTTGCATAAACAGTCCACATAACATACTTGTCAGCTAAAAGATGCTATTTATTTGACCATGCAGCCAATGCCCTTAGGTGGCCCTGCATATTTCAACCCCCTAACGGGTTTTTGTCAAATAATAGTAACTTCATTCTTGGGAAGAATGCCTCTTTTGTCCTTATTTGTCTTAAATGATGGTATGTAGGGATCTGCAAAAAAAATAGCCATCCTTAACATATTTGTCCCATATCCTTTTTCATGATCTGAAAGTATTCAAGTCTATGGTTTATTCTCTTTCCCTATGTTTGGGTCAGACCTTCGTAGGAGTGATATTCATCCAGTTCTTCGATAATCTTGTCTGGAAATATCTTCTCCATATTCAAGTATCTCTTTCCATATAGAAAACTCTATACTTTAGAAAATTTTAATCTCCATAAACTTTCACTGGCTTTTAGCACTAGGAAAGTAAACTTCTGAGAATTCTTTTTCCTGACTATGCAGCACGTGCCCATAGGTGGCCTTGCATAAACAGTCCACATAACAGACTTGTCAGCCAAAAGATGCTATTTATTTGACCATGCAGCCAATGCCCTTAGGTGGCCCTGCATAATTCAACCCCCTAACGGGTTTTTGTCAAATAATAGTAACTTCATTCTTGGAAACTACTTCTTCTAATTCCTTTTAGCTCTTCTTCATATCATTCCTCAGATTCAAATATTCTTAATCCATAGTTTACATATTTTCCCTCATACTTGAGTATGGTAATATGTTTTCAGATAAATTGTCAAGGAATTGAATCAATTTTTAATCCATTTTGGTCAAAGATATTTCGACCTTAAAACATTAGCCTTTGTATGTCCGACATGCATGACTTTAAACTGCCATATTTCTTGTTTTTCTTTTCACCTCAGATTCAAATCCTCTTTTCTCTTCGGATCCAACTCTGAGGGGGGACTTTTGTTGATGCTCTTTTCCGTCACAGAGTCTAACGACTGAAAAAGGGAAATACCTTAGTCCAAAGTGATTCATCCTTTGAAGAAACATAAAAAATCGACAAAGGGATGAACAAGGAGAAAATTGCCCATAGGTCGCGCAAGTTCGCTCATGGTCGCGCAAGTACACTTGCGCGCCGCCTAGTGGTCGTGCAAGTCTACTTGCGCGACACCTTATGGTCATGCAAGTGACTTGAGCGACCTAATTGATAACCGCCCGGTAACCGCCCGGGGTCTTCTCCTGCCTATAAATAGACCCTGTGGGCCTCCCATTCGAGAGGATCTTTTTTCCCAGAAACTCGGATTGAAGCTCCCGACGCCCAAGTCTCTTCTCAAAGCATCCGGAACACTTCTAAGGTAATTCCATACCTAGAACGGAAGATATAAAGAGAGGGAGGAAGGCCTAAGTGTTGAAACTCATCAACACTTGCGCGCCTGAGTGGCCAGCCCTTAAGGGAAGTGGTCACACTTGCGCGCCGCCTCATTCCTTCAATAGAATTTGCGCATCCCTTTTCTGGAAGAACCTCAAGAGGATTCTAAAGGGTTTAATAAAGAGTCGTTCAAGTATTTTAATGCTGGTTGAAAATCGCACAAGTACCCCACATGCCGCGCAGGTATACCTGCGCGACCAATACTTGCGTGCCGCCGCAGTACCTGCGCGCCTTCCAAGACTTGCGCGCCCCTTCCTTTTTGGGTGCCTTTTCTGCCCATTTCACCCCTCTTAAGCCATTTCACCTTTATTATTCAAGATTCAGTCTTCAAGATACTCTTCAAAGCCATTTATGGCATGATTTCTTGATTTGACTTCCTTATCTGAAAGGAATTCGGTGAAATATCTCTCAAAACCTAGTGATTTACACATCTTAATGTCACCAAATATTGAGAGTTCATTCATTCAACCTCATCCTTTAAGATGAGAGAATCCTTAACCTGGGTCTCCTTTTCATGAATAATCCCCAGTTATAAGTTCTTTAATCTGGGCATCTTCCTCAGGAGTAAGCCCCAAATTCTTAAAGTTCCCAAATTTGGGAATCCTCCTCAGGAGTAAGCCCCAAACCATAATTCCTTAAACTTGGGCATCCTCCTTAGGAGTAAGCCCCAATCCCAATCTCAAAATATGGACATCCTTCTTAGGAGTAATCCCCAAGTCCTCTAAATTGGGCATCCTCTTCAGGAGTAAGACCCAAACCAAGTCCCCTAACCTGGGCTTCATTTTCAGGAATAAGACCCAATCTCAAAATATGGGCATCCTCCTCAGGAGTAAGCCCCAAACCTTAATCCTTAACCTGGGCTTCCTTTTCTAGAATAAGTCCCAGTCATAATCTTGGGCTTCCTTTTATGGAATAAGCCCCAAGTCCCTTAAATTCTCTTTAACCAGTCCTAATTTTCATTTGATCTGGGATTCCTTCTCAGGAGTAAAACCCAGTTATCAATCCTCTCCTAATTTGGGTTTCCTTTTTAGGAATAAGTCCCATGTTAGAGTATTTAAATCTCCATAAAGCACATATACCTTTATGGACCTTGTTCCTGTATTTTCTCCCTAAAAGTAAATCTTAAACCATCATTCATCTGGGTAGTCATACATACATAAGCCCCAAACCATTTCTTATGATTACATCTTTCATGGCACAATTGTCTAATTTTTACCAATACCTCTTGTTTCTCACACCGAGCATGACTCACGTGAGCTTAGAGTGTAAAAGTAATTATGACATCCTGCTTTGAGCCATCAATCATAAACATCATACCCTTACTCGAACTACGTGGGTCCTGATTCCTTTTCCAAAACAAAGGATAGGTAGGTAGCCCATCTATGGGTTCGATCCCAACTCTGAAATAATTCATGTCCTTATGAATGACAATAAACTTCAAGTGCCTCACTGAGCGGCTTTAAAACCAGACTGGTCATCATAATGACCAAGAGACTTTTTATATGATTGTTTTGAAGGTTACCATTGACCAAGAATCTCTAAATAGATATAGATGATTCTCTATTGATGAAGAACCTCGAATACATATAAAAGATTCTCTAAATTTCTTACATATTTTCATTGATTGTCAAAACTGAAGGAAAATCTCATTTATACTTGGTAATGTAATAAGGATTCACGAACATAACTTAAATCTATAAAGAGAGTCCCAGAATAGACAATAATTCACCTCAAAAAGGTGTGATGAGTCCGACCTCCCATCCTCTCGACCAATGCAAATTCCTAAGCCTCATCAGTCCACAAGCTAATGAGCGCCTACCTTTGGAAAGTAGGTCCAAATGGATGTGGAATCATTGTATGTTTCCGGTTCTACGAACAAACCTGCTAGAAACCGATCGGAACGTTTGAATCTCCCATCCAGGAGGTCATCCCTGAATTCCGTGCAAAACATCCACATACTCCGTGTCTGCTCACCGTGACTCGAGCTTCGTGGCGAACCGCGAGTCTCTGACTCCGCGACTGCACCAAGCGAACGTCTACTTGCAAGACGAGGCCGGGCTCTGCATCTTGGCTCTGCGACCAAGCTTCCCGAGCAATCTTCGCGATCAAAATTCGCGACCCGACCAAGAATTGTTCGAGTCCCGGAACCATAATGGCCCATCAAGAATCCGTGTTGGGGGTACTTGTAGATGATGCCTGGAGGGATGAGCTGGCCAACAGTCTGGGATTGGGGGAGCTGGTCCGAATCCATTCAGACCATAATTCTCTGACAGAACTCTTTTCAGAGAGTCAGAAGAACTATATTCTATTCAAGAAGATTCCCTTGTATGGTTTCATGCTGAGGGATGATGTCTTCATCCCTATGGTGAGCAGGGACGAACCAGCTTGCTGGTTCAGGAGCAGGCCATGACAGCGCCAATGGTTCAGGGTGGCTAATGGTCACGCACAGGAGGACTTCACACCTGTTACCACTGAATGCATGTACAACCATGTGAACAATATTGACGGGAAGCCACTGCAACCAGAGACGTCCCCTCCTCTGTACCGCACCATGCTGAAGGTGGCTTTGAAGGATTCGAAAAAGGGGTGGTCCGATGAGTGGGACCTCTGCCAGGGCGGCAACTTCACCAATAACTGGGCATGGGACTACTGGGTAGGCACCTCATGCGAGGAGTTTGGGGTCGAGCTGAGGAGGCTGGGCTTGTATGAGGCGGCATGGGCCTCACAATTCCACATTTATCAACCGAAACAACTGATGTCGGAGCTGCTGAGAATATGGTCATCCAGGACCAACACTTTTCACCTACACCATGGGGAGGTGGGCATCAGTCTGTGGGATGGCCATCAGATTTCGGGGGTCCCGGTCTTGGGGGCCATGTATGATGTGTTCCTCCCCGTCCTAAGTGTGTGGGTGGATCTAGAGCAAATTCCATGAATGGTGTCGACACTGATGGCACTGGTCCCTGGAGAGGACAAGGAAGCAGTAAGAGATGTCCACTTTAAGAAGTGGTTCAAGCGGTTCCTGAACTTCCCGGAGGATTGTGAGTTCCCCCCGAGGCCTCGAACTTGTCCGAAAGGGGCTCAGTGGGGCAAGGAGCACTCGTATTGGTGGCCCTTGGAAGAAAGCCAATGGATGACTTGGGGCTTCAGTGTTAGCACTGAACAGTAGCCGATAGTCAGGCTGGTGGTGTTCATTGCGGCCCTTATCTGCGGTTGGATCCTGCCGGTGAGGGATACCAACATGGGGGTGTGGCCCAGCTCGTTTATCATGGAATCCATGCTGGCCACGGGATGATGGGTCAATCTGGTGATTCCGATGCTTTCCAAGATGTACAGGATGTAGTAGCACGTCAGTGAGGGCAAGCAGCCGCTGAGGATATGCGGGCCCTTCCACCTTCTGTACGAGTGGATCGCAACGCACATCAGGGGGGTTTAGGAATATCCAAACCCCAACTTGCCTCCAGGGTAAAACTTCCGCCCCTCGATTCTGAATGCAGCCGGGAGCTTCCCATTCAAGCCAACTGTACCGATGGTGATGAACTGGGTATGGAAGGCAGATGAGTTTAACTTCCACCCGTTTCCATTGCCAAAGGGGGTGCTCACCGACGACGGTCAGGGAACCGAAGAGCACTGGGCCTATCTCTTATCCTTTTGAGGTGGAGTCTTGGTGGTGCGGGTGGACCGCGAGATGCTCTGTGAACCGTACACCCCGCATTGATTCGCGAGGAAATTCTAATGAAAGCAGCGGCTGACCCCGTAGGTCTACTAGGAGGTGCGTCATGAGGAGCTCCCGTGTGTGATGAGGCCGTTGTGGCTCATGTTCGCACGGGAAGACGGGATGATGCAAATTTCATTTACTCTGTCCACTGCCGCTTTCAGATTGGTGAACGAGTATGCCATCAGCTGGGAGATAGCTTATCCGGGGGAGATGCTGAGGCAGCCAACCGTTCGGGCTGGTGATGGCAGGCCTCCCCTATCCCGAGGTCAGGGTCGGAGGGCAGCAAGGGCCTCTCGAGGTGGTGGGGCTGCCGTGGCGGCGATACCTGCACTGGCCGAGGGTGTGGCAGCAGCAGCGGATCTAGCGATGACAGTGGACCTGGTGGTCTCGGATGAGCAGAGACATCTGGAGGGGCGGACAACGAGGGGATTTCACAGGATATCCACTCAGGCTCTGGGGATGCGATTGCGCCATATTGACATGCCAGAGGATGTTGTCTTCCCAGAGGACTGGGACATTTGGGATTTCAACCGGAAATTCCTCAATCCACCCGAGATGTGGGCACACTTGAATCGTCTCGGGATGGAGTTACCGGGAATAGGTCCATTCCGGGATAGTTTCACGGCATCTCACGCAGAGGCGGTGCGATAATTGGATGAACTAAAGGACTATGTTCACTCCAGTGGTGTCCCACTCCCAATGACAGACCGGGTGAGGGTACTGCTGGATTGGACGGTTCCCCCACAGCTGTCAGCTGCCAAACTGAGGGATCGCTTCCCCCTGCTGGAAGAATCGGAGAAATCCTCTCGGGAGGATGAGGCTAGTGGAGGGATCCCATTGGAGGAGGGCGAAGTCATAGATCAGGACTCAAATTATGATGATTTTGCAGAGGCTCTCGAGGTAGCATCCCGAGATTCCTTCCCCATGTCCCATTCTCAGTCCATCATGAATTTCTTACCGATATTTGAATCGGGCAGGAGGAACTTGTACACAGACCCCGTTCTTGCCCTTTGGCGGGTGATGGCACAGGACCTTCAGAACCCCTACCTACAGCCGCATACAGCTTGGTGTCTGGCGGGGCTAGGACACCTTAGGTGGCTCCTCCAGAATTTCCAGACCTTTCGAAAATATACAGAGGGTCGCGTCTCGGGGCCCCGTCTGCATCGACTCAGGAGCAGCACCAGGAGTTCGATCTCCGTATGTTTCCTCCACTGAGTTATTGTTTTCATATATAGATTGCATCAACTATTGTCCACACCCTTCTCTGTCATCAGTTCTTCAACTGGCATGGGCTCATGCAGCAAGGTTGGTCGGGATGTCTGGTGGCATCCCTCCTAGGGGCATTCTGGTGATTGTGGAGATAGTTCCCCCACCAACCCGAGATACAACACACACTATCATTGGCGGGACCACCAGTAGGGTCGTGCCTGAGGTTATTGAGGTGGAGTCCAATGATGAGGATCAACCGGCTGACCCAAGTCCCGTCGCTCCTGCCCTGACGCCAGATGTCACGCCGGATTCAACGCCAGACGCAGATCCTGCCGATGATTTGCTTCGGCCATATCCCGCATACGAACTTTCCAATCACACGGACTGGGACGAAACAACCTCTGATGAAGAGGACAGCAAAATAGTTTGCCGCCGATCATGGAAGTTAATCGTGCACTTCATCAATGGCACCCCCAAAGTGCAATGGATGGATGAGATGGACAGACTTCGCTCGCAGTTGCGCGAACTGTGCGCTGGGGGAGTGGATGCCCATCATCCTAATACAATCATCCGAGATCTTATGGTAGAGAAGATTCAAGAGTATGACCGTGGGCTCAGTGTGGGATGGAAGTGGAGGTAGGAAACGAATGTCAAGAAGCTCCAGGAGGCTGAAAATGAGGCCCAACTGCTGCAGGTGCGGGCGGACGAACACTCTGCCTCTCTCAATTCACAATCTAAGATGATCTTGCGATTGAAGGCCCATCTAGCAGAGGCCGAATAGGGATTTAAGCGGGTTTCTGGGGAGATTTTTGGCATTCTGGCTGACATAGAGAGGGCCCGAGCAGAGGATAATGAACTACACCCCATCACTGCGGAGGAGGAGCGGGAGCTAAGTCGACGACATCAATTTCTGGATGCCACCAGTCGAAGGGTGGCGGAGCTGCAATGCTCTTTTGATGGGGTCAAACCATCCATGGGAGGATTTGAACCCCCGGTACTGTAATAATTAAAAACCCTTTAATGGTACTGTCGTGCTTCAATTTCTTTCTTCTTCTATGTCGTAGAATGCGCGATTTCCACTGTTCGCACCAGTTCATTACATCCTTACAATGTTTGCGGAATGTCCAGCGACAATTCCCTAAGCTCACGTGGGTCGGGGCCCTTTGTGAGAAAAAAGAGATAGTAGACTTGTCGTCCCACCCAACATAGGAATGTAAACCAAGATTCAGGCATCTAGGGTTTGGATAACCGGTCCAGACTTCTGGGAAGTAGGAGAGACCTGACTGGAGAAATAAGTGCTCAGAACAACGAAATTACCATTTTTCAGCGTTCTCTTGCGCCCGAACGGTGCAATGCCAGGGGCACTGAAATCGGTCCAAACAGATGGGAATGGGAAGTGTGAATCACAATACCCAAGAATCAGAACATTTTGAGGGTGGCGTGATAATAAAGGACAACCGTTGACCGTGGCGGAGGAATGGTATCTTTACTGCGTTAGCCTGAGATGGGGACAACCAATGAGGGTCGACCATTGACCATGTTCAAAACACGGGACCATGTCACAAATGTTGTCGACCAATCCTTTGGGACATTGGCCTAGGACAGTAGGTGGACCATAGGTCAGGCATCCATACTGTTAGGGGGTCCTTCCAAACATGACCAGTCTTCCGGAACGTTGACCCAGGACAGCAGGCGGAACATAGGTCAGTCATCCATACTGTTAGGGGGTCCCTCAGACATGGTAGGGGACGAGAGTCCGAATAAGGGTCACGTGAAGCGTGGGAAGTGGAGTGATGGTTTGTTCGAACAGAATCCAACACTCATGAAATTACGCCACCATGGTGAGAATACGCTAGATTGGTGCATTGGTTTGATCATGGATCATTCCTTCTCTCATATAGGACCTCTCTGGCGAGGGAGTCTGTCGCTTCCCAATATCATCTTGGGGCATCCTGAACTAGTTCAGGTCAGAGTTACAGACATTTGGTTCCCTACGAGGGGTCCGGCTAGGGGGCCGGAAAAGGGAAGAATGAGTTTTATAACTTCTGGGGGCTGGACCCTAGGCAAAATGTCGGGGTATCTCTACGTATCCCATAAGTATTAGAATCACGCCGTACGTAGTTCCAGAGGAACAATTTAATGTCATGTAGGACGAAAATAAACTTGGTCGCGTCGGTACATATCCCACCAAAACTACTAAGCCCACATGAGTCATACTCGATGTGGGAAATAAGAAGTAATGGAGAACTTTCCTGACACAAGTAGGGGCAGGTTAGGGCGTAGGGACACTCGGTGAATATCATCCCAATGATGCTAACACGCCCATGTGGTGCACCTAGACACATGAAGAGGTAGAGACATGTATGTCAGAATTCCACATGAACATGAGGAAGTGGAAATGTGTGAATCATGATGATCGGAATTTGGATCACAATGATGACAACGTGACGATGGAGGATAACTGTTGACTGTGGAGGAAAAAAATCATCCAAATCGCATTATCCTAGAATGGGGACAGACAAATGAGGGTCGACCATTGGCCATGTTCGAAACATGGGACCATGTCATAAATTTCGTCGGGAGTCTTTCGGGGAGTTGGCCCAGGATGGTAGGTGAGCCGATGCAGCATGGGACCAGGCAGTTAGGGGGTCCCTTCAGACATGGAAGTGGATGAAGATCCAGATAGCGAGCACACAAAGCTTGGACATGGTCCGAGGGGATGTCCTTGTGAGAGTTCCGCACATCAGGCTCTTTTTCAAAAGTCATACGGATACGTTAACGGGAGTATTAGATAGGGGATTCGAGTCCCTTCCCATAGGGAGATCTTAGTTTAGGGTCATAGAATATGGACCATGGATGGGAGAAAGCGCGGGATACTCATGGCGAGTAATTACAATGACCTGAGACGAATGGGAACTGGGGTAGTGTACGGCGTGGTGAACAACCCGACATGAATGAGGAAATAACCTCATACCACACTACCCAACAAACCCCATGGAAGAGGTTTTATGTCAAGGGACCGAAAATGAGAGTTGAGCTGGGCTAGAGGAAAAATGCACAGGCGTTCCAAAGTACCCCATAGGGATGGGAATCAAGCTACACGTAGTTCTTGAGAGGGTCTTAGTTTAGGGTCTTAGAACTCGGACTGTGGCTGGAAGGAATCATAGGAGGCACGTACTGGGATAATTACAAATACCCGACGTGAATAGGAACCAGGGGTTCCAACCACCACGTGTCCTTTGGAGAGGTTTTAGGACTAGAGACCGAAAGCGAGAGTTAATCTGGGCCCAAGGAAAAATGCATAGGCGTTCCTACGAACCCCATAGGGATGGGGATCAAGCTACACATAGTTCTTGATATGCACAGCGCAACAATTCACCAGTGAAAAAGATGAGAGGGGTGCGTGGGTCTAGCCCTCACACCAAGAGAAGCGGTATTTGATAGATCTTGTTTGTACTTTAAGGTGGATGGTTTTTTTGTGAAGAAACAGACCTAGGGTAGCATGTCCTGGTGTCGCCACATGAATCAATCCGTAATAGGCATTGAAAAATGGTATGGAACGTGACCAATACCCAACGTGATGTCGTCTATGACGAGGTCATCACAATGTAGTGCCATTTTTGGTCGTGCAGCCAGGACGATAATGTCACAGTTTAGGGTCATGTGATGAGACCAAGCATGCATTTTAATGTTATGCAGCGCGGACGTAGCAGAGGCGATGCTAGGAAGGGAATGTGCATGGTGTCATGAAACACAATTGACGTGAATAAGGACATGATCTCGCATCATACCGTACGCCACTTCGAGAGGGAGACCTCAAGCCGAGGGGCCTATATAGAGGTAAAAGGTTCGGGGGGAAGAGACTGGCTCTCCAAATGGGCTGGACCCAAAGACGAGGCATCCGGATAGTCCTACATATCCCATTAGGATGGGAGTCAAGCCACATGTAGTTTTGAGAAGATCTTAGTTTATGGTCTTAGATCATGGACCATGGATGGGAGAATCTTCTGAGTAAGCACGGACCTCAACTCAGTCCCTAAGCCCACGTGAGTTAAACTCGGTGTGGGAAACATGGGGGAAGATCTTTATTGCAATACCCGGAACGTCCATCAAAGAGGGGTCGACAGAGAGCCCCGAAGGACACCTTTAACACGGATTTGTCCCCCTAATGCGCAGATGTGCACAGAGGAATAGTATCTAGAGTTTCGAAACTCTACTTGGACCCGATTAAGTGAAGGAAGGTGTGAATCGTGTAACCAATATCTTGAGCTTAGTGGGTTCAGCGTGGCGATGGAGGATAACTGTTAACCGTGATTGAAAAAACAGTTTCTATATCACATGAGCCTGAAGTGGGAACAAAAAACACACATCTACTGTTGACCATATTCGCAGCGCGAGATTTTATCGATTTGTTGTCCAAAACCCTCGGGGGCGTTGGCCCGTATCGGTAGGAGTGCCCTTAGGCATAGTATCCAGGCCGTTCTTGGGGGTCTCTCCAGGTTCGAAAGATGATGGAACCCTTGATAAAGGGATACACAATGCCTGAAAAGCGGGTGCGGACATGTCTGAGTAAAGTCCTACATTCCAGGTAATAAACCAGAGTACCCTCAGGCACATTGGAGAACCGCCGAAAAGGGTCGACGAAACAGCTCGGGGGGGAGAGGTACATGGCATGGTCATTACAAGAATGACATGAATGTGGACATAATCCCATACCATGCCATATACTCCCCTCGTGGAGGAATGTTAGGCCAAGGGGACAAGGTGGGATGGAGACTCCCAGGAGATGGGGCTGGACCCGAAGCCTAGACATTCAGGTGATCCTACGTATCCCATGAGGATGTGAATCAAGCCACACGTAGTTCTCAAGATGCAGTTTAACGTCATGTAGGACGAGGAGGGAGGGTATGATACCCCCATGCAAAGTGTATGGTATGGCGAACAAACCGATGCGAATGAGGGGATAATCCTGCACCACACCATACCTTCCGGGTATAAGGTGAGGCCAAGGGGCCTGAGGCTGGGCCTCCGCGAGGGGAGTGCGTACGGCATGGTAAGAAACCTTAAGTGAATGAGGACATAATTCCATACCACTCCATACGCTCCCTATAAGAGAGGACCTGGGTCAGGGGCCCAAAAATGGCCAAGGGGCCTGCTAGTCGGTGGTTTGGTCAGGAAGGCCTGACCGGCTTACTGTTTAACGTCTTGCAGTAAGGATGAGGAGGGGAGTAGGATTCCCTAGACAAAGGAGGTGTAAAAAGTGGGTAGTATCCCAACGTGAATGAGGAAATAGTCTCACACCGCATCGTACACTCCGGGTAAGAAGTTAGGCGAAGAGGCCCGTGAAGGCCAAGGGGCCTTCGGCTGAGCCTCGGTCAGGAGAACCTGACCAGTTTTCTATTTAACGTCTTGCAATGAGGACGGGGCAGGGGCCCAAAAATTCCAAGGGGCCTAAGGCTGGGCCTCATTCAGGACGGCCTGACTAACTTTTAGTTTAACGTCTTGTAGCGAGGACAGGGCCAGGGGCCCGAAAAGGCCAAGGGGCCTGAGGCTGGGCCTCAGTCAGGACGACCTGACTAACAAGCAGTTTAACGTCTTGCAGGAAGGACGGGGGGGAGAGATAACTGTATCTCATCCAAGGATCTGTACGGAATGGAAAGTAACCTGACGTGAATGAGGACATAATCCTATTCCATGCCACACATCCCTTATTTTGGAATCGGGGTCACAGGCCCAACCGTTGGCACCACCCGGAGGGATGTTTGTCGCTTCAGGATGGGGCAGAACGAATCACTACACTCAATGTTTGGGACATCTCGAGGTGGACCCGAAGATCCAGTATATTTTAGACCATGATCAAAACACAGCGTCCCTATGGTGACCTGATATGGGAGCAACAAATGAGTGTCGATCGCTAACCAAATTCGAAACGTGGGACTTGTATCGGCTTTTTGCTCAAAAACCCTCGGGGGCGTTGGCCCGTATCGGTAGGATAGCCCTTAGACGTAGTATCCAGGCCATTCTTGGGGGTCCCTCTCGGTGTGAAAAAAGATGGAATCTCATTCAAGGAGTGGGTGAATCATATTTGTACCCATCTACGAAAGAGGCGAACATCTGCAGGGAGGGGGACGTACAACCGGGTCGAGGCCGAGTCTATGTAAATTGGGGCAAAAGTGCGCACCCTGCCATATGTCTTGACCCGAGGGGAAGATTTTGGCTTTTCGGCTGGGCCAACGGACGAAATGTCCGGGCGTTCCTACGTATCCCATTAGGATGGGAATCAAGCCATACGTTGTTCTAGAAAGCCATGCAGTTTGACGTCGTGCGGTAAAGACGAGGGAGAATAGTAGAATTGGAGTGGGCACATGGTGTGACCATTATAATCCCCGTATGAGTGGAGATAAGGAATCTTATTACACACCATGCGAGGACCATCTGAGGAAACTATACCCAAGGGGGACAATCCAAAGGAAAAGCTCAGGATGGGCTCAAGACGGGGCATCTGAGCATTCCTACGTATCCAATTAGGATGGGAATCAATCCACTTGTAGTTCTAGAAGCACATTTTAACGTCGTGCAGGATGAAATGTCGTTTAACTTCATGTGGGATGAGGGACACATCTTGTCGGGGAATACATACGGTATAGAAGGTAACCCAACGTGAATGGGAACATAGTCCCACACCGCACCATACCATCCCACAAGAGAGCCTGAGTCATCAAAGGCCAAGGGGGCTCGTTCAAGAAGGCTTGACCAGTTCGTAGTTTAACGTCTTGCAGTGTGGACGAGGGTGGGGGGAAATTGGATTCCCCTGGATAGGGGAGGTGTACAGCTTGGCGAGTAAACCCGACATGAGTGAGGACATAACCCCATGCCACACCGTACAATCCCGTAAAAGGGAGCCTGGGTCGGAGGAATGAGGCTAGGCCTTGGTCAGGGAGGCCTGACCAGCTTGTAGTTTAACGTCGTGCAAGATGATATGCAGTTTAAGGTCACGAAGGACCATAATGCACAGTTTAGGGTCATGTGAGACCGTACAGTTTAAGGTCATGTAGGACCATGAGGTTTAAGGTCGTGCAGGACCGTAATGCGCAGTTTAGGGTCATGCAAGACCGTACAGTTTAAGGTCGTGCAGGACCATGCAGTTTAAGGTCGTGCAGGACCGTAATGCGTAGTTTAGGGTCATGAGAGACCGTACAGTTTAAGGTCATCTAGGACCATGCAGTTTAAGGTCATGCAGGATCGTAAGGCACAGGCAAAGAATTTCTTGAGAAACATGGAATTAGTGGGAGGAGTTATACGCTCAACATCCATCATCACCAAGGAGTATGAACCATTGTGGTAAACCTTATGATTGAGTTAGGGTCCTTCCCATTTGGGCTCCATCTTGGGTGGTTTACTACCGGGGATCATCGGCGCTCGGAGGGACAACACCAGGTCGCCTTGCAGAAAAGAACGGAGGCGAACCTTCTTATTGAAGGATCTTGATATCTTATTCTGATGCCTTACTAGATTGTGTAGGGCAAACAACCTGTTCTCATCCAGTGCTTCCAATTCATGCGGATGGATTTCAGGAACCTTATCTGGCGCCTGCTGGTCATAGACCACAGTGCGTAATGATGGCAGCTGGATCTCGATGGTCAGGACAGCCTCAGTCCCACACACTAGGGAATATGGATTCACCTGGGTGGAATTACGAGTCATCGTCCGATAGGCCCAGAGGGCGTTGGGGAGATTTTTCGGCCAAATTTTCTTGTTCTGACCAACCATCATCTACAGAATGTTAGAGAGGGTTTTTTTAAACACCCCGATCTGTCCATTTTCCTGCGCATGATAGAGAGAGGTATGGTTCGAATAGATATTGTACTTGGCATAGAATTTCTACAGCTCGGCTGCTTGGAAGTTGGTGCTGTTATCAGTGGGGAAAACGTGAGGGACTCCAAACCAGTGGATGATATTGGAGCTTACGAAGTCAACAATAAAACGGGCCTTGACCTCCTTGAGTGGAACTGCCTCCGCCCACTTGGAGAAGAAATCTGTAGTAGTCAGGATGAACCTGCATTGGTGAGCTGTCTCTGGTAGGTATGGTCCCACGACATCGATTCCCCACATGGAGAATGGCCAAGAGTACTTGGTGGAGTGGAGAGGCTCTGGCGGTCGATGCAGGAAGTTAGCATGAACTTGGTACATGTGGAATATTTTGGAAAACTCAATACAATCATGGATCATAGAGGTCCAGAAGTACCCTAATCTCCGGATCTGATGGGACAGCTTGGGCCCAGCTTGGTGGGCACCGCAAGAACTGGCACGAACCTCCTGCATGACCCAAGAGATCTCAACTCCTTGAATGCAACGGAGGAGAACACCATAGAAGCTCCACTTATAGAGGATCTACTCAAGACTGGGACCACTATGAAGGGTAAAATGCAATGCGCAGTGTCAGATTCTCTCGCGCTCAGCCCAATCATCCGAGAGGCAACCATTTTGGAGATACTCAAAAAGGGTGCCCTCCAGTCGAGAGTGGCCTCGACCACTGCATCTAAAGAACCTGAGGCTCCTGGCGTGGAGGATCCGGCGGTAAGATGGAATTATTGTGGGCCGTTATCATCCTTCATGGTGATGGGGGTAATGAATCTTCGGTGTGCCACATGTATGATCAAATCATCCTGCTTGGGTTCTGCGAGTGACGCAGCTAAGGCGGCCAAAGCATCTGATCGACCGTTCTATGACCGTGGGACATGGGTAACGTCCGGTCGAGAAGGAAATCGAGCCAATAGACGGAGGGTGAACTCCAATAATGGCACGAGCTCTGGTTTCCTGATGACATAATCGTCATTGACCTACTTGATGAACAGTTCTGAATCCCCTTTTACGTGCAAATGGTGTGAATAGATCTCAAGGGCCAGCTCGATGCTGGTGATGAGGGCCTGATACTCTTCCTAGTTGCTGGTTCATCCTTCTGAATACAAGAATGAGCAAGACAGGACAGCTTGCACCGGGGTGATGAAGACAACACCCAGACCCACTCTGTTGAGCTTAGGATCGTTGAGCCTCCTACCGGTGGGGCTCCGGGAGGCACCATCAAGGTGCATTTTCTAGCATGAGACGACATGATAAACTGATAGGATTGCCTCATTAGGAAAATCTAGGTCTAGGGATTGATCCGTGGAAGTTGGATGGGTAGCTAGGAAGTCTGCCAATGTCTATCCCTTGACAGCCTTCTGGGGCACAAACCTGATGTCAAACTGCTAGAGGATCACCACCCACCATGCTAGTCGGCCAGTCAACATGGGACAGTTCGGAATGTAATTTAGTGGGTCGACCCGAGAGACCAACTGTACCTCATGGTGCTGTAGGTAATGCCGCAATTTCTGGATAGTGAATACGAGCGCAAGGAAGCTCTTCTCGATGGGGGATTATCTGGTCTCTGTATCGAGGAGCATGCAGCTGGGGTAGTAGAGACTGTTCTCCGTACCCTCATTGTTGTTCTGGGCAAGAAGTGCACCGAGGGACCGTTCTAGTGCGGTCACGTAAAGGACCAATGACTTTCCGGGGATGGGTGGCATCAAGACCAGAGGTTGGATCCGATACTGCTTGATTTCCTCGAAGGCATTCTGACACTCTTCATCCCACTCATAGGAGGAGCCTTTCTTCATGAGCCGGGAAAAGGGTTTACACTTGCCAGCCAGATTCGCAATGAATCAGCATATATAGGCTAAGTGGACTTGGAGACCTCGGATCTCCCAAATATTGCTTGGGGTAGGCATCTGGCTGAGGGATATGATTTTCCCTGGGTCGATCTCGATGCCTCGGTACCTGACAACGAAGCCAAGAAACTTACCCGAGGTGACCCCGAAGGCACACTTCAGTGGGTTCATCTTCATGTGGTGAGAATGGATGAATCCAAAACAATTTCTCAAGGTCCTTGAGATGGTCCTTCCACTGGCGAGATTTAACCACCAGGCCATCCATGTAGCACTCCACCAATGTCCTGAGAATCGTCTTGAATATGCGGTTCATGGCCCGTTGATAAGTGGCACCTGCATTTTTCAGGCCGAACGACATAAACTGGTAATAGGAAGTACCTTGGGGTGCCCTGAAGGTAGTGGAATCCTCATCTTTGGGGGCCATCTAGATCTGGTTGTACCCAGAATAACCATCCATGAAGGAGAGGGCTTGGAACCCGGTCATGGTGTCAATCAACAACTCTGTTACTGGGAGGGGAAAATCATCCTTCGGACAGTGGTGGTTGAGATCGCGGAAGTTGATGCAGACTCTAATCTATATGTTCTTCTTCCTGATTGGAACAATATTGGCTAGCCACTTTGGGTACTGGACATCTTTGACGAAGTTGGCTTTGATAAGCTTGTCAACTTCGGCCTCAACCATGGCACTAGGTGTAACGCCCCGACCCTAGTTACCCAGAGTCGGTGCATTATTACATTACATTGGCATGATCACAAGAAAGATCAAATCTCGAAATACCGATTGGTTTAGTAGCCTTGGAAACACTAGATATATTCATAAGTTTTACATTACATCATAAAATGAAAAACTACTACAACAACATAATGTCTCCACAGTCCACACTATTATCCCCTCATAATATCCCTGCAGGTCATTCATAACTTACTTCTTCACATCCTGGGGGAAATAAAACATAGAAAAGGGGTGAGCTCAAATGCCCAGTAAGGATAACAATATAGCGGAACATTCAAAATAAGCATAAACATTTAAGGCAATGCATTACTAAAACAAAAGATTTTTAAACTTGAACTTCAACATAGTATGGCAAAAGTAAAATGAAATAATTCCATTTACTTATTCACATGGATATTATACTAATCGAATAATCACATGCAAAATCAACAACAACTTTCATAATGATGGAATGCATAATGCTAAACTTTAATTTCTTTGTCAAGGCCTCGTCCCAAGACCTTGGGGCTAACTGTAACCGGAACCCAACCCGGAGTGCCTCTAATAACCGGACACCAACCCGGAGAGCCTCTAATAACCGGACACCAACCCGGAGTGCCTCTAATAACCGGAGACCAAACCAGAGGGCTTACTTTTACCAGTCCCTAACCTGGAGGGCTTACTTTTACCAGTCCCCAACCTAGAGGGATTACTTTAACCAGTCCCCAACCTGGAGGGCTTACTTTTACCAGTCCCCAACCTGGAGGGCTTACTTTTACCAGTCCCCAACCTGGAGGGCTTACTTTAACCAGTCCCCAACCTGGAACATACTTGTCGAACACATTCATATGAAGTAAAGGTTGAAATATAACATAAACATTCTTATTGGAGCTAGCATACGAAATGTCAATACTTTACTCATAAACCATGAATTCTATATAAATGACACATATACAGTCAAGCATATCACAAAACTTCATTACAATATGGATGTTTTAAATCATAATAAATCAATTTCAAATAATCTAAAAATCCATCAAAGGATGTTGACATAGATGAAAATGTTTTTTTTAAAAATTATTGAGAGAAATATCCCTTTTTCATGAAAACATTATAATGTTACACAATTTAGAAAGTAAGGCATTTAAATACATTTTTGAATCAAAGTGTCCCATACCACTTTGAAACTTTTGAATGGAATTAACACTTTTAAAACATTCATTTATATAAATAAATCCTTACAAACCATTTTGAAAACGTAGACATAAATGAGGATGATTTAGAAGAATAAATATTTAAAACATTTAAAATGATGTTTTAGTAAAAGTTCCCTTAGAAATAATCCCTTTGAAAACTCTTTTATGAAATATGGACATGGATAGTAAATATGTCCCTGTAGATACTTACGTAAAGACAACCTCGGATATTAAAGAGATTGTGAAGTAAACCCTTATCAATTTGGTAACTTATGAAAAATACAACCCATGAAAGAGGTCTCATGCAATGAAAATGTAAACACACATAAGGTAAAGTGTATTACACAAAGAATACAATTATGGGCAGTACATACACCACACAAAAGATAATAGTGGAAATATGGCATGAATCTCACGAAAATAAAGAGTGAGATGAAAACCCCTTACCACGTTAATCAACTAAGTCGTATGGACAAAAGTTAATAACCACCAAATGATTTCCAGAATAAAATGAATATAAATATAATCATGATAATATATATCAAATAGAAGTACACAATACACCACTTTCAATAATTTAGTGGCGAACAATGGAAATCTCACGGAATTGAAAGTGAGATAAGAAAATACCTTACCTTGTACTTTTACTTGGTTGGGGTAGGTTAACCTCCTTTATAATGGTGAAATAATTGTTACTAAATTATACAAGAATCATATACATTAATATGATATCATATATGATCTTTTAATATCGATTTATAATAATATCTTAGTATTATCGTTGTTTCGGGTGTTAACTTACTTGTTTTCTTTTATATATTTTGTTACGTAAGACATTTTTGTAAAGGATAGGTTGTATATTATTCATATCCAGAATGATATCAAGTCCTTAACATCATTTTTAAATCATAAAATGATAATTATACTTGAATGGATACGATGGAGAATGAATCTCATCGCGTTCGTGGAGACGGTAGTCCGTACGTACGCACGAGCGACAATATCATTCTTTTGATATTAAAATAATATATAAATGGTTGTTATATCATATATACAGAATCATTATAATGCTTTATTTATTATTTACATGAGTTACACATCATTATTATACCCATCCAAATAATAATATATTGAATAACAATTACACCACGACGTGGAGACGGTAAGCCGTACGTACGCACGTATGGTGACATGTTGTTCAAAGGGTGGATAGAATACTTAATATGGTTTTACCATATTTATAATAACATCACAGTATATATATGATACTGAATTTATTATTTTAGAATGGTAACAACAAAGGAAGAAGAAGTGGAAGAAGAAATGAACTTGGAAAAGGGTGGTGAAATCATTACCTCTTCTTCGGGTTCTTCCTTTTGATTTGATCAAAAGGGCTCCTTAGGTTGGCTTTCTGATCAAACTAAGGCCTCTAGGTTGTAGTGAGGGATGTTGGGAGAGTATTTGGGCAGAGTTTGGCCGAACCAAAAGGCTTTGAAGGTGTGAAGAAATGAGAAGGAGGAGTGCCCTTTTATAAGAGGGGTGAGGGGCACCTTTGGAAAAGCTAGAAATATTAATTTATAATAAATTCATATTCGGTTTCTAATGGCTCCAAAGTTTATTATTCAAAGGTTAAGGTGGGGATAGGTCGAAAACGACTCAACCAATAGAATTTAGACAGGTTTGGGTACTTATATTAACCTTATCTTTAAGTATTAACTCTAAGTTAATTAGTTTCACTTTTACAATGTCTCTTTGTATTTTTATATAATATGGTTAATAAACTTACTACATACATCCAAGCGACCCCCAAGTGGTCCATTAATGATTATCCTATAATGAAATAAGTCTCTTGGCCGAACCTTAGATTTTTAGGAATTTAATATCAATTAATAATATAATATTTGTTTTAAGAACTCTTTTATGTCAATTTCGACACTATTCAATAGTTGATTTTTTTGAAACTCATAACAGATTGATTACTTCGAAAAAGGTCAATTATATCAATACTAATATATCATATTATCCTAGAAAATTAGTTTAATTCATTAAAAGTTTCATATTATATTTATTTGGGTATTTATAATATCAATTATTTTAATTTTTCACTATTATAGTAATTACTGCATCATCATTGTGTCATAAATAAAATAAATTATTTAATGTCTAAAAATTATAAATAAACTATAATTATTTAGGAAATATTTTTATCTTTTTAATTTATATTTATAATCTAAAATCCAACATATATAACCATATGTAACAATTGTTTTGCTAAAAGATATATGCTTGTGTCATTTTTGTATTTATTTTAACTTAATTAAAATAAAGTGTCATTATCACTTACAAGTGGATCCATGGGGTCCCAAAATCGACCCAAAGATTCCCATGGTCTACCATGTATCAATCAATAGGGTTAAGACACTTTTTAGGGTAATTTAGTATTATTATAATATTATTTTTTAACCCTTATTTACCGGATTTACCCTTAACCATGGTAAATAAAATATTTACCGCAGTAATTATTTAAAATGTCTAAAAATAAAAGTTACCTATTTACACAATTTGAACATCCTGATTCCAAATATGGAATCCATTTTCCTAAATTCAAAACACATAAGTGTCAGAAATTAATTTAAAATTAATTCCCGCTGTCAAAACAAAAAGCGTGTTTTTAAGAGACAATAACTATCAAAAGATTGACACTTGTTTATATTCGGTTTAATTGTAAAATTATGTCCAATGACCAACATTATATTAAAAGATAAAAATATATTCTAAATATACTTTAAAACCACTCAAATTAATAATTTATCACTATTAATTATTTTGATTAAAAAAGTTGTTTTTAATTAAAATTTAGTAATTTTCACTATTCATCAAAATATGAATGTTATCCAAAAAGTACCAAAATTTCACCTTAGGCTAAATTCAATATTCTGAATCCAGAAATGAAGTCCATTTTAAAATATAAAATATATATAATTTCGAAAAGTAGGTATTACTATTCATAACGGCTAGTTTGATTGGTTGTGGTGTGTGTTAAAACTCAAGGTTGCGTACAACACACGCTACTGTATTATTCAAAGAAAGCGTACCGTGGAAACTTGGGATGTTTCATTTTAAATTTTTGATGTCCCCATTTAGTCAAAAAGTTTAAAATATTGTATTTAAAAAGGGTTCACTATTAAAATTTGATAAAAGTGAAATACTGAAAATGAATTTGTTCTTGCATTATATCTAAGAAACTCATAATATGGATTCTAAAATTATAAAGATTATATAAAGTTTAAAATTTAGATAATACTATTCATAACCTCTTTTGAATGGATTTTTTTTTGTAAGTCATGGTGTGATTGAACTCGGTGTTGCGTGTAGTGCAAGTTATTTAATTATTTTGAAGAAATAACACATAATGAATTCTTGGGGTGTTACATTCTCCCCTCCTTCAATAAATTGCATCCTCGCAATTTGAAATTGTTCTTCGAAAATAAAAGGTTGAAAGTAGATAATATATTTGTGGGAAAACCCACATCGGAAATTAGGTTACTAAAATTTAGTCTTAATATGAGGAAAAGAGAAATCAAAGGGTCACCACCAAATTATGATCTCGATTAGGAGAACATTGGTGGTAATTAGAGACATATAATTGGAGGAAAAACGTAAATATTTATAGGTAGTGATTGAGGTCATCAAACAAGTGTAAAATTTAGGTCCTTAAATTCATCAATCTATGATGATTTGAAATACCATCGGTTCAACAAAGCATAGGGTATTAGGATAACACATTTTTGACGTTTGAAAATATCTTAGTTGAAATCCCACATTGAAAAATGAATTAATGAGGCCTCTATTTATAATAAAGAGTCGAAAGTATGAAGATTACCAAAAATAACACATACTTGGGTTCCATGTAGGAAAATATGGATATGGAAGAAAAATCTAACCATCAATTATCTGATGGAGAGTGGTAGAGAACATGGCTATGAAAAGGACAACAATCCCAAAGCCATAAATTAGTGATGATTTAAGGTACCATCTAGGAAAACATTTTTGTTCTAAGTTTCTTTTCTTAATATTGGGGAATTTATTTATGAGATTGGCTAAGATCATAAGGAGATATATTTACTTTATAATTAGAGTTTTATCTATTAATAAATTTCTACCACAAACTCATCTTTCACTCTAAAAGATAATAGAATGTAAAAAAATTCTATTTACACTATTCGTATAGGGTTCCAAAATAAACGAATTTATAATTAATCTACAAGATCTTTTAATAAAAACTACATTATTTAATCCAGGACATCTCGAGGGCCAGTGGTAGGTGATACACCCTTGTCGCCCATCGGTTGCGGGTTCAAGTCTCGCAGCCTTGCCGGACGCGACGGGTTGCCGCCCGACCTCCGGGTTGTCCTTTTATGGCAATCCAAAATAATCCAAACTAGAACTATCCAAAATACTTCTGTCCAAACTCACAGTCCAACATTTATAAGGAAGGTAAACATACTATAGATCCTTTTTACCCCGTAATAGAATATTAATACCTTCATCATGTATTACCATATTCCTTATTGATTACATTCATGCTCCCTTATTTCATATAGAATGCTGGATATACTTCATTAATCCAAAAAAATTTTAAACCCCAAAAATGATGGAATATACAAATCATTAATCAGTTCCAAGGTAGTCAAGAATATCCAATATAATTTATCCAAAACAATCACATATTATTCCAAAATCACTACCTCAGTATCAGAACTATATTATGATTTATCATTCTCTCAACCATATATTTTCCAAAAATTTATCCTGCTATTGAATCACTTTTCTTTGTTCCACACAATCTCAAGTCCTTAATGAAATAGTACTGCAGTACAATCCTTATATACTCCATAATTATTATAACAAGTACATTGTTGATACAACACTCAATTGACATAATCAACATAAGAACTCTAATCATTCCTCTTCATCTGTGGTAGTATCATAACTTGATTATTATCCAATAACCTCATTTGCGGCATAGTCTGATGACTGGGACATAGGTTCGCGTAGTGTCCAAACTCCTTACAAATGAATCATTGTACATTTGAAACCATTTTCTTACCCTTTCAGTCACGTACTTTGTGCCCTTTTCCTCCACACTTATAACAAACTCCCATTCCTTTCAGGCAAGTTCCAGGTTGTTTCTTTCCACAGTTAGCATATATGGGAAAATTCATCTTTTCCCTCTTCCCTTTATCCATCTTTCTCTCTTCCACCCTTTTCTTCTCTTGCTTCCCTTCAAAGCCATAGGACTCAGTAAACTCTTTACTTATCTTATAAACACATGATATTATTTCTTCATATGATGATAATACATATGAGACTATTTCTCTTGTAAATTCTGGCTTAAGACCATAAAATATATGATCCTTCTTTCTCTTTGTATCATGTGCATTGCTGGAGTTCTCATTCCTTCTACTAGGTGCCATTTCTAAAAATTGGCATACACTAGATTAGTTTATGAATAACAATACCTAATCCCAAACTTTTAAAACACATAACATAAATTAAATAGTTTATGGATATAATCCATAATCATAAAAATGTCTCCTTTGAGGAAATATATACTCATAAACCCTTCATAATGATTTGAAAAGAAAATGAGAGTTATCCTAAGCATATCCCCCGGGAGTGTCGTAACCAAGAGTGCAGCAAGGCCCGTTGTCGTGCACCAGTTCCCGTTCGAGTCTAGCTCAAAGTGGTGTTTTCGGGTTTTACCCCTAGGTACATCTGTGCCAGAGCCACCTCTACCTGCTCGTATCCAGACAGGGATGTATTGCTCGGAAAACTCACAAAATCTCTACAATACCAAAATTCTAGGAAGTTCTTCTATACTAATCCTCAAAGTTTATCTTAGGTCTACGTGCTCTAATCATAGTTTATCTAAATCTAGCTTCCAAGGTTTGTACTAAACTTCCTCTGATACCAACTGTAACGCCCCGACCCTAGTTACCCAGAGTCGGTGCATTATTACATAACATTGGCATGATCACAAGAAAGATCAAATCTCGAAAGACCGATTGGTTTAGTAGCCTTGGAAACACTAGATATATTCATAAGTTTTACATTATATCATAAAATGAAAAACTACTACAACAACATAATGTCTCCACAGTCCACACTATTATCCCCTCATAATATCCCTGAAGGTCATTCATAACTTACTTCTTCACATCCTGGGGAAAATAAAACATAGAAAAGGGGTGAGCTCAAATGCCCAGTAAGGATAACAATATAGCGGAACATTCAAAATAAGCATAAACATTTAAGGCAATGCATTACTAAAACAAAAGCCTTTTAAACTTGAACTTCAACATAGTATGGAAAAAGTAAAATGAAATAATGCCATTTACTTATTCACATGGATATTCTACTAATCGAATAATCACATGAAAAATCAATAACCACTTTCATAATGATGGAATGCATAATGCTAAATTTTAATTTCTTTGTCAAGGCCTCGTCCCAAGACCTTGGGGCTAACTGTAACCGGAACCCAACCCGGAGTGCCTCTAATAACCGGACACCAACCCGGAGTGCCTCTAATAACCGGACACCAACCCGGAGTGCCTCTAATAACCGGACACCAACCCGGAGTGCCTCTAATAACTGGAGACCAAACCGGAGGGCTTACTTTTACCAGTCCCTAACCTGGAGGGCTTACTTTTACCAGTCCCCAAACTGGAGGGCTTACTTTAACCAGTCCCCAACCTGGAGGGCTTACTTTTACCAGTCCCCAACCTGGAGGGATTACTTTTACCAGTCCCCAACCTGGAACATACTTGTCCAACACATTCATATGAAATAAAGGTTGAAATATAACATAAACATTCTTATTGGAGCTAGCATACGAAATGTCAATACTTTACTCAAAAACCATGAATTATATATAAATGACACATCTACAGTCAAACATCTCACAAAACTTCATTACAATATGGAAGTTTTAAATCATAATAAATCAACTTCAAATAATCTAAAAATACATCAAAGGATGTTGACATAGATGAAAATGTTTTTTTAAAAAATTAATGAGAGAAATATCCCTTTTTCATGAAAATATTCTAATGTTACACAATTTAGAAAGTAAGTCATTTAAATACATTTTTGAATCAAAGTGTCCCATACCACTTTGAAACTTTTGAATGGAATTAACACTTTTAAAACATTCATTTATATAAATAAATCCTTACAAACCATTTTGAAAACGTAGACATAAATGAGGATGATTTAGAAGAATAAATATTTAAAACATTTAAAATGATGTTTTAGTAAAATTTCCCTTAGAAATAATCCCTTTGAAAACTCTTTTATGAAATATGGACATGGATAGTAAATATGTCCCTGTAGATACTTACGTAAAGACAACCTCGGATATTAAAGAGATTGTGAAGTAAACCCTTATCAATTTGGTAACTTATGAAACATACAACCCATGAAAGAGGTCTCATGAAATGAAAATGTAAACACACATAAGGTAAAGTGTATTACACAAAGAATACAATTATGGGCAGTACATACACCACACAAAAGATAATAGTGGAAATATGGCATGAATCTCATGGAAATAAAGAGTGAGATGAAAACCCCTTACCACGTTAATCAACTGAGTCGTATGGACAAAAGTTAATAACCACCAAATGATTTCCAGAATAAAATGAATATAAATAGAATCATGATAATATATATCAAATGGAAGTACACAATACACCACTTTCAATAATTTAGTGGCGAACTATGGAAATCTCACGGAATTGAAAGTGAGATAAGAAAATCCCTTACCTTGTACTTTTACTTGGTTGGGGTAGGTTAACCTCTTTTATAATGGTGAAATAATTGTTACTAAATTATACAAGAATCATATACATTAATATGATATCATATATGATCTTTTAATATCGATTTATAATAATATCTTAGTATTATCGTTGTTTCGGGTGTTAACTTACTTGTTTTCTTTTATAAGTTTTGTTACGTAAGACATTTTTGTAAAGGATAGGTTGTATATTATTCATATCCAGAATGATATCAAGTCCTTAAAATCATTTTTAAATCATAAAATGATAATTATACATGAATGGATACGATGGAGAATGAATCTCATCGCGTTCGTGGAGACGGTAGTCCCTACGTACGCACGAGCGACAATATCATTCTTTTGATATTAAAATAATATATAAATGGTTGTTATATTATATATACAGAATCATTATCATGTTTTATTTATTATTTACATGAGTTACACATCATTATTATACCCATCCAAATAATAATATATTGAATAACAATTACACCACGACGTGGAGACGGTAAGTCGTACGTACGCACGTATGGTGACATGTTGTTCAAAGGGTGGATAGAATACTTAATATGGTTGTACCATATTTATAATAAAATCACAGTATATATATGATACTGAAGTTATTATTTTAGAATGGTAACAACAAAGGAAGAATAAGTGGAAGAAGAAATGAACTTGGAAAAGGGTGGTGAAATCATTACCTCTTCTTCAGGTTCTTCCTTTTGATTTGATCAAAAGGGATCCTTAGGTTGGATTTCTGATCAAACTAAGGCCTCTAGGTTGAATTGAGGGATGTTGGGAGAGTATTTGGGCAGGGTTTGGCCGAACCAAAAGGCTTTGAAGGTGTGAAGAAATGAGAAGGAGGAGTGCCCTTTTATAAGAGGGGTGAGGGGCACCTTTGGAAAAGCTAGAAATATTAATTTATAATAAATTCATATTCGGTTTCTAATGGCTCCAAAGTTGATTATTCAAATTCTAAGGTTGGTATAGGTCTAACACCACTCAACCAATAGAATTTAGACAGGTTTTGGTACTTATATTAACCTTATCTTTAAGTATTAACTCTAAGTTAATTAGTTTCACTTTTACAATGTCACTTTGTATTTTTTATATAATATGGTTAATAAACTTACTACATACATCCAAGAGACCCCCCAAGTGGTCCATTAATGATTATACTATCATGAAATAAGTCTCTTGGCCGAACCTTCGATTTTTATGAATTTAATATCAATTAATAATATAATATTTGTTTTAAGAACTCTTTTATGTCAATTTCGACACTATTCAGTAGTTGATTTTTGTGAAACTCATAACAGATTGATTACTTCGAACAAAGTCAATTAAATCAATACTAATATATCATATTATCCTAGAAAATTAGTTTAATTCATTAAAAGTTTCATATTATATTTATTTGGGTATTTATAATATCAATTATTTTAATTTTTCACTATTATAGTAATTACTGCATCATCATTGTGTCATAAATTAAATAAATTATTTAATGTCTAAAAATTATAAATAAACTATAATTATGTAGGAAATCTTTTTATCTTCTTAATGAATATTTATAATCTAAAATCCAACATATATAACCCTATGTAACAATTGTTTTTCTAAAAGATATATGCTTGTGTCATTTTTGTATTCATTTTAACTTAATTAAAATAAAGTGTCATTATCACTTACAAGTGGATCCATGGGGTCCCAAAATCGACCCAAAGATGGACATGGTCGACCATGTATCCACCAATATGGTTAAGACACGTTTTAGGGTAATTTAGTATTATTATAATATTATTTTTTAACCCTTATTTACCGGATTTACCCTTAACCATGGTAAATAAAATATTTACCGCAGTAATTATTCAAAATGTCTAAAAATAAAATTTACCTATTTAAACAATTTGAACATCCTGATTCCAAATATGGAATCCATTTTCCTAAATTCAAAACACATAAGTGGCAGAAAATAATTTAAAATTAATTCCCGCTGTCAAAACAAAAAGCGTGTTTTTAAGAGACAATAACTATCAAAAGATTGACACTTGTTTATGTTCGGTTTAATTGTAAAATTATGTCCAATGACCAACATTATATTAAAAGATAAAAATATATTCTAAATATACTTTAAAACCACTCAAATTCATAATTTATCACTATTAATTATTTTGATTAAAAAGGTTGTTTTTAATTAAAATTTAGTAATTTTCACTATTCATCAAAATATGAATGTTATCCGAAAAGTACCAAAATTTCACCTTATGCTAAATTCGATATTCTGAATCCAGAAATGAAGTCCATTTTAAAATATAAAATATATATAATTTCGAAAAGTAGGTATTACTATTCATAACGGCTAGTTTGATTGGTTGTGGTGTGTGTTAAAACTCAAGGTTGCGTACAACACACGCTACTGTATTATTCAAAGAAAGCGTACCGTGGAAGCTTGGGATGTTTCATTTTAAATTTTTGATGTCTCCATTTAGTCAAAAAGTTTAAAATATTTTATTTAAAAAGGGTTCACTATTAAAAGTTGATAAAAGTGAAATACTGAAAATGAATTTGTTCTTGCATTATATCTAAGAAACTCATAATATGGATTCTAAAATTATAAAGATTATATAAAGTTTAAAATTTAGATAATACTATTCATAACCTCTTTTGAATGGATTTTTTTTGTAAGTCATGGTGTGATTGAACTCGGTGTTGCGTGTAGTGCAAGTTATTGAGTTATTTTGAAGAAATAACACATTATGAATTCTTAGGGTGTTAGGAGGCTGCTTGAATCCATGATGGTTTTTCGGAAGACCAAGGCGGTGGGCGGCTACCTGAGGATCTAGTCCTGGCATCTTGCCATAACTCCAGGCAAACACATCACGGTGCTGCTTGAGAAATTTCACATACTGCTGCTGCTCCTCGAGGGACATGGCGGCACTGACCAAGGTGGGTCTCAGATCTGCCTCGCTACCAAGGTTCACCTGTACTAGTTCATCGACCGTGGTAGCAACGCCTTCTTCAAGGGTGGGGGGAGTATCCTCTAGATCTTCTTCTCCACTTGTGGAGGAATCTTCTGTGGAGGGAGTTTCTTCCGAACCACCAGGCTCTGATAGTAGGCTGGTGCCGGCCTGAGTGGCATTGGTCATCACGTCCGGAGACTCATGCACTACTGAGACCATGGTGATGAAAGTGGTTGATCCAATTCCATCCGGCCTTCGGCCCAAGGGGCCACACCTGATGACGTCAAAGTAGTGGTGGTGCGTCGGCTTGATCCGGTTGATTCTAGACCAAGGGAAGAGACACGTTTGATGTACTGTTGTTGCCATGCACCTGACGCTTCGGTACTGCATAGGGGTAGGAGATTCCGGGATCACCTGAGCCTGGTTGGTGTAAGAGTACGAGGTGATTTTCTGCCATCGCTTGGACATGGGAACATGCCTTCCTCTTGCACCCGAAACAACAAAACACTGCCCTATGTCGGGGGTCGTGGCTTCCATCCGATGGATCGGGAAGATTTAGGCATCATCCAGACCTGCCCAGGGATCACTTGTGGCTAGAGCGGGTTCAACCTCACTTTCTTGGATTTTCTTGTCCTTTCTCTTATAATAGTCAGCATCCAGATAACGAGCTTCACAAGAGGCAAAGGGAGATGCATCTACTTGGATCATGCCTACTCGACCGTTGATGGAATATTTGAGGCATTGGTGATATGAAGAATGGACCACTGCATGCAGATGGTTCCATGGCCTTCCCATCAATGTATTGTATGCGGTGTCCTGGGAGACAACCATGAATTCAGTGCTGGAAATCAGACCACCGAGCTGGGTCTTCAAATAGATCTTACTAACTGAAGTCTGCTCGGTCCCGTCATATCCCTGAATTTTGAGGTCGGAGGGAGTTAGATCATCATCTGACAAACCCGGCTTCTGCAGTGTCTGGGTCGGGATCAGGTTGATCCCAGAACCCGTGTCAACGAGGCAGCCTCGAACTTCCACACTGTTGAACTAATCGGTGATGTATAGTGGGCGGATGTTCCCCTGTATGGGAGGGTCGTTGTCTTCACCGTAGAATGAGATAACTTCATGGAATTAGTCATTCTCAATTACCTCAGTGTGGAAGTCTTCTACAGCTTCTAACTCCATCTCAAACTGGAGGGGGATCCTTAGGGCCTCGGTAAGTGGCTCACACATTTCAGATGACAGACGAAGAGCCTCAAGGATAAAAAGTCTTGCTGGAATTCCGGAAAGGTGCTTCATAATTTCATACTTTCGTGCCAGACGTGAGCTTCTTCCCACAGGAGGTCTCTCTACAATTGGAGGAATTGCAGGCCCTGCTGGATGGACTGGTGGCTGGCTGGTACTGGGTACATCTCGCTACCTGCTAGTCGAGGCCTGAAGAGAGGCTATTGGATGAAAACCAGACAAATGATACTGTCCTACAGTAGGGCGACACTGGCCGTGGTGTGGACGAGATATCTCTCCTTGATCTAGTAGCAAAAACGGCGGTGTAGGTAGATCTGAGGGCACCAGATGAGGTTGCGCGTGCTGAGATCTGCGCTGGGCCTACTGTCTGGTTTCAATAGTGTGCATGGCCTAGCTGAAAGTACCCACTAATGTACCTTGATGACCCATGTGGTCGTAGTTTCACCGACGTTGACATCGACTGGGGACACTGGGGAGGCTCGCCCACTGTTCCCCCTCATTAGGAGTCATGTAGGGATTTACCAGCTCCACGGTATTAACCAAAGCATACCCCTAACTGTCGTTTGACGAATCATCCACCACTGGGCAGATTCTGGGAGGAATACCCATTTCAGGGGGCATAATGTTGCCAAGAGTTTGGGATGACAATAGAAGTGGGGGAGCATGATTCTTCTTCTTACGTCGTTGCTGCTTAATCTTTTGAGAAGAGGCCGACTGAGATGACAACGCAGAGGTACTGGCTGCTTCCTCTGAAGGGTCCGGCTGATTCAGGAGTTCGCTAATGATACCATGGGCACGGGCGACTATTTTACGAGTCATCTAGTCATCATACTTCTGGGACCCACAGCTGGGATCCTGCTTCCACTCTTCTTCGTCGTCACTACCACTTTCTGATCTGACAAAAACACCCGCTACTTATGTCAGATCTGGTCCTAGCCTGACTATGTTGTTGTTGACCTGGTCTTGGAGACAATATTTAAAAACAAATCACTTATTGAGGGTATGCCCCAGGATCCGATGATAGGGGCAGTAGTTTGGGCGATCAGTAAGATTCGCCTCTACCGGCCTTCTGCACCCAGGTAGGCGCACAATCCCCTGATCTAAGGCACTTCAGAAGTAACCGAGGACCTGATTCTCATTGAATGAGTATGTATGGTGCCTTCTTTCCAGAAAGGGAGCTCTGGGAGCTTGGACCTGATGAGGGGCCAACCAAGGAGGCAGTGCCTGATTGTACTGCCAAGGCGGTGGTAGTGCAATGCGCGGGGGAACCTATCGGTTCTGAGGCGGTCGCTGCTGGGTAGGAAGATGTGCTTGAGGCGGAGGGCCTCTGTGAGGCTGTGGAGTCGGTGCTACTGATAGTTACTCTAGATGCCTTGGGGCCTCTATCTAGGCCACCACAGCAGGCTCGGCTCTGACCCTCCTTGCTGGGATCACAGGGGGCGGCAGACACACTTGACTAGCCTGTTGCAGAGCTTCCTCGAGGCCCTGGGCCTTATCTGAGAAATCATAGAACCCTCCAAGATAGTTCTGGGTGATCAGGGAAGGTTCCCGCTTTGTTTTAACATTCCCTACACACATCTTCAGTAATTTCTCCTGAGTTAGTGGCATGTCTAGGGAGTATGTAAGCCCCTTCCACTGGGCGATAAAGTTCGCGACTCGCTCATCAGGTCTTTGTTTGCACTTGAAGAGGACTGTGATGCTGGTCTTCTGCGTGGTGGAGCTGAACTGGTATTGGAACTTCCGGCAGAGATCCTCCTATCTGGTCAACAATAAGATAGGGATCTAGATATACCAGACGAATGCAGGGCCCTCCAATGTCTGCATGAAACATCGGAGCTTGGCAGCTTCTTACTACGTCGGGGTTCCCAACATGGGGCCACACCTGGAAGAAAAGTGGTCCAAGTGCTACGGCGGGTCCCCTGTACCATTGAAGGGTGAGAAAGTGGGGTTCCCAAAACCCGAAGGTGTAGGCATATCATCCACCCATGTGGGATATGGCTTTCCATCTGGTGGGACTACCACCTGTCACATTTCCAACGCCACGAGACGGGCGATGAGTACCACTATAAGATCATACAGGTGGGGGTCCCTATCTTGATGGAGATCCCTAATCATGAGTGCGTTGTCGGCCTCTTCAAAACGGTAGCCGGCTACGGCAGCTCATTGGGAGATTGGCGGAACGGCCTGTGGGACAGGTGGGGGAACCTGGGCTGGATTCCTCGGATTGCCTCGCCGTTCAGGAGGGTTTGGCGAGACGAATGCGCCCTCATGCCGTGAGTTATGGATTCTACCCTGTATGAGGGAGTAGCATGATCAGGGTTGACTGGAGGCACCTCACATGGGGGAAATTGTTCCTGCCCTTACTGCCCCAGCTTGGGATCACCATAGTTGGGTCGCCACTCGATAGAACGCTCATCCAGGAGTTCGTCGACTAACCTCTTCTGCTCGGTGAGCTGTTGGCGCAATGCAGCCTTTTCAGGGTCTTCGTCCATCTTCTACACTAAGGCAGACGGGTCGGACTTCCTGACAGTTCTGACGTGCTCCTTACCCTTACCGGCCATACGACTGGGTACCAGCGAGTCGGTGGGTACAGGGAGGCCTAGAAGGTTCCTTTGCTGCTGGGTAATCCTCCTTGATGGGTCCAGCAGTGGTGGCACACCCTCAGGGGGTAAGTCTCAATCGAGAAACTCCAGCTCATCTTCTTTGTCCACTACGTCAGCCATGTGGACCGCAACCCTTCTTGGGGGAATGCCCTCAATGTCGCATAACGAATCAGGCTGCCGCCGGATAGGACTAAAGATGAGGGAATCATACTGTCCCCATCCACAGACTTGCACATGGGGGGTAGCTTCCCTGATGATTCTTCGGAGTACATTGAAACTCTGAACGCATTTCCATTGAAGGGTGCTCTAGCGGCTTGGTGACTTAGGGCACTAGGCCACAGGAAGTGTGGCCAAATCCCCCAGACAACATTGCTCACCGATTTCTTCAAAGTACTCTTGGCTCCTGGGGTAAACCACCCGCTCATAACGAAGGCAAAAGTGCGTCACCCATAGGGTGTGGCGAAAGCACCCTACTTCCTCTAGGGTAAGGGACTCTGGCGCACAAAAGATCGGCACTGCCGTCAGCCAGAACTTCTTCGGGAAATGATCTACAGCGAGAATGTTCCAGAAGCTCCTGGGCTCGGATTTAGGGTCTGGCCTCTTATTTCCCCACTTGTCAAATGGGGATGACTGAGGAACCGGTAGCGGTACCGAGGCGGACCGCTGGGACAATAGGCTAGGCGGTGGAGAATACGGTGAATGAGATGACTTGCTGCCGAACTCCGGGCCATCCTATAACGACCCATACTTTACATACATTGTTAATACTTCAAAATTGAAGCACACTTATTACAACATATGACAAAACCACAAAGGACCGTATAGGTATAGTGTCTTTAGAAACTGGGAAACATAAACAACTGGTTCATAAATCTTCTACAGTGTCTCCCATTTATTTCATCATATCTAGGGTCCCTTTTAGCATATTCTATTTAATATCCATCTTCCTGACCTGGGGAAAAGAAAACATAAAAGGGTGAGCTCAAATGCTCAGCAAAGGCAAATAAAGGAAATAAAAATCATATCATATCTTTTTGAAAATCAAAACCTGCAAAAGAGATCATAATATCTTAACATGGAATAAATCATAGAAGTGAAAATGAGATCCCCATAATCATAACATAAAACTTGAATCTTTGTGGCATGCACACATAATCATGGAAAATCATTTCTTGTTAGTCATGACTCATTTCCAAGACTATCTTAGTGGACAAAGTCCCTTTCTGAACCGAGTTCACTCCTCGTTTCAGTCCTGTATCACTGAACCGAAATAACCTTCCGTTCCAGCCATGTCTATCTCATGAGATATAAAATCTTTACCCAATGAATTGGAGGGAGATATAGGTCCCACTCATCTTATAATGAATCATTTCTTATCTGTGCCACATAATCATAAATCATACATCATCGCATAACCCATGTAATAAAAAAATGGTATTCTTAAACAAAATGACATCATAAAACAATTCATATAAGATAAAGGAATTCATAAAAATGTTTCCATCACAACATAATAAAATCCATGTAATAATAGGGATAAAAACAGAACCCTTTATTATCTTAGATGGAAAATAATTTTGATAAAACACTTGAACTCCATTCTTGAGGAAAATATCCTTTCTTCTTCAAAAACATTTTTCCTTTCATAACATGTCATACAACTTTAAAATAAAAGAAGTTGATTAAAAATAAACTTGAAAACTTGTAAAGGAAGCTTCTTGGAAATAATGTTTTAAAAATCCATTCATGCCGTATAAGTTAAAAAAAACATTCTTCGTACTTTTGTCGGAAAAGTCAAAAAGTACCTCGTACGACAAAAGATTCCTTTCATAGATATTACTAAAAACTCACCGAAGGGTAAAAATGGATTTAAACAATTGTAGGTGGATGGAAATAATATTACATATTGATGAAACATGGATGTGGATGATAAAATACACCCCAGTAAATACTTACGAATAAACAATCTCGGATAAAAATGAGATTGTGATATTTCCCTTACCTTAGGTCCGATTAGCTTTGTACGTGTCCGAAGCTCCTGTATAATGGTTTAAATAATGTTATTGACTTATTCCAGAATCATACATATTGATATGATATCATATATGGTCATATTCTTAGCTTCTTGTTAGTAATATTTCATTGTTACTTGTTACTCGGGTCTTTATTGCCTTTTGTTCTTATGCGTGTTTTGCCGAATACATTCTTATTCTTCTTTTAAGGTTATAGATAACATATATCCAGAATGGTATTATTTTAACATATATCATATTTATTCATTCAATTCATTTATATAATTACTATGTAATGATGATCATGTAGAACGAGTCGCATCACATCGTGGAGACGGTATTCCGTACGTACGCACGAGTGATGATATCGTTCCTATGATCGTGGAACTGTATTGGAGTATATATATATTATTTCAGTATCAATATTACTTTATAATAATCATAAATAGTTACACATTACACCATTATACCCATCCTTGTAAAGTGATGGTGGAAAAATAGATTACACCACGGCGTGGAGACGGTATTCCGTACGTACGCACGCGCGGTGATTTCATTTTTCCGTGGGATGGATAGAAGGTGAATTAGGGTTGTTTCATATTTATAATAACATATCAGTATGTAAGTAATACTGATGTTATTACTTTATCATGAAACAACTAAAGAAGAAGAAGTTGAAGAAGAAAGAAATTGAAAAGATCGGTAATGGATATTACCTCTTCTTTGGAACGCCTCTTTGAATCCTCCACTTAGGGAACTAAGATTGGTCTTTGAAGAAGACCAGGACCTCTAGAATTATTCTAGGGAAGTGGAGAGGAGAAAATGGCAGGGGTTGGACGAGCTTGAGTGCTCAAATTGGTGTGAGGAGGAGGGGGAGGAGGTGCCCTTTTATAAGGGAGGAGAGGGGCACCTTAGGAATATCTCAAAATATTATTTTATATTAAAGTAAAAATCGGTTTATAATGGCTCCAAAGGGTCTTATTTCGAAGATAAGGTGGGGATGGGTCGAAATCCTATCAACCAATAGGATTTAGACATGTTTATGGTATTATTTTAACCTTATCAATTAGATTTAACTCTAAGTTAAATAATTTAACTTTTACCGTGTCTTTTTGTTTTCTTTCACTATATGGTTAATACACTTACTATAACATGCCAAAAGAACCCCAAATTGTTTATTATTAATATATATATATCCTTATCTAAGTCATTTGGCCAAACCTTATATTTTTAGGAATACAATAACAATTAATAATATAATATTTGATTTAAAAACTATTTTGTGTCAATTTTGACACTATTTGATATATGATTTTTGTGAAAGTCATAACAGAATTAAATGTTCGAAGCAAGTTTATTAAATAAACATTAATATATAATAGTAACCTAGAAAATTAGTTTAATTCATAAAAAGTCTTAAATTACATTTATTTTGGTGTTTATAACATCAATTATGTCAATATTTCATTAATAAGATAATTACTGCATCATCATTGTGTCATAAATAAATTAAATTATTTAATGTCTAAAAATTACAAATAAAATACCATCATGTAGGAAATATTTTTAGATTTATAATGAATATTTATAGTCGAATTTATCTTATGTATAACCCCATATTAAAAATTATTTACTTATTAAACTTTGATTTTAACTATTTTAACCCTTCTTTAAATAAATTAATAATAAATGTCCTAATCTAATCCAAGTGGGCCTAAATGGTCATATTTTATTCATAAGGTTGTTTTTGGTAGAATTACACTTATCCAATAGAATTAGGACATGTGTTAGGGTAATAATAATATCATATTTACCCTTAGTTACCCTATTTACTATTAACCGCGGTAAAAAAAAGTAAAAAGTTACTATTCACCAAAAAATTATTTTTATCTCATTGAACCACATTTTACTTACTGATTTCAACCGTGTCTGTCGGATTTTCGAAATTCCATTCACAAAAGAGGTAAAATTAAGTTTTATGAAAAATTCAGTTTTTAACCTACCACTTAGTGGTTTCACTATTCATCAAAAATTGAAAGTTTTCAGAAAAATACCAAAATTTCACCCTAGGCTAATTTCGATATTCTGAATCCAAAAATGAAGTCCATTTTGAAAAATAAAATTTATAAAATTTCAAAAAGTGGTTATTACTATTCATAACGGCTAGTTTTAATAGCATATTGTTGTTTAGTGAAACTCGGTATTGCGTACGACGCAAGCTATTGAGGAAGGTCGTGATTGCGTGTAAAGCAAGCCAAGCAAGTGTTGTGTAGAAAAAGATTCCTTTGATGATTCATATAACATAAAAGTCTCGGGTGTTACATTCTACCCCCCTTAAAAAGAATTTCGCCCTCGAAATTCGTCACTTTGTAACAAACAGATGAGGATACTTCTCCCTCATCATATCCTCAAGCTCCCATGTAGCTTCTTCAAGTTGGTGGTTCCTCCATAAAACTTTCACCAAGCGAGTGGTCTTGTTTCGTAGGACTTTTTCGCTATGATCCAGAATCTCTATCGGCTGTTCTTCATAAGAAAGATCTTGCTCCAGCGGTACAACTTCTGAGCTGAGTACATGTGAAGGATCTGGTATGTACTTTCTCAGGAGAGATACATGGAACACATCGTGAACTTGAGAGAGATTTGGTGGAAGCGCCAATTGGTAAGCTACCTTCCCAACATGATCCAGTATTTCGAAAGGACCGATATATCTAGGGATCAACTTCCCCTTCTTTCCAAATCTCATAACCCTCTTCCAGGGAGATATTCGTAAGAACACTTTATCACCCACTTCAAACTCTAGGTCTTTTCTTCGGTTGTCGGCATAACTTTTCTGTCGACTCTGAGCTGCGCTTATGTGTTTTTGAATAGATCTGACCTTTTCTGCCATGTCATCAACGAGATCAGGTCCTAATAGCTTTCTTTCCCCAACTTCATCCCAGCAAGTTGGAGTCCTGCATTTCTTTCCATTGAGAGCTTCATAAGGAGCCATCTGAATACTGTAGTGAAAGCTATTATTATAAGAAAATTCCACCAAAGGTAGGTGTTGATCCCATCCTCCTTTGAAATCCATAGAGCAAGCTCTCAACATATCTTCTAGGGTTTGAATTGTTCTCTCAGACTGACCGTCTGTCTGGGGATGATAAGCAGTGCTGAAACTCAACTCTGTATCCAGAGTATGCTGAAGACTTAGCCAGAACTTAGAGGTAAATCTCGGATCCCGATCAGATATAATAGAAAGTGGTACTCCATGCAATCTTACCACTTCCTTTACATATATCCTGGCAAGCTGATCTAGAGATAAATCCTCTCTAATAGCAATGAAGTGTGCAGACTTTGTAAGACGATCAACTATGACCCAGATAGCATTATTGCCTTTGGAAGTTTTAGGAAGTCCTGTGACAAAGTCCATAGTGATTTTTTCCCATTTCCATTTGGGTATGGGTAATGGTTGTAACATCCCCTTAGACTTTTGTCTCTCAGCTTTAACTTGTTGACAAACAAAGCATCGAGAGACATATTCAGCAACATCTCTTTTCATGCCATCCCACCAGAAGTACTCTTTCAGGTCCCTATACATCTTCGTGCATCCAGGATGAATAGATAATGAACAACTATGAGCCTCATCCAGCAGCTCCTTCTTTAATTCGGGGATGGAAGGAACACAAACCCGATTCCTGAACTTTATTATCCCATCACAATCAAGGTGGAATTCAGGAACATTTCTCACCTTCTTTTGTAACTCGACATCTTCTTTCTGTGCCTCTTTAATCTTCACATGTATAGATGGTTGAACATTCATTTGAGAAAGATAAGATTTTTCCCCTTCCATTATAATTCCAAGATCCATCCTTTGTAAATCCATAAATATTGGATCTTTTGTGATCCTCATCATAGATAAACTAGCATTGTCTTGTCGACTTAATGCATCTACCACCTTGTTTGCTTTCCCTGGGTGGTAATGGATTGAGCAGTCATAATCCTTAATCAGCTCCAACCATCTTCTTTGGCGCATATTCAGCTGATTTTGTGTGAAAATATACTTTAAACTTTTATGATCAGTATAAATATCACACCTTTCACCATAAAGGTAATGCCTCCAAATCTTTAATGTAAAGATTACCGCAGCCAACTCCAAATCATGTGTTGGGTAATTTTGCTCATGGATTTTCAACTGTCGTGAGGCATAAGCTATCACGATATAATTTTTCATAAGAACACACCCCAATCCCTTCTTGGATGCATCACTGTAGATCACAAACCTTTCTCCACTACAAGGCAGTGTGAGCACAGGTGCACTGGATAACCTTCTTTTCAACTCCTTGAAATTCTCTTCACATTCCTCTGTCCAGACAAACTTAACTCCTTTCCGAGTCAACTTGGTGAGTGGATTAGATAATCGTGAAAAATCTTTTACAAAACGTCAATAATATCCAGCCAAACCAAGAAAACTTCGGATCTCAGTTACTGTTGTTGGTCTCGACCATCTTTCGATAACTTCTGTTTTTGCTAGATCCACAGATATCCCCTATTTTGAGATTATGTGACCCAAAAATGCAACTTTTTGAAGCCAAAATTCCCACTTGGTAAATTTGGCATAAAGCTTCTCCTTTCTCAGGGTCTTCAATATAATTCTCAAGTGATCTTCATGCTCTTCCTTGCTCTTTGAATAGACAAGAATATCGTCTATAAATACTACCACAAATTGATCAAGATAGTCTCTAAAGACTCTATTCATTCAATCCATGAAGATAGCAGGGGATTTAGTAAGACCAAATGGCATCACTACAAATTCATAGTGTCTATACCTTGTACGGAAAGCCGTCTTTGGTATATCCTCCCTTTTGACCCTTAATTGATGAGACCCTGAACGAAGATCAATCTTGGAAAAGTATTGAGCTCCGTGTAGTTGGTCAAATAAGTCATCAATGCGTGGGAGAGGATATTTGTTCTTGATAGTGATCTTGTTAAGTTCTCGATAATCAATGCAGAGTCTCATTGATCCATCTTTCTTCTTAACAAATAGAACAGTTGCTCCCCACGGTGATGTACTAGGGCGTATGAATCCCTTATCAAGATTCTCTTAGAGTTTCTTCTTCAATTCCTGCAACTCAATTGGGGCCATTCTATAAGGTGTCTTTGAAATAGGCAAAGCACCCGGTACGAGTTCTATTGAAAACTCAACTTCACGATTTGGTGGAAGACCCGGTAATTCCTCCGGAAAGACATCATCAAACTCCCGTACAATGGGCATATTCTTAATCGTGAGTTTATCACCAACCATTTGAGATAAATAACCTTTATTTAGTGGAATCAATACCCATAAGATGGAAGAAATTTCCACTGGAAGGTTATGTTCATCCTTGCATTGATAGACGATCGTAGATTGATCTGGAATATGAAATGTGACTTCCCTTATTTGGCAATTGATATGAGCTCCATGTAGAGAATGAAAATCCATGCCAAGAATCACATCAAATTCCACTAAAGGAAGGATCACAAGATTTGCAGGAAGCACTTTCCCACAAACTTTGATCGGAGAAGAATTATAAACTTTTGATGCGACTGTTGTGCCATTAGGTGTTGTCACAGCTAACTCAACATCTAATTGTTGAGGTAATACGGTGATACCCTTAGAAAATTCTTTAGAAATAAAAGAGTGGGTGGATCCAGAATCAAATAAAACATTTTCTACTTTAGAGTGGATGGTAAGTGTACCTTTCACCACTTCGTTATCGTACTCCATATCGCTGATAGAAATTGCATGTGACTTTCCTTTGTCTTTAGCCTTAAGATTTTGTTGACGTCGAACATCATCATCAACCCTTGGATTTGGGCATTGATTGGCATAATGCCCCATCTCCTTGCACTTGAAACATTGAAGTGTAGTAGGTTCATTCTGTGTATCCCTTCCTTTGTTTGCGTCATTAGACATCTTCTTCCCATTATCACGGCATTCAAATGCCCGATGACCTTCCTTTCCACATTTAAAACATTTACTTGTCCCTTTAGGACAACTCCCTCCATGTTTCTTTCCACACTTTGAGCATAAGGAAAAGCTCATCTTCTTTTCCGTGTGCTCTTTAGATTTTTCTTTGAATTCCATCTTCCTCTTCTTATCAAACCCATGTGACTGATGGGTTATTCCAATCTCCATCTCGACTTTGAGAGCACATCGAACGATTTCCTCGTAGCTATTGAAGTCCCTTATGGCTAACGCCCTTCGAAGACTTAGTTTTAAGCCACTAAAGAATCGACCGATCTTACTCTCAGGTTGGATAATAATACCAGAAGCGTACCTCGCAAGTCTTGTAAAATTTGCTTCATAGGTACCAACAGATTCATCATCCCTTTGCTTCAGTTCAAGAAACTCTTTCTCCATCTTTGTTCGGAGAATACGAGGTAAGTACTTATTGAAAAATAAGTTCTTGAACTCATCCCATTCCATAGACTCAATTTCATCCCTTTGCCTCGTATTCTTAATAAGATTCCACCATTGATCAGCATCTCCTTCCAAACGATACACTGCTAGGATGACTTTATCATGTCCAGAATATTGAAGAACTAAAAATATCTTTTCAGTAGTACTAATCAATTGTTCAGCAACTAATGGATCAGTAGACCCACTGAAAGAAGGTGGACGCTGCCTCATGAAGGATTCAACAGAATGTTGCTCCTTCCTTTGCTCGTTTGGAAGTCCTGGATGATTCATAGCTTGAGAAAGTTGTGTGAGCATGGCTACAAGATTTTTCATTCCAGCTCCCATATCGTTTGGTTGCTCAGGGGGACAATCATTGCATTGCCCATCGCATTCCGCATTAACATGGTTCCTTCGGGTTCCAGCCATTGACTAAAACCAAGAAGAATAGTGTGAGCAACACTAATTATAATAGGAAAACCACATAATCAAGGATAAAATTTCACACTTAAGGTTTTATCCTAGGGTATTTATGGCCATTTCTAAAACACTAAGATTGTGTTCTATGCTTAGACTTATCCTTAGGGTTCTTACTAAGGCTTTCACATCCTAGTTTCCAAAGGTTGACTATACCTTTCCTCTGATACCAACTATAACGAACCATACTTTACATACATTGTTAATACTTCAAAATTGAAGCACACTTATTACAACATATGACAAAACCACAAAGGACCGTATAGGTATAGTGTCTTTAGAAACTGGGAAACATAAACAACTGGTTCATAAATCTTCTACAGTGTCTCCCATTTATTTCATCATATCTAGGGTCCCTTTTAGCATATTCTACTTAATATCCATCTTCCTGACCTGGGGAAAAGAAAACATAAAAGGGTGAGCTCAAATGCTCAGCAAGGGCAAATAAAGGAAATAAAAATCATATCATATCTTTTTGAAAATCAAAACCTGCAAAAGAGATCATAATATCTTAACATGGAATAAATCATAGAAGTGAAAATGAGATCCCCATAATCATAACATAAAACTTGAAACATTGTGGCATGCACACATAATCATGGAAAATCATTTCTTGTTAGTCATGACTCATTTACAAGACTATCTTAGTGGACAAAGTCCCTTTCTGAACCGAGTTCACTCCTCGTTTCAGTCCTGTATCACTGAACCGAAATAACCTTCCATTCCAGCCATGTCTATCTCATGAGATATAAAATCTTTACCCAATGCATTTGAGGGATATATAGGTCCCACCCATCTTATAATGAATCATTTCTTATGTGTGTCACATAATCATAAATCATATATCATCGCATAACCCATGTAATAAAAAAATGGTATTCTTAAACAACATGACATCATAAAACAATTCATATAAGATAAAGGAATTCATATAAATGTTTCCATCACAACATAATCAAATCCATGTAATAATAGGGATAAAAACAGAACCCTTTATTATCTTAGATGGAAAATAATTTTGATAAAACACTTGAACTCCATTCTTGAGGAAAATATCCTTTCTTCTTCAAAAACATTTTTCCTTTCATAACATGTCATACTACTTTAAAATAAAAGAAGTTGATTAAAAATAAACTTTAAAACTTGTAAAGGAAGCTTCTTGGAAATAATGTTTTAAAAATCCATTCATGCCGTATAAGTTAAAAAAAACATTCTTCGTACTTTTGTCGGAAAAGTCAAAAAGTACCTCGTACGACAAAAGATTCCTTTCATAGATATTACTAAAAACTCACCGAAGGGTAAAAATGGACTTAAACAATTGTAGGTGGATGGAAATAATATTACATATTGATGAAACATGGATGTGGATGATAAAATACACCCCAGTAAATACTTATGAAAAAACAATCTCGGATAAAAATGAGATTGTGATATTTCCCTTACCTTAGGTCCGATTAGCTTTGTACGTGTCCGAATCTCCTGTATATTGGTTTAAATAATGTTATTGACTTATTACAGAATCATACATATTGATATGATATCATATATGGTCATATTCTTAGCTTCTTGTTAGTAATATTTCATTGTTACTTGTTACTCGGGTCTTTATTGCCTTTTGTTCTTATGCGTGTTTTGCCGAATACATTCTTATTCTTCTTTTAAGGTTATAGATAACTTATATCCAGAATGGTATTAGTGTAACATATATAATATTTATTCATTCAATTCATTTATATAATTACTATGTAATGATGATCATGTAGAACGAGTCGCATCACATCGTGGAGACGGTATTCCGTACGTACGCACGAGTGATGATATCGTTCCTATGATCGTGGAACTGTATTGGACTATATATATATTATTTAAGTATCAATATTACTTTATAATAATCATAAATAGTTACTCATTACACCATTATACCCATCCTTGTAAAGTGATGGTGGAAAAATAGATTACACCACGGCGTGGAGACGGTATTCCGTACGTACGCACGCGCGGTGATTTCATTTTTCCGTGGGATGGATAGAAGGTGAATTTGGGTTGTTTAATATTTATAATAACATATAAGTATGTAAGTAATACTGATGTTATTACTTTATCATGAAACAACTAAATAAGAAGAAGTTGAAGAAGAAAGAAATTGAAAAGATCGGTAATGGATATTACCTCTTCTTTGGAACGCCTCTTTGAATCCTCCACTTAGGGAACTAAGATTGGTCTTTGAAGAAGACCAGAACCTCTAGGATTATTCTAGGGAAGTGGAGAGGAGAAAATGGCAGGGGTGTGCCGAGCTTGAGTGCTCAAATTGGTGTGAGGAGGAGGGGGAGGAGGTGCCCTTTTATAAGGGAGGAGAGGGGCACCTTAGGAATATCTCAAAATATTATTTTATATTAAAGTCAAAATCGGTTTATAATGGCTCCAAAGGGTCTTATTTCGAAGATAAGGTGGGGATGGGTCGAAATGCTATCAACCAATAGGATTTAGACAAGTTTAGGGTATTATTTTAACCTTATCAATTAGATTTAACTCTAAGTTAAATAATTTAACTTTTATCGTGTCTTTTTGTTTTCTTTCACTATATGGTTAATACACTTACTATAACATGCCAAAAGAACCCCAAATTGTTTATTATTAATATATATATCCTTATCTAAGTCATTTGGCCGAACCTTAGATTTTTAGGAATACAATAACAATTAATAATATAATATTTGATTTAAAAACTATTTTGTGTCAATTTTGACACTATTTGATATATGATTTTTGTGAAAGTCATAACAGAATTAAATGTTCGAACCAAGTTGATTAAATCAACATTAATATATCATAGTAACCTATAAAATTAGTTTAATTCATAAAAAGTCTTAAATTACATTTATTTTGGTGTTTATAACATCAATTATGTCAATATTTCATTAATAAGATAATTACTGCATCATCATTGTGTCATAAATAAATTAAATTATTTAATGTCTAAAAATTACAAATAAAATACCATCATGTAGGAAATCGTTTTAGCTTTCTAAAGAATATTTATAGTCGAATTTATCTTATGTATAACCCCATATTAAAAATTATTTACTTATTAAACTTTGATTTTAACTATTTTAACCCTTCTTTAAATAAATTAATAATAAATGTCCTAATCTAATCCAAGTGGGCCTAAATGGTCATATTTTATTCATAAGGTTGTTTTTGGTCGAATTACACTTATCCAATAGAATTAGGACATGTGTTAGGGTAATAATAATATCATATTTACCCTTAGTTACCCTATTTACTATTAACCGCGGTAAAAAAAAGTAAAAAGTTACTATTCACCAAAAAATTATTTTTATCACATTGAACCACATTTTACTTACTGATATCAACCGTGTCTGTCGGATTTTCGAAATTCCATTCAAAGAAGCGGTAAAATTAAGTTTTATGAAAAATTCAGTTTTTAACCTACCACTTAGTGGTTTCACTATTCATCAAAAATTGAAAGTTTTCAGAAAAATACCAAAATTTCACCCTAGGCTAATTTCGATATTCTGAATCCAAAAATGAAGTCCATTTTGAAAAATAAAATTTATAAAATTTCAAAAAGTGGTTATTACTATTCATAACAGCTAGTTTTAATAGCATATTGTTGTTTAGTGAAACTCGGTATTGCGTACGACGCAAGCTATCGAGGAAGGTCGCGATTGCGTGTAAAGCAAGCCAAGAAAGTGTTGTGTAGAAAAAGATTCCTTTGATGATTCATATAACATAAAAGTCTCGGGTGTTACACATCCTCCAAAGAGTGGGGTGACCTAACCACAATGTCGCAATACAATGGGCTGACCGTCACACCTTCTATTGCAGGGATTGCGGTCACCGACGATGGGTCACGCCATTTCTCTACCACCGTTGGTCCCCAGAATAGCTCTATGTGATCTCTGGTAGAGGTAGAGGGCACTTCTGGTGACGACGGTGGTGATTGCACGGTTAGAACCTGTGGGATTTAGATAATTTCATCCTCTTGGATATACCTGCAAAGAGAGGTGGGAATCTGGTGGACTTCGCATTCTAGGAGAATGAGGCTGACACGCCTTGTTCCTGCCCCGGTCCTTGACATGGAGGAGTGGGGAGAAGGATCCATCGCTGAATCACATTTCGCTTCAGAATCGGAGAAGCGGTCTGGTTTGATCTCCACCTGGGCCTTCCTATTATTCTTCTTGTGGCGGCGACGACCCGCTCTCCTGCCCTGGATGGCTCTTCGGGACAAGACTGATTCTCGACATGTAGTCCCGGGGCCGTACTGACGCCGTGGCGGAGAGGAATTCCGCTTGAGACGGTCGGGGCACGAGGGGCACCGGGGCATATGTCGAAGGGTACATGTGGAATAACTCCATGAACAACAGTCGTGTTGGCGGAACCTCTGTTGGAACCAGTAGGAGCATGGGGAAGACCTCCATGCTTGACGTGGGTGGAGCGAGGCTGACCTTCGCCCCTCAGGTTTCCGGGGCGAGGAGGACCTTCACCAGTTGCAGAGAGGATGTAGGAAGGATCCCCACGTTGGAGAGGGACCAGTTGGGAAATACCTTCACATCGACGGTCGGGGGCAGGAGAAGGAACTCCATTCCTGGTGTGGTGGGCGTGGGAGAGGCTTCTGCGCCCAGTATCACTCTCACGGGGAAGGTCATCATTCAGGATGGGGGTAGCGTGAGGAATACTGCCATGAATATCTTCAGAGTGGGGAAGGCCCATGATCTGTGGAGTGGCGGTACGGGTAGGGCCTCCGTACTGGGTGACGTTACCGAGAATTAGTTCGCGGTGATCATCACTCGGGCCTGCGACCCGGAGAGTCAACCCTTCCTGTCCATGGGGCGGTTGGGGCCTCGATCTTGGTCAGGCGTAGGAGTGTCCTTGCTCAGTGCGTTAAGGGGATTCATGATGCACATCGGCGGTGGCTCGGGCCACAGAAGCTGTTGACGTTAACGTCACTTGATGGGCATCTTCGGCTCGAGCCCGACGCTGGCATCGGGTCAGATGAGCCGGTGCGGGCGGTGCAGGGGTGTACCCTCCCTGCTCCTCTGGCAAAGCTGGATGGTGGCGCTGACACGGCCGGGTGGGGGCCCTTGCCTGGAGTACATGGTCCGGGGCCCTGGCTGGGATGAGTCGGACATCACCCACCTCATCACCATAAGGCAGGGAGTCGTCGATGCGTTCCAGGGATAGTCTCCCGAAACGATTGAACATTGGGGTGGGGAGAAGGGGATCCCTACGCGGCCCTCGAGGGTGGAATTGACGGCAAGGCCTGGACGCCTCCAGGTCCAAGTGGGACATATCCCGAGTTGGGATGACCCGTTCCTCCTCGTACCTACATACAAGGTCATTGATCACCCTACATTGGATAATCTCTGACGGAGAAAGAGGACGTGGGCATCCCACATTCATGGGTGCAGATGCCGTGGTGGTGATAGTGGAGCCACGCAGAGCATCCATGATGGTATTTCCCATGTCCCTGCGTAGGCGGGTGGGCGGCGATCGAGTTCCGACAGCAGCAACCTGATTCATGAGAAGTAGGGAGGTTAACTCATCAACACTGCGAGGAAAAGAGGTCAACAACCAGTGCCCCAGCGTCACTCCATATTCTGTGATCGATGAGAGGAATCCACACCAACATGTTGCAGAATGGAATTCCCCATGTTCTACTACCCCAAATTCCGGTGAGTTTCACGACATGCCCGCTTTTTTCTTAGAGGGACTCGGTGCCGGATATCTGAATCAGGTAACACGTCAATCTACTGATGTCTCGAGCACTACTAATCTCCATATTGATGAGAATAATTTCACATTGGGTTCACCATTTCTATTTCCTATGCTTTCTCTGAGGCACGCGCAACCATCCTCTTGGGCGCGATGGGCGGCTTTTCTTGTTGCCCCATGTTCTCGCTTTCCAAAGGTGGGCGACACACGCTCCATGTTCAGGGACGTCTGATCCTTAATCAAAACGGGGTGATGGGATGTCTGTTCTTCTTTCCGTGAATTCCTCCTCGGTTTTTGTCACCTAGTCCGGGTCTCCCTCATATATTTAATACTTTTTTCGTGAAACTCTTCCCAGTGCCATCTTTTCATGGACGCCGGTTAATTACGCTGCTTCTGTCAGGACATTCCAAAGGGTCTGGTCAGGGCAGCAACCTTCAGTTGGGGAAGTAGTCATGTCGAGGCATCATTAACGTGTCTGAACGCTGGTGGATTGGCGTGTCTGTTGTTGGTCCCTTATTATAGGGCTTCTCAAGGGTGCAGAAGCCCGAGGAATCCCACATCGAATGCGGGGAATTGTATGCCATAGGCATGTATCTAAGATTTTCCTCAGCTTCCCATGTTTAACACGGGGTATGCCGCATGTTTAACGTCCAACAGGGACGAGGGATGATCAGAACACTAACTGGAGTGGATCAGATTGATGAACCCCCTAGAGGGAACACCGATGTTGGGGCCAGCATGTGGGAGGCTTCCCCAATTCTATGGAAGGGAATATGGTGGCATGATCTCACCGGGATGTGGTGACCCGGGTAAGAATCAGGGTGGATGAGATGGGGACATCATGGAGGTGATGGCGATGTTGGGCTTGAGCCTCGAAGAGACTTCCTACATATTCCCATGGCAGGGAATCAAAGTCTGCGTAGTTTGGTATGGAATGGGGCTTACACACTGAGGCGACCCATGCATATGGGGTCAGTGAACCGACATGAGGGGACCAGGGGTCCAGGTGGGCTTGAACCTCGTGGAGGCTTCCTACGAACCATTCCTTGACATGGATCAAAGACCACGTAGTTCAGGTTGGACGCCGGAGGGGCGACGTGAAGGGGACCAGGGGTCCAGGTGGCCTTGTACCTCGTGGAGGCTTCCTACGTACCATGCCTTAGCACGGATCAAAGTCCACGTAGTTCAGGTTGGACGCCGTAGGGCCGAAGTGAAGGGGACCAAGGGTCCAGGTGGGCTTGTACCTCGTCGAGGCTTCCTACATACAATGCCTTGACATGGATCAATTACCACGTAGTTCAGGTTGGTCACAATGGCTAACCGCTAGAATGGGATGTAGTTTAGTGTCTTGCGGGATGGGGGCATGTCGGGGAACCGACGTGGAGAAGGACCTTGGTCCAGATGTTGTGGGGCTTACCCTCTAGGCTGCCCAGGTGCTGGTGAACCGATGTGAAGGAGGTTGGAGTGACCAATGGGTGGTGGGATTGAACCTCGTGGAGGCTTCCTACGTACCATGCCTTAGCATGGATCAAAGTCCATGTAGTTCAGATTGGATTTCGTCGGCGAACTGACGTGAAGGTGATCTCGAGGGGTCCATTGGTGGTGGGCTTGAACCTCATGGAGGCTTCCTATATACCATGCCTTCGCACGGATCAAAGTCCTCGTAGTTCAGGATGGTCACAACGGCTTACCACTGGACGGGAATGCAGTTTAACGTCATACGGGATGGGGGTGAACCCTGGTGTGAATAAACAATGGGCGGTGGGCTTGATCCTCAGGGAGGATTCATACATACCATAACATAGCATGGATCAAAGACCACTTAGTTCTGGTGTGCAGTTTAACATCATGCTAGACGGGGGCATACTGTTTAACATCATGCTGGACGAGGGTGGAACTCGACGTGAAGGAACGTCCGAGTGGTGGGCTTCAATGTCATGGAGGCTTCCTACGTACCATTCCTTAACGTTGATCAAAGTCCCTGTAGTTCGCTAGAGGTGGGGGTCAGGGTCAGTGCTTACTCTAAGATCACGTGAGTCATGCTCGGTGTGAGAAACAAGAGGTTGCAGGGACCTGATAGTCACGTCGCGAAGGGTGCGTCCGTGGGAAACGAAGAGGGGATTAGGCGTTAGGCGGCCCATGGTGTTGGGACTTACTCCAGGATGGAGGCCCAGGGTGCGACAAGGCACAGCAGGAGAGGGATTTGGGACCGAAAATTGGAGATGCCTCCTTCCTTATCACACCCTCCCCTAGCCTTGGCGGTGGGGAATTACAGAGGTGCATGGGTGAAACCTTTCGCCAGAGAGGCTAGGGGCTTACGCTCTGAGGCAGCCCTTCCCCCGTGGACAAACGCCACTCCAGAAGGGAGGATATCATTCCATGTGAGGAAGATTACATTCCCGTGGAGATGAGCAGCGTAAAGAATGTCCGAGATGGGGGGACCCTGCATGCAAAGCACGGGGTCAGATCATAGTTTAACGTCATGTGTTGAGGATGAGGTGCTTGGCAGTTTAATGTCCTGCAGCTCAGACGAGGTGGGCTTGCTTCGCACCCCAAGGACTTACGTAACCGGTACCCTCTACTCCTTGTGGGAGGGAAGGCATCGGAAAGGCCGTACAGAAGGGGGACCCTGCATGTGAAGCACGGGGTCAGATCACAGTTTAATGTCATGTGTTGAGGACGAGGTGCTTGGCAGTTTAATGTCCTGCAGCTCGGACGAGGTGGGCTTGCTCCGCACCCCTAGGAATTACATAACTGGTACCCTATGTTCCTTGTGGGAGGGAAGGCATCGGCAAGGCCATATAGAAGGGGGGTCACAGAGCGAACCATCGAGGGGTCCATGTTAGCGTGGCTATGCGAAGAAGAAATATCCATTAGCGTTCCTATGCGAAGAAGCATTAGGAAAAGGAACACTATGTGTGGTTTCTTCTAGGGGAAATTAAAATCACATCGTGCAAGCCTGGAGGGCCGCACGGGAAGAGGAGTTGCCAAGCAGAGGGGTCCACAGGTGGGGGCCTTATAGGACTCGGTTACTCTGCACAGTGGAAGACACTTGCGAAGGGGTGTGCTTCCAGAAGTGGAGTGCCTTGGCCTTAGAATGGGGAAAAGGGGAGAGTGGGAGGTGCTTCGCGAAGTGGAAGGGTGTTCGCAGAGCACATCCTCGCGAGGCAGGGCTGACTCGCAAAGTAAGGTGCTGCTCAGCAATGTGCTTCGCAAAGTATAGTGATCCTACCTTGGAATACGGATCACATGTACCAGATGGGTTTTTCGCGAAGGCTGCCCGAGTCCCCTTGGGGATCCCCTTTCTTCGCGAAAGACCTTAGGCTTCGCGAAGGGCATCCCTTTCAGAAGAGGGGATCAAGACGAGACAAGGCGAAAGCATCTCGCGAAGAAAAAATACCTCGCGGAGCTCATAATTCCCGGGGCGAAGGGTGCTTCTTGATTCGGGAGCTGAGAATATGAAAGGTTAGATTGTCTGTCCATAGGGCTTAGGCGGAGCCTGGTATTTATAGGAAAGGGGCGCCGTGAAGCAGAGCTCACGCGGCACGAAGGGGCTGTGGTTGCCTCGCAGCGGGTCGCGAACGTCAACCGGGTTCACAGATGGTTACCGCCTCCTCTAGTAGGCGGCGGGCTCGCGAACGTCAGGGCGTTCACAGAGCGTTACCACCTCCATTTCTTCGTGGAGGCCTCACGAACGTCAGGGCGTTTGCGGAGGGTTACTGCCTCAGGGGATTCACTATGGCCTCGCGAATGTCAGGGCGTTTGCGGAGTTTTATCGCCTCCTCTACTTCGCGTCGGCCGCGTTGCTCGGGGGTCCTCCGCATCGGCGCTTCGCGTGGCAGCACGCGAGTTTCTTTTTCTTCTTCTCTTTGTGTCAAATATTTTGGCACCAACAGTAGCATTGATAGAGTTTATGTATCATTTTTAGTGTTTATGTAGCATTTTTAGGGTTTAGTTAACGGTTTTAGGTTTTATGTATCATTTTTAGGGTTTATGTAACGTTTTTAAGGCTTATGTAGCGTGTTTAGGGTATAGGTTTTATGTAGCATTTTTTAGGGTTTATGTTGCGTTTTGTGGGTTTATGTAGTGTTTTAAGGGGTGATGTAGTTTTTATGTTTCATTTGTAGGGTTTATGTGACGTTTTAGGGGTTCATGGATTGTTTTTAATGTTTATATCATGTTTTTAGGTTTTAAGTTGCATTTTTAATGTTTATGTTGCGTTTTTAGTGTTTATGTTGTGTTTTTAGGGTATATGTTACAGTTATAGGGTGTATTTAGTGCTTTTAGTGTTTATGTAGTGTTTTTTGGGTTTATGTTGCGTTTTTTGTTTTCTGTTGCGTTTTTAGGGTTTTTGCCGAATCTTTTAGGTTTTATGTAACATTTTTAGGGTTTATGTATCTATTTGTAGAATGTTTTAGGGTTTTATTGGTTGTTTATGGTTTGTAGTGTTTTTTTTTGGGTTTTTAAGGGTTGTTAACGGGTGTTTATGGTTTTTTATGGTATCTAATGGATTTTTAATTGTTTATTGGGTGATTTTATAGGTTTATTTGTTTTTTCGGGGTTTATAATGGTTGTCAGGGTTTTTAGTGTGTTTTAAGGTTTGTTTGGGTATTGTAGCGGTTTTAGGGTTTAGTTAATGTGTTTTAGCGTTTTTGGGTTCTTTTGGGTTTTTTAGTGTTCTTTAGAGTTTAATATGGTCCTTTAGAGTTTATTAGGGTTCTTTAGGGTTGATTATTGTTCTTTAGGATTTGTTACAGTTTATTAGAATTTTTAATTGTATATTAGGGTTTTATTGGGATTTTGTCTGCAATAATAGCATTTTCTAGGGTTTATCAACCCTTTTTAGGGTTATTTCGGATTTATTAGGGTTTATTAGGGTATATTTTATTTATTATGGTTTAGTAACATGTATTTGGGTTTATTACGATTTATTAGGGGTTATTATGATTTGTTAGTGTTTATTGTGTTTTAGTAGCGGTTTGTTATGGTTTGTTTCAGTTTGTTACGATTTATTTGGCATTGTTAGGATTTGTTATGATTTATTTGGGGTTGTTAGGGTTTGTTACGATTTATTATGTGGTTATTAGGGTTTGATAAGGGTTTGAAGGTTTAATAGTTGGTTTTAGGGGTTATTAGGGTTTGTTAGGGTTTATTAGGGGTTGTTAGGGTTTATTACAGGTTATTGTGATTTATTAGTGTTTATTATGGTTTATTAGGGTTTTTAGGGATTAATAGTGGGTTTAAGGGGTTATTAGGGTTTATTAGTGGTTCTTAGGGGCAATTAGTGGTTGTTAGGGTTTGTTATGTTTTGTTATGGTTTATAGGGTTTGTTACGGTTTGTTTGAGTTGTTTGGGGTTTTATACGTTTTTTTGAGTTTTATGGGTGTGCTTGGATTTTTTATGCTTTGTTAGTTTTATATTAGAATTTTTGGGGTTTTGTTACGTTTTTGTGGGTTTTGAAGCATTTTTTGGTTTTTTATAGCAATTGTTAGGGTTTTTGTAGCGTTGTTAGTGGCTTTAGTGGTTCTTTAGGGCTTTGTTAGGGGTATATTAGGGTTTAATTTTTTATATTATTGTATTTTAGGGTTTAATATTTTTGAGGGTTTTGAAGCGTCTTTAGGGGTTTTGTATCATTTTTTAGGGTTTGTGTTGCATTGTTAGAGTTTATGTAGCATTTTTAGAGTTTATGTGGAATTTTTAGTTTTTAGTTAGTGGTTTTAGGTTTTATGTATCATTTTTAGGGTTTATGTAATGTTTTTAAGGTTTATGTCGCGTGCTTAGGGTTTAAGTTTTATGTAGCATTTTTTATGGTTTATGTTGCGTTTTCGGTGTTTATGTAGAATTTTAGGGGTGATGTAGAGTTTATGATGCGTTTTTCATGGTTTATGTAACGTTTTTAGGGTTCATGGAGTGTTTTTAAGGTTTATATTGTGTTTTTATGTTTTATGTAGCATTTTTTTAATGTTTGTGTTGCATTTTAAGGGTTTAAGTTATGTTTTTTAGGGTTTATGTTACAAATCTAGGGTTTATTTAGTGCTTTTAGGGTTTATGTAGTGTTTTTTGGGATGATATTGCGTTTTCTGGTTTATGTTGCGTTTTTAGGGTTTTTGTTGCATTTTTTAAGGTTTATGTAACGTTTTTAGGTTTTGTGTATCTATTTGAACCCTTTTTAAGGGTTTTAATGGTTGTTTATGGATTGTAGTGTTTTTAGGGTTTTTAAGGGTTGTTAACATGTTTTTATTGTTTTTTATGGTTTCTGATGGATTTTTAATGGTTTTTGGGGGGTTTTATGGGTTTATTTGTTTTTGGATTGATAGAGGTTGTTAGGGTCTTTTAGTGTGTATTAAGGTTTGTTTGGGTATTGTAGCAGTTTTTAGGGTTTATTTAATGTATTTTAGCATTTTTTGGGTTCTTTAGGGTTTTAAGTGTTCTTTAGAGTTTAATATGGTTCTTTAGGGTTTATTAGGGTTCCTAAGGGTTTATTATTGTTCTTTAGGATTTGTTATAGTTTATTAGCATTTTTTATTGTATATTAGGGTTTTATTGGGCTTTTGTTGGCATTAATAGCTTTTTCTAGGGGTTATCTACCTTTTTAGGGTTATTTAGTAATTATTAGGGTTTATTTGGGTTTATTTTATTTATTAGGGTATTGTAACATGTGTTTGGGTTTATTACGATTTATTAGGGTTTAATATGATTTTTTATGGTTTATTACGGTTTATTAGGGGTTTGTTATGGTTTTTTCAGATTGTTACGATTTATGTAGCATTATTAGGATATGATACGATTTATTTGGGGTTGTTAGGGTTTGTTACAATTTATTTTGGGTTTATTAGGGTTTGTTAGGTTTTATAAGTGGGTTGTAGGGTTTTGTAGGCTATTATTTGGAGGTTTTTGTAGCCTTTCATCGGGTTTGTTAGGGTTTTTAGTGATTATTATGGTTTATTATGGTGTAATGTTGTTTTTTATAGTATATTAGGGGTTTTATGGCTTTTTTAGCATTTATTAGGGTCTAATTGAGTTTTTTGGGTGTATTACAGGTTATTATGATTTATTGGTGTTTATTAGGGTTTTTATGGTTTAATAATGGGTTTTAGTGGTTATTAGGGTTTATTAGTGGTTCTTAGGGTTTATTAGTGGTTGTTAGAGTTTTTTGGGTTTTGTTATGGTTTTTTGGGTTTTTTTAGGGTTTTTGGGGTTCGTTGCGGTTTGTTTGACTTGTTTGGGGTTTCATACAATTTTTTGGGTTTTATGTGTGTGTTTAGATTTTTTATGCTTTGTTAGGGTTATTTTAGTATTTTTTGGGTTTTTTTTTGCGTTTTGTAGGTTTTGAAGCATTTTTTGGATTTTTGTAGCAATTGATATGGTTTGTGTAGCATTGTTAGTGGCTTTAGTGGTTCTTTAGGTGTTTATTAGTGTTTAATTTTTTATATTATGGTATATTAGGGTTTAATATTTTGGGGGGTTTTGAAGCGTATTTTGGGTTTGTGTAGCATTTTTTAGGGTTTTTGTAGCGTTGATAGAGTTTATGTAGCATTTTTATTGATTTTGTAGTATTTTAGGGTTTAGTTAGCGGTTTTAGGTTTTATGTATCATTTTTAGGGTTTATGTAATGTTTTTAAGGTTTATGTAGCGTGTTTAGGGTTTAGGTTTTATGTAGCATTTTATAGGGTTTATGTTGTGTTTTCTGGGTTTATGTAGCGTTTTTATGGGTGATGTAGTGTTTTGTTGCATTTTTTAGGGTTTATGTAACGTTTTTAGGGTTCATGTTTTGTGTTCAAGGTTTATATTGTGTTTTTAGGTTTTATGTAGTGTTTTATAATGTTTATGTTGTGTTTTTTGGGTTTATATTGTTTTTTAGGGTTTATGTTACAGTTCTATGGTTTACATAGTACATTTTGGGTTTATTTAGCATTTTTTGTTTTTATGTTGTGTTTTTTGGTTTACGATATGTTTTTAGGGCTTTTGTTGCATTTTTTAGGGTTTATGTAACGTTTTTAGGGTTTATGTATCTATTTGAAGCCGTTTTTAGGGTTTTAATGGGTTTTTAGGGTTTGTAGTTTTTTAGGGTTTTAAGGGTTGTAAATGTGTGTTTGTGGTTTTTTATGGTATCATATGGCTTTTTAGTGGGTTTTGGGGGTTTTCTGGGTTTATTTGTTTTTTTGGGATTGATAGGGATTTTTAGTGTGTTTTAGTGTTTATATGGGTATTGTAGCAGTTTTTTAGGGTTTATATAATGTGTTTTAGCATTTTTTGGGTTATTTCGGGTTTTTAGTATTCTTTAGAGTTTAATATGGTTCTTTAGGGTTTATTAATGTTATTTAGGGTTTATTAGTGTTCTTTAGGATTTGTTACAGTTTATTAGAGTTTTTTATTGTATATTAGGGTTTTATTAGGCTTTTGTAGGGATTAATAGATTTTTCTACGGTTTATCATCCTTTTTAGCGTTATTTAGGATTTATTAGGGTTTATTAGGGTTTATTTTATTTATTAGGGTTTATTAAAGTGTACTTGGGTTTATTACGATTTATTAGGGTTTATTATGTTTTGTTAGGGTTTATTGGGGTTTATTAGGGGTTTGTTATGCTTTGTTTCAGTTTGATACGATTTTTTTGGCGTTTTTAGGCTTTGTTACGATTTATTTGGGGTTGTTAGGGGTTTTTACGGTTTAATTTAGGGTTATTTGGGTTTTTTAGGGTTTATTAGTGGGTTGTAATGTTTTGTAGGCTATTATTTAATGGTTTGTTTGCATTATTTTTGTTTATTGGGGTTTTGTTGGGTTTTAATAGGTTTTGTTATGGTATGTCAGGGTTTATTAGGTTAGAGAAGGTATTTTTAGGGTTTTATTATGGGTTTATTAGGGTTTATTAGTTTTTATTAGGGCTTATTAGGGATTTTTTAGGGTTTATTAGGGTTTGTTAGGGGTTTATTAGTTTTTTTCATTTATTAGGTTATATTAGTGTTTGTTAGGTCTTTTTAGATTATATAGGATGTTTTTATTTTTTGTGAGTGTTTTGTTTTTTGTTTGTGAGTGTTTTTAGGGTTTCTTTGGTTATATTATAGTTTATTATGGTTTATTAGGGTATCTAGGGATTTTTAAGTTATATTATCATTTTTTGTCTTTATTAGGTTATATTAGTGTTTTTTGGTCTTTTTAGGTAATATAGCACGTTTTTGTTGTTTTTGAACATTTTTTATGGTTTTTGTGCGTTTTTAGGGTTTATTAGGTTATATTAGAGTTTATCATGGTTTCAAGGGATTTTTTAATGTATAATAGCATTTTTTTCTTTATTAGGGTTTTGTAGGGTTTTATTAGGGGTTATTATGGTGTGTTATGATTTGTTAGGGTTGAGTGGGGTTTATTTTGATTTGTTTATGGTTTATTAGGGCTTTTTAGGGTTTGTTTGGGGTTCATTAGTGTTTATTAGTGTCTATTAGGGTTGTTTAGGTTTTCTTAACATGTTTTTAGGGTTTATTAGGCCTTATTATCATTTATCAGGGTTTATTAAGTATTTTTTGGGTTTTTATTGGGGTTGAGTAGAGTTTCTTAGGGTTTTTTGGGATTATAAGGTCTTTTTAAGGATTATTAGAGTTTATTAAGAGTTTATTAGGGTTTAATTTATAATATTAGGGTATATTAGGGTTTAATATTTTTGAGGGTTTTAAAGCATCATTAGGGGTTTTTAGAAATTTTTAGGGTTTGTGTAGCATTGTTAGTGTTAATGTAGCATGTTTTGTGTTTATGTGGTGTTTTAGGGTTTAGTTAGCAGTTTTAGATTTCATGTATCATTTTTAGTGTTTATGTAACGTTTTTAGGGTTTATGTACCATGTTTAGGGTTTAGGTTTTCTGGATCATTTTTTAGGGTTTATGTTTCATTTTCTGGGTTTATGTAGCATTTTTAGGTGTGATGTAGCATTTATGTTGCATTTTTAGGATTTATGTTACATTTTTAGGGTTCATGTACTGTTTTTAGGGAAAGGAAGATACGAGGGCCAGGCTGTTCCCGACCTCCCTAAATTTATAATGAAAAAAGACACGGTAGATAAGGGAGGGGAGGGGTCAAACGGTCCGCACCCAAAACCCTTAACGACCCCAAAAAATCAAGAAAAAACAAACAGAAAAGGTCTAAAAGAAAATTCACGCAAAAAAAAGAGCATCGGTCAATATCACCACCAAAATCATCCAGCACCGCATCACGCGTCCTCCCATTCATAGGGGTCCCCGTCTGCACCATACCCAGAGGAGGAATCTGAGTCCACCATCTCCCATTCAGATGACTCATACTATTTGAGGAAGTCAGTGCAATAACTCTTAAGTCACTTCTTTTCCCGCTTCCTATCCGCTTGGTCCTCGGCAAGGTTATCCTCCACAGCTTTGGAAGCCTTCAAGGAGGCCCTTATTGCCATTGGTTTTGGAAGGGATGAAAAGACTCTCCTTTCCCTCCTTTTGGCAGGGGAAGCACTTCCCCTCATCTTATTGTGAAGGACATCAATAGCACGCACTACCTTGGGGCTCCCCTCCTGCCTGGAATCAACAACCACGGGCTCAAACACTCCTCTTGGATCCGAGTCAGGATGGACGATGTCATCCATCAAGGTCCTCCTCCTCCAGTTCATATGTGTGTTCGCATCAATGAATTCATTGCGGTCCCCAAAGACAAAATCATATTTAACATCCTCATCAATGTTATCGCATTCAAACCTCACCTTCAGTTTGGGCTGCTGTAGAATCTCACGTCGGTGTTTCTCAAGGGAAATTTCAGAACCATCCAGCACGATCATATCTGCGAGTTCAACACAGGGAGGTATCTTTTATTATTTATCTTGCATTTTAGGGTTTATGTTACATTTCTAGGGTTTATGTAGTGCTTTTAGGGTTTTTGTAGCATTTTTTGGGATTATGTTTCATTTTTTGGTTTATGTTGCATTTTTAGGTTTTTTGTTTCATTTTAAGGGTTTATGTAACAATTTTAGAGTTTATGTATCAATTTGAAGCCTTTTTTAGTGTTTTAATGGTTGTTTGTGGTTTGTATATTTTTAGGGTTTTTAGGGTTGGTTATGGGTGTTTATGGGTTTTTATGGTATCTGGTGTCTTTTTAATGGTTATTTGGGGGGGGGGGCTATGGGTTTATTTGTTTTTTTGAGATTGATAGGGGTTGTTATGGGTTTTAGTGTGTTTTAGGGTTTGTTCAGGTATTGTAGTGGTTGTTGGGGTTTATATATTGTGTTTTAGAAATTTTTTTGGGTTCTTTAGGGTTTTTTAGTGTTCATTAGAGTTTAATATGGTTCATTAGGGTTTTTTTTGTGTTCATTAGAGTTTAATATGGTTCTTTAGGGTTTATTAGGGGTTTTTAGGGTTTATTAGTGTTATTTAGGATTTATTATAGTTTATTAGCATTTTTATTGTATATTAGTGTATTATTGGGATTTTTTAGGCATTAATAGCTTTTTCTAGGGTTTATGAACCTGTTTTAGGGTTATATAGGATTTATTAGTGTTTATTAGAGTTTATTTTATTTATTAGGGTTTAGTAATTTGTATATGGGTTTATTACGATTTATTTGGGTATATTATGATTTATTAGGGTTTATTGCGGTTTATGAGGAGTTTGTTATGGTTTGTTTCAGTTAGTTATTATTTTTTTGGCGTTGTTAGGATTTGATATGATTTTTTTTGGGGTTGTTAGGGTTAGTTACGATTTATTTTGGGGTTATTAGGGTTTGTTACGGTTTATTAGTGGGTGGTAGGGTTTTGTAGACTATTATTTGTAGGTTTTGTAGCGTTTTGTCAGGTTTGTTAGGGTTTTTAGTGTTTATTAGGATTTATTATGGTTTAATAGTTTTTTTATTGTATATTAGGGGTTTTAGGGATTTGGTAGCATTTATTAGGATCTAATAGAGTTTTTTAGGGTTTATTACAGGTTATTACGATTTATTAGTGTTTATTAGAGTTTTTAGGGTTTAATAGTGGGTTTTAGGGGTTATTAAGGTTTATTAGGGGTACCTGGGGTTTTTTAGTGGTTGTTAGGGATTGTTAATTTTTTTTAGGGTTTTTATGGTTTATTACAATTTTTTTGAGTTGTTTGGGGTTTTATGAATTTTTTTTGGGTTTTAGGGGTGTGTTTGGATTTTTTATGCTTTGTTTGGGTTATTTTAGTGTTTTTTGGGATTTTTTTTGAATTTTGTGGATTTTGAATCATTTTTCAATTTTTGTAGTAATTTTTAGGGTTCATGTAGCATTGTTAGTGGCTTTAGTGGTTATTTAGGCATTTTTAGGGTTTTTTAGGGTTCTTTATGGTGTATTGGGGTTTATTTTGGGGTTTTTAGGGTTTTCTAGGGGGGGGGGTTTAAGGGTTTCATAAGGTTGGTTAGGGTTTTGTTAGGAATTTTTAGGCTTTTTAGGGGTTTTTAGCGTTTCTAGGGATTTTTAGTATTTTTAGCATTTTTTGAGGTTTTTTGTGGTTTTTTTAGTCTTTTTTAGAGTTTTTTTGTTTGTTTTTTGGGTTTTTTCAGTTTTTTTTGTGTTTTTAGGGGTTTTAGGGGTTTTAGGGTTTTTAGTATTTTTAGGGTTTTTATGGTTTTTTAGGGTTTTTAGGGTTTTTTAGGGTTTTGTTAGGTTTTTCCGGGTTTGTTAGGGTTTTTTACGAATATTAGCGTTTTGAATGGTTTAATAGCATTTTTGTTGTATATTTGGGTTTTTAGGTATTTCGTAGCGTTTATTGGAGTCTAATAGGTTTTTAGGGTTCATTATGAATTATTTGTGTTTATTAGGGTTTAGTAGTGGGCCTTAGGGTTTATTGGGATTTATTATTGGTTTGTAGGGTTTGTTAGGATTTTTAGTGCTTATAATAGTTATTTAGGCTGTCTAAGGGTTTGTTAGGGTTTCTAAGGGATTTTTAGGGTTTCTGAGTGTGGATTAGAGTTTTTATGGGTGGGTTAGGGTTTCTAAGGGTGTGCTATGGTTTCTAGGTTTTCCTAATGTAGTGTTAGGGTTTCTATGGGTTTGTTGGTGTTTCTAAGGGTGTGCTAGGGTTTAATAAGGTGTTTTGGGGTTTCTAAGGGTGTGTTAAGGTTTCTAAGGGTGTGTTACCGTTTTTTAGGTTTTCTTAGTGTTTTTTAGGGTTTTTAGGGTTTTGATAGGGTTTTTAATGGTTTCATAGGGGTTTTTTGTGTTTTTTCAGGTTTTTTGGGGTTTATTAGAGTTTCATAGTTCTTTTTGGGGTTTGTTAGGGTTTCTTAGGGTGTGTTAGGGTTTTTTAGGGTTTGATAGTGTTTGTTACGGTTTTTTAGGGTTTGTTAGGGTTTTTCATTGTTTTTAATTGTTTTTAGTGTTTATGGGGTTGTTCATGGTTTTTTATGGTTATTTAGTTGTTCATGGTTGTCATAGATGCGTAGAGCTAGTCACAAGCTTCAATTTGATATGTGGTAGAGGTGAAACGGGCACACCGAGTAGAATTTCTGGTAATTTGGTGGAATTATAGACCTTTTGGGACTTTAAGAACATGATAAGGTGTTTCTATTGGTCGTAGATGTGTAGATCTAGTCAAAATCTTTGATTTGGTATATGGTTGAGGAAAAACGGACTCCTGGAATAGAAGTTATGGTCTTTTAGAGGGTTGAAGTACCTTTTTGGGCCTTCAAGGATATGAGAAGGTGCTTTAGTGGTTATAAGAGTGTAGGTCTAGTCACAATCTTTGATTTGATGTGTGGTAGAGGAAAAATGGACACTCATAGAAGAAGTTATTGCAAAACGGACATCAGAAGCCAATCTTTTGACCATCCAAAGGGATTTTGGGTCTTTTTGGGGGTTGAAGAATGTCAGAAAGGGTTCTAGTGGTTACCAAAGTGTGTATATTTTCACAATATTCAATTTTATATGTGGTAGATCCAAAATGAGCACACATAGCATAAGTTATTGTTGTTTTATATTGAGCAACTCTCCTAGCGCCTAATAACCTAAGTAACCTCCAACTCACTAAAATAGGCCTAACTTCTACTTCGGGTGTCCATTTGAGCGTTATGACCAGTCAAATCAAAGCTCGTGAGATTAGTGAGGACCATTTTTAGTTCAAACTATGATAAGATCAAATAATTATAATATATATTCTTTATACCACTCCAAAAAAATGTCTAACTTCAAACGGTCATAACTTTCGCTCTGGTTTCCTGTTTGAGATCTACGATATATAAAATCGAAAGTAGTGAAGAGATCTACGCAGAAGGATGACTTGAACATATTTCAAGTATTTTTTGAGTCCCTAAAATCCCAGAAACCTATCATAAGGCCTCCAAAACTCTATTTCTGTGTATGGATCCCTGTCAAATGTTTCTTAAAATGGTCATAACTTCTGATCTGTGTGTCTGTTCGGACTCTGACTCCTGTTTTTATTGTAGTTCGTTCCATGAGATTCAGTTTCAATGTTCAAGGAGTGGAAATGGACACCCAAAGAAGAGGTTTTTCCTTTTTCAATGACTCTATGATTTGTTAGGTTTTTCGAGATCCCATTTCTAGCTTTTTTGTCTTGTTTACTGTTTTTTCAAACAACTATAACTGATTATTACAGTTATTATTATTATTATTATTACCGTCATCTCATCAACATGAACATGCACATTCATGTGCGTTATTATTATATTTTTATTACCATGCACGTGCACATGAAATGCACACACGTTATTTTATTATAACATGCATTGTTATTATTATTATTGTGGTTGTTGTTGTTGTTATTATTATTATCATCGCATGAAAATGCACATGCGAATGCACATACATGCACATTCAATTCATGTGTGTTATTATATTATCACATGCATTGTTCATAATAATAATAATAATATTATTATTATTATTATCATCATCATCACATGAAAATTCAATGCACGAGCGTTATTATTTATTACCATGTGCGTGCACACGTAATGCACATTCAATATTCTATTATCACATGCATTGGTACTACTACTATTATCACCACCACTACTACTATTATTACTAATTCTGTTATTATTACTATAATCACATGAAAATGTAGATGCATGTGCGTTATTATTTATTATTTATTACCATGAACGCGCATATGCAATTAACATGTATTATTCTTTTATTATTATTATTATTATCACAATTTATTGTTATTATTATTATTGTCATTATCATTATTATTATCATTATCACATGCAAATGCCTATTCATGTGCATTGTTATTTATTATTTATTACCATGCACGTGCATGCGTTATTATTATTATTATTACAATTAGTTTTATTAATATTATCATCAGATGTAAATGCACATGCACATGCATGAGCGTTATTATTTTTTATTATTTATTTATTATTTACTACTATACACTTACACATGAAATGCACTTGCGTTATTCTATTATTATTATTATTTGTATCATCAAATACAAATGCACATGCACGTGCGTTGTTATTTATTATTTATTACCATGCACATCCACATGCACTTGGATGTGCATTATTATTTATTATTTATTATCATTCATATGCACATGCACATACACATGTAATTAACATGCGTTATTATTTATAATTTATTACTTATTATCATTCACATGCAAATGCGCATGCATTTTCACATGCACGTGTGTTATGATTTATTATTTAAACCATGCACATGCATATGCACATGCACGTGCGTTATTACTATTATTATTATTAGAGTTATTTTTAGGGTTTACTAGAATTTTTTAGAATTTTTAGGTGTTATTAATATTTATTATTGTTTGTTAGGGTTTTAGGGTTTTTAATGGTATATTAGCGTTTTTTATGGTTTGGTGGGGGTTATTAGGACTTTATAAGGGTTTATTATGGTGTGATAATGTTTATTAGGGTTTATTAGATATTTTTAGGGTTTTATTAGGATTCAATTGTGTTTATTAGGGTATATAATGGTATATTATGGTATATATGGGTATGTTTATGATTTTTCATGGTTTATTATCATTCATTTTGGTTTATTAATTTTTAATAGGGTATATTAGGTTTTTGGGGTTTAGTAGTGTTTGTTAGGATTTATTAGTGCTTTTAATCTTTGTTAGGTTTTATTAGAACTTATTAGGGGTTTTAGGGATTTTTAATGTTATATTTGCATTTTTAGGGTTTAGTGGGGTTTATTATGGTTTATTGTCATGACCCGTCCCCCGGGGCCCATTCATTGACTACCCCAACCCCGCCTTCTATAGGCTAGGGGTCGGCGACTAGCACCAAAGGTGTATTCCCTAAAACGGGGAAGGCATTGCTTATTTAACCATCAAACTCACGTTACCAAGAACACATCAAGATACGAATACAAGAAAACTATATAGTAAACAAGTGAGTACAATAAGTAAAAAGGGGCCAGAATACAAGCCCAACTAGAAAGTACAAGTACAATTGAAATGCGATATAGCTGAAGAACAAAAAAGACAGTCACTGGATCATCCTCCGGGGTTCCTACCTGAAGGGTAGGTACTAATCGCCTCCTCAACACTCCACGTCTATTTATCTTATCTGCGTACCAACATGCCGTAAGGTCTACCTCCGTGCACCGTCTAGTCCTGGTACTCTCAGCTTCAGTTAGCGCTGTCTGTCATCTACAACCAACACAACAAGGTGCGGGCATAACCTGTGCATGGTTGAGTATAACGATACTTAGTAGAGACCAAGAGACCCTTAAGGTCTCACAAAATCCACCAAGGATAAACCAAAAAGTATGAAGTCAACAGATAACCCTACTTAGGTATATTCTCATACATATACCTAAGATATCAATTAATCCATCTCAATCACGAGGAAAACACAGAAAAACTGACTCAGCTCAAACCTGGATTTTATTATATGGGTAGTATCAAGTAACATCCCCAGTCAAATTATCGAAACCATAGCTGTTGGAGAACTCCTCCTCTATTGAGTATAGTGGGTCTTCCACGAGTCCAAGTGCACTTCCCACTAACCTTGGACTGCTGAGGTACTCCTCCTGTCGAGTACCGTGGGTCTGCTGCATCACCAAGACGCTCCCCACCGTGGGTCTGCTGTGCCACCAAGCGCGCTCCCCCTCGTAGCCTGCTGTGGTACTCCTCCTATCGACCACCGTGGGTCTGCCGTGACACCAAGGCGCTCCCCATTGTGGGTCTTCCACAACACCAAGGTGCTCCCCGCTGGGCTAGTAGAGTCAATCTGAGTCAAAACGGTCAGTAGTCATCAGGTCTCATCCAGATACTAGGTCTCCTCACTAAGCTCATTTGTCTCTAAGAGGATCCGCTCCACGAGCTACTGGTAAATACTCTAACTGTCACGATGTCCCATGAAGAAGCATCTCAAATGACCGCCACGTCAAGGGGGTCTCAACGCAACAGATGACACGTCAATCGGACGCCCAGTCTGTGAGTTATTAGCCTTTTAGTTCCGAGGGCCCGGTTGGATTTGTGCTCGATCCAACCAGACCGTATCTCAACTATACCCAAAACTCTAGTAGGGTATACTCAAAGGGACCAACTCGCTCCATGATTTCCAGCACTACTGACGGTTCTTCAAACAAATGTCTTGTGCCAATGATATGGTTGAAGGAGCGTAAAGGGTCGTAGTGTGCCTGGGTCTGGTCCCACCCGGTCCGACTGACCCGGTCCGACCTGGCTTGGGTCAACCCGGTTCAGGTCAACCTGGCATAACTCATTGGGTCAGAACCGTCCCGTGATGCGGCCCAGTCCGCTAGGGGTCCGGCAAGCCATGAGGGCGGCGAGGGGCCACAGAGGCCGTGGGGCGGCGAAGGCCACGTGTCTACTCGGCCGCGGATAGTGGCACGACCGTGGGGTGTCTTTTCCGAGAGGGCGCAATGAGGGCGGTTTCGCTGGGAGGGCATGGCGAGGCCTCTTCGGCCAGGAGGGTGTGGCGAGGGGCGCATGCTGATTCGGTCGGGGCACTGTGAGGGGCATGGTCGGGTTCGGCTGAGGCGCCACGATGGGCACCGGCCGGTTCGGCCGAGGCGCAGCGAGGGGCGCGGGCCGGTTCGGCAGGGTGCCACGAGGGAGGCAGGCCGGTCCAGCCAGGGCGCCGCAGGGGGGGGGGGGGGGCAAGGCAGCTCGGCTCGAAGACTCGGCACAACGATGGTTCGGCAGTGGCGCAGAGCTTCGGAGTCCGCGGGTGGCGGATCGCCGTTTCCATTGTCATCTTCCTCCATTTCGAAGAACACACCCGATTCAACACAAGGATTGCGGAGAGGACAAGCCATGTTAGTTTGGCCCGCACTCTCTGTATTAGGGTGGTAGCAAGCAGCTCATCATAAATAAGAGTGAAGAACGTCAACACCTCCCACAATGATTGTTTCCCATCCGCAAAATAAAACATCCACGTTATTCGTTTTAAAGAAAGGAAAAACTTGTGTATATAATCATACATAAAAAAACGGATACCTCGTTCGCTTGATGGTGTTGGCGCAAGAAGGTAATATGGTCGTTGATTCTCCATAGGTGAGGATGTACCATGTTGGAATAAGTCTTGAGGAAGAAGGTCAATGGAGGTCAGCGTTCTTCATTGGCAGAGAATTCTTCATTGGGGAGCGCGTTCTTCATTGGAGGGAATAATCCTCCAAGTGTTGGGCATCACATCACTTTACCAGTGCTTCGTCGCTTGGTGAAGCCATCCCAAATCCTCCTCCCAAGCTCCATATATATAGGAGAGGGGGGAGGTAGGTAACATTTTTCCAATTTATGATGGTTCATTTATTAGGAATCTTCCTAAATTCCAATGACGTTGTTACTTAATTTAATAGGGGCAATCCAATTAACTATGTTCGAACAATTAAAGGTATGTGCGATGGCACAATTAATGTGGAGGAAGATCAAGAGGATCCTCCACATTATTGAGGGATTTGAGAGGTTTCTCCCTCATTAAGAGGGGGTGGAGAGTTTTAGGCTTCAGGTGGTCCCCACCACCATAACCTCTCATGGGAGGTAAAAGTATTGTGGTCCCCACTTCCCAACATCCACAAAGAGGTTTAGTTCTGGTGGACCCCACCTCCCAACACCCACATGGGTGTTGGAAATAAAAATAAAGTGTCACACACTTAAATTTTTTTTATTCTTTCACGAAAAACCCAGAAAATAACTTTCACCCTCGACCATCTGTCGTTGAGGTGAAAGTCTCCTTAAGCGAAAACTGGCGTTGTGAGTTCAACAGTGGCCTCATATTTCAATTCTGAGAACCGGTTCAAAATTTAGAAAAACCCACTCTCAAGTTTACTGAACGTACCCAAACAAAAGTTCATAAATCCATTCTGGGCACTCTGGGCCTCGGAATCACGTGCTTTCAATTTTTTCGGTCTCATAAAATTCTCATTTATATAAAATAATACATGGAAATTCCAGGTCTATACATTTATTATAGTGTGTTAAGGTTTATTAGGGTTGAGTTGGTAATTTTAGGGTTTTATTAAAGTTCAGTAGAATTCTTTAGGGTTTTATTAGGGTTTATAAGGGTTGAGTAGTGTTTATTAGGGTTTGTTAGGAATTTTTAGTGTTTACTAGGGTTTTTTAGTGTTTTTATTGGGGTATATGAGTGTTTTTAGTTTTTATTAATATATAAGAGGGGTTGTTAGAAAGTTTTAGGTTTTATTAGAGTGTTTTTAGTGTTTGTGAGAATTTTTTATGGTTTATTAGGGTTTCTAGGGCTTTTTAATGGTTTGTTTGCGTTTTTTTGTTTATTGGGGTTTAGTTGGGTTTTATTATATTTTATTATGGTGTCTCATGGTTTGTTAAGGTTGAGAAGGTATTTTTAGGGTTTTATTAGGGTTTATTATTTTTAATTAGGGTTTATTAAGTATTTTTAGGGGTAATTTGGGTTTGTTAGGGGTTTATTAGATTTTTTGTTTTATTAGGTTATATTAGTGTTTGTTAAGTCTTTTTAGATAATATAGCAATTTTTATTGTTTGTGAGAATTTTGTTTTGTTTGTTAGTGTTTTTAGGGTTTCTTAGGTTATATTAGATTTTATTATGGTTTATTATGGTTTCTTGGGATTTTAAGATATATTGTCATTTTTTTCTTTATTAGGTTATATTCGTGTTTTTAGGACTTTTTAGGTAATATAGCATGTTTTTATTGTTTCTAATCATTTTTTAGTGTGTGTGATCATTTTTAGGGTTTATTAGGTTATATTTGAGTTTAGCAGGATTTCTAGTGCTTTTTTAAGGTATACTGGCATATTTTTCATTATTAGGGTTATGTAGGGTTTTATTAGGGGTCATTATGGTGTGTTAAGGTTTGTTATGATTGAGTATGGATTATTAGGATTTATGTATGGTTTATTAGTTTTTTTTGGGTTTTTTGGGGTTTATTAGTGTTTATTAGTGTCTATTAGGTTTGGTTAGGGTTGTTTAGGTTTTCTTAACATGTTTTTAGGGTTTATTAGGTTTTATTATCATTTATTAGGGTTTATTAGGTATTTTTTGGGGTTTTATTAGGGTTGAGTAGAGTATTTTAGGGAATTTGGGGATTATAAGGAGTTTTAGGGATTATTATAGTTTATTAGGGGTTTATAGGGGTTTATTTTCTTATATTATGGTATATTAGGGTTTAATATTTTTGAGGGGTTTGAAGTGTCTTTAGGGTTTTTGTAGCATTTTTTAGTGTTTGTGTAGCGTTGTTTGAGTTTATGTTGCATTTTTAGTGTTTATGTATCACCTTTATGGTTTATTTAGAAGTTTTAAGTTTTATGTAACATTTTTTAGGGTTTATGTAATATTTTTAGGGTTATTGTAGTGTGTTTAGGGTTTAGGTTTTATGTAGCATTTTTAGGGTTTATGTTGCGTTTTCTAGGTTTATGTAGCGTTTTAGGGGTGATGTAGCGTTTATGTTGCATTTTTTAGGATTTATGTAACATTTTTAGGGTTCATGTAGTTTTTTTGTGGGGTTTTAAGGGTTTATTTGTTTTTTCGGGATTGATAGGGGTTCTTAGTGTTTTTATTGTGTTTTAGGGTTTGTTTGGGTATAGTACCAGTTTTTAGGGTTGATGTAATGTGTTTTAGAGTTTTTGGATTCTTTAGGGATTTCTAATGTTCTTTAGAGTTTATTATGGTTCTTTATGGTTTATTTGGGTTCATTAGGGTTCTTTAGGATTTTTTACAGTTTATTAGCATTTTTTATTATATATTAGAATTTTATTGGGATTTTGTAGGAATTAATAGCTTTTTCTGTGGTCTATCAACCTTTTTTAATGTTATTTAGGATTTATTAGGGTTTCTTAGGGTTTATTTTATTTATTAGGGTTTATTAACTCATATTTGGGTTTATTACAATTTATTAGGGTTTATTATGATTTGTTAGGGTTTATTGCAGTTTATTAGGGGTTTGTTATGGTTAGTTTCAGTTTGTTACGATTTATTTGGCATTGTTAGGATTTGTTACGATTTATTTGTGGTTGTTAGGGTTTGTTACGATTTATTATGGGGTTATTAGGGATTGTTAGGGTTTATTAGAGGGTTGTAGGGTTTTACAGGCTATTATTTGGTGGGTTTTGTAGTGTTTTGCCGGGTTTGTTAGGGTTTTTAGTGATTATTAAGATTTATTATGGTTCAATAGTGTTTATTATTGTATATTTGGGGTTTTAGGGCTTTTGTATCGTTTAATAGAGTCTAATAGGATTTTTAGGGTTTATAATAGGTTATTATGATTTATTAGTGTTTATTAGGGTTTTAGGGTTTAATAATGTGTTTCAGGTATTATTTGGGTTTATTAGTGGTTCCTAGGGGTAATTAGTGGTTGTTAGGGTTTGTTAGGTTTTGTTAGGGTTTGTTAGGACATTTGTTATTCTATTATCACAAATGTTATTATTATTATTATTATCATTATCATTATAACCATTATCATTATTATAATTATCATTATTGTTATTACTATTACTATTATTATTATTTTCTTCACATGAAAATGCAGATGCACATGCGTTATTATTTATTATTTATTATATATTATTTATTTCCTTGCATGTGAAAAGGTTGTTGTTGTTATTATTATAATTTTTATTAATAATAATATTATTATTATTATTATCACATGAAAATGTGTGTGCACGTCCGTTATTATTTATTACCATGCACGTGCACACGCAATGCACCTACATTATTCTATTAGCACATGCATTTTTTTGTTATTGTTATTATTACTATTATTGTTATTATTTTTATTATCATCAAATGAAAATGAAAATGCACGTGCTTTATCATTTATTACCATACACGCACAAATTCAATACATGTGCGTTATTCAATTATCTCATGCGCTATTATTATTAATATTACTATTATTGTTATTATTGTCATCACGTGCGCTATGAGTTATTATTTATTATTATGCACTGCACATGCAATGCACGTGCGTTATTCTATTATCACATGCATTGTTTTTGTTATTATTATTATTATTATTATTACAGTTAATATTATTATTATCATCATCATCTCATGCACATGCACGTGGACATGCACATGCATTATTATTTATTTTTTGTTACCATGCACGTGCACATGCAATGCACATATGTTATTTTATTATCACATGCGTTGTTATTCTTATTGTTATTATTATTATTGTGGTTGTGGTTGTTGTTTTTGTTGTTGTTATCACATGTAAATGCACAAGAAAATGCACTTGAAAATGCATTAAAACGAACATTCAATGCACATTCATTATTCTATTATCACATTCGTTGTTAATAATAATAATAATAATAATATTATTATTATTCTTATCATCATCATCATCATCACATGCAAATTCAATGCACAAGCATTATTATTTATTACCATGCACGTTCCCACATTATGCACATGCAATATTCTATTATCACATGCATTTGTACTACTACTATTATCACTACTACTACTAATGTTGTTATTATTATTATCATCACATGAAAATGCTGATGCACGTGCGTTATTATTTATTATTTATTACCATGCACGTGCAGATGCAATCACTTTTATTATTCTTTTATTATTATTATTATTATTATCACGGTTTTTATTATTTTATTAATAATATTATTATTATCATTATCATTAGTATTATCATTATCTCATGCAAATCCACATGCATGTGCATTGTTATTTATTTTTTATTACCATGAACGTGCATGCATTATTATTATTATTATTATTATTCTTACAATTAGTATTATTAATATTAATATCAAATGTAAAGGCACATGCACATGCATGTGCGTTCTTATTTACTATTATTTATTTATTATTTACTACTATGCACATGCTCATGCAATGTACATCCTTTATTATTATTATATTATTATTATTATTCTTCTTCTTCTTCTTGTTGATGTTGTTGTTGTTGTTTGTCTCATCAAATACAAATGCACATTCATGTGCGGTGTTATTTGTTATTTATTACCATGCACGTGCAGGAGTCATTTTCATTATAATTACATGTAAATGCACATTCACGTGCGTTATTATATATTATTTATTTTCATGCACATGAAAATGCAATACACTTTCATTATTCTATTATCACTTCTGTTATTATTATTTATTCTAATGCACATACACGCGCAATGCACGTGCATTCTTCTATTATCACATGTGTTATTATTTATTATTTATTATCATTGACATGCAAATGAACATTCATGTGGACCTGGTTATTATTTATTGTTTATTACCATGCACATGCACACGCACTTGTATGTGCGTAATTATTTATTATTTAATATCATTCACATGTACATGCACATACACATGAAATTCACATGTGTTATTATTTATAATTTATTATTTAATATAATTCACATGCAAATGTGTAGGCATATGCACATGCACGTGCGCTATGATTTATTATTTAAACCATGCACATGCATATGCAAGTGCACGTGCGTTATTACTACTATTATTATTAGAGGTATTTTTATGGTTTACTATCATTTTTTAGGATTATTAGGTGTTATTAACATTTATTATGGTTTGTTAGGGTATTAGGGTTTTTTAAGGTTATAATAGCGTTTTTAGGGTTTGGTGGGGGTTATTAGGATTTTATTAGGGTTTATTATGGTGTGTTAAGGTTTATCAGGGTTTAATAGGTATTTTAGGGTTTTATTAGGATTGAGTTGGGTTTATTAGGGTATATTATGGTATATTCTGGTATATTTAGGTTTGTATAGGATTTATTTGGGTTTATTATGGTCCGTTATGGTTTATTAATTTCTAAGAGGGTAAATTAGGTTTTTTCAGTGTTTATTAGTGTTTATTTGGGTTTATTATCACTTTTAAGATTTGTTAGGGTTTATTAGAATTTATTAGGTTTTTTAGGGATTTTTAATGGTATATTTACGTTTTTAGGGTTTAATGCAGTTTATTATGGTTTATTATGGTGTGTTAAGGTTTATTTGGGTTGATTAGGTATTTTTAGGGTTTTATTAGGGTTGAGTCGATATAATTAAGGTTTTATTAGGGTTTATTAGGGTTGAGTATGGTTTATTACGGTTTGTTAGGGATTTTTAAGGTTTACTAGGGTTTGTTAGTGTTTTTATTTGGGTATATGAGTGTTTTTTAGTTTTTGTTAACATATATGGGAATTTGTTATGACTTTTTAGGTTTTATTAGCGTGTTTTTAGTGTTTCTGATCATTTTTAATGGTTTATTAGCTTTTATTTAAAATTATTATGGTCTATTAGGGTTTCTAGGGATTTTTAATGGTTTGTTTTCTTTTTTTTTGTTTATTGGGGTTTAGTTGGGTTTTATTAGATTTTGTTATGGTGTGTCAAGGTTTATTAGGGTTTTGATGGTATTATCAGGGTTTTATTAGGGTTTATTAGTTTTTATTAGGTTTTAATTGGAATTATTAGGGTATATTACGGTTTGTTAGGGGTTTGTTAGTTTTTTTGTTTTATTAGGTTATATTAGTGTTTGTTGGGTCTTTTAGGATTATATAGCATGTTTTTATTGTTTTTGAGGGTTTTGTTTTTGTTTGTGAGCATTTTTTGGGTTTCGTTGGTTATATTAGAGTTTATTATGGATTATTAGGGTTTCTAGGGATGTTTACGGTATATTAGAATTTTTTGTCTTCATTAGGTTATATAAGTGTTTTTATGTCTTTTTAGGTAATATAGTGATTTTTTATTATTTGTGATCATTTTTTATTTTTGTGGGCATTTTTAGTGTTTATTAGGTTATATTAGATTTTATCAGGGTTTCTATGGATTTTTTAAGGTATACTAGCATTTTTTTTCTTTATTAGGATTTTGTAGGGTTTTATTAGGGTTTATTATGGTGTGTTAAGGTTTGTTAGGGTTGAGTAGGGTTTATTTGGCTTTATATATGGTTTATTAGTGATATTTAGGGTTTGTTTGGGGTTTATAAGGGTTTATTAATGTTTATTAGTGTCTATCAGGGATGGTTAGTGTTGTTTAGGTTTTCTTAACGTGTTTCTAGGATTTATTAGGTTTTATTAACATTTATTAGGGTTTATTAGGTATTTTTGGGGTTTTCTTAGGGTTGAGTAGAGTTTCTTAGGATTTTAGGGATTATAAGGTGTTTTTAGGGATTATTAAAGTTTACTAAGGGCTTATTAGGGTTTAATGTTTTACTGTATGGTATATTAGGGTTTTATATTTTTGAGGGATTTAAAGCGTCTTTAGGGTTTTTGTAGCATTTTTAGGGTTTGTGTAGTGTTGTAAGAGTTTATGTTGCATTTTTACTATTTATATAGAGTTTTTAGGGTTTAGAAAGCAGTTTTAGATTTTATGTATCATTTTTAGGGTTTATGTAAGGTTTTTTGGGTTTATGTAGCATGTTTAGGGTTTAGGTTTCATGTAGCATTTTTAGGGTTTATATTGCATTTTCTAGGTTTATGTAGCATTTTTAGGGGTGATGTAACATTTATGTTGCATTATTTAGGCTTTATGTAACATTTTTAGGGATCATGGAGTGTTTTTAGGGTTTATATTGTGTTTTTAGGTTTTATGAAGCATTTTTTAATGTTCATGTTGCGTTTTTAGGATTTATGTTGTGTTTTTAGTGTTTATGTTATAGTTCTAGGGTTTATGTAGTTCTTTTAGGGTTTATGTAGAGTTTTTTGGGTTTATGTTGTATTTTTTGGTTTATGTTGACTTTTTAGGGGTTTTGTTTCATTTTGTAGGGTTTATGTAAGGTTTTTAGGGTTTATGTATGTATTTAAAGCCTTTTTTAGGGTTTTAGTGGTTTTTATGGTTTGTAGTGTTTTTATGGTTTTTAAGGGTTGTTAACCGGTGTTTATGGTTTTTTAGGGTATCTGATGGCTTTGTAATGATTTTTAGGGGTTTTATGGGTTTATTTGTTTTTTGGGATTGATAGGGTTGTTAGGGTTTTTTAGTGTGTTCTAGGGTTTATTTGGGTATTGTAGTGGTTTTATGGTTTATTGCAGTTTATTAGGGGTTTCTTTGGGTTTGTTTCATTTTGTCACGATTTATTTGGAATTATTAGGATTTGTTACTATTTATTTGGGGATGTTAGGGTTTGTTATGATTTATTTTGGGGTTATTAGGTTTTGTTAGGGTTTATTAGTGGGTTTAATGGTTTTGTAGGCTATTATTTAGATGTTTTTGTAGCGTTTTGTCGGGTTTGTTAGGTTTTATAGTGATTATTAGGGTTTATTATGGTTTAATAGTGTTTTTTATTGTATATTAGGATTTTTAGGGATTTTGTAGAGTTTATTAGGGTCTAATAGGGTTTGTTAGGGTTTATTACAGGTTATTATGATTTATTTGTGTTTATTAGGGTTTTAGGCGTTAATAGTGGGTTTTAGGGGTTATTAGGGTTTATTAGTGGTTCTTAGGGATTATTAGTGGTTGTTTGGTTTTGTTAGGTTTTTTAGGGTTTTTAGGGTTTGTTAAGGTTTGTTTGAGTTTTTTGGCGTTTTATGTGTTTTTTGGGTTTTATGGGTGTGTTTGGATTTTTTATGCATTGTTAGGGTTATTTTAGCGTTTTTGGGGATTTTATTGCATTTTTGGGGTTTCAAGCATTTTTTTGGTTTTTGTATCAATTGTTAGGGTTTATGTAGTGTTATTAGTGTCTTTAGTGGTTCTTTAGGTGTTTCTTAGGGGTTTCTTAGGGTTTAATTTTTTATATTACTGTATATTAGTGTTTAATATTTTTGAGGGTTTTGATGCATCTTTAGGGGTTTGGTGGCATATTTAGGGTTTCTGTAGCATTGTTAGAGTTATGTAGCATATTTAGTGTTTATTTATCATTTTTAGGGTTTAGTTAGTGGTTTTAGGTTTTTTGTATCATTTTTAGGGTTTATGTTACGTTTTTAAGCTTTATTTAGCGTGTTTAGGGTTTAGGATTTATGTATCATTTTTTAGGGTTTGGGTTTCATTTTGTGGGTTTATATAGAATTTTTAGGGGTGATATAGCATACATGTTGCATTTTTAGGGGTTATGTAACTTTTTTAGGGTTCATGGAGTGTTTTTAGGGTTTATATTGTGTTTTTAGGTTTTAAGTTTCATTTTTAATGTTTATGTTGTGTTTTTAGGGTTTATGTTGTCTTTTTAGGGTTTATGTTATAGTTCTAGGGTTTATTGAGTGCTTTTAGGGTTTATATAGTGTTTTTTGGATTTATGTTTCCTTTTTAGGGGTTTTGCCGCATTTTTTAGGGTTTATGTAACGTTTTTAGGGTTTATGTATATATTTGAAGCCTTTTTATGTTTTTAATGGTTGTTTTTGGTTTGTAGTGTTTTTAGGATTTTAAGGGTTGTTAACGAGTGTTTATTGTTTTTTATGGTATCTGATGGCTATTAAATGGTTTTGGGGGGATTTTATAGGTTCATTTGTTTTTTGGGATTGATAGGGGTTGTTAGGGTTTTTTAGTCTGTTTTAGGGTTTATTTTGGTATTGTAGCGATTTTTAAGGTTTATGTAATGTGTTTTAGTGTTTTTTGGGTTCTTATGGTTTTTCAGTGTTCTGTAGAGTTTATTATGATTATTTTGGTTTTATTAGGGTTATTTAATGTTAATTAGTGTTCTTTAGGATTTGTTATGGTTTATTAGTGTTTTTATTGTATATTAGGGGTTTATTGGGATTTTGTAGGCATTAATAGCTTTTTCTAGGGATTATCAACCTTTTTTAGGGTTATTTAAGATTTATTTGGGTTTATTTGGGTTTATTTTATTTATTATGGTTTAGTAACATGTATTTGGGTTTATTACGATTTATTAGGGTTTATCAGAATTTGTTACGGTTTATTGCGGTTTATAAGGGGTTTGTTATGGCTTGTTTCAGTTTGTTACAATTTATTTGGCATTGTTAGGATTTCTTACAATTTATTTGGGGTTGTTAGGGTTTGTTACGATTTATTAATGGGTTATTAGGGTTTGTTAGGGGCTTCAAGGTTTAATAGTTGGTTTTATGGGTTATTAGGGTTTGTTAGGGTTTATTAGGGTTTGTTAGGGTTTATTACAGGTTATTACGATTTATTAGTGTTTATTATGGGGTTTAGGGTTTAATAGTGGGTTTAAGGTGTTATTAGGGTTTATTAGTGGTTCTTAGGGGTTATTAGTGGTTGTTAGGTTTTGTTAGGTTTTGTTATGTATTATAGGGTTTGTTATGGTATGTTTGAGTTGTTTGGGGTTTTATATGTTTTTTGGGTTTTATGGGTGTGTTTGGATTTTTTATGTATTGTTAGTGTTATTTTAGCATTTTTGGGTTTTTCTTGCATTTTTGTGGGTTTTGAAGCATTTCTTGGTTTCTATAGCAATTGTTAGGGTTTATGTTGCATTGTTAGTGGCTTTATTGGTTCTTTAAGGGTTTGTTAGGGGTATATTTGGGTTTAATTTTTTATATTATTGTATATTAGGGTTTAATATTTTTTAGGGTTTTGAAGCGTCTTTAGGGGTTTTGTAGCATTTTTATGGTTTTTGTAGTGTTGTTAGAGTTTATGTAGCATTTTTAGGGTTTATTTAGCGGTTTTAGGTTCTATGTATTATTTTTAGGGTTTATGTAATGTTTTTAAGGTTTATGTAGCGTGCTTAGGGTTTAGGTTTTATGTAGCATTTTTTATGGTTTATGTTGCGTTTTCGGGGTTTGTGCAGCATTTCAGGGGTGATGTAGCGTTTATAATGCATTTTTTATGGTTTATGTAACGTTTTTAGGGTTCATGGAGTTTTTTAGGTTTTATATTTTGTTTTTATGTTTTATGTAGCATTTTTTTAATGTTTATGTTGCGTTTTAAGGGTTTAAGTTGTGTTTTTAGGGTTTATGTTACAAATCTAGGGTTTATTTAGTGCTTTTAGGGTTTATGTAGCATTTTGTGGGTTTCTATTGCGTTTTTTTGGTTATGTAGTGTTTTTAGGGTTTTTGTTGCATTTTTTAAGGTTTATGTAACGGTTTTAGGGTTTGTGTATCTATTTGAACCCTTTTTAAGGGTTTTAATGGTTGTTTTTGGATGGTAGTGTTTTTAGGGTTTTTAAGGGTTGTTAACATGTGTTTATTGATTTTTATGGTATCTGATGGATTTTTAATGGTTTTTGGGGTTTTATGGGTTTATGTTTTTGGGATTGGTATGGGTTGTTAGGGTTTTTAGTGTGTATTAGGGTTTGTTTGGGTATTGTAGCAGTTTTTAGGGTTTATTTAATGTATTTTAGCATTTTTGGGTTCTTTATAGATTTAAGTGTTCTTTAGTGTTTGATATGGTTCTATCGGGTTTATTAGGGTACCTATGGGTTTATTATTGTTCTTTAGGATTTGTTACAGTTTATTAGCATTTTTATTGTATATTATGGTTTTATTGGGCTTTTTTAGGCATTAATAGCTTTTTCTAGGGGTTATCTACAATTTTTTGGGTTATTTAGGAATTATTAGGGTTTATTTTATTTATTAGGGTTTTTTAACGTGTATTTGGATTTATTGAGATTTGTAAGGGTTTAATATGATTTTTATGGTTTATTGCGGTTTATTAGGGATTTGTTATGGTTTTTTCAGATTGTTACAATTTATGTATCATTGTTAGGATTTTTTACGATTTATTTAGGGTTGTTAGGGTTTGTAACGATTTATTTTGGGGTTATTAGGCTTTGTTTGGGTTTATTAGTGGGTTGTAGGGGTTTGTAGGCTATTATTTGGAGGTTTTTGTAGCATTTCGTCGGGTTTGTTAGGGTTTTTAGTGATTATTATGGTTTATTATGGTGTAATATTGATTTTTATAGTATATTAGGGGTTTTAGGGCTTTTGTAGAATTCATTAGTGTCTAATAGAGATTTTTGGGTGAATTACAAGTTATTACGATTTATTGGTGTTTATTAGGGTTTTTAGGGTTTAATAGTGGGTTTTAGTGGTTCTTAGGGTTTATTAGTGGTTATTAGGGTTTTTTAGGTTTTGTTAGGGTTTTTGGGGTTCGTTACGGTTTGTTTGAGTTGTTTGGGGTTTTATGCATTTTTTTGGGTTTTATGGGTGTGTTTGGATTTTTTTTATTCTTTGTTAGGGTTGTTTTAGCATTTTTTGGGGTTTTGTTGCGTTTTGTAGGTTTTGAAGCATTTTTTGGATTTTTGTAGCAATTGATATGGTTTATGTAGTGTTGTTAGTGGCTTTAGTGGTTCTTTAGGGGTTTATTAGTGTTTAATTTTTTATATTATGGTATATTAGGGTTTCATATTTTGGGGGGTTTTGAAGCACTTTTTGGGTTTTTTTAGCATTTTTAGTGTTTATGTAGTGTTGATAGAGTTTATGTAGAAATTTTAGTGTTTATTTAGCATTTTAGGGTTTAGTTAGTGGTTTTAGGTTTTATGTATCATTTTTAGGGTTTATGTAATGTTTTTAAGGTTTATGTAGCGTGTTTGGGGTTTAGGTTTTATGTAGCAATTTTTAGGGTTTATGTTGTTTTTTCGGGGTTTATGTAGCATTTTTATGGGTGTTGTAGCATTTTTGTTGCATTTTTTAGGGTTTATGTAACGTTTTTTGGGTTCATGTAGTGTGTTTAGGGTTTATATTCTGTTTTTAGGTTTTATGTAGTGTTTTTTAATGTTTATGTTGTGTTTTTAGGGTTTATATTGTGTTTTTAGGGTTTATGTTACAGTTCTAGGGTTTACATAGTTCATTTTGGGTTTATGTAGCATTTTTTGTTTTTATGTTTTGTTTTTTGGTTTATGATGTGTTTTTAGGGTTTTTGTTGCATTTTTAGGGTTTATGTAACATTTTTAGGGTTTCTGTATCTATTTGAATCCTTTTTTAAGGTTTTAATAGTTTTTTATGATTTGTAGTTCTTTTAGGGTTTTTAAGGGTTGTTAACGGGTGTTTATGGTTTTTTATGATATCATATGGATTTTTAGTGGGTTTTGGGGGGTTTTATGGGTTTATTTGTTTTTTTGGGATTGATAGGGTTTGTTAGGGTTTTTAGTGTGTTTTAGTGTTTATTTGGGTATTGTAGCAGTTTTTTAGGTTTTATATAATGTGTTTTAGCATTTTTTGGGTTCTTTTGGGTTTTTTAGTGTTCTTTTGAGTTTAATATGGTTCATTAGGGTTTATTAATTTTATTTTGGATTTATTAGTGTTCTTTAGGATTTGTTATAGTTTATTAGCATTTTTTATTATATATTTTGGTTTTGTTGGGCTTTTATAGGCATTAATAGATTTTTCTAGGGTTTATCAACCTTTTTATGGTTATTTTAGATTTATTGGGGTTTATTATGATTTATTTTATTTATTTGGGTTTATTAACGTGTATTTGTGTTTATTATGATTTATTAGGGTTTATTATGTTTTGTTGGGGTTTATTGGGGTTTATTAGGGGTTTGTTATAGTTTTTTTCAGTTTGTTATGATTTATTTGGCATTGTTAGGCTTTGTTATGATTTATTTGGGGTTGTTATGGGTTTTTACGATTTATTTTTGGGTTATTTGGGGTTTTTAGGGTTTATTTGTAGGTTGTAATGTTTTGTAGGCTATTATTTAATGGTTTGTTTGCATTATTTTTGTTTATTGGGGCTTAGTTGGGTTTTATTAGGTTTTGTTATGCTCTGTCAGGGTTTATTAGGGTAGAGAAGGTATTTTCTGAGTTTTATTATGTTTTTATTAAGTTTTATTAGTTTTTATTAAGGCTTATTTGGGATTTTTAGGGTTTATTAGGATTTGTTAGGGGTTTATTAGTTTTTTTAATTTATTAGGTTATATTAGTGTTTGTTAGGTCTTTTTAGATTATATAGGTTGTTTTTATTGTTTGTGACTGTTTTGTTTTTGTTTGTGAGTGTTTTTAGGGTTTCTTTGGTTATATTATAGTTTATTATGGTTTATTAGGGTTTCTCGGGATTTTTAAGTTATATTATCATTTTTTGTCTTTATTAGGTTATATTAGTGTTTTCGGTCTTTTTTGGTAATATAGAATGTTTTTGTTGTTTGTGATCATTTTTTTATTGTTTTTTTCGTTTTTAGGGTTTATTAGGTTATATTAGAGTTTATCATGGTTTCTAGGGATTTTTTAATGTATAGTATAATTTTGTTTCTTTATTAGGGTTTTCTAGGGTTTTATTAGGGGTTATTATGGTGTGTTATGGTTTGTTAGGGTTGAGTGGGGTTTATTTTTCTTTATTTATGGTTTATTAGGGCTTTTTAGGGTTTTTTGGGGTTCATTAGTGTTTATTAGTGTCTATTAGTGTTTTTTAGGGTTTCTGAGGTTTTCCTAACATGTTTTTAGGGTTTATTAGGTTTTATTATCATTTATTAGGGTTTATTAAGTATTTTTGGGTTTTTATTAGGGCTGAGTAGAGTTTCTTAGGGTTTTTTGGGATGATAAGGTGTTTTAGGGATTATTAGAGTTTATTAGGGGTTTATTAAGGTTTAATTTAAAATGTTAGGGTATATTAGGGTTTAATATTTTTGAGGGTTTTAAAGCATCATTATGGGTTTTTAGCAGTTTTTAGGGTTTGTGTAGCGTTGTTAGTGTTAATGTAGCATGTTTTGTGTTTATGTGGCATTTTTAGGGTTTAGTTAGCTGTTTTAGATTTCAGGTATCATTTTTAGGGTTTATGTAACGTTTTTAGGGTTTATGTATCATGTTTAGGGTTTAGGTTTTCTATAGAATTTTTTAGGGTTTATGTTGCATTTTCTAGGTTTATGTTGCATTTTTAGGGATGATGTAGCATTTATGTTGCATTTTTAGGGCTTATGTTACATTTTTAGAGTTCATGTAGTGTTTTTAGGAATAGGAAGATACGAGGGTCAGGCTATTACTGACCTCCCTAAATTTATTATGAAAAAATACATGGCAGACAAGGGATGGGAGGGGTGAAACGGCCCGCAGCCAAAACCCTTAACGACCGCAAAAAAATCAAGAAAAAACAAACAGAAAATGTCTAAAAAAATTCATGCAAAAAAAAGAGCGTCAGTAAATATCACCACCAAAATCATCCAGCACCGCATGACGCGTCCTCCCATCCATAGGGGTCCCCATCTGCACCATACCCAGAGGAAGCATCCGAGTCCACCATCTCCCATTCAGATGACTCGTACTATTTGAGGAAGTCTGTGCAATAACTCCCGAGTCACTTCTTTTCCAGCATCCTATCCGCTCGGTCCTCGGTAAGGGAATCCTCCACAGCTTTGGAAGCCTTCGAGGAGGCCCTTGTTGCCATTGGTTTTGGAAGGGATGAAAAGACTCTCCTTTCCCTCCTCTTGGCAGGGGAAGCACCCCCCTCCTCTTATTTTGAAGGACATTATTAGCACTCACCACCTTGGGGATCCCCTCCTGCTTGGAATCAACAGCCACGGGCTCAGACACTCCTCTTGGATCGGAGTCCGGATGGACAGTTCCATCCATCAAGGTTCTCCTCCTCCAGTTCTTAGGTTTGTTCGCACCAATGAATTCATTGTGGTCCCCAAAGACAAAATCATATTTAACATCCTCATCATTGTTATCACAGTCAAACCTCACCTTCAGTTTGGGCTGCTGCAGAATCTCATGTCGGTGTTGTTCAAGGTAAATTTTGGAACCATCCAGAACGATCATATCAGCGAGTTCAACATAGGGTGGTATCTTTTAATGTTTATCTTGCGTATTAGGGTTTATGTTATAGTTCTAGGGTTTATGTAGTGCTTTTAGGATTTTTGAAGCGTTTTTCGGGTTTATGTGGCATTTTATGGTTTATGTTGTATTTTTAGGGTTTTTGTTGTATTTTAAGGGTTTAGGTAATAATTTTAGAGTTTATGTATAAATTTGAAGCCTTTTTTAGTGTTTTAATGGTTTTTTGTGGTTTGTATATTTTTTAGGATTTTTTAGGGTTTGTTATGGGTGTTTATGGGTTTTTATGGTATCTAATGGCTTTTTAATGGTTTGGGGGGGGGTTATGGGTTTATTTGTTTTTTTGGGAATGATAGGGGTTGTTATGGGTTTTAGTGTGTTTTAGGGATTGTTTAGGTATTGTAGCAGTTTTTAGGGTTTATATATTTTGTTTTAGCATTTTTTTTGGGTTCTTTAGGGTTTTTTAGTGTTCATTAGAGTTTAATATGGTTCATTAGGGTTTTTTAGTGTTCATTAGAGTTTAATTTGGTTCTTTAGGGTCTATTAGGGTTATTTGGGGTTTATTAGTGTTCTTAAGGATTTATTATAGTTTATTAGCATTTTTATTGTATATTAGGGTATTATTGGGCTTCTGTAGGCTTTAATAGCTTTTTCTAGGGTTTATGAACCTGTTTTAGGGTTATTTAGTATTTATTTGTGTTTATTAGGGTTTATTTTATTTATTAGGGTTTATTAACGTGTATTTGGGTTTATTACGATTTATTTGGGTATATTATGATTTATTAGGGTTTATTGCGGTTTATTAGGGGTTTGTTATGGTTTGTTTCAGTTTGTTACGATTTGTTTGGCATTGTTAGGATTTGATACAATTTTTTTTGGGGTTGTTAGGGTTTGTTACGATTTATTTTGGGGTTATTAGGGTTTTTTAGGGTTTATTAGTGGGTGGTAAGGTTTTGTAGGCTATTATTTGTAGGTTTTTGTAGAGTTTTGTCGGGTTTGTTGGGGTTTTGAGTGTTTATTAGGATTTATTATGGTTTATTAGTTTTTTATTGTATAATAGGGGTTTTAGGGATTTGGTAGCATATATAAGGGTCTAATAGAGTATGTTAGGGTTTATTATAGGTTATTACGATTTATTAGTGTTTATTAGGGTTTTTAGGGTTTAATAGTGGGTTTTAGGGGTTATTAAGGTTTATTAGTGGTACTTAGGGGTTATTAGTGGTTGTTAGGGTTTGTTATGTTTTTTTAGGGTTTTTATGGTTTGTTACAATTTGTTTGAGTGGTTTGGGGTTTTATGCATTTTTTAGGGTTTTAGGGGTGTGTTTGAATTTTTTATGCTTTTTGGGTTATTTTAGTTTTTCTGGGGTTTTGTTTTTGCATTTTGGGGATTTTGAAGAATTTTTCAGTTTTTATAGAAATTTTTAGGGTTCATGTAGCATTGTTAGTGTCTTTAGTGGTTATTTAGGTTTTTTTAGGGTTTTTAGGGTTCTTTATGGTGTATTAGAGATTCTTTTGAGGTTTTTAGGGTTTTCTAGGGGGGCTAGGGTTTTTAAGGGTTTCATACGGTTGTTTAGTGTTTTGTTAGGCATTTTTAGGCTTTTACGGGTTTTTAGTGTTTCTAGGGATTTTTAGGGTTTGTAGCGTTTTTGAGGTTTTTTGTGGGTTTTTGAGATTTTTTAGAGTTTTTTTGTTAGTTTTTTTGTTTTTTCAGTTTTTTTTCATTTTTAGGGGTTTTAGGGTTTTTAGGGTTTTTTAGGGTTTTTAGGATTTTTAGGGTTTTTAGGGTTTTTAGGGTTTTTAGGGTTCTTAGGTTTTTTTAGGGTTTTTTAAGGTTTTGCCGGGTTTGTTAGGGTTTTTTTGCGAATATTAGCATTTTGAATGGTTTAATAGAATTTTTGTTGTATATTTGGGTTTTTAGGTATTTTGTAGAATTTATTGGAGTCTAATAGGTTTTTAGGGTTCATTATGGTTTATTAGTGTTTATTAGGGTTTAGTAGTGGGCCTTAGGGTTTATTAGGCTTTATTAATGGTTCGTAGGGTTTTTTGTTATTTTTAGTGCTTATAATTGTTATTTAGGGTGTCTAAGGGTTTGTTAGGATTTCTAAGGGTGTGCTAGAGTTTCTAAGAGTGGATTAGTCTTTTTATGGGCGAGTTAGGGTTTCTAAGGGTGTATTATGGTTTCTAGGTTTTTCTAAAGTAGTGTTAGGGTTTCTATGGGTGTGTTGGGGTTTCTAAGGGTGTGCTAGGGTTTGAAAAGGTGTTTTGGGGATTCTAAGGGTGTGTTAGGGTTTCTAAGGGTGTGTTACCGTTTCTTAGGTTTTCTTAGGGTTTATTAGGGTTTTGTTAGGGTTTTTAATGGTTTCTTAGGGGGGTTTTAGGGTTTTTCAGGTTTTTTGGGGTTTATTAGGGTATCATGGTGCTTTTTGGGGTTTGTTAGGGTTTTTTAGGGTTTGGTAGTGTTTTTTACAGTTTGTTAGAGTTTGTTAGGGTTTTTCATGGTTTTTAATGGTTTTTAGTGTTTATGGGGTTGTTCTTGGTTTTTTAGGGTTATTTAGTTGTTCATGGTTGTCACAGATGCGTAGAACTAGTCGCAAGCTTCAATTTGACTATTCAAGGAGTGGAAATGGACACCCAAAGAAGAGGTTTTTCCTTTTTCAATGACTCTGTGATTTTTAGATTTTTCGAGACCCCATTTCTAGCATTTTTGTCTTGTCTGCTGTTTTTTCAAACAACTATAACTTATTATTACTGTTATTATTATTATTATTACCATAATCTCATCAACATGCACATGCACATGCATGTGCGTTATTATTATATTTTTATTACCATGCACGTGCACATGAAATTCACACACGTTATTTTATTATCACATGCATTGTTATTATTATTATTGTGGTTTTTGTTATTGTTGTTATTATTATTATTATTATTATCATCGCATGAAAATGCACATGCGAATGCACATACACACACATTCAATTCATGTGTGTTATTCTATTATCACATGCGTTGTTAATAATAATAATAATAATAATAATAATAATAATATTATTATTATTATCATCATCATCACATGAAAATGCAATGCACGAGCGTTATTATTTATTACCATGCGCGTGCACACGTAATGCACATTCAATATTCTATTATCACATGCATTGGTACTACTAATATTATCACCACCACTACTACTATTATTACTAATTCTGTTATTATTACTATAATCACATGAAAATGTAGATGCACGTGCATTATTATTTATTATTTATTACCGTGAACGTGCATATGCAATTCACATGTATTATTCTTTTATTATTATTATTATTATCATAATTTATTATTATTATTATTATTATTATTGTCATTATCATTATTATTATCATTATCACATGAAAATGGTTATGCATGTGCATTGTTATTTATTATTTATTACCATGTATGTGCATGTGTTATTATTATTATTATTACAATTAGTATTATTAATATTATCATCAAATGTAAATGCACATGCACATGCATGCGTGTTCTTATTATTTATTATTTAATTATTATTTACTACTATGCACTTACACATGAAATGCACTTGCGTTATTCTATAATAATAATAATAATTATTATTATTATTATTATTGTTTGTATCATCAAATACAAATGCACATGCACGTGCGTTGTTATTTATTATTTATTACCATGCACGTGTATGCGTCATTATCATTATCATTACATGTAAATGCACATGCACGTGCGTTATTATATAGTATTTATTACCATGCACATGCACATGCACATGCACATGAACATGCACTTGGATGTGCATTATTATTTATTACTTATTATCATTCACATGCAAATGCGCAGGCATTTTCACATGCACGTGTGTTATGATTTATTATTTAAACCATGCACATGCATATGCACATGCACATGCGTTATTACTATTATTAGAGGTATGTTAGGGTTTACTAGCATTTTTTAGAATTTTTAGGTGTTATTAATATTTATTATTGTTTGTTAGGGTTTTAGGGGTTTTAATGGTATATTAGCGTTTTTTAGGGTTGGTGGGGGTTATTAGGATTTTATAAGGGTTTATTGTGGTGTGTTAAGGTTTATTAGGGTTTATTAGGTATTTTTAGGGTTTTATTAGGATTCAGTTGTGTTTATTATGGTATATAATGGTATATTATGGTATATATGGGTATGTTTAGGATTTATTATGGTTTATTATCATTCATTTTTGTTTATAAATTTTTAAGAGGTTATGTTAGGGTTTTTAGGGTTTAGTAGTGTTTATTAGGATTTATTAGTGCTTTTAATCTTTGTTAGGTTTTATTAGCACTTATTAGGGGTTTTAGGGATTTTTAATGGTATATTTTCATTTTTAGGGTTTAGTGGGGTTCATTATGGTTTATTGTCATGACCCGTCCCCCGAGGCCCGTGCCTTGACTACCCCAAGCCCGCCTTCCATAGGCTAGGGGCTAGTGACTAGCACCAAAGGTGTATTACCTAAAACGGGGAAGGCATTGCTTATTTAACCATCAAACTCACGTAACCAAGAACACATCAAGATACGAATACAAGAAAACTGTATAGTAAAAAAGTTAGTACAATAAATAAAAGGGGCCAGAATACAAGCCCAACTAGAAAGTACAAGTACAACTGAAATGTGATATAGCTGAAGAAACAAAAAGATAGCCACTGGATCGTCTTCTGGGGTTCCTACCTGAAGGGTAGGTACTAATCGCCTCCTCAACACTCCACATCTATCTGTCTCATCTGCGTACCAACATGCCGTAAGGTCAACCTCTGAGCACCGTCTAGTCCTGGTACTCTCAGCCTCAGTTAGCACTGTCTGTCATCTACAACCAACACAACAAGGTGCAGGCATAACCTTTGCAGGGTTGAGTATAACAATACTTATTAGAGACCCAAAGACCCTCAAGGTCTCACAAAGTCCACCAAGGATAAACCACAAATTATGAAGTCAACAGATAACCCTACTTAGGTATATTCCAATACATATACCTATGATATCAATTAATCCATCTCAATCACGAGGAAAACACAGAAAAACTGACTCTTCTCAAACTTGGATTTTATTCTAGGGGTAGTATCAAGTAACATCCCCAGTCAAATTATCGAAACAACAACTGTTGGAGAACTCCTCCTCTATTGAGTATAGTGGGTCTTCCACGACACCAAGCGCACTTCCCACAAACCTTGGATTGCTGAGGTACTCCTCCTGTCGATTACCGTAGGTCTGCTGCATCACCAAGGCCCTCCCCACCGTGGGTCTGCTGCGCCACCAAGCACGCTCCCCCACATAGCCTACTGTGGTGATCCTCATATCGACCACCGCAGGTCTGACTTGACACCATGGCGCTCCCCAATGTGGGTCTTCCACAACACCAAGGTGTTCCCTTCTGGGCTAGTAGAGTCACTCTGAGTCAAAACGGCCAGTAGTCGTCAGGTCTCAGCCAGATACTAGGTCTCTGCACTAAGCTCGCTTGTCTCTAAGAGGATCCGCTCCACAAGCTACTGGTCAATACCCTAATTGTCACGGTGCCCCATGAAGAAGCATATCAAATGACCGCCACATCAAGGGGGTCTCAACGCAATAGACGGCGCGTCAATTGGACACCCAGTCTGTGAGTTATTAGCCTTTTAGTTCCGAGGGCCCGGTTGGATTTGTGCTCGATCCAACCTGACCATATCTCAACTATGCCCAAAACTCTAGTAGGGTATACTCAAAGGGACCGACTCGCTCAATGATTTACAGTGCCACTGACAGTTTGTCAAAAAAAATGTTCGTTTCCAATGATATGGTCGAAGGAGCGTAAAGAGTCGTAGTGTTCCCGGTTCTGGTCCCACCCAGTCAGACTGACCCGGTTCAGGTCAACCTAGCATAACTCACTGGGTCAGGGCTGGCCCATGATGCGTCCCAGTCTGATAGGGGTCCGGCAAACCGCGAGGGAGGTGAGGGGCCGCAGAGGGTGTGGGGCGGCGAAGGCCATGTGTCGACTCGGCTGCGGATATCAGCTCGACCGTGGGGTGGCTTGTCCGAGAGGGCGTAATGAGGGCAGTTTTGCCGGGAGGGTATGACGAGGCCATTTTGGCCGGGAGGGTGCGGCAAGGGGCGTGGGAAGATTCGGCCAAGGCGCCATGGGGGGGGGGTGCCAAGGCAGCTCGGCTCGATGACTCGGCACATCGATGGTTCGGAAACGGCGCGGAGCTGCAGAGCCCGCGGGTGGCGGAGCGTCATTTCCTTTGTCGTCTTCCTCCATTTCGAAGAACACACCCAATTCAATAGAAGGATTGCAGAGAGGACGAGCCATGTTTGTTTGGCACGCACTCTCCATATTTGGGTGGTATCAAGAGGCTCATCATAAACAAGAGTGAAGAATGTCTAACCCTCCCGCAATGATTGTTTCCCACCCGTAAAAGAAAACATCCACGTTCTTCATTTTAATGAAAGGAAGAACTTGTGTATATAATCATACATAAAAAACCCCATACCTCGTTCGCTTGATGGCGTTGGTGCAAGAAGGTAGTACGGCCGTCGATTCTCCATAGTTGAGGATGTCCCACGTCGGAAGGAGTCCCGAGGAAGAAGGTCAAAGGAGGTTGGCGTTCTTCATTGGCAGATCATTCTTCATTGGGGAGCGCGTTCTTCATTGAAGAAATCATTCTTCATTGGTGAGCATAATCCTCTATGTGTTGGGCGTCGCATCACTTTACCAGTGCTTCGTCGCTTGGTGAAGCCGTCCCAAATCCTCCTCCCAAGTTCCATATATAAAGGAGAGGGGGGAGGTAGGTACCAGTCATGGAATTTATGATGGCTCATTTAGTAAGAATCTTCCTAAATTCCAACGATGCTGTTACTTAATTTAATAGGTGGAAATCCAATTAACTAAGTTAAAAAAATTAAAGGTATGTGTGTTGGCACAATTAATGTGGAAGAAGATCAAGACGATCCTCCACATTAATGAGGGATTTGAGAGGTTTCTCCTTCATTAAGAGGGGGTGGAGAGGTTTAGGATTCGGGTGGTCCCCACCACCATAACCCCTCAAGGGAGGTTAGGGTATGGTGGTCCCCACCACCATAACCTCCCATGAGAGGTTAATGTCTTGTGGTCCCCACTTCCCAACATCCAAAAAGAGGTTTAGTTCTGGTGGACCCCACCTCTTGACACCCACATGGGTGTTGGAAATAAAAATAATGTGTCACAAACTTATATTTTTATTTTATTCTTTCACGAAAAACCCAGAAAATAACTTTCACCCTCAACCATCTGTTGTTGAGGTGAAAGTATCCTTAAGCGAAAACTGGCGCTGTGAGTTTAACAGTGACCTCAGATATCAATTCCGAGCACAAGTTCAAAATTTAGAAAAACCCACTAGCATGTTTACTAAAAGTAACCAAACAAAAGTTCATAAATCCATTTTGGGCACTCCGGGCCTCGAAATCACGCGTTGTCAATTTTTTCGGTCTCATAAAATTCTCATTTATATAAAAAAATACATGGAAATTTCAGGTCTTTACATTTATTATAGCGTGTTAAGGTTTATTAGGATTGAGTAGGTATTTTTAGGGTTGTATTAAAATTGAGTAGAATTATTTAGGGTTTTATTAGGGGTTATTAGGGTTGAGTAGTGTTTATTAGGGTTTGATAGGAATTTTTAGGGTTTACTAGGGTTTTTTAGTGTTTTTATTAGAGTATATGACTGTTTTTTAGTTTTTATTAATATATAAGAGGGGTTGTTAGGACGTTTTAGTTTTTATTAGAGTGTTTTTAGTGTTTGTGAGCCTTTTTTATGGTTTATTAGGTTTTATTAGAATTTTTTATGGTTTATTAGGGTTTCTAGGGATTTTTCATGGTTTGTTTGCGTTTTTTTGTTTATTGGGGTTTAGTTGGGTTTTATTAGATTTTATTATTGTGTGTCATGGTTTTTTAGGGTTGAGAAGGTATTTTTAGGGTTTTATTATGGTTTTACTAGGGTTTATTAGTTTTTATTAGGGTTTATTACGGATTTTTAGGGCTTATTTGGGTTTGTTAGGGGTTTATTAGTTTTTTTTGTTTTATTAGGTTATATTAGTGTTTGTTAAGTCTTTTTAGATAATATAGAATTTTTTATTGTTTGTGAGAATTTTTTTTGTTTGTAAGTGTTTTTAGGGTTTCTTAGGTTATATTATAGTTTATTATGGTTTATTATGGTTTCTTGGGATTTTTATGATATATTTGCATTTTTTTCTTTTTTAGGTTATATTAGTGTTTTAGGACTTTTAGGTAATATAACATGTTTTTATTGTTTCTAATAATTTTTTATTGTTTGTGAGCATGTTTAAGTTTTATTAGGTTATATTTGAGTTTATCAGGGTTCATAGTGATTTTTTAAGGTATACGGGCGTTTTTTCATTATTAGGGTTCTGTAGGGTTTTATTAGGGGTCATTATGGTGCCTTAAGGTTTGTTATGGTTGAGTTTGGATTACTAGGATTTATTTATGGTTTATTAGTTTTTTAGGGTTTTTGGGGTTTATTAGTGTTTATTAGTGTCTATTAGGTTTGGTTAGGGTCTTTTAGGTTTTCTTAACGTGTTTTTAGTGTTTATTAGGTTTTATTATCATTTATTAGGGTTTATTAGGTATTTTTGGGGTTTTATTAGGGTTGAGTAGTGTCTTTTAGGGAATTTGGGGATTATAAGGCATTTTAGGGATTATTATATTTTATTAGGTGTTAATTAGGGTTTTATTTTTTTATATTATGGTATATTGGGGTTTAATATTTTTGAGGGTTTTGAAGTGTATTTCGGGTTTTTGTAGCATTTTTTAGTGTTTGTGTAGCATTGTTTGAGTTTATGTAGCATTATTAGTGTTTATGTAGCACCTTTATGGTTTATTTAGCAGTTTTAAGTTTTATGTAGCATTTTTTTAAGGTTTATGTAACATTTTTAGGGTTTATGTAGCGTGTTTAGGTTTAGGTTTTATATAGCATTTTTTAGGGTTTATGTTGCGTTTTTTGGGTTTATGTAGCGTTTTTAGAGGTTATGTAGCGTTTATGTTGCATTTTTTAGGGTTTATGTAACGTTTTTAGGGTTCATGCAGTTTTTTGGGGGGTTTTAAGGGTTTATTTCTTTTTTCGGATTGATAGGGGTTGTTGGGGTTTTTATTGTGTTTTAGGGTTTGTTTGGGTATTGTAGCGGTTTTTAGGGTTTATGTAATGTGTTTTAGAGTTTTTGGATTCTTTAGGGTTTTTAGTGTTCTTTAGAGTTTATTATGGTTCTTTAGGGTTTATTTGGGTTCATTAGGGTTTATTAGGGTTCTTTTGGATTTGATACAGTTTATTAGCATTTTTTATTGTATATTAGAATTTTATTGGGATTTTGTAGGCATTAATAGCTTTTTCTACGGTCTATCAACCTTTTTTAGCGTTATTTAAGATTTATTAGGGTTTCTTAGGATTTATTTTATTTAATAGGGTTTAATAACTCATATTTGGGTTTATTACAATTTCTTAGGGTTTATTGCAGTTTATTAGGGGTTTGTTATGGTTTGTTTCAGTTTGTTACGATTTATTTGGCGTTGTTAGGATTTGTTACGATTTATTTGGGGTTGTTATGGTTTGATATGATTTATTAAGGGGTTATTAGGGTTTGTTAGGGTTTATTAGAGGGTTGTAGGGTTTTATAGGCTATTATTTGGTGGGTTTTTTAGTGTTTTGCCGTGTTTGTTAAGGTTATTAGTGATTATTATGATTTATTATGGTTCAATAGTGTTTATTATTGTATATTAGGGGTTTTAGGGCTTTTGTATCATTTAATAAAGTCTAATAGGGTTTTTAGGGTTTATTACAGTTTGTTATGATTTATTAGTGTTTATTAGGGTTTAGGGATTAATAATGGGTTTCGGCTATTATTTGGGTTTATTAGTGGTTCCTAGGGGTTATTAGTGGTTGTTAGGGTTTGTTTGGTTTTGTTAGGGTTTGTTAGGACACGTGTTATTCTATTATCACAAACATTATTATTATCATTATTATCATTACCATTATTACCACTATCATTATTATAATTATCATTATTGTTATTATTATTATTATTATTATTATTTTCTTCACATGAAAATGCAGATGCACATGCGTTATTATTTATTATTTATTATATATTATCTATTTCCTTGCATGTGCATATGCTGTTGTTGTTGTTATTATTATTTTTATTACTATTATCATTATTATTATTATCATCACATGCAAATGTGCATGCACGTCCGTTATTATTTATTACCATGCACGTGCACACACAATGCACCTACATTATTCTATTATCACATGCATTTTTGTTCTTATTTTTATTATTACTATTATTGTTATTATTTTTATTATCATCAAATGCGAATGCAAATGCACATGCTTTATTATTTATTACCATACACGCGCACATTCAATACATGTGCGTTATTCTATTATCACATGTGCTATTATTATTAATATTACTATTATTGTTATTATTGTCATCACTTGAGCTATGAGTTATTATTTATTATCATGCAGTCCACATGCAATGCACGTGAGTTATTATATTATCAAATGCATTGTTGTTGTTGTTGTTGTTATTATTATTACAGTTAATATTATTATTATTATCATCATCTCATGCACATGCACGTGCATTATTATTTATTTTTTGTTACCATGAACGTGCACATGAAATGCACATATGTTATTTTATTATCACATACGTTGTTATTCTTATTGTTATTATTATTATTGTGGGTGTTGTGATTGTGGTTGTTGTTGTTGTTGTTATCACATGGAAATGCACAAGAAAATGAACTTACAAATGCATTAACACGCACATTAAATGCACATGCATTATTCTATTATCACATGCTTTGTTATTAATAATAATAATATTATTATTATTATCATCAACATCATCATCATCACATGAAAATTCAATGTACAAGCATTATTATTTTTTACCATGCACGTGCCCACATTATGAACATGCAATATTCTATTATCACATGCATTGGTACAACTACTATTATCACTACTACTACTACTACTGTTATTATTATTATCATCACATGAAAATGTAGATGCACATGCGTTATTATTTATTATTTATTACCATGCACGTGTAGATGCAATGCACTTGTATTATTCTTTTATTATTCTATTATTATTATTAATATTATTATTATCATCGTGGTTTTTATTATTTTATTAATAATATTGTTATTATCATTATCATTATTATTATCATTATCACATGCAAATCCACATGCATGTGAGTTGTTATTTATTTTTTATTACCATGAACATGCATGCATTATTATAATTATTATTAATATTACAATTAGTATTATTAATATTAATATCAAATGTAAATGCACATGCTCATGCATGTGCGTTCTTATTTACTATTATTTATTTATTATTTACTACTATGCACGTGCTCATGAAATGCACTCCCATTATTCTACTACTATTATTATTATTATTATTATTATTATTCTTGTTGTTGTTTGTATCATCAAATACAAATGCACATTCACGTGTGTTGTTATTTATTATTTATTACCATGCACGTGCAAGTGTCATTATCATTATCATTACATGTAAATGCACATTCACGTACGTTATTATATATTATTTATTATCATGCACATGCAAATGCAATGCACTTGCATTATTCTATTATCACTTGTGTTATTATTATTTATTCTAATGCACATACACACGCAATGCACGTGTGTTATTCTATTATCACATGTGTTATTATTTATTATTCATTATCATTCACATGCAAATGAACATTCATGTGGACTTGGTTGTTATTTATTGTTTATTACCATGCACATGCACATGCACATGCACATGCACATGCACTTGTTTTTGTGTAATTATTTATTATTTATTATCATTCACTTGAACATGCACATACACATGCAATTCACATGAGTTATTATTTATAATTTATTATTTAATATAATTCACATGCAAATGCGCAGGCATATGCACATGCACGTGCATTATGATTTATTATTTAAACCATGCACATGCATATGTACATGCACATGAATTATTACTAATATTATTATTAGATGTATTTTTAGGGTTTACTATCATTTTTAGGATTTTTAGGTGTTATTAACATTTATTGTGGTTTGTTAGGGTTTTAGGGTTTTTAGTGGTATAATAGCCTTTTTAGGGTTTGGTGGGGGTTATTAGGATTTTATTAGGGTTTATTATGGTGTGTTAAGGTTTATTAAGGTTTAATAGGTATTTTAGGGTTTTATTAGTATTGAGTTGGGTTTATTAGGGTATATTATGGTATATTCTGGTATGTTTGGGTATGTTTAGGATTTATTTGGGTTTACTATGGTTCATTATGGTTTATTAATTTTTAAGATGGTATATTGGGTTTTTTCAGTGTTTAGTAGTGTTTATTCAGGATTATTAGAACTTTTAAGATTTGTTAGGTTTTATTAGAATTTATTAGGTGTTTTAGGGATTTTTAATGGTATATTTGCATTTTTAGGGTTTAATGCGGTTTATTGTGGTTTATTATGGTGTGTTAAGGTTTATTAAAGTTGATTAGGTATTTTTAGGGTTTTATTAGGGTTTAGTCGGTATCATTAAAGTTTTATTAGGGTTTATTAGGGTTGAGTACGGTTTATTACAGTTTGTTAGGGATTTTTAGGGTTTAATAGGGTTTGTTAGTGTTTTTATTAGGGTATATGAGTGTTTTTTAGTTTTTGTTAACATATATGGGGGCTTGTTATGACTTTTTAGGTTTTATTAGCATGTTTTTAGTGTTTCTAAGCATTTTTAATGGTTTATTAGCTTTTATTTGAAGTTATTATGGTCTATTAGGGTTGCTAGGGATTTTTAATGGGTTTTTTCTTTTTTTTTTGTTTATTGGGGTTTAGTTGGGTTTTATTAGGTTTTTTATGGTGTGTCAAGGTTTATTAGGGGTTTGAAGGTATTTATAGGGTTTTATTGGGGTTTTTTAGGGTTTATTAGTTTTTTTAGGGTTTAATAGGAATTTTTAGGGTTTATTACGGTTTGTTAGGGGTTTGTTAGTTTTTTTGTTTTATAAGGTTATATTAGTGTTTGTTAGGTATTTTTGGATAATATAGCATTTTTTTATTGTTTCTGAGCGTTTTGTTTTTATTTTTGAGGGTTTTTTGGGTTTATTTGATTATATTAGAGTTTATTATGGTTTATTAGGGTTTCTAGGGATTTTTATGGTATATTAGCATTTTTTTCTTCATTAGGTTATATAAGTATTATTAGGTCTTTTTAGGTAATATAGTTCTTTTTTATTATTTGTGATCATTTTTTATTTTTGTGAGCATTTTTAGGGTTTATTAGGTTATATTAGATTTTATCAGGGTTTCTATAGATTTTTTTTTATGGTATACTAGCATTTTTTTCTTTATTAGGATTTTTTAGGGTTTTATTAGGGTTTATTATGGTGTTTTAAGGTTTGTTAGGGTTGAGTAGGGTTTATATGGCTTTATATATGGTTTATTAGGGATTTTTAGGGGTTTTGGTGGTTTATAAGGGTTTATTAGTGTTTATTAGTGTCTATCAGGGTTGGTTAGTGTTGTTTAGGTTTTATTAACGTGTTTCTAGGGTTTATTAGTTTTTATTATCATTTATTATGGTTTATTAGGTATTTTTGGGGTTTTCTTAGGGTTGAGTAGAGTTTCTTAGGATTTTAGGTATTATAAGTTGTTTTTAGGGATTATTAAAGTTTACTAAGGTCTTTTTAGGGTTTAATGTTTTACTGTATGGTATATTAGGGTTTTATATTTTTGAGGGATTTAAAGCGTCTTTAGGGTTTTTGTAGCATTTTTTAGGGTTTTTGTAGCGTTATTAGAGTTTAGGTAGCATTTTTAAAGTTTATACAGTGTTTTTAGGGTTTAGTTAGCGGTTTTAGATTTTATGTATCATTTTTAGGGTTTATGTAAGGTTTTTTTGGGTTTATGTAGCATGTTTAGGGTTTAGGTTTCATGTAGCATTTTTTAAGGTTTATATTTCATTTTCTAGGTTTATGTAGCATTTTTAGGGGTGATGTAGCATTTATGTTTCATTATTTAGGGTTTATGTCACGTTTTTAGGGATCATGGAGTGTTTTTAGGGTTTATATTGTGTTTTTAGGTTTTATGAAGCATTTTTTAATGTTCATGTTGCGTTTTAAGGATTTATGTTGTGTTTTTAGTGTTTATGTTATAGTTCTAGGGTTTATGTAGTGCTTTTAGGGTATATGTAGCGTTTTTTGGGTTTATGTTGCATTTTTTTGTTTATGTTGACATTTTAGGGTTTTTGTTGCATTTTTTAGGGTTTATGTAACATTTTCAGGGTTTATGTATCTATTTAAAGCCTTTTTTAGGGTTTTAATGGTTTTTTATGGTTTGTAGTGTTTTCATGGGTTTTAAGGGTTGTTAACGGGTGTTTATGGTTTTTTATGGTTTCTGATGGCTTTTTAATGATTTTTTAGTGGTTTTATGGGTTTATTTGTATTTTGGGGATTGATAGGGGTTGTTAGGGTTTTTAGCATGTTTTAGGGTTTGTTTGGGTATTGTAGCGGTTTTTAGGGATTATTGGCGTTTATTAGGGGTTTCTTATGGTTTGTTTCAGTTTGTTACGATTTATTTGGAATTTTTAGGATTTGTTACTATTTATTTGGGGTTGTTAGGGTATGTTATGATTTATTTTGGGGTTATTAGGGTTTGTTAGGTTTTATTAGTGGGTTTTTGGGTTTTATAGGCTATTATTTGGAGGTTTTTGTAGCGTTTTGTCGGGTTTGTTAGGGTTTTTAGTGATTATTAGGGTTTATTATGGTTTAATAGTGTTTTTTATTGTATATTAGGTGTTTTAGGGATTTTGTAGAGTTTACTAGGGTCTAAAAGAGTTTGTTAGGGTTTATTATAGGTTATTATGATTTATTTGTGTTTATTAGGGTTTTTAGAGGTTAATAGTGGGTTTTAGGGGTTATTAGGGTTTATTAGTGGTTCTTAGGGGTTATTAGTGGTTGTTAGGGTTTGTTATGTTTTGTTAGGGTTTTTAGGGTTTGTTAAGGTTTGTTTGAGTTGTTTGGGGTTTTATGCGTTTTTTGGGTTTTATGGGTGTGTTTTGATTGTTTATGCTTTGTTAGGGTTATTTTAGCATTTTTTGGGGTTTTGTTGTGTTTTTTGGGTTTGAAGCATTTTTTTGGTTTTTGTATCAATTGTTAGGGTTTATGTAGTGTTGTTAGTGGCTTTAGTTGTTCTTTAAGGGTTTATTAGGGGTTTTTAGGGTTTAATTTTTTATATTACTGTATATTAGGGTTTAATATTTTTGAGGGTTTTGAAGCGTCTTTAGGGGTTTTGTTGCATTTTTTAGGGTTTGTGTAGCATTGTTAGAGTTTATGTAGCATTTTTAGTGTTTATGTAGCATTTTTAGGGTATATTTACTAGTTTTAGGTTTTTTGTATCATTTTTAGGGTTTATGTTACGTTTTATGCTTTATTTAGCATGTTTAGGGTTTAAGATTTATATAGCATTTTTTAGGGTTTATGTTGCATTATGTGGGTTTATGTAGAATTTTTAGGGGTGATGTAGCATTCATGTTGCATTTTTAGGGTTTATGAAACTTTTTAGGGTTCATGGAGTTTTTTTAAGGTTTATATTGTGTTTTTAGGTTTTAAGTAGCATTTTTTAATGTTTATGTTGTTTTTTAGGGTTTATGTTGTGTTTTTTGGGTTTATGTTACAGTTCTAGGGTTTATTTAGTTCTTTAGGGTTTATGTACTGTTTTTGGATTTATGTTGCCTTTTTAGGGGTTTTGCCACATTTTTTAGGGTTTATGTATCGTTTTTAGGGTTTATGTATATATTTGAATCCTTTTTTAGGGTTTTAATGGTTGTTTCTGGTTTGTAGTGTTTTTAGAATTTTAAGGGTTGTTAACGGGGATTTATGGTTTTTTATGGTATCTGATGGATTTTAAATGGTTTTGGGGTGATTTTATAGGTTCATTTTTTTTGGGATTGATAGGGGTTGTAAGGGTTTTTTAGTGTGTTTTAGGGTTTTTTTGGTATTGTAGTAGTTTTTAGGGTTTATGTAATGCGTTTTAGCATTTTTTGGGTTCTTTTGGATTTTTCAGTGTTCTTTAGAGTTTATTATGTTACTTTTGGGTTTATTAGGTTTATTTAGTGTTAATTAGTGTTCTTTAGGATTTTTTATGGTATATTAGTGTTTTTATTGTATATTAAGTTTTTATTGGGATTTTGTAGGCATTAATAGATTTTTCGGGGGTTTATCAACCGTTTTTAGGGTTATTTAGGATTTATTTGGGTTTATTTGGGTTTGTTTTATTTATTAGGGTTTAGTAACATGTATTTGGGTGTATTACGATTTATTAGGGTTTATCATGATTTTTTAGGGTTTATTGCGGTTTATAAGTGCAATGAAGATGCGAGGGTCAGGCTATTCCCGACCCCCCCCAATTTATTATTAGGAAAAAAGAAACTCATCAGACATGTTAGGGGAGGGGTAAATCGACCCACACCCAAAAACCCTTAACGACCCAAGACAAAAGACTCAATAAAAGAAAAGTCATGAACGAAAAAAAGAAAACACGCAAAGCAAAGCACCCACCACCATCATCCAGCATCCCATCATCCAGCACCTCGCAGCATCCAAACTCAAAAAACTAGCATCCAGCACCTCCCAGCCAAATGACGACCAGTGCAGTAAACATCCATCAGCACCAACAACACCATTTCAAACCACCACAACCATTCACCACCAGGAAAAGAAGACCACAATACCATCCATCCAACCAGCACCAGTAGCCAACAATAGCATCCAACAGCAACACCAAAACATCATAGCCACGTAGCATAACCATCCCATCCGATCCAACTCGCCCCAAACAACCATTCCATCGAACCAACTCGCCAGCACCCACATCAAATCAAATCCTCCATGGCATGTCAAAAAAACAAGCACACAGAACCAAAATCAAAGACCATAAGCAGCAGCAAGAGACAGAGAATCAGAAGAAGAACCAAAGCCTCCCTCCTCCAAGCAAAAGACCCGAACCTGAGCACACCAAGACACACCTGTAGCCGACATCGAACCAGGAAGACATGCGAGGGGCCAGAAGCACACTGGGGTTGACACCGTGTCCACCAGATCTGGAGCAAGGCAAATGAAATGGAGGAGCCCTGCAGACAAGCCGGCTTCGGGACCACCAGATCTGCAACTGACCAGGAGCTGGAAGGGGGAAGCAGGAACCGAAGCTGGGTCTCGAACCAGGCATGCCAGAATCCGACTGGAATGGACCTTGAGCCAGGAGGGGAACCTTCGCAACAACGAAACCGGGTCCCAAAACAAGGCACTCCAGAAGATCGGAAGGAACATGAAGAACGGGAGGGGAACCTTCGCAGCACTTCAGAACCAGAAACTAGGCACCAAGCAGCCAGATCAGGAGGTGGGACACGCAACAGGGTCACCATCGGGCAAGCCGGACTAGATCCCCCATCCTAAGACCCAACACACTAGATCTGGAGCAATCTGGGCACGACCAAGCCACCACCGCACCGACCGGATCATGGAAAGACAACATCATCGGTTGCCGAGCCGAAGCGGGACAGAAATCACTGAGGTCGGACCTCACCAGAGGAGGAAGGAGGAAGACAGAAGAGGAAAACCTAGGCGGCGCGAGGAGGGGAGGAGAGCCATCATTTAGAGGCCTCCTTCGAACGTGTTATCGGTTTAGGGGGTATTGAGGCGGCCTTACTCCACCCCCTTTTCGCACGTCCTCAGCTAGGCCCAAGGTGGCCAACCTTGGGCTTGGGCCAGTTCCCACGGAGTCGAGGGGACGAGAGGATCGCTAGAGTATGGTGCAAGTAGCCTTTTCGAGGGCTCAAACCCGGAACCTCAACGACGGGATGTCACCACCTTGAACCAACTCACCAAGCCCCCATGGGCTATTGTGGTTTATAAGGGGTTTGTTATGGTTTGTTTTAAATTTTTACGATTTATTTGGCATTGTTAGGATTTGTTACGATTTATTTGGTGTTGTTAGGGTTTGTTACGATTTATTATCGGGTTATTAGGGTTTTTTAGGGTTTTTAAGGTTTAATTGCGAGTTTTTGGTTTATTAGGGTTTGTTAGGGTTTATAACAGGTTATTACGATTTGTTTGGTTTATTAGGGTTTTTAGGGTTTAATAGTGGGTTTAAGGGGTTATTAGGGTTTATTAGTGGTTCTTAGGGGTTATTAGTGGCTGTTAGGGTTTTAAGGTTTTGTTAGGGTTTCTAGGATTTATTACGGTTTGTTTGAGTTGTTTGGGGTTTTTTTTTTCGTTTTTTGGTTTTTTTGTGTGTGTATGGATTTTTTATGCTTTTTTTGGGTTAAATTAGGATTTTTGGGCTTTTTTTGCGTTTTGTGGTTTTGAAGCAACTTTTGGTTTTTTGTAGCAATTGTTAGGATTTATGTATCGTTGTTAGTGGCTTTAGTGGTTCTTTAGGGGTTTTTTAGGGGTTTATTAGGATTTAATTTTATATATTATGGTATATTAGGGTTTAGTATTTTTGAGGGTTTTGAATCATATTTGGGGTTTTTGTTGCATTTTGATGGGTTTGTGTAGCGTTGTTAGAGTTTATATAGCATTTTTTGTGTTTATATAGCATTTTTAGGGATTAGTTAATGGTTTTAGGTTTTTTGTATCATTTTTATAGTTTATGTAATGTTTTTAAGGTTTATGTAGCGTGTTTAGTGTTTTGGTTTTATGTAGCATTTTTTAGGGTTTATGTTGTGTTTTCTGGGTTTAGGTAGCATTTTTAGGGGTGATGTAGCGTTTATGTTGCAATTTTTAACGTTTATGAAACATTTTTAGGGTTCATGGAGTGTTTTTAGGGTTTATATTGTGTTTTTAGGTTTTATGTAGAATTTTTTAATGTATATGTTTCTTTTTTAGGGTTTATGCTGTGTTTTTTAGGGTTTATGTTACAATTATAGGGTTTATTTAGTGCTTTTAGGGTTTATGTAGCCTTTTTTGGGTTTATATTTCATTTTTTGGTTTATGTTTCATTTTGGGGTTTTTGTTGCATTTTTTAGGGTTTATGTAACGTTTGTAGGGTTTATGTATCTATTTGAACCCTTTTTAGGGTTTTAATGGTTGTTTATGGTATGTAGTGTTTTTAGGTTTTTAAGGGTTGTTAACGGGTTTTTATGGTTTTTTATGTTATTTGATGGATTTTTACTAGTTTTTGGGGGGTTTTTATTGGTTTATTTGTTTTTTTGGGATTGATAGGGGTTGTTAGGGGTTTTTAGTGTTTTTTAGGGTTTTTTGGGGTATTGTAGTGGTTTTTAGGGGTTTTTAATGTGTTTTAGCGTTTTTTGGGTTCTTTAGGGTTTTTACTATTCTTTAGAGTTTAATATGGTTCTTTATGGTTTATTTGGGTTCTTCAGGGTTTATTACTGTTCTTCATGATTTGTTATAGTTTATTACCGTTTTTATTGTATATTAGGGTTTTATTGGGCTTTTATATGTATTAATAGCTTTTTCTAGGATTTATCAACATTTTTAGGGTTATTTAAAAATTACTAGGGTTTATTAGGGTTTATTTTATTTATTAGGATTTTGTAACATTTATTTGGGTTTATTACAATTTATTAGGGTTTATTATGATTTGTTATGGTTTATTGCAGTTTATTAGGGAAAAGAATATGCGAGGGTCGGGCTATTCCCGACCCCCCCAATTTATGGTTTGTTAGGGTTTTTTGGTTTTGTTAGGGTATTTGGTGTTTTTTACGGTTTTTTAGTTGTTTGTGGTTTTTTTCGTTTTTTTGGTTTTATGGGTGTGTATGGATTATTTATTCTTTGTTTGGGTTATTTTAGCATTTTTTGGGGTTTTGTTGCGTTTTGTGGGTTTGAAGCATTTTTTGTTTTTTTGTAGCAATTGTTAGGGATTATGTAGCATTGTTAGTGGATTTAGTGGTTCTTTAGGAGTCTATTAGGGATTAATTTTTTATATTATGGTATATTTGGGTTTAATATATTTGGGGGTTTTGCAGCATCTTAAAGGTTTTTGTAGTAATTTTTAGGGTTTGTGTAGTGTTGTTAGAGTTTATGTAGAATTGTTAGTGTTTATTTAGAATTTTTAGGGTTTAGATATTGGTTTGAGGTTTTATGTATCATTTTTAGGGTTTATGTAAGGTTTTTATGGTTTATGTAGCGTGTTTAGGGTTTAGGTTTTATGTAGAATTTTTTAGGGTCTATGTTGCGTTTTCTGGTTTTATGTTGCATTTTTATTGGTGATGTAGCGTTTATGTTGCATTTTTTAGGGTTTATTTAACATTATTAGGGTTCATGTAGTGTTTTCAGGGTTTATATTGTGTTTTTAGGTTTTACGTAGCGTTTTCTAATGTTTATGTTTCATTATTTAAGGTTTATATTGTGTTTTTAAGGATTAGGTTATAGTTCTAGTGTTTATGTAGTGCTTTTAGGGTTTATGTAGCGTTTTTTGGGTTTATGATGTGTTTTTTGGTTTATGTTGCGTTTTTAGGGTTTTTGTTGCATTTTTTAGGGTTTATGTAATGTTTTTTGGGTTTGTGAATCTATTTGAATACTTTTTTTGGGTTTTAATGGTTTTTTATGGTTTGTTGTGTTTTTAGGGTTTTCAAGGGTTGTTAACAGGTGTTTATGGTTTTTATGGTATCTGATGGGTTATTATTGGTTTTGGGGGGGTTTTATGGGTTTATTTGTTTTTTTGGGACTAACAGGGGTTGTTAGGGTTTTTAGTGTGTTTTTGTTTTTTTTGGGTATTTTAGCGGATTTTAGTGTTTATATAATGTGTTTTAGCATTTTTTGGGATCTTTAGGGTTTTTAGTGTTGTTTAGAGTTTAATATGGTTATTTAGGATTTATTAGTGTTCTTTAGGGTTTATTAGTGTTCTTTAGGATTTGTTATAGTTAATTAGTTTTTTTATTGTATATTAGGGTTTTATTGGTCGTTTGTAGGCATTAATAGCTTTTTCTAGGGTTTATCAACCTTTTTTAGGGTTATTTAGGATTTATTAGGAATTATTATGGTTTATTTTATTTATTAGGGTTTATTAAAATGTATTTGGATTTATTACGAGTTATTAGGGTTTATTATGTTTTTTAGGGTTTATTGTGATTTATTAGGGGTTTGTTGTGTTTTTTTCAGTTTGATACAATTTATATGGCATTGTTAGGATTTGTTACGATTTATTCGGGGTTTTTAAGGATTGTTACGATTTATTTTGGGGTTATTAGGGTTTTTAGGGATTATTAGTGAGTTGTTGTGTTATGTAGGCTATTATTTAGAGATTTTTGTAGCGTTTTGTTAGGTTTGTAAGGGTTTTTAATGATTATTAGGGTTTATTATGGTTTAATAGTATTTTTATTTTATATTAGGGGTTTTAGGACTTTTTTAGCATTTATTAGGGTCTAATATAGTTTGTTAGGGTTTATTATAGGTTTTTACAATTTATTAGTGTTTATTAGGGTTTATAGGGTTTAATAATGGGGTTTATGGGTTATTATGGTTTATTAGTGGTTCTTAGGGGTTATTAGTGGTAGTTAGGGTTTGTTAGGATTTGTTAGGGTTTTTAGGATTTTTTACTGTTTGTTTGAGTTGTTTGGGGTTTTATAAGCTTTTCTAGATTTTATGGGTGTGTTTAGATTTTTTATGCTTTGTTAGGGTTATTTTAGCATTTTTTGGGGTTTTGATGTGTTATGTGGGTTTTGAATCATTTTTTGGGTTTTTGTAGAAATTGATAGGGTTTATGTAGTGTTGTTAGTGGCTTTAGTGGCTCTTTAGGGTTCTTTAGGGTTCATAGGGTTCTTTAGGGTTCTTTAGGGTGTATTAGGGTTTCTTTTGTGGTTTTTAGGGTTTTCTTGGGGGGTTTTTAGGGGTTTTAAGGGTTTCATAGGGTTGGATAGGGTTTCATTAGGAATTTTTAGGTTATTAGGGTTTTTTAGCACTTTTAGTGGTTTTTAGATTTTTTAGGGTTTTTGAGGTTTTTAAAGGATTGTTTTGGAGTTATTTCGGTTTTTTTGGTTATTAGGGGTTTTATGGATTTTTAGGATTTTAGGATTTTTTAGGGTTTTTAGGGCTTTTTTAGGGTTTTATTAGGTTTTGCCTGGTTTTTTAGGGTTTTTTGTGAATATTTGCATTTTGAATGGTTTAATTTCATTTTTGTTGTATATTTGGGTTTTTAGGTTTTTTGTTGCTTTTATTGGGGTCTAATCGGGTTTTAGGGTTTATTACGATTTATTAGTGTTTATTAGGATTTAGTAGTAGGATTTAGGGTTTATTAGGGTTTATTATGGTTTATTATTGGTTGCTAGGGTTTGTTTGAGTTTAGTAATGCTTATTAGAGTGATTTAGGGTGTTTAAGGGTTTTTTTGGGTTCTTATGGGTGTGTTAGGATTTCTAAGGGTGGGTTAGGGTTTTTATGGGCAGGTTTGGGTTTTGAAGAGTGTAATATGGTTTCTAAGATTGTGTTACTGTTTCTATGGGTGTTTTGGGATTTCTAAGGGTATGCTAGGGCTTCAAAGGGTGTTTTAGGGTTTCTAAGGGTGTTCTAGGGTTTCTGAGGGTGTGTTAGTGTTTCTTAGGTTTGATGGGGGTTTTTTAGGGTTTTTAGGGTTTTGTTAGGGTGTCTTATGGTTTCTTAAGTGTTTTTAGGGTTTCATTGGGTGTTTTTGTGGTTATTGGGGTTTCTTAGTGCATCTTGGGGTTTATTAGGGTTTGATAGGGTTTGCTAGTTTTTGTTAGGGTTTTTTACGGTTTGTTATTTTTTTGGGTTTTTTGGGGGTTTTAGGGTTTGTTTGGGTTTGTATGGGTTTGTTAGGGTTTGTCAGTGTTTGTTAGGGTTTGTTAGGGTTTGTTAGGGTTTTTCAATGTTTTTAATGGTTTTTAGTGTTTATGTGGTTATTCGTGATTTTTTAGGGTTATTTAGTTGTTCATGGTTGTCACAGTTGTGTAGAGCTAGTTGCAAGCTTCAATTTGATATGTGGTAGAGGTGAAACGGACTCCCCAAGTAGAAGTTATGGTAATTTGGAGTACTTAAGGACCTTTTGAAACTTTAAGAACGTGATAAGGTGTTCCTATTGGACACAGATGTGTAGATCTAGTCGAAATCTTCGGTTTGATATATGGTAGAGGCAAAACAGACTCCCAGAGTAGAAGTTATGGTATTTTGGGGGGTTTAAGTTCCTTTTTGGGCCCTCAAGGATGTGAGAAGGTGCTTCAGTGGTTAGAGGAGTGTAGGTATAGCTGCAAGATTTGATTTGATATGTGGTAGTGGCAAAACGGACACCCATAGAAGAATTTATTGCATAATGGACACCAGAAGCCAATATTTTGACCATCCAAAGAGATTTTGGGTCTTTTGGGGGGGTTGAAGAATGTCAGAAAGGGTTACAGTGGTTACCAGAGGGTTTATCCTTTCACAATATTCTAATTTATATGAGGTAGAGCTAGAAGTTATTGTCATTTTAAACAGAGAAACTCTCATAGCGCCTAAAAACCTAAGAAACCCACAACTCACTAAAATAGGCATAAATTCTCCTTCGGGAGTCTGTTTGAGCATTGTGACCAGTCAAATCAAAGATGGTGAGATGATTAAGGACCAATTTTCATATAAAATAAGATATTATCAAATAAATACAAGATATATTAGTTAAACCACTCACAAAAAAGTTCAATGTAGAAGATATCTATGTAAAAGGATTACATGAACATAATTAAAGTCATTTTTGAGACTCTAAAATCCCAGAAACCAATCAGCAGGCCGCCAAAAATCGATTTCCGTGTATAGATCCTTGTCAAAGTTTTCTTAAAATGGTCATAACTTCTGATCGGTGAGTCTGTTCGGCCTCTGACACCTATTTTTATTGAAGTTCGTTTCTTGAGATTCAGTTTGATTATTCATAGGGCGGAAATGGACACCCGAAGAAGAACTTATGATTTTTCAATGACTCTGTGATTTGATAGGTTTTTTCAAACAACTATAACTTATTATTACTGTTATTATTATTATTATTATTATTATTATTATCATCTCATGAAAATTCAACTGCACATGCACGTGCATTATTATTATATTTTTATTACCTTGCACATGCACATGCAATGATCACATGTTATTTTATTATCACATGCGTTATTATTATTGTTATTATTATTATTGTGGTTTTTGTTGTTGTTGTTGTTGTTATTGTTATTATCATCATAGAAAAATGCACATCCAAATTCACATACACACACATTCAATGAACATGTGTCATTATGTTAACACATGCGTTGTTATTATTAATATTAATAATAATAATAATATTATTAGTATCATCATCATTATCAAATGAAAATGCAATGCGTGGGAGTTATTATTTATTACCATTCACATGCACAAGTAATGCACATGCAATATTCTATTATCATATGCATTAGTACTACTACTATTATTACCACTACTACTATTATTATTACTACTACTGTTATTATTACTATCATCATATGGAAATATAGATGCACGTGCGTTATTATTTATTTTTTATTACCATGTACCTGCATATGCTATGAACTTGTATTATTATTTTATTATTATTATTATTATTAGTATCACAATTATTATTATTATTATTATTATTATCATTATCATTATTATTATCATTATCATATGAAAATTCACATGCAAGTGCGTTGTTATTTAATATTTATTACCATGCACGTGCATGCGTTATTATTATTACTATTACAATTATTATTATTAATATTATCATCCAATTTAAATGCACATTCCCTTGCAAGTGCATTATTATTTATTATTATTTATTTATTATTTACTACTATGTACATGCACATGAAATGCACTTGCGTTATTCTATTATTATAGTTGTTGTTTTTGTTGATGTTATTGTTGTTGTTGTGTGTATCATAAAATACAAATGCACCTGAACGTGAATTGTTATTTATTATTTATTACCTTGGACGTTCAGGCGTCATTATCATTATCATTACCTGTAAATGCACATGCACGTGCGTTAATATATATTATTTATTATCAGGAACATGAAAATGCAATGTACTAGCATTGTTCTATTATCACATGTGTTATTATTATTTATTATAATTCATGTGCACATGCAATGCATGTGCATTATTCTATTATCACATGTTTTTTTATTTATTATTTGTTATCATTCACATGAAAATGCACATTCATGTGGACTTGGTTATTATTTATTGTTTATTACCATGAACATCCACATGCACATGAACATGCACATGCACTTGCACTTGTATGTGCGCAATTATTTATTATTTATTATCATTCACATGCACATGCACAGACACATGCAATTGACATGCGTTATTATTTGTTATTTATTACTTATTATCATTCACATGAAAATGCAAAGGCATATTCTCATGCACATGTGTTATGATTTATTATTTAAACCATGAACATGCATATGCAATGCACGTGCGTTATTACTACTATTACTATTAGAGTTATTTTTAGGGTTTACTATCATTTTTATGGATTTCTAGGTGTTATTAACATTTATTATCGTTTTTAGGGTTTTAGGATTTTTAATGGTATATTAGCGTTTTTAGGGTTTGGTGGGGGTTATTAGGAATTTTTTAGGGTTTATTATTTTGTGTCAAGTTTTATTAGGATATACTAGGTATTTTTTGGGTTTTATTAGGATTGAGTTGGGTTTATTAGGGTATATTATGGTATATTATGGAATATTTGGGTATGTTTAGGATTTATTAGGGTTTATTATGGTTAATTATGGTTTATTAATTTTTAGGAGGGTATGTTTAGTTTTTTTAGTGTTTAGTAGTTTTTATTCAGGTTTATTAGCGCTTTTAAGCTTTGTTATGTTTTATTAGCATTTTATTAGGGGTTTTAGGGCTTTTTAATGGTATATTTTTAATTTTAGGGTTTAGTGGGGTTTATTATGGATTATTATGGTGTGTTAAGGTTTATTAGGGTTTAGTAGGTATTTTTAGTGTTTTATAAGGGTTGAGTTGGTATCTTTAAGGTTTTATTAGGGTTTATTAGGGTTTAGAACGGTTTATTAGGGTTGGTTTGGGATTTTTAGGGTTTACTGGTGTTTGTTAGTGTTTGTATTTGGGTATATGAATGTTTTTTAGTTTTTGTTAATATATATGAGGGGTTTCTATGACTTTTTAGGTTTTATTAGCATGTTTTTAGTGTATATGAGCATTTTAATGGTTTATTCACATTTATTTGAGTTTATTAGGGTTTATTAGGGTTTCTACGACTTTTGAATGGTTTGTTTGCGTTTTGTTTATTTATTTGGGTTTAGTTGGGTTTTATTAGCTTTTAGTATGGTGTGTCAAGGTTTATTAGGGTTAAGAAGGTATTTTTAGGGTTTTATTATGGTTTTATTAGGGTTTATTAGTTTTTATTCGGGTTTATTAGGGATTTTTAGGGTTTATTATTGTTTGTTAGGGGTTTTTTAGTTTTTTAGTTTTATTAGGTTATATTAGTGTTTGTTTGGTATTTTAGATAATATATCATGATTTTATTATTTTTGAGCATTTTTTTGGTTTCTGATCGATTTTAGGAATTTTTAGGTTATATTAGAGTTTATTATGGTCTATTAGGGTTTCTAGGGATTTATAAGGTATATTAGAATTTTTTGTATTTATTAGGTTATATTGAGGTGTTTTTAGGTAATATAGCACGTTTTAATTATTTTTGATCGTTTTTTGTTGTTTGTGATCATTTTTAGGGTTTATTCGATTATATTGGAGTTTATCAGGGTGACTAGGGACTTTTTAAGGTATACTAGCATTTTTTCTTTATTCGGGTTTTGTAGGGTTTTATTAGGGGTTATTATGGTGTGTTAAGTATTGTTAGGGTTGAGTAGGGTTTATTTGGCATTATTTATGGTTTATTAGGGCCTTTTAGGGTTTGTTTGGGGTTTATTAGGGTTTATTAGTGTTTATTAGTGTCTATTAGGGTTGGTTAGGGTAGTTTAGGTTTCTTTAACATGTTTTAAGGGTTTATTAGGTTTTAATATCATTTATTAGTGTTTATTAGGTATTTTTGGGGTTTTATTACAATTTATTAGAGTTTCTTAGGTTTTTAGGGATTATATGGTGTTTTTAAGGATTATTAGAGTTTATTAAGGTTTAATTTTTTATATTATGGTATATTAGGGTTTAATATTTTTGAGGGTTTTAAAGCGTCTTTAGGGATTTTGTATCATTTTTAGGGATTATGTAGCATTGTTGGAGTTTATGTAGCATTTTTGGGGTTTAGTTAGCAGTTTTAGATTTTTTATCATTTTTAGGGTTTATATAATGTTTTTAGGGTTTATGTAGCGTGTTTAGGGATTAGGTTTTATGTATCATTTTTTAGGGTTTATTTTGAATTTTCTGCGTTTATGTAGCATTTTTAGGGGTGTTGTAGTGTTTATGTTGCATTTTTTAGGGTTTATGTAACATTTCTAGGGCTCATGAAGCGTTTTTAGCTTTTATATTGTGTTTTTAGGTTTTATGTAAAATTTTTTAATGTTTATGTTTTGTTTTTAGGGTTTAGGTTTTGTTTTTTAGGGTTCATGTTACAGTTCTAGGGTTTATGTAGTTCTTTTAGGGGTTTTTTTTTGCATTTTTTGGGTTTATGTTGCGTTTTTTTGTTTATTTTGTGTTTTAGGGTTTTTGTTGCATTTTCAAGGGTTTATGTAACATTTTTAGGGTTTAAAGATCTATTTGAAGCCTTTTTTTGGGTTTTAACGGTTGTTTATGATTTGTATATTTTTTTTGGGTTTTTAAGGGTTGTTAATGGGTGTTTATGATTTTTTATGGTATTTGATGGATTTTTAATGGGTTTTGGGGTGGTTTTAGGTTTTATTTGTTTTTTTTGGGATTGATAGGGGTTGTTAGGTTTTTTAGTGTGTTTTAGGGTTTGTTTGGTTATTGTAGCGGTTTTTAGGGTTTATATAATGTGTTTTATCATTTTTTGGGTTCTTTTGGGTTTTTTAGTGTTCTTTAGAGTTTAATATGGTTATTTTGGGTTTATTAGGGTTCTTTAGGGTTTATTAGTGTTCTTTAGGATTTGTTACAGTCTGTTAGATTTTTTTTGTATAATAGGGTTTTATTGGTCTTTTGTAGGCATTAATATATTTTTCTAGGGGTTTTCAACCTTTTTTAGGCTTATTTAGGATTTATTAGTGTTTATTTAGGTTTATATTATTTATTAGGGTTTAGTAACCTGTATTTGGGTTTATTATGATTTATTAGGGTTTATTATGATTTTTTAGTGTTTATTACAGTTTATTAGGGGTTTGTAATTGTTTGTTTCAGTTTTTTACGATTTATTTGGCGTTGTTAGGATTTGTTACAATTTATTTGGGGTTTTTAGGGTTTGTTACAATTTATTTTGTAGTTATTAAGGTTTTTTAGGGTTTATTATTGGGTTGTAGGGTTTTGTAGGCTATTATTTGGAGGTTTTTGTAGCATTTTGTCGGGGTTTTAGGGTTTTTTGTGATTATTAAGGTTTATTATAGTTTAATAGTGTTTTTATTATAATTAGGGGTTTTAGGACTTTTATAGAGTTTATTAGGGTATAATAGAGTTTTTTAGGGTTTATTACAGGTTATTACGATTTATTAGTGTTTATTAGGATTTTTAGGTTTTAATACTGGGTTTTAGGGTTTATTAGGGTTTATTAGAGGTTATTAGGGGTTATTAGTGGTTGTTTGGGTTTGTTAGGTTTTGTTTGGGTTTTTAGGGTTTGTTACGGTCTGTTTGAGTTGTTTGGGGTTTTATGCGTTTTTTTGTTTTTTATGAGTTTTTTTGGATTCTTTAGGCTTTGTTAGGGTTTTTTTTTGCGTTTTTTTGGGGTTTTGATGAATTTTGTGGGATTTGAAGCATTTTTTTAACAATTGTAAGGGTTTATGTAGCATTGTTAGTGGCATTAGTGGTTCTTTAGGGTTTTTAGGGTCCTTTAGGGTTCTTTATGGTGTATTAGGGTTTCTTTTGAGGGTTTTAGTGTTTTCTAGGGGGTTTTTAGGGTTTTTAAGGGTTTTATAGGGTTGTTTAGGGTTTTGTTAGGAATATTTAGGATTTTAGGGTGTTTTAGTGTTTTTAGGGTTTCTAGGGTTTTTAGCATTTTTGAGGTTTTTTTTGAGTTTTCTTGAGGGGTTTTTAGGTTTGTTTTCTGGTTTTTTGTTTTTTTTGTGTTTTTAAGTGTTTTAGGGTTTTTTAGGGTTTTGTCAGGTTTTTACGGGTTTGTTAGAGGTTTTTTGTGAATATTAGAGTTTTGAATGGTTTAATAGCATTTTTTGTTTTATATTTGGTTTTTAGGTATTTTGTAGCTTTTATTGGGGTCTAATAGGGTTTTTAGGTTTTATTACGATTTATTAGTATTTAGTGGGGTTTAGTAGTGGGCTTTAGGGTTTATTATGGTTTATTATTGGCTGGTAGGGTTTGTTTGGATTTATTAGTGCTTATTATAGTGATTTAGGGTGTCTAAGGGTTTGCTAGGGTTTCTAAGGGTGTGTTAGGGTTTCTAAGGGTGGGTTAGGGTTTTTATGGGTGGGTTAGGGTTTGTAAGGGTGTGCTAAGGTGTATAAGGGTTTCTAAGGTTGTGTTAGGGTTTCTATGGGTGTGTTGGGGTTTTTAAGGGTGTGCTAGGGTTTCTAAGGGTGGGTTAGGGTTTCTAAATGTGTGTTATGATTTCCAAGGGTGTGTTAGTGTTTCATAGGTTTTCTTTGGGTTTGGTAGGGTTTTTAGGGTTTTGTTGGGGTTTCTTTTGGTTTCTTAGGCGTTTTTATGGTTTCTTCGGGGTTTGTTCAGTTTATTGGGATTTCTTAGTTCTTCTTGGGGGTTTTCGGCCTTGTTAGGGTTTGTTATATTTTTTAGGGTTTTTTGGGGTTTGTTAGGGTTTTTCAGGGTTTGTCAGGGTTTGTTAGTGTTTGTTAGGGTTTGTTAGTATTTTGCATGGATTTTAATGGTTTTTAGTGTTTATAGGGTTATTCATGGTTTGTTAGGGATATTTAGTTGTTCAAGGTTGTCACAGATGTGTAGAGCTAGTCGCAAACTTCAATTTGATATGTGGTAGCGGTGAAATGGACATCAAGAGAAGAAGTTATTGTCATTTGGAAGAATTAAGGATCTTTTGGGACTTTAAGAATGTGATATGGTGTTCTTATTGGAAATAGATGTTTAGATCTAGTTGAAAGCTTCGATTTGATATATGGTAAAGGCAAAACAGACTCCCAGAGTAGAAGTTATGGTCTTTTGGAGGGCTTAAGTACCTTTTTGGGCCTTCAAGGATGTGAGAAAGTGCTTTAGTGGTTATAAGAGTGTAGTTATAGTAACAAGCTTTGATTGGATATGTGGTAGAGGCAAAACAGACACCCATAGAAGAAGTTATTTCAAAATGGACACGAGAAGCCAATCTTTTGACTATCCAAAGGGATTTTGGGTCTTTTGGGCATTTGGAGAATGTCAGAAAGGGTTCCAGTGGTAACCAGAGTGTGTATATTTTCACAATATTTGATTTGATACATGGTAGAGCCAAAAATGAACACACGTATCAGAAGTTATTGTCATTTTAAATTGAGCAACTCTCATAGAGCCTAAAAACCTAAGAAACCCACAACTCACAAAAATAGGCACAACTTCTCCTTCGGGTGTGTGTTTGAAAGTTGTGACTAGTCAAATCGAAGCTCATGAGATGAGTGAGGACAATGTTTAGTAAAAACTATGAGAATATCTAAGAAATATATGATATATTAGTTATACCACTCCAAAAAAGTGCAACTTCAAACGACCATAACTTTTTCTTCGGTTGTCCGTTTGAGTTGTACCACATATCAAATCGAAAGTAGCGAAGAGATCTATGCTGAAGGATAATTTAACATAGTTCAAATCTTTTTTGATTCCCAAAAATACTATAAACCCTTTATAAGGCCTTCAAAACTCCATTTCTATGTACGGATCTGAGTCTAATGATTCTTAAAATGGTCACAACTTCTGATCTATGTGTCTTTTTGGCCTCCAGCACCAGTTTTTATCATAGTTAGTTCCATGAGATTCAGTTTGACTATTTACAGAGCCGAAATGGACACTCGAAGAAGAAGTTGTGCCTTTTTCAATGACTTTGTGATTTGTTAGGTTTTTCGAGACCCCATTTCTAGCATTTTTGTCCTGTCTGCTGTTTTTTCAAACAACTATAACTTATTATTACTATTATTATTATTATTATTATTATCATCATCTCATCCACATGAACATGCACATACATGTGCGTTATTATTATATTTTTATTACCAAGCACGTGCACATGCAATGCACACACATTATTTTATTATCACAAGCATTGTTATTATTGTTATTATTATTATTGTTGTTGTTGTTGTTGTTGTTGTTATCATCACATGAAAATGCACATGAAAATTCACATACACACACATTCAATTCACGTGCGCTATTATATTGTCACATGCATTGTTATTATTATTATTTTTGTCATCATCATCATCATAATCACTTGAAAATGCAATGCACGGGCATTATTATTTATTACAATTCATGTGCACACGTAATGCAGATGCAAAATTCTATTATCACATGCACTGGTACAACTAATATTATCACCACCACTACTACTATTATTACTACTTCTTTTATTATTACTATCATCTAATGTAAATGTAGATGAATGTGCCCTATTATTTATTATTTATTACCATGCACGTGCATATGCAATGCACTTGTATTATTATTATTTTATTATTATTATTATCACAATTATTATTATTATTATTATTATCCTTATCATTATTATTATCATTCTCACATGAAAATGCACATGTATGTGCTTTGTTATTTATTATTTATTACCATTCACGTGCATGCATTATTATTATTATGACAATTAGTATTATTAATACTATCTTCAAATGTAAAGGCACATGCACATGCATGTACATTCTTATTTATTATTATTTATTTATTATTTACTACTATGTACGTGCACATGAAATTCACTTGCGTTATTCTATTATTATTATTATGATGATGATGATGATTATTATTATTATTATTGATATCATCAAATACAAATGCACATGCACATGAGTTGTTCTTTATTATTTATTACCGTGCACGTGCATGCGTCATTATCATTATCATTACATGTAAATGCACATGCACGTGCATTATTATATGTTATTTATTATCATGCACATGCAAATGAAATGCACTTGCGTTATTCTATTATCACATGTATTATTATTATTTATTCTCATGCACATGCACACTCAATGCATGTGCATTATTCTATTATCACATGTGTTATTATTTATTATTTATTATCATTCACAAGCAAATGCACATTCATGTGGACTTGGTTATTATTTATTGTTTATTACCATGCACATACACATGCACATGCACATGCACATGAACATGCAATTGGATTTGCGTTATTATTTATTATTTATTATCATTCACATGCACATGCACATACACATGTAATTCACATGCATTATTATTTATAATTTATCACTTATTATCATTCACATGCAAATACGCAGGCATATTCACATGTACGCGCATTATGATTTATTATTTAAACCATGCACATGCATATGCACATGCACGTGCATTATTATTATTATTATTAGAGTTAATTTTCGGGTTTACTAGTATTTTCTAGAACATTTAGGTGTTATTAACATTTATTATGGTTTGTTAGGGTTTTACGGTTTTTAATGGTATATTAGCATATTTAGGGTTTGGTGGGGATTATTAGGATTTTATAAGGGTTTATTATGGTGTGTTAAGGTTTATTAGGTTTTATTATGTATTTTTAGGGATTTATTAGGATTGAGTTGGGTTTATTAGGGTATATTATGGTATATTTGGGTATGTTTAGTATTTATTAGGGTTTATTATCGTTCATTATGGTTTATAAAATTTTAAGAGGGTGTATTAGGGTTTTTTAGGGATTAGTAGTGTTTATTAGGGTTTATTAGTGATTGTAAGCTTTGTTTAGTTTCTTTAGCATTTATTAGTGGTTTTAGGGCTTTTAATGGAATATTTGCATTTTTCTGGGTTTAGTGGGGTTTATTATGGTTTATTATAGTGTGTTATGGTTTGTTAGGGTTGACTAGGTATTTTTAGGGTTTCATTATGGTTGAGTAGGTATCTTTAGGGTTTTATTAGGGTTTATTTGTGTTGAGTAGTGTTTATTAGAGTTTTTTAGGGATTTGTAGTGTTTACTAGGGTTTGTTAGTTTTTTTTATTAAGGTATATGAGTGTTTTTTAGTTTTTGTTAAAATATATGAGGCGTTGTTAGGACTTTTTAGAATTTATTAGCGTGTTTTTAGTGTTTTTGAGCATTTTTATGGTTTATTATGTTTTATTAGAATTTATTATGGTTTGTTATGGTTTCTAGGGCTTTTTGATGGTTTGTTTGCGTATTTTTGTTTATTGGGGTTTAGTTGGGTTTTATTAGATTTTATTATAGTGTGTCAAGGTTTATTAGGTTTGAGAAGGTATTTTTAGGGTTTTGTTATGGTTTTATTAGGGTTTAAAAGTTTTTATTAAGGTTTATTATGGATTTTTAGGGTTTATTAGTGTTTGTTAGGGGTTTATTAGTTTTTTTGTTTTATTAGATTATATTACAGTTTCTTAAGACTTTTTAGATAATATAGCATTTCTTATTGTTTGTGAAAGTTTTGTTTTTGTTTGTGAGCGTTTTTATAGTTTCATAGGTTATATTAGAGTTTATTATATTTTATTGGGGTTTCTTGAGATTTTTAAGGTATATTAGCATTTTTTGTCTTTATTATGTTAGATTAGTGTTTTTAGGTCTTTTTAGGTAATATAGCATGTTTTTATTATTTTTGATCGTTTTTTTATTGTTAGTGAGAATTTTTAGGGTTTATTAGGTTATATTAGAGTTTATCAGGGTTTCTAGGGATTCTTTAAGGTATACTAGCGTTTGATTTCGTTATTAGGGTTTTATAGGGTTTTATTAAGGGTCATTATGGTGTGTTAAGGTTTTTTAGGGTTGAGTAGGGTTTATTTGGATTTATTTATGATTTATTAGAGATTTCTAGTGTTTTTTGGGTTTATTACGGTTTATTAGTTTTTGTTAGTGTCTATTAGGGTTGGTTGGGGTTGTTTATGTTTTCTTAACGTGTTTTTAGGATTTATTAGATTTTATTATCATTTATTAGGATTTATTAGTTATTTTCGGGGTTTTATTAGGGTTGAGTAGATTCTCCTAGGGTTTCTTGGGATTATAATGCGTTTTTAGGGATTATTAGAGTTTATTAGGTATTTAGTTGGGTTTAATTTTTTTTATTATGGTATATTATGGTTTAATATTTTTGACGGTTTTGAAGGTTCCTTAGTGTTTTTGTAGCATTTTTTAGTGTTTGTGTAGTGTTGTTTGAGATTATGTAGCATTTTTAGTGTTTATGTACCAATTTTATGGTTTAGTTAGCGGTTTTAGGTTTTATGTTTTATTTTTAGGGTTTATGTAGCTTGTTTAGGGTTTAGGTTTTATGTAGCATTTTTAAGGTTATTGTTGTGTTTTTTGGGTTTATGTAGCAATTTTAGGGGTGATGTAGCATTTATGTTGCATTTTTTTGGGTTTATGTAACGTTTTTAGGGTTTATGTAGTGTTTTTAGGGTTTATGTTGTGTTTTAAGCTTTTATATAGCATTTTTTAATGTTTATGTTGTGTTGTTTAGGGTTTATGTTATGGTTCTAGGGTTTATGTTATGTTTTTAGTGTTTATGTAGTGATTTTTGGGTTTATGTCGCATTTTTTGGGTTTATGTTGCGTTTTTGGGGTTTATGTTGCGTTTTTAGGGTTTATGTTGCATTTTTTGGGTTTTTGTAACATTTTTTGGGTTTATTTATCTATTTGTTTCCTTTTTTAGGGTTTTAATGGATGATTATGGTTTGTAGTGGTTTTAGGGTTTTTAAGGGTTGTTAACAGGTGTTTATGGTTTTTGTGGTTGTTTATGGGTTTTCAATGGTTTTTTGAGGGTTTTTAAGGGTTTATTTGTTTTTTCAGGATTGATTGGGGTTGTTAGGGTTTTTAGTGTATTTTAGGGTTTATTTGGGTATTGTAGTCATTTTTAGGGTTTATGTAATGTGTTTTATCATTTTTGGGTTCTTTAGGTTTTTTTAGTGTTCTTTAGAGTTTATTATGGTTCTTTAGGGTTTATTTGGGTTCTTTAGGGTTTATTAGTGTTCTTTAGGGTTTTTTATGGTTTATTAGCATTTTTTATTGTATATTTGGGTTTTATTGGGCTTATGTACACATTAATAGCCTTTTCTTGGGTTTATCAACATTTTTTTGGGTTATTTTGGATTTATTACAGTTTCTTAGGGTTTATTTTATTTATTAGGGTTTATTAACGTGTATTTGGATTTATTACAATTTATTAGGGTCTATAACGATTTGTTAGGATTTATTGCGGTTTATTAGGGGTTTTTTATGATTTGTTTCAGTTTCTTACGATTTATTTGGTGTTCTTAGGATTTGTTACGATTTATTTGGGGTTGTTAGGGTTTGTTACGATTTATTGTGGGGCAATTAGGGTTTGTTAGGGTTTATTAGTGGGTTGTAGGGTGTTGTAGGCTATTATTTGGCAGGTTTTGTAGTGTTTGGTTGAGTTTGTTAGGATTTTTAGTGATTATTAGGATCTATTTTGGTTCAATTGTGTTTTTATTGTATATTAGGGGGTTTAGGGCTTTTGTAGCATTTATTAGAGTCTAATAGGGTTTTAGGGTTTATTACAGGTTATTATGATTTATTAGTGTTTATTAGGGTTTTCAGGGTTTAATAGTGGGTTTCAGGTGTTATTTGGGTTTATTAGTGGTTATTATTATCATCACATGAAAATGCAAATGCACATGCGTTATTATTTATTATATATTTTTTATTATTTATTTCCATGAACGTGCATATGTTTTTATTGTTATTATTATTACTATTATTATTATTATTTCTATTATTATTATTATCATAATCACATGAAAATGCACATGCACGTCCGTTATTATTTATTACCATGCATGCGCACACGGAATGCACCTACATTATTCTATTATCATATGCATTTTTATTATTATTGTTATTATTACTATTATTGTTATTATTGTTATTATCATCAAATGAAAATGAAAATGCACGTGCATTATTATTTATTACCATACACGTGCACATTCAATACATGTGCGTTATTCTATTATCACATGCGCTATTATTATTAATATTACTATTATTGTTATTATTATCATCACATGTGCTATGTGTTATTATTTATTATCATGCACTGCACATGCAATGCACTTTCGTTATTCTATTATCAAATGCGTTGTTTTTGTTGTTATTATTATTACAGTTATTATTATTATTATTATCATCATCTCATACACATGCATATGCACATGCACATGCACATGCACGTGCATTATTTTTTATTTTTTATTACCATGCACGTGCACATGCAATGCACACACGTTATTTTATTATCACATATGTTGTTATTGTTATTGTTATTATTATTATTGTGGCGGTGGTGATTGTTTTTGTTCTTATTATCATCACATGGAAATACACATGCAAATGCACTTGCAAATACATAAACACGCACATTCAATGCACGTGCGTTATTCTATTATCACATTCATTATTATTATTATTATTATTATTATTATTATTATTATTATTATTATTATTATTATCGTCATCATCATCATCACATGAAAATGCAATGCACGTGTGTTATTATTTTTTACCATGCACGTGGACACGTAATGCTCATGAAATATTCTATTATCACATGCATTGGTACTACTAATATTATCACTACTACTACTGCTATTATTATTATTATCATCACATGCAAATACAGATGCCCGTGCGTTATTAATTATTATTTATTACTAGGCACGTGCATATGCAATGAACTTGTATTATTCTTTTATTATTATTGTTATTATTATTATCACAGTTATTATTATTATTATTATTATTATTATTATTATCATTATCATTATTATTATCATTATCACATGAAAATCCACATGCATGTGCGTTGTTATTTATTATTTATTACCATGCACGTGCATGCGTTATTATTATTATTATTATTATTACAATTAGTATTATTAATATTATTATCAAATGAAAATGCACATGCACATGCATGTGCGTTCTTATTTACTATTATTTATTTATAATTTACTAATATGCACGTGCACATGCAATGCACTATTATTTGGGTTTATTACAATTTATTAGGGTTTATTATGATTTGTTAGGGTTTATTGTGGTTTATTAGGGGTTTGTTATAGTTTGTTTCAGTTTGTTACGATTTATTTGGCATTGTTAGGATTTTTTACAATTTATTCACGGTTGTTAGGGTTTGTTACGATTTATTATGGGGTTATTAGAGTTTGTTAGGGTTTATTAACAGGTTGTAGGGTTTTTTATGCTATTATTTGGATGGTTTTGTAGTGTTTTGTTGGGTTTGTTTGGGTTTTTAGTGATTATTCAGATTTATTATGGTTCAATAGTGATTTTTATGGTATATTAGGGGTTTTAGGGAATTTGTAGCTTTTATTAGAGTCTAATATCGGTTTTTAGGGTTTATTATAGGTTATTATGATTTATTAGTGTTTATTAGGGTTTTAGGGTTTAATAATGGGATTCATGTGTTATTTGGGTTTATTAGTGGTTATTAGGTGTTATTAGTGGTTGTTAGGGTTTGTTAGGTATTGTTAGGGTTTGTTAGGACGTGTGTTATTATATTATCACACACGTTATTATTATCATTATTTTCATTATCATTATTATCATTATCATTATTATAATTAATATTATTGTTATTAATATTATTATTATCACTACTACTACTGCTATTATTATTATTATCATCACATGCAAATGCAGATTCCCGTGCGTTATTAATTATTATTTATTACCAGGCACGTGCATATGCAATGAACTTGTATTATTCTTTTATTATTATTGTTATTATTATTATCACAGTTATTATTATTATTATTATTATTATTATTATTATCATTATCATTATTATTATCATTATCACATGAAAATCCACATGCATGTGCGTTGTTATTTATTATTTATTACCATGCACGTGCATGCGTTATTATTATTATTATTATTATTACAATTAGTATTATTAATATTATTATCAAATGAAAATGCACATGCACATGCATGTGCGTTCTTATTTACTATTATTTATTTATAATTTACTACTATGCACGTGCACATGCAATGCACTATTATTTGGGTTTATTACAATTTATTAGGGTTTATTATGATTTGTTAGGGTTTATTGTGGTTTATTAGGGGTTTGTTATAGTTTGTTTCAGTTTGTTACGATTTATTTGGCATTGTTAGGATTTTTTACAATTTATTCACGGTTGTTAGGGTTTGTTACGATTTATTATGGGGTTATTAGAGTTTGTTAGGGTTTATTAACAGGTTGTAGGGTTTTTTATGCTATTATTTGGATGGTTTTGTAGTGTTTTGTTGGGTTTGTTTGGGTTTTTAGTGATTATTCAGATTTATTATGGTTCAATAGTGATTTTTATGGTATATTAGGGGTTTTAGGGAATTTGTAGCTTTTATTAGAGTCTAATAGCAGTTTTTAGGGTTTATTATAGGTTATTATGATTTATTAGTGTTTATTAGGGTTTTAGGGTTTAATAATGGGATTCATGTGTTATTTGGGTTTATTAGTGGTTATTAGGTGTTATTAGTGGTTGTTAGGGTTTGTTAGGTATTGTTAGGGTTTGTTAGGACGTGTGTTATTATATTATCACACACGTTATTATTATCATTATTTTCATTATCATTATTATCATTATCATTATTATAATTAATATTATTGTTATTAATATTATTATTATTATTGTTATCGTCACATGCAAATGGAGATGCACATGCGTTATTATTTATTATTTATTATTTATTATTTATTTCCATGCACATGTATATGTTGTTGTTGTTATTATTATTATTACTATTATTATTATTTTTAACATCACATGAAAATGCACATGCACGTCCATTATTATTTATTACCATGCACACACACACTCAATGCACCTACATTATTATATTATAACATGCATTTTTATTGTTATTATTATTATTACTATTTTTGTTATTATTGTTATTACCATAAAATTCAAATGAAAATGCACGTGAGTTATTATTTATTACCATACACATGCACATTCAATACATGTGCATTATTCTATTATCATATACGCTATTATTATTAATATTACTATTATTGTTATTATTATCATCACGTGCGCTATGAGTTATTATTTGTTATCATGCATTGCACATGCAATGCACGTGCGTTATTCTCTTATCACATGCATTATTATTATTATTATTATTATTATTATTATTATTATTATTATTATTATTATTATTATCCTCTCATGCACATGCACATGCATGTGCATGTGCATTATTTTTTATTTTTTATTACCATGCACGTGCACATGCAATGCACACATGTTATTTTATTATCACATACATTGTTATTATTATTGTTATTTTTATTATTGTGGTTGTTGTTGTTTTTTTGTTATTGTTATTATCATCACATGAAAATGCACATGAAAATACACATGCAAATACATAAACACACACATTAAATGCACATGTGTTATTCAATTATCACATGCGTTGTTATTATTATTATTATTTTTATTATTATCATCATCGTTATCATCATCACATGAAAATGCAATGCACGTGTGTTATTATTTATTACCATGCACGTGCACACGTAATGCACATGAAAAATTCTATTATCACATGCATTGGTACTACTACTATTATCACTACTACTGCTGCTACTGTTATTGTTTTTATCGTCACATGAAAATGCCGATGCACATGCGTTATTATTTATTAATTATTACCATGCACGTGCATATGCAATGCACTTGTATTATTCTTTTATTATTATTATTATTATTATTATTATTATCAGATTTATTATTATTATTATTATTATTATTATCATTATCATTATTATTATCATTATCACATAAAAATCCACATGCATGTGCATTATTATTTATTATTTATTACCATGCACGTGCATGCATTATTATTATTATTATTATTATTACAATTAGTATTATTAATATTATTATCAAATGTAAATGAACATGCACAGGCTTGTGCATTCTTATTTACTATTATTTATTTAATATTTACTACTATGAACGTGCACATGAAATGAACTTGAGTTATTCTATTATTATTATTATTATTATTATTGTTATTGTTTGTATCATCAAATACAAATGCACATGCATGTGCATTGTTGTTTATTATTTATTACCATGAACGTGAATGCGTCATTATCATTATCATTATATGTAAATGCATATACACCTGTGTTATTATATATTATTTATTACCATTCACATGGAAATGCAATGCACTTGCATTATACTATTATCACATGTGTTATAATTATTTATTCTCATGCATGTGCACAAGCATTGCACTTGCGTTATTCTATTATCACATGTGTTATTATTTATTATTTATTATCATTCACATGCAAATGCGCATTCATGTGGAATTTTTTGTTATTTATTATTTATTATCATTCACATGCACATTCACATACACATGCAATTCACACGCGTTATTATTTATAATTTATTATTTATTATCATTCACATGCAGATGCACATGCATATGCACATGCATATGCACATGCACGTGTGTTGTGGTTTATTATTTAAACCATGCACAAGAATATGCACATGCAGGTGCATTATTACTATTATTATTATTAGAGTTATTTTTAGGGTTTACTATCATTTTTTAGGATTTTTAGTTGTTATTAACATTTATTATGGTTTGTTAGGATTTTAGGGGTTTTAATGGTATATTAGCATTTTTAGGGTTTGGTGGGGGGTTATTAGGATATTATTAGGGTTTATTATGGTGTATCAAGGTTTATTAGGGTTTATTAAGTATTTTTAGGGTTTTATTAGGATTAAGTTGGGTTTATTAGGGTATATTATGCTATATTATGGAATATTTGGGTATGTTTAGGATTTATTAGGGTTTATCACAGTTCATTATGCTTTATTAAAATTTCAGAGGGTATTTTAGGGTTTTTAGTGTTTAGTAGTGTTTATTTAGGTTTATTAGCGCTTTTAAGCTTTCTTAGGTTTTATTAGCATTCATTAGGGGTTGTAGGTCTTTTTAAGGGTATATTTGCAGTTTTTAGGGTTTAGTGGGGTTTATTATGGTTTATTATGGTGTGTTAAGGTCTATTAGGGGTGATTTGGTTATTTTAGGGATTTATTATGGTTGAGTCGGTATCTTTATCGTTTTATTAGGGTTTATTAGGGTTAGGTATGATTTATTAGGATTTGTTAGAGATTTTTAGGGTTTACTAGGGTTTGTTAGTGTTTTTATTTTGGTATATGAGTTTTTTTGTTAATATACATGAGGGGATGTTATGATTTTTTAGGTTTTATTAGCATGCTTTTATTGTTTGTTAGAATTTTTAATGGTTTATTAGCTTTTATTTGAATTTATTATGGTTTACTAGGGTTTCTAGGTCTTTTCAATGGGTTGTTTACGTTTTTTTGTTTATTGGGGTTTAGTTGTGTTTTATTAGGTTTTTTTATGGTGTGTCAAGGTTTATTCAGGATTAGAAGGTATTTTTACGGTTTTTATTAGGTTTTATTCATTTTTATTAGGGTTTATTAAGGATTTTTAGGGTTTATTAGGGTTTGTTAGGGGTTTATTAGTTTTTTTTGTTTTATTAGGTTATATTAATGTTTGTTAGGTCATTTTAGATAATATAGCTTGTTTTTATTGTTTGTGAGTTTTTTTTTGTTTGTGAGTGTTTTAGGGATTCTTTAGTTATATTAGACTTTATTATTGCTTATTAGGGTTTCTAGGTATTTTTAAGGTATATTAGCGTTTTTTGTCTTTATTAGGTTATATTAGTGTTTTTAGATCTTTTTAGGTAATATAGCACGTTTTTATTGTTTGTGATCGTTTTTTATTGTTTGTGAGCATTTTTTTGGGTTTATTAGGTTATAATAGAGTTTATCAGGGTTTTTAGGGATTTTTTAAGATATACTAGCTTTTTTTTCTTTATTTGGGTTTTGAAGGGTTTTATTAGGGGCTATTATGGTGTGTTAAGCTTTGTTAGGGTTGCGTAGGGTTTATTTGGCTTTATTTATGGTTTATTAGGGCCTTCTAGAGTCTATTTGGGGTTTATTAGGGTTTATTAGTGTTTATTAGTGTCTATTAGGATTGGTTAGGGTTGTCCAGGTTTTCCTAATGTGTTTTTAGGGTTTATTAGGTTTCATTATCATTTGATAGGTTTTATTAGGTATTTTTGGTGTTTTATTAGGGATGAGTAGAGTTTCTTAGGATTTTAGGGATTATAAGGTGTTTTTAGGGATTATTAGAGTTTATTAGGGTTTAATTTTGTATATTATGGTATATTAGGGTTTAATATTTTTGAATGTTTTAAAACGTCTTTAGTGTTTTTTGTAGAATTTTTTAGGGTTTGTGTAGTTTTGTTAGAGTTTATGTAGCATTTTTAGTGTTTATGTAGTGTTTTTAGTGCTTAGTTAGTAGGTTTAGATTTTATGTATCATTTTTACGGTTTGTGTAACATTTTTAGGGTTTATGTAGCGTTTTTAGGGTTTAGATTTAAGTTTTATGTAGCATTTTTCAAGTTTTATGTTGCATTTTCTGGATTTATGTAGCATTTTTAGGGGTGATGTAGCATTTATGTTTCATTTTTAGGGTTTATGTTATGTTTTAGGGTTCATGGAGTGTTTTTAGGGTTTATATTGTGTTTTTAGGTTTTATGTAGCATTTTTTAATGTTTATGATGCATTTTTTATGGTTTATGTTGCGTTTTTAGGGTTTATGTTACAGTTCTATGGTTTATGTAGTGTTTTTAGGGTTTATGTAGCATGTTTTGGGTTTATGTTGCATTTTTTGGTTTATGTTTCGTTTTTAGGGGTTTGATGCATTTTTAGGGTTTATGTAACGTTTTTAGGGTTTATGTATCTATTTGATGTTGTTTTTATGGGTTTAATGGTGGTTTATGGTTTATAGTGTTTTTAGGGTTTTTAAGGGTTGTTAATGGGTGTTTATGGGTTTTTATGGTATCTAATGGCTTTGTAATGGGTTTTTGGTTGTTTTATGGGTTTATTTGTTTTTTTGGGATTGATAGGGGTTGTTAGGGTTTTTATTGTGTTGTAGGGTTTTTTGGGTATTTTAGCGGTTTTAGGGTCTAATTAATGTGTTTTAGCATTTTTTGGTGTTCTTTAGGGTTTTTAGTGTTCTTTAGAGTATAATATGTTTCTTTATTGTTTATTAGGGTTCTTTAGGGTTTATTATTGTTCTTTAGGATTTGTTACAGTTTATTAGCATTTTTATTGTCTATTAGGGTTTTATTGGGCTTTTGAAGGAATTAATAGCTTTTTCTAGGGTTTATCATCCTTTTTAGGGTTATTTAGGATTTATTAGTGTTTATTAGCATTTATTTTATTTATTAGGGTTTAGGAACGTGTATTTGGGTTTTTTAGGATTTATTTGGGATTATTATGATTTGTTAGCGTTTATTGCGTTTTATTAGGGGTTTGTTATGGTTTGTTTCAGTTTTATACGAGTTATTTGGCATTGTTAGAATTTTATATGATTTAATTGGGGTTGTTTGGGTTTTTTATGATTTATTTTGTGGTCATTAGGGTTTTCTAGGATTTATTAGTGGGTTGATGGGTTTTGTTGGCTACTATTTGGAGGTTTTTATAGCATTTTGTCAGGTTTGTTAGGGTTTTTAGTGATTATTTGGGTTTATTATGTTTTAATAGTGTTTTTATTGTATATGAGGGGTTTTTGGGATTTTGTAGGGTTTATTAGGGTCTAATAGAGTGTTTTAGGGTTTATTACAGGTTATTATGATTTAATACTGTTTATTAGGGTTTTTCGGGTTTAATAGTGGGGTTTAGGGGTTATTAGGGTTTATTAGTGGTGTTAGGGTTTGTTAGGTTTGGTTAGGGTTTTCAGGGTTTGTTAGAGTTTGTTTGAGTTGTTTGGGGTTTTATGTGTTTTTTGGGTTTTGAAGTATTTTTTTGTTTCTTGTAGCAATTTTTAGGGTTGATGTAGAGTTGTTAGTGGCTTTTGTGCTTCATTAATGGTTTATTAGGGGTTTAATTTTTTACATCATGGTATATTAGGGTTTAATATTTTTGAGGTTTTTGAAGCGTCTTTAGGGTTTTTGTAGCATTTCTTAGGGTTTGTGTAGCGTTGTTAGAGTTTATGATAAATTTTTAGTGTTTATGTAGCATTTTTTTGGGTTTAGTTAGCAGTTTTATGTTTTATGAATCATTTTTTGGGATTATGTAACATTTTTAAGGTTTATGTAGTGTGTTTAGTGTTTAGGTTTTATGTAGCATTTTTAGGGTTTATGATGGGTTTTCTAGGTTTATGTAGCATTTTTAGTGGTGATGTGGTGTTGATGTTGCATTTTTTGGGGTTTATGTAATGTTTTTAGGGTTAATGTAGTGTTTTTAGGGTTTATATTGTGTTTTTAGGTTTTATGTAGTGTTTTTTAATGTTTATGTTGCATTTTTTAGGGTTTATGTTTTGATTTTTAGGGTTTATGTTACTGTTCAAGGGTTTATGTAGTACTTTTAGGGTTTATGTTGCGTTTTTTGGGTTTATGTTGCGTTTTTTGGTTTATGTTGCGTTTTTAGGGTTTTTGTTGCATTTTTAGGGTGTATGTAATGTTTTTAGGGTTTATGTATCTATTTGAAGCCTTTTTAGTGTTTTAATGGTTGTGTATGGTTTGTAGTATTTTTTAGATTTTTTAAGTGTTGTTAACGAGTGTCTATGGTTTTTATGGTATCTAATGGCTTTTTAATGGTTTTAGGGGGGTTTTAGGGATTTTTTGTGATAGATAGGGGTTGTTAGGGTTTTTTAGTTTGTTTTAGGGTTTGTTTGGGTATTGTAGAGATTTTTAGGGTTTATATAATGTGTTTTAGCATTTCGTAGGTTCTTTAGGGTTTTTTAGTTTTCTTTAGAGTTTAATATGGTTCTTTAGGGTTTATTAGGGTTCTTTAGGGTTTATTAGTTTTCCTTAGGATTTTTTACAATTTATTAGCATTTTTTATTGTATATTAGGGTTTTATTGGGATTTTGTAGGTATTAATATCTTTTCTAGGGTTTATCAAACTTTTTTAGGGTTATTTAGGATTTATTCGGGTTTATTAGGGTTTATTTTATTTATTAGGGTTTAGTAACGTGTATTTGGGTTTATTACAATTTATTAGGGTTTATTATGATTTGTTAGTGTTTATTGGGGTTTATTAGGGGTTTGTTATGGTTTGTTTCAGTTTGTTGTGATTTACTTGGCATTGTTAGGATTTTTTTCGATATATTAGGGGTTTTTAGGGTTTGTTATGATTTATTTTGGGGTTATTAGGGTTTTTAAGGTTTATTAGTGGGTTGTAGGGTTTTTTAGGCTATTATTTTGAGATTTTTGTAGCATTTTGTCAGGTTTGTTAAGGTTTTTTGTGATTATTAGGGTTTATTATTATTTAATAGTGTTTTTATTGTATATTAGGGATTTTAGGGATTTTTTAGAGTTTATTAGGGTCTAATAGAGTTTTTTAGGGTTTATTACAGGATATTACGTTTTATTAGTGTTTATTTGGGTATTTAGGGGTTAATGTTGGGTTTTATGGGTTATTGGGGTTTATTAGTGGTTCTTAGGGGTTATTAGTGCTTGTTATGGTTTTTTAGGTTTTATTAGGGATTTTATGTTTTATTATGGTTTGTTTGAGTTGTTTGGGGTTTTATGCGTTTTTTTGGGTTTTATGGGCGTGTTTGGATTTTTTATGCTTTGTTTGTGTTATATTATCATTTTTTGGTGTTTTGTTGTGTTTTGTGGGTACCAAAGATTTTTTTGGGTTTTTGTAGCAATTGATAGGATTTATGTAGCGTTGTTAGTGGATTTAGTGGGTTTTTAGGGTTCTTTAGGGTTTTTGGGGTTCTTTAGGGTTCTTTAGGGGGTAATATGGCTTCTTTTGAGGTTTTTTGATATTACAAGGGGGATTTTAGGGTTTTAAGGGTTTTATAGGGTTGGTTTGGGTTTTTTAGGCATTTTTTTGGATTTTTAGAGGTTTTTAACATTTTTAGTGGTTTTTAGGTTTTTAAGGGTTTTTTGAGGTTTTTTTAGTTTTTTTGGGGTTTCTAGTTTTGTTTTTGGATATTTTTTCGGTTTTTCATGTTTTTTGGTTTTTTTTGGGATTTTTTAGGGTTTTTAGGGTTTTTAGGGTTTTTTAGGGTTTTTTGGGTTTTTATAGTTTTTAGGGTTTTGTCAGTTTTTTCCCAGTTTGTTAGTTTTTTTTGTGAATATTAGCATTTGAATGGTTTAATAGTGTTTTTGTTTTATATTTTGGTATTTAGGTATTTTTTAGCTTTTATTGGGGTCTAATAAGGTTTTTAGGGTTTATTACGATTTTTTAGTGTTTATTAGGGTTTAGTAGAGGGATTTAGGGTTTATTAATCCTTATTATGGTTTATAATTCGTTGGTAGGGTTTGTTAGGATTTATTAGTTCTTATTAGAGTGATTTATTGTGTCTAAGGGTTTGTTAGGGTTTTTAAGAGTGTGTTAGGTTTTCTAAGTGTGGGTTAGGGTTTTTATGGGTGGGTTAGGGTTTCTCAGGGTGTGCTATGGTTTCTAAGGGTTTCTAAGGTTGTGTTAGGGTTTATATGGGTTTTTTGGGGTATCTAATGGTGTGCTAGGGTTTTTAAGGGTGTGTTTGGGTTTCTAAGGATGTGTTAGGATTTTTAAGGGTGTGTTAGTGTTTCATAGGTTTTCTTAGGGATTTGTTAGTGTTTTATTGGTTTTTAGGATTATGTTAGGGGTTCTTATTGTTTAATAGTGGTTTTTTAGGTTTTCATCTTGTTTTTGTGTTTATTGGGGTTTATTAGTGCTTCATGGGTTTTGTTAGGTCTTGTTAGGGTTTGTTACGATTTTTAGGGTTTGTTATGTTTTTTTGGGTTTTTGGGGGTTTGTTAAGGTTTGTTTGGATTTGTTTGGGTTTGTTGGGGTTTTTTAGTGTTTTTTTGGGGTTTTTTTTGGGTTTTTTCATGGGTTTTAATTATTTCTAGTGTTTATGGGGTTATTCAGGGTTTTTTAGGGTTATTTAGTTGTTCATGGTTGTCGCAGATGTGTAGAGATAGTCGCAAGCTTCAATTTGATATGTGGTAGAGGTGAAACAGACACCCAGATCAGAAGTTATGGTCATTCGGAGGACATAAGTACCTTTTGGGACTTTAATAATGTGATAAGGTGTTCCTATTTGTCACATATGTGTAGATCTAGTCGAAAGCTTCAATTTGATATATGGTAGAGGCAAAACGGACTCCCGGAGTAGAAGTTATGGTCTTTTTGAGGGTTTAAGTACCTTTTTGGGACTTCAAGGATGTGAGAAGGTACTTCAGTGGAAATAGGAGTGTAGGTCTAGTATCAAGCTTCGATTTGATATGTGGTAGAGGCAAAACAGACAACCATAGAAGAAGTTATTTCAAAACGAACTCCAGAAGCCAATATTTTAACCATCCAAAAGGATTTTGGGTCTTTTGGGTGGTTGAAGAATGTCAGAAAGAGTTCCTGTGGTTACCAGAGTGTTTATATTTTTACAATCATCGATTTTATTTGTGGTAGAGCCAAAATGAACACACGTAGCATAAGTTATTGTCATTTTAAATTGAGCAACCCTCCCAGCACCAAAAAATCTAAGAAACCCGCAACTCACTAAAATAGGCATAACTTCTCCTTAAGGTGTCCATTTGAGCATTGTGACTAGTAAAATCGAAGCTCGTGAGATTAGTGAGGACCAAGTCTTATCGAAACTCTGAGATGATAAAATAAACATAATATATATTAGTTATACCACTCCAAAAAAAGTCCAACATCAAACGACCATAACTTTCAATCCGGTTGTCCGTAAGAGCTCTACCACATATCAAATCGAAGGCAGCAAAGAGATATACACCTAATGATAACTTGAACAAAGTTCAAGTCATTTTGGGACACTAAAATCCCAAAAACCCATCATATGGACTCCAGAACTCCATTTTCGTGTCCGGATCCCTGTCAAATATTTCGTAAAATAGTCATAACTTCTGATCTGTGTGTCTGTTCGGCCTCTGGCACTTGTTTCTATCATAGTTCGTTCTATGAGATTTAGTTTTACAATATACAGAGCAAAAATGGACACCTGAAGAAGAGGTCATGCCTTTTTTAAATTACTCTATGATTTGTTAGGTTTTTCGAGACACCTTTTCTACCACTTTTTTCCTATCTGTTGTTTTTTCAATCAACTATAACTTATTATTAATGTTATTATTATTATTATTATCATCATCTCATGAAAATGCACATGCACATGCACGTGAATTATAATTATATTTCTATTACCATTCACATGCAGATTCAATACACACATTTTATTTTATTATCACATGTGTTGTTATTATTAATGTTATTTTTATTATTGTGGTTGTTGTTGTTGTTGTTGTTGTTTTTGTTGTTGTTATTGTTATTATCATCACAAGAAAATTCACATCCAAAGGCACATACATGCACATTAAATGAACGTGCATTATTCTATTATCACATGAGTTGTTATTATTAATATTATTGTTATTATTTTTATTATCATCATCATCACATACAAATGCAATCCGCGGGATTTATTATATATTACCATACACATGCACATGTAATGAAAATGCAACATTCTATTATCATATGCATTAGTACTACTACTATTATAACCACCACTACTACTATTATTACCACTGATGTTATTATTACTATCATTACATTCAAATGTAGATGCATGTGCGTTATTATTTATTATTTATTACCATGTACGTGCATATGCAATGCACTTGTATTTTTCATTTATTATTATTATTATTATTATTATTATTATTATTATCACAGTTATTATTATTATTATTATTATTATTATTATTATCATTATCATTATTATTATCATTATCACATGCAAATTCACATGCATGTGTGTTGTTATTTATTATTTATTACCATGCACGTGCTTGCATTCTTATTATTATTATTATTACAATTAGTATTATTAATATTATCATCAAATGTAAATGCACATTCACATGCATCTGCATTCTTATTTATGATTATTTATTTATAATTTACTAATATGCACGTGCACATGAAATGCACTTGTGTTATTCTGTTATTTTATTGTTATTATTATTATTATTATTATTATTATTGTTATTATTATTAATATTCTTATTGTTGTTGTTGTTTGTATCATCAAATAAAAATTCACATGCACGTGTGTTGTTATTTATTATTTATTACCATGCATGTCCATGCATCATTATCATTATCATTACATGTAAATGCACATGCATTATTATATATTATATATTATCATGCGGATGAAAATTCAATGCACTTGCGTTATTATATTATGACATGTGTTATTATTATTTATTTTAATGCACGTGAACACACAACGCACGTGCGTTATTCTATTATCACAAGTGTTATTATTTATTATTTATTATCATTCACATGCAAATGCACACCCAGGTGAATATGGTTATTATTAATTGTTTATTACCATGCACATGCACATGCACTTGCACATGCACAGGAACATGAACTTGTATGTGCATAAGTATTTATTATTTATTATCATTCACATGAACATGCACGTATAAATGCAATTCACATGCGTTGTTATTTTTAATTTTTTATTTATTATCATTCACATGAAAATGCATAGGCATAGGCACATGCACGTGCGTTATGATTTATTTTTTAAACCATGAACATGCATATGCACATGCACATGAACATGCACATGCGTTATTACTACTACTATTATTAGAGGTATTTTTAGGGTTTACGATCATTTTTAGGATTTTTTGGTGTTATTTACATTTATTATGGTTTGTTAGGGTTTTAGGGTTTTTAATGGTATATTAGCATTTTTTAGGGTTTGGTGGGGGTTATTAGGATTTTATTAGGGTTTATTATGGTGTGTTAAGGCTTATTAGGGTTTAATAGGTATTTTTAGGGTTTAATTAGGATTGAGTTGGGTTTATTAGGGTATATTATGGTATATTATGGTATATTTGGGTATGTTTAGGATTTATTAGGGTTTATTATGGTTCATTATGGTTTATTAATTTTTAAGAGGGTATATTAGGGATTTTTAGTGTTCAGTAGTGTTCATTCAGGTTTATTAGTGCTTTTAAGCTTTGTTAGGTTTTAATAGCATTTATTAGGGGTTTTAGGGATTTTTAATTGTAAATTTACGTTTTTACAGATTAGTGGGATTTATTATGGTTTATTATGGTGTGTTATGGTTTATTAGGGTTGAGTAGGTATTTTTAGGGCTTTATTAGGGTTGAGTCGGTATCTTCAGGGTATTATTAGGGTTTATTAGGGTTGAGTACGGTTTTTTAGGGTTTGTTAGAGATTTTTAGGGTTTAATATGGGTTGTTAGTGTTTTTGAGTGTATATGAGTGTTTTTTAGTTTTTGTTAATATATATGTGGGGTTGTTATGAATTTTTAGGTTTTATTAGCATGTTTTTAATGTTTGTAAGCATTTTAAATGTTTTATTAGCTTTTATTTGAATTTATTATGTTTTAATAGGGTTTCAAGGGCTTTTTAATGGTTTGTTTCCGTTTTTTTGTTTATTGGGGTTTAGTTGGGTTTTATTAGGTTATTTATGGTGTGTCAAGGTTTATTGGGTTTGGGAAGGTAATTTTAGGGTTTTATTATGGGGTTTTTCTGGTTTATTAATTTTTATTATGGTTTATTACGGATTTTTAATGTTTATTAGGATTTGTTAGGGGTTTATTAGTTTTTTTTTGTTTTATTAGGTTATATTAGTGTTTATTATGACTTTTTAGTAAATATAGTGTGTGTTTATTGTTTGTGAGAATTTTGTTTTTATTTTTGAGCGTTTTTAGGGCTTCTTAGGTTATATAAGATTATATTATGGTTTATTAGGGTTTATAGGGATTTTTAATGTATATTAGCATTTTTGTCTTTATTAGGTTATATTTGTGTTTTTAGGTCTTTTTCAGTAATATAGCCTGTTTTTATTCTTTGTGATCATTTATTTATTGTTTGTGAGCGTTTTTAGTGTTTATGATGTTATATTAGAGTTTATCAGGGTTTCTAGGGATTTTTTAAGGTATACTAGTACTTTTTTTCTTTATTAGGGTTTTGTATGGTTTTATTAGGGGTTATTATGGCATGTTAAGGTTTGTTATGGTTGAGTAGGGTTTATTTGGATTTATTTATGGTTTATTAGGGATTTTTAGGGATTTTTAGGGTTTATTAGGGTTTATTAGTGTTTATTAGTGTCTATTAGAGTTGGTTAGGGTTTTTTAGGTTTTCTTAACTTGTTTTTAGGGTTTATTAGATTCTATTATCATTTATTAGGGTTTATTATATATTTTTGGGTTTTATTAGTGTTGAGTAGAGTTTCTTAGGATTTTTAGGGATTATAAGGTGTTTTTAAGGATTATTGTAGTTTATTTGGGGTTTTTTAGGGTTTAATTTTTTATATTATAGTATATTTGAGTTTAATATTTTTGAAGGTTTTAAAGTGTCTTTAGGGTTTTGTAGCATTTTTAGGGTTTGTATAGCGTTGTTAGAGTTTATGTAGCATTTTTAGGGTTCAGATAGCCATTTTAGATTTTATGTATCATTTTTTGTGTTTATGTAACATTTTTAGGGTTTATGTAGCGTGTTTAGGGTTTAGGTTTTATGTAACATTTTTAGGGTTTATGTTGTGTTTTCTGGGATTATGTAGCGTTTTTAGTGGCGATGTAGCATTTATGTTGCATTTTTTAGGGTTTATGTAATGTTTTTAGGGTTCAGGTTTTGTTTTTTGGGTTTATATTGTGTTTTTGGGTTTTATGTAGCGTTTTTTAATGTTTATGTTGCGTTTTTAGGGTTTATGTTGTGTTTTTAGGGTTCATGTTATTGTTATATGGTTTATGTAGTGATTTTAGGGTTTTTGTAGCATTTTTTGGATTTATGTTCGGTTTTTTGGTTTACGTTGCGTATTTAGGGTTTTTGTTTCATTTTTAAGGGTTTTTGTAATGTTTTTAGAGTTTATGTATCTATTTGAAGCCTTTTTTGGGTTTTAATGGTTGTTTATCGTTTTTAGGTTTGTTAGGGGTTTTAAGGGTTGTAAGAAGGTGTTTATAGTTTTTTATGGTATCTGATCGCTTAATAATGGTTTTATTGGGGGGGGGGGTTTATTGGTTTATTTTTTAGGATTGATAGGGGTTAGGATTTTTTAGTGTGTTTTAGGGTTTGTTTGGGTATTGTAGCGGTTTTTAGGGTTTATATAATGTGATTTAGAATTTTTTGGGTTCATTAGGTTTTTTATTGTTATTTAGAGTTTAATATGATTCTTTATGGTTTATTAGTGTTTTTAGGTTTTATTAGTGTTCTTTAGGATTTGTTACTGTATATTAGCGTTTTTATTGTATATTAGGTTTTTATTGGGCTTTTGTAGGCATTAATAGCTTTTTCTAGGGTTTATCAAACTTTTTTAGGGCTATTTAGGATTTATTAGGGTTCAATAGGGTTTATTTTATTTATTAGGGTTTAGTAACATGTATTTGGGTTTATTACAATTTATTAGGGTTTTTTATGATTTGTTAGGGTTTATTGCGGTTTATTAGGGGTTTGTTATTGTTTGTTCCAGTTTTTTACGATTTATTTGGTGTTGTTAGGATTTCTTACGATTTATTTGGGGTTTGTTAGGGTTTGTTACAATTTATTTTGGGGTTATTAGGGTTTTTAGGGTTTATTAGTGGGTTGTAGTGTTTTGTAGGCTATTATTTGGAGGTTTTGTAGCTTTTGGTCAGGTTTGTTAGGTGTTTTAGTGATTATTAGGGTTTATTAGGGTTTAATAGTGTTTTTATTGTGTATTAGAGGTTTTAGGGATTTTGAAGAGTTTATTAGGGTCTAATAGATTTTGTTAGGGTTTATTACAGGTTAATATGATTTATTAGTGTTTATTAGGGTTTTTAGGGTTTAATAGTGGGTTTTAGGGGTTATTAGGGTTTATTAGTGGTTTTTAGGGGTTATTAGAGGTTTTTAGGGTTTGTTAAGTTTTGTAGGTTTTGTTACGGTTTGTTTTCGTGGTTTGGAGTTTTATGTGATTTTTGGGTTTTATGAGTGTGTTTGGATTTTTTATGCTTTGTTAGGGTTATTTTAGCATTTTTTGGGGGTTTGTTGCATTTTTTGGGTTTTGAAGCATTTTTCAGTTTTTTGTAACAATTGTTAGGGTTTATGTAGCGTTGTTAGTGTCTTTAGTGGTTCTTTAGGGTTTTTTAGGGTTCTTTAGGGTGTATTAGGGTTTCTTTTGAAGTTTTTAGGTTTTTCTAGGGGTTTTTTTAGATTTTTTAATGGTTTCATAGGGTTGGTTAGGGTTTTGTTATTCATTTTTAGGGTTTTAGGGTTTTTAGTGTTTTTAGGGGTTTTAGGGGTTTTTGCGTTTTTTGCGTTTTTTGAGGTTTTTGAGGTTTTTTGAGGTTTTTTGAGGTTTTTTAGGGTTTTTAGGTTTGTTTTCTGGGGTTTTTGGGTTTTTCTTGTTTTTAGGGGTTTTAGGGTTTTTTAGATTTTTAGGGTTTTTTGGATTTTTAGGGTTTTATAAGGGTTTTAGGGTTTTTTTGGTTTTTAGGGATTTTAGGTTTTTGTCAGGTTTTGACGAGTTTGTTTGGGTTTTTTGTGAATATTAGCATTTTGAATGGTTTAATAGCATTTTTGTTTTATATTTGGGTTTTAGGTATTTTTGTAGGTTTTATTGGGGTCTAATAGGGTTTTTTGGGTTTATTACGATTTATTAGTGTTTATTAGGGTTTAGTAGTGGGCTTTAGGGTTTATTAGGGTTTATTATGGTTTATTATTGGTTGGTTGGTTTTGTTTGGATTTATTAGTGCTAATTAGAGTAATTTAGGGTGTCTAAGGGTTTGTTAGGGTTTCTAAGGTAATGTTAGGGTTTCTAAGGGTGGGTTAGGGTTTTTATAGGTGGGTAAGGGTTTCTAAGGGTGTGATATGGTTTCTAAGGGTTTATAAGGTTGTGTTAGGGTTTCTGTGGGTGTGTTGGGCTTTCTAAGGGTGTGCTAGGGTTTCTAAGGGTGTGTTAGGGTTTATAAGGGTGTGTTAGGGTTTCTAAGGGTGTGTTTGTTTTTCTTAGGTTTGGTTAGGGTTTTGTTAGGGGTTTTAGGGTTTTGTTAGGGTTTCTAATGGTTTCTTAGGGGTTTTAGGGTTTCTTCAAGGTTTTTGGGGTTTTGGGGTTTATTAGTGCTTCTTGGGGTTTGTTAGGGCTTGTTAGGGTTTGTTGGTGATTGTTAGGGTTTGATAGGTTTTGTTATGTTTTTTAGGGGTTTTGGGGTTTGTTAGGGTTTGTTAGGGTTTGTTAGATGTTGTTAGGGTTTGTTAGTGTTTGTTATTGTTTGTTATGGTTTTTAGGGTTTTCAATGGTTTTTAATGGTTTTTAGTGTTTATGGGGTTATTCTGGTTTTTAGGGTTATTTAGTTGTTCATGGTTGTCACGGATGTGTAGAGCTAGTCGCAAGATTCAATTTGATATGTGGTAGAGGTGAAACGGACCCCCAGAGTAGATGTTATGGTCATTTTGAGGACTTAAGGACCTTTTGGGACTTTAAGAACCCGATAAGGTGTTCCTATTGGTCACATATGTGTAGATCTAGTTGAAACCTTCGATTTGATATATGGTAGAGGAAAAACAGACTCCCCGAGTAGAAGTTATGGTCTTTTGGAGGGTTTAAGTACCTTTTTGGGCCATCAAGGATGTGAGAAGGTGATTCAATAGTTATATGGGTGTAGGTCTAGTCGCAAGTTTCCATTTGATGTGTGGTAGTGGAAAAATGGACACCCATAGAAAAAGTTATTGCAAAACAGACACTAGAAGCCAATCTTTTGACCATCCAAAAGGATTTTGGGACTTTTGGGTGGTTGAAGAATGTCAGAAAGGGTTCCAGTGGTTACAAGAGTGTGTATCATTTAACAATATTTGATTTTATTTGTAGTATATCCAATATGAACTCACATAGAAGAAGTTATTGTCCTTTTAAATTGAGCAACTCTCCTAACAGCTAAAAACCAAAGAACCCCACAACTCACTAAAATATACATAACATCTCCTTTGGGTGTCCATTTGAGTGTTGTGACCACTCAAATAGAAGCTCATGAGATGAGTGAGGACCATGTTTAGTAGAAACTATGAGAAGATCAAAGAAATAAAAGATATATTAGTTATACCACTCCAAAAAAATTTCCAACCTCAAAAGGCCATAAATTTCTCTCTGGTTGTATGTTTGATCTCTACCACAAATCAAATTGAATGTAGCGAAGAGATATACATATAAGGATGAATTGAAAACTATTCAAGTCATGTTTGAGACCCTGAAATCCCAGAAACCCACCAGAAGGCCTCCAAAACTCCATTTCTGTGTACGTATCCCTGTCAAATTTTTCTTAAAATGGTCATAACTTCTGATCTGTCTGTCTGTTCGGCCTCCGACACCTATTTTTATCATATTTCGTTCCATGATATTTTGTTTGACTATTCACGGAGTGGAAATGGACTCCTGAAGAAGATGTTATTCCTTTTTCAATGACTTTGTGTTTTGTTTGGTTTTTCAAGACCGCATTTCTAGCATTTTTGTCCCGACTGCTATTTTTTCAAACAACTATAACTTATTATTACTTTTATTATTATTATTATTATCATAATCCCCTCCAATGCACATGCACATGCATGTGCGATATTGTTATATTTTTATTACCATTCACGTGCACATGCAATGCACACACGTTATTTTATTATCACATGCATTGTTATTATTATTGTCATTATTATTATTGTGGTTGTTGTTGTTGTTGTTGTTGTTATTGTTATTATCATCACATGAAAATGCACATGTGAATGAACATACTTGCACATTCAATTCACATGCATTATTCTATTATCACATGCATTGTTATTATTAATATAAATATTATTATTATTATTATAATCACCATAACATGAAAATGCAATGCATGGGCGTTATTATTTATGACCATGCACGTGCACGCGTAATGCACATGAAATATTCTATTATCACATGCATTGGTACTACTACTATTATCACCACCACTACTACTATTATTAATACTGTTGTTATTATTACTATCATCAATACAAATGTATATGCACATGCATTATTATTTATTATTTATTACCATCACTTTCATATGCAATGAACTTGTATTATTCTTTTGTTATAATAATTATTATTATTATTATTATTATTATTATTATTATCATTATCATTATTTTTATCATTGTCACATGCAAATGCACATGCATGTGCATTGTTATTTATTATTTATTACCATGCATGTGCATGCATTATTATTATTATTATTACAATTAGTATTATTAATATTATCATCAAATGTAAATGCACCTGCACATGCACGTGCGTTCTTATTTATTATTATTTATTTATTATTTACAACTATGCATGTACACATGAAATGCTCTTGCGTTATTCTATTATTATTATTGTTGTTGTTGCTGTTTTTGTTGTTTGTATCATTAAATACAAATGCACATGCACATGCACGTGTGTTATTATTTATTATTTATTACCATACACATGCATGCGTCATTATCATTATCAATACATGTAAATGCGCATGAACATGCGTTATTATATATTATTTATTATCATGCACATGAAAATGCAATGCACTTGCATTATTCTATTATCACATGTGTTATTATTATTTATTTTGATGCACATGCACATGCAATGCACGTGCATTATTTTCTTATCACATGTGTTATTATTTATTATTTATTATCATCCACATGAAAATGCACATTCAAGTGGACATGGTTATTATTTATTGTTTATTACCATGAATGTGCACTTGAACTTGCACAAGAACTTGGATGTGCATTATTATTATTTATTTATTATCATTCAGATGAACATGCACAAACACATGTAATTCACATTCGTTATTATTTATAATTTATTATTTATTATCATTCACATGCAAATGCATAGGCATATGCACATGCACGTGCTTTATGAATTATTATTTAAACCTTGTACATGCATATGAACAAGCACATGTGGGGTTGTTAGGACTTTTTAGGTTTTATTAGCGTGTTTTTAGTGATTGTGAGCATTTTTATGGTTTATTAGGTTTTATTAGAATGCATAATGGTTTATTAGGGTTTCTATGGCTTTTTAATGGTTTGTTTTCTTTTTTTGTTTATTGGGGTTTATTTGGGTTTTATTAGGTTTTATTATGGTGTGTCACGATTTATTATGGTTGAGAAGGTATTTTTAGGGTTTTATTAGGGTTTATTAGTTTTTATTAGGGATTTTTAGGTTTTATTACGGTTTATTAGGGTTTGTTAGGGGTTTTTTAGTTTTTGTTTTGTTTTATAAGGTTATATTTGTGTTTGTTAAGTCTTTTTAGATAATGTCGCATTTTTTATTATTTTTTAGTATTTGGTATTTTCTGTGAGCGTTTTTAGGGTTTCTTAGGTTATATTAGAGTTTATTATGGTTTAGTATGATTTTTAGGGATTTTTAAGGTATATTAGCATTTTTTTGTCTTTTTTAACTTATATTAGTGTTTTTAGGTCTTTTTAGGGAATATATTATGTCTTTATTGTTTGTGATCATTTTTGTTATTTTTTGTGAGCGTTTTTAGGGTTTATTAGGTTATATTAGAGTTTATTAGGGTTTCTAGGAATTTTTTAAGGTATACTAGAGTTTTTTTGTTATTAGGGGTTTGTAGGGTTTTATTAGGGGTCATTAGGGTGTGTTCAGGTTTTTTAGGATTGAGTAGGGTTTATTTGGATTTATTTATGGTTTATTTGAAATTTTTAGGGTTTTTTGGGGGTTTATTACAAATTAATAGTGTTTATTAGTGTCTATTACGGTTGGTTAGGGTTGTTTAGGATTTCTTACATGTTTTTAGGGATTATTTGGTTTTATTATAATTTATTAAGGTTTATTAGATATTTTTGGGGTTTTATTATAGTTGAGTATAGTCTCTTAGGGTTTTTAGGGATTATAAGGTGTTTTTTGGGATTATTAGGGGTTTATTAGGGTTTAATTTTTTATATTATGGTATATTAGGGTTTAATATTTTTGATGGTTTTGAATCATCTTTAGTGGTTTTGTATTATTTTTTAGTGTTTGTGTAGCGTTGTTTGAATTTATGTAGAATTTTTAGTGTTTATGTTGCGCTTTTAGGGTTTAGTTAGCGGTTTTAGGTTTTTTGTAGCATTTTTTAGGGTTTATGTTACACTTTTAGGGTTTATACAGCATGTTTAGGTTTTAGGTTTTATGTAGCATTTTTAGGGTTTATGTTGTGTTTTCTGGGTTTTTGTAGCGTTTTTAGGTGTGATGTAGCGTTTCTGTTGCATTTTTAGGGTTTATGTAACGTTTTTAGGGTAAATGAAGTGTTTTTAAGGTTTATGTTGTGTTTTTAGGTTTTATGTAGCATTTTTTAATGTTAATTTTGTGTTGTTTATTATTTATGTTACCGTTCTAGGGTTTATGTAGTGCTTTTTGGGTTAATGTAGCGTTTTTTGGGTTTAGGTTTCTTTTTTGGGTTTATGTTGCGTTTTTAGGGTTTATGTTGCATTTTTAGGGTTTCTGTAACATTTTTTGGGTTTATGTATCTATTTGTTGCCTTTTTTAGGGTTTTAATGGTTGTTTAAGGTTTGTAGTGTTGTTTTGGGTTTTTAAGGGTTGTTAATGGGTTTTTATGGTTTTTATGGTATTTGATAGGTTTTCAATGGATTTTTGGGGTTTTTTGGTTTTATTTGTTTTTTCTGGATTGATAGGGGTTGTTAGGGTTTTTATTTTGTTTTAGGGTTTGTTTGGGTATTGTAGAGATTTTTCAGGGTTATGTAATGTGTTTTTAGAGTTTTTGGGTTTTTAGGGGTTTTTAGTGTTCTTTAGAGTTTATTATGGTTCTTTAGGGTTTATTATGGTTCTTTAGGGTTTATTAGGGTTTATTTTGATTTGTTTGGGTTTATTGCCGTTTATTAGGGGTTTTTATGGTTTGTTTCAATTTGTTACGATTTATTTAGCATTGTTAGGATTTTTTACGATTTATTTAGGGTTTTTAGGATTTGTTACGATTTATTATGTGGTTATTAGGGTTTGTTAGGGTTTATTAGCGGTTTTTAGGGTTTTGTAAGCTATTATTTGGCGGGTTTTGTAGTTTTTTTGGGTTTGTTAGGGTTTTTAGTTATTATTACGATTTAGTATGGTTTAATTGTGTTTTTATTGTATATTTTGGGTTTTAGGGATTTTTTAGTGTTTATCAGAGTCTAAGAGGGTTTTTAGAGTTTTTATAGGTTATTATGATTTATTAGTGTTGATTAGTGTTTTAGGGTTTAATAGTGGGGTTCAAGTGTTATTTGGGTTTATTAGTGGTTCTTAGAGGTTATTTGTGTTTGTTAGTTTTTGTTAGGTTTTGTTAGGGTTTGTTAGGATGTATGTTATTCTATTATCAAACACGTTATTATTATCATTATTATCATTATCATTATTATCAATATCATTATTGTTATTACTATTATTATTATTATTATCATTACATGCAAAGGCAGATGCACATACGTTATTATTTATTATTTATTATATATTATTTATTTCCTTGAACGTGCATATATTTTTGTTGCTTTTGTTATAATAATAATAATTATTTCTATTACTATTATTATTATTATCATCACACGAAAAAGCACATGCATGTTCGTTATTATTTATTACAATGCACGCGCACACGTAATGAACCTACATTATCCTATTATCACATGCATTTTTATTGTTATTGTAATTATTAATATTATTGTTATTATTGTTATTATCATCAAATTAAAATACAAATGCATGTGAGATATTATTTATTACCATACACACACACATTAAATACATGTGTGTTATTCTTTTATCACATGCTCTATTATTGTGAATATTAATATTATTGTTATTATTATCATCACATGCACTATGAGTTATTATTTACTATCATGCACTGCACATGCAATGCACGTGAGTTATTCTATTATCACATGTGTTTTTGTTATTGTTATTATTATTATTACTGTTATTATTATCATTATTATTATCATCTCATGCACACGCACATGCACATGCATGTGAATTATTATTTATTTTTTATTACCATACACATGCACATACAATGCACACACGTTATTTTATTATCACATACATTGTTATTGTTATTATTATTATTGTTGTTGTTCTTGTTTTTGTTGTTGTTGTTGTTATCATCACATGGAACTGCATGTGCAAATTCACATCAAATACATAAACATGCACATTCAATGCATGTTCATTATTCTATTATCACATGCGTTGTTATTATTAATATTAATATTATTGTTATTATCATCGTCATCATCATCACATGAAAATGCAATGAACAGATGTTTTTATTTATTACCATGCATGTGATCATGTAATGCAAATGCAATGTTCTATTATCACAAGCATTGATACTACAACTATTATCACTTCTACTACGACTGCTGTTATTATTATTATTATCATCACATGCAAATGCAGTTGCACAAGCGTTATTATTATTTATTTAATACCATGCACGTCCATATGCAATGCACTTGTATTATTCTTTTATTATTATTATTATTATCATAGTTATTATTATTATTATTATTATTATCATTATTATTATCATTATCACAAGAAAATCCACATGAATGTGCATTGTTATTTATTATATATTACCATGAACGTGCATGTGTTATTATTATTATTTCAATTAGTGTTATTAATATTATTATCAAATGTAAAGGCACATGCACATGCATGTGCATTCTTATTTACTATTATTTATTTATTATTTACTACTATGAACATTCACATGTAATGTGCTTTCTTTATTCTATTATTATTATTGTTGTTGTTGTTGTTGTTGTTGTAGTTGTTGTTTGTATCATAAAATACAAATGCACATGCATGTTCATTGTTATTTATTAATTATTACAATGCACATGAATGCATCATTATCATTATCATTACATGTAAATGCACATACACGTGCGTTATTATATATTACTTATGACCATGCACATGAAAATGAAATACAGTTGTGTTATTCTATTATCACATGTGTTATTATTATATATTCTCATGCACGTGAACGTGCAATGCACTTGTGTTATTCTATTATCACATGTGTTATTATTTGTTATTTATTATCATTCACATGCAAATGCACATTCATATGGACTTTGTTATTATTTATTATTTATTACCATGCACATGCACATGCACTTGGATGTATGTTATTATTTATTATTTATTATCATTCACATGCACATGCACATACACTTGTAATTCACATGCGTTATTATTTATAATTTATTATCTATTATCATTCACATGAAAATGTTATATTTTCATTTTTTGGGTTTATTAGGTATTTTTAGAGTTTTATTAGGATTGAGTTGGGTTTATTATGGTATATTATGGTATGTTTGGGTATGTTTAGGATTTATTAGGGTTTGTTATGGCTCATTATGGTTTATTAATTTCTAAGACGGTATATTAGGGTTATTTAGTGTTTAGTTGTGTTTATTAGGGTTTATTAGTGCTTTTAAGCTTTCTTAGGTTTTATTAGCATTTATTCAGGGTTTTAGGGATTTTTAATTGTATATTTGCATTTTTTTAGGGTTTAGTGGGGTTTATTATAGTTTATTATGTTGTGTTAAGGTTTATTAGGGTTTAGTAGGTATTTTTAGGGTTTTATTAGGGTTGAGTCAGTATCTTTATGGTTTTATTAGGGTTGAGTATGGTTTATTAGGGTTTGTTAGGGATTTTTAGGGTTTGTTAGTGTTTTTATTTGGGTGTATGAGTGTTTTTTAGTTTTCGTTATTATATATGAGGGGTTGTTATTAATTTTTTAGTTTTATTAGCATGTTTTTAGTGTTTTTGTGCATTTTTAATGGTTTATCAGATTTTATTTGAATTTATTATGGTATATTAGGGTTTCTAGGGTTTATTAATGGTTTGTTGGCATTGTTTTTTGTTTATTGGGGTTTAGATGGGTTTAATTAGGTTTTTTATGGTGTTTCATGGTTTATTAGGGTTGAGGAGGTATTTATTAGGTTTTATTAGGGTTTATTCATTTTTATTAAGGTTTATTAGGGATTTTTAGGGTTTGTTAGGGGTTGTTAGGGGTTTATTAGTTTTTTTATTAGGTTATATTAGTGCTTGTTAGGTATTTTTAGATAATATAGCATGTTTTCATTGTTTGTGAGTGTTTTGTTTTGTTTTTGTGATATTTTTAGGGTTCCTTGGGTTATATTAGAGTTTGTTATGGTTTATGAGGGTTTTTAGGGATTTTTAAGGTATATTTGCATTTTTGTCTTTATTAGGTTATATTAGTGTTTTTATGTCTTTTTTGGTAACATAGTTCATTTTTATTGTTTGTGATTGTATTTTTATTGTTTGTGAGCGTTTTTAGGGTTTATTAGTTTATATTAGAGTTTATCAGGATTTCTAGGGATTTTTTAATGTATACTAGCATTTTTTTTGCTTTATTAGGGTTTTGTAGGGTTTTATTAGGGGTTATTATGGTGTGTTGAGGTTTGTTAGGGTTTATTAGGGTTTATTTGGCTTTAGTTATTGTTTATTAGGCTTTTTAGGGTTTGATTGGGGTTTATTAGGGTTTAATAGTGTTTATTAGTGTCTATTATGGTTGGATATGGTTGTTTAGGTTTTCATAACGTGTTTTTATGGGTTATTAGGTTTTATTAGGTTTTTTGGGGTTTTATTAGGGTTGAGTGGAGTGTCATAGGATTTTAGGGATTAGAAGGTGTTTTTAGGGATTATTAGAGTTTTTTAGGGGTTTATTAGGGTTTAATGTTTTATATTATGGTATATTAGGGTTTAATATTTTTCAGGGTCTTAAAGAATCTTTAGGGTTTTTGTAGAATTTTTCCGGGTTTTTAAAGAGTTGTTAGATTTTATTTAGCATTTTTAGGGTTTAGTTTGTAGTTTTAGATTTTATGTATCATTTTTAAGGTTTATTTAACGTTTTTAAGGTTTTTGTAGTGTGTTTAGGGTTTAACTTTTATATAGCATATTTTAGGGTTTATGTTGTGTTTTCTGGGTTTATGTAGCGTTTTTAGGGGTGATGTAGCATTTATGTTGCATTTTTTTATGGTTTATGTAACGTTTTTAGGGTTCATGGAGTGTTTTTAGTGTTTATATTGTGTTTTTAGCTTCTATGTAGCATTTTATAATGTTTATGTAGCGTCTTTAGGGATTATGTTGCGTTTTTAGGGTATATATTACAGTTCTAGGGTTTATGTAGTACATTTAGGGTTTATTTAGCGTTTTTTGGGTTTATGTAGCGTTTTTTGTGTTTATGTTGCATTTTTTGGTTTTTGATGTGGTTTAGGGTTTTTGTTGCATTTTTTAGGGTTTATGTAACGTTTTTAGGGTTTATGTATCTATTTGAATCCTTTTATAGGGTATTAATGGTTGTTTATGGTTTGTAGTCTTTTTTAGGGTTTTAAGGGTTGTTAACGGGTGTTTATGGTTTTTTATGGCATCTGATGGCTTTTTAATGGTTTTGGGGGGTTTTATGGGTTTAATTGTAATTTTGGGATTGATAGGTGTTGTAAGGATTTTTTAGTGTGTTTTACGGTTTTTTGGGTATTGTAGTAGTTTTTAGGGTTTATATAATGTGTTTTAGCATTTTTTGGGTTCTTTAGGGTTATTAGTGATCCTTAGAGTTTAATATGGTTCTTTAGTGTTTATTAGGGTTCTGTAGGGTTTATTAGTGTTCTTTAGGATTTTTTACAGTTTATTAGCGTTTTTATTGTACATTAAGGTTTTATTAGGCCTTTGTAGGCAGTAATAGCTTTTTCTTAAGGTTTATAAACCTTTTTAGGGTTATTTTGGATTTATTAGGGTTTATTATGGTTTATTTTATTTATTAGGCTTTAGTAATGTGTATTTGGGGTTATTACAATTTCATAGGGTTTATTATGATTTTTTAGGATTTATTGCAGTTTATTAGGGGTTTGTTATGGTTTGTTTCAGTTTGTTATGATTTATTTGGAATTGTTAGGATCTGTTACGATTTATTTGGGGTTTTTAGGGTTTGTTACAATTTATTTCGAGGTTATTAGGGTTTATTTGTAGGCTGTAGGGTTTTTTGGGCTATTATTTGGAGGTTTTTGTAGCGTTTTGTTTGGTTTGTTGGGGTTTTTAGTGACTATTTTAGTTTATTATGGTTTTATAGTGTTTTTATTGTATATTAGGGGTTTTAGGGATTTTTTAGTGTTTATTGGGGGTCTAGTAGAGTTTGTTATGGTTTATTACAGGTTATTACGATTTATTAGTTTTTATTAGGGTTTTTAGGGTTTAATAGTGGGTTTTAGGGGTTATTAGGGTTTATTAGTGGTACTTAGTGGTTATTAGTGGTTGTTAGGGTTTGTTAGGTTTTGTTTGGGTTTTTAGGGTTTGTTCCGGTTTGTTTGAGTTGTTTGGGGATTTATGCATTTTTTGGGTTTTATGGGCGTGCTTGGATTTTTTATGCTTTGTTAGGGTTATTTTAGCATTTTGGGGGGTTTGTTGTGTTTTGTGGGTTTTGAATAATTTTTCGGGTTTTTGTAGCAATTGTTAGGGTTTTTGTAGCGTTGTTAGTGGCTTTAGTTGTTCTTTAGGGGGTTTTAGGGCTCTTTATGGTTATTTATGGTGTATTAGGTTTTATTTTGAGGTTTTTAGGGTTTCCTAGGGGGTTTTTAGGGTTTTTAATGGTTTTATAGGGTTGGATAGGGTTTTGTTAGGCATTTTAAGTCATTTTAGGGTATTTAGCATTTTTAGGGGGTTTTAGGGGTTTTTAGCGTTTTTAGCATTTTTTGAGGTTTCTTGAGGTTTTTTGAGGTTTTTTAGGTTTTTTAGTTTTTTTTCAAGTTTTTTCAGTTTTTTCTTATTTTTAAGGGTTTTAGGGTTTTTAGTGTTTTTTAGGGTTTTTAGGGTTTTTAGGGTTTTTTAGGGTTTTTTAGGGTTTTTTAAGGGTTTTGTCAGGTTTTTTCGGGTTTGTTACGGTTTTTTTAATATTATTATTTTGAGTGGTTTAATAGCATTTTTGTTGTATATTTGGGTTTTTAGGTATTGTGTAGCTTTTATTGGGGTCTAATAGGGGTTTTAGGGTTTATTACGATTTATTAGTGTTTATTAGGGTTTAGTAGTGGGATTTGCGGTTTATTGGGGTTTATTATGGTTTATTATTGGTTGGTAGGGTTTATTAGGATTTATTAGTGCTTATTAGAGTGATTTAGGGTGTATAAGGGTTTGTTAGGGTTTCTAAGGGTGTGTTAGGGTTTTTAAGGGTGGGTTAGGGTTTTTATGGACGGTTTAGGGTTTCTAACAGAGTGCTATGGTTTCTAAGCATTTATAAGGTTGTGATAGGGTTTCTATGGGTGTGTTGGGGTTTCTAAGGGTGTTCTAGGGTTTCTAAGGGTGTGTTCGGGTTTCTAAGGGTGTGTTAGGGTTTCTAAGGGTGAGTTAGTGTTTCTTAGGTTTGTTTAGGGTATTGTTAGGGTTTTTAGGGTTTTTTAGGGTTTCTAATTGTTTATTAGGGGTTATTTAGGGCTTCCTTATGATTTTTTGGGTTTATTGGGGTTTCATAGTGCTTCTTGGGGTTTGTTAGGGCTTGTTATGGTTTGTTAGGGTTTGTTAGGGTTTGTTATGTTTTTATCGGTTTTTGGGGGTTTGTTAGGGTTTGTTAGGGTATGTTAGGGTTTGTTAGTGTCTGTAATGGTTTTTAAGGTTTTTTAGAGTTTTTCATGGGTTTTAATGGTTTTTAGTGTTTATGGGGTTATTCATGGTTTTTTAGGGTTGTTTATGTAACACCCAAGACTTTTATGAGAAATATTCTGTTTTTATGTTATATAAATCATCAAAGGAATATTTCACTACACACAACACTAGCTTGGCTTGCTTTACACGTATCCGTGGCATTCCTCGATAGCTTGTGTCGTACGCAATACCGAGTTTCACTAAACAACGATATGCTATTAAAATATAATTAAAACTAGCAGTTATGAATAGTATTAACTAAATTTTGAATTTTATAAAATTATTATTCATCTTATACATTTTCTAGAACGTGTTAAGAGAACAAAATAAATTTTTCGGGTAAAATAAGTATTTTTCAAAAAATGCAGTTTTACCGCCTTTTGATGGCGCACCCACATTAAATCTAGTTTTTTACAAGTTTATAAGTTCAATTTGACAAAATAAAATTCTTCTTTATAATAAAGATATAAAAATTTACTTTGGATAAATTTTTCATATTATTCTGATAACTATCATATTTTAATGAATAGTAAAAACGCGCTATATTTTAATTAAAAACAACTTTTTTCATCGTAATAAATTATGTGGTTAAATAATAATATTTAATGGTTTCAAAGTATAAATAGAATATATTTTTACCATTTAATATAATTTATGTCATTAGCCTTGATTTTACATTGAATTCGTAGGTTAAATAAATTCAATCTTTGGCAATGTTTTAACTTTTTAAACCTGTTTGCTTAACAACGGGATTAATTTTAAATTAATTACTGAAACTTCTGTGTTTTGAATTTTTAAAAATTGATTCCATATTTGGAATCATTGGGTCCAAATTATGTTAATAGGCTACTTTTATTTTTTTTGATATTATGAATAGTAACTACGGTAATTTATTAATTCACTACGGTTAAAGGTAAATAGGGTAATTCAAGGTTAAAATAATATTATAATAATTCAAAATTACCTTGAAACTTGTATTAACCTTATTTTATGAGTATTGGCCGACCATGGGCATCCTTGGGTCGATTTTGGGACCCCATGGAGTCACTTATGAAACACAATGACACATTAGATTAATTAATTTAATGTAAAGACAAAATTGGAATTCACAAATAACGTTTAGTAATTAATTTTTATAAGGGGATATATAAATTATATTTTGGACTATAAATATTCATTGGAAAGCTAAAACGATTTCCTACATGTTTGTATTTTTATTATAATTTTTATACATCATATAAATTAAATTATTTATGACACAATAATGATGCAGTATTTACCTAATTAATAAATGATTTAAATAAATAAGATTAAAATGATTACAATGTCATCCAAAACCTGTACAATTCCTATTGGATGATTTTATTTCGAATATGAGTCATCTTATCTTCGACATTAAAGTGTTTTGGACCTCTTGAACCTGAAGATAAGTTTATAATAAAATAATATTTTCACACTTTCCTAAAGAGCCCCTCCACTCCCTTATAAAAGCAGACCACTTCTATGAAATTCCTCACACCTCTCAAGCCTTTTGGCTCATCCAAACTCTGACCAAATAAGCTCTCTACATCCCTATACTTCCCCTTTAAGCCTTACATTATGCAGAAGACTCTCCAAGAAGTCCTTTTGGTTCAAACCAAAGAAAGTTACCAAAATTAAAGGTAACGGTTTCTCTTAAGTTGTTTTCTTTTATTCTACTACTCCAACACCTAAAATCTTTTTAATCCTTTATTTTGTGACAAAACCAGTATCCTAAAAATACTAGTATGTTGTTATGAGAATTATTAGAACTACACTTACACACACCTCCATCTAATGGATGAAGAACATAATGTTTCTGTGATGGCAAACTAACGCCTCACGAAACGATGATTGTTCAATTTTCCCCTACCGCCTCTCATGGTGGCCATTATGATGGAAATGTATTTATATATAATATATAATATTTTTATTATATCTTTATGCTTATTTAATTCCCAATTATATCAATTCTTTACAGTTTCCATAGTCGGTAAATACGATAATCTCATTTGAGGAAGTCTGGACTATCGCCCCCTCAAAGTGATGTGATTCGTTAATACCTTATGTGGGATGTATAAAGGATGTGGTTAATGATATTATATATGATATTATACTGGAATTATAATATACCTATGTATCATTATGTTTTAATTCCATTAAAATAAGAAATAGAAATGAAAGTAGCGTTCATGCATACGTACAGCTTACCGTCTCCATGAACGGTGCGTTTCATTTCTTACCGCAATATGTTATGTACTATTATAAATGATTGTATATGCTGGATATATAATGAATGTATATGATATAAAAATCATGATTTACATTTTGGAGGTAAGTAAATCATGATATAAGTAATAATAACATCAAGAACAACAAGTCCAAACACGTATGATAAATAAGATGATTTTACACAAAACACTACTTTAACATTAATTTACATAAGAATGGGTAATATAAAGTCATAATTGAACCATATATGATATAATAACAATGAATATGATTCTTTAATAAGTCAATGACATTATTTAAATTATTATACAGGAGGTTCGGACTCTTACGAAGCAAATTGGACCTAAGGTAAGGGAAATATCACAATCTCATTTTTATTCGAGATTGTTTATACTTTGGAATTTACTGGGGTGTATTTTATCATCCAAATCCATGTTTCCTCAATATGTAATATTTATATCCTTCTAAAATAGTTTATATACAATTTAACCCTTCGGTGAGTTTTTAGTAAAAGATATGAAATGAATCTTTTGTCATTTTTCGTACGAGGTACTTTTTGACTTTTCTGACAAAAGTACGAGAAGAATGTTTTCTTTTAACTTATACGGCATAAACGGATTTTTAAAAACATTATTTCCAAGAATATTACCTTACAAGTTTTCAAGTTTATTTTTAATCAACTTCTTTTAGTTAGAATTTTATGACATGTTAAGAAATGAAAAGTGTTTTTGAAGTTGAAAGGATACTTTCCTCAAGAATGGAGTTCAAGTGCTTTATCAAAATTATTTTCCATCTAAGATAATATAGGGTTCTGTTTATATCCCTATTATTACATTGATTTTATTATGTTGTGATGGAATTATTTTTATGAATTCCTTTATCTTATATTAATTGTTTTATGATGTCATGTTGTTTAAGAATCACATTCTTACTACATGGGTTATGCAATGATGTATGATTTATGATTTTGTGGCACACATAAGAATGGTATCATTATGAGATGGGTGGGACCTATATCACCCTCCAATTCATTGGGTAAAGATTTTATATCTCATGAGATAGACATGGCTGGAACGACAGGTTAAACCGGTTCAGTGAAACAGGACTGAAACGAGGAGTGAACTCGGTTCAGAAATGGACTTTGTCTACTAAGATAGTCTTGGAAATGAGTCTTGACTAATAAGAAATGATTCTCTATGATTATGTGTGTATTCCACAAAGTTTCATGTTTTAAGTTATGATTATTGGGATTACATTTCACTACTATGATTTATCCCATGTTATTATATTGTGATCTGTTTTGCAGGTTAAGATTTCCAAAATGTTATGTTCTTATGAATGTGATGTGATTGATATTTATTTTGTTTACCCTTACTAAGCATTTGAGCTCACCCATTGTATGTTTTCTTTTCCCAGGCCAGGAAGAAGCTTATTAAGTAATATATTCCAAAAGGGACTATAGATATGATGAAATAAATGGGAGACAGTGTAGACGCTTTATGAACCAGTTGTTTATGTTTCCCAGTTTCTAAAGACACTATACCTATACGGTCCTTTAATGGTTTTGTTATATGTTGTAATAAGTATGCTTCAATTTTGAAGTAATAACAATGTATGTAAAGTATGGGTCGTTATAGTTGGTATCAGAGGAAAGGTATAGTCAACCTTTGGAAACTAGGATTTGAAATCCTTAGTAAGAATCCTAAGGTTATTTCTAAGCATAGAACACAATCTTAGTGTTTTCGAAATGACCATGAATAACCTAGGATAAGACCTTAAGTGTGAAATTTTATTCTTGATTATGTGGTTTTCCTATTATAATTAGTGTTGCTCACACTATTCATCTTGGTTTTAGTCAATGGCTGGAACCTGAAGGAACCGTGTTTATGCGGAATGCGGCGGACAATACAATGATTGTCCCCCTGAGCAACCAAATGTTATGGGAGATGGAATTAAAAATCTTGTAGCCATGCTCACACAACTTTCTCAAGCTATGAATCATGCAGGACTTCCAAACGAGAAAAGGAAGGAGCAACATTATGTTGAATCCTTCATGAGGCAGCGTCCACCTTCATTCAGCGAGTCTATTGATCCATTAGTTGCTGAACAATGGATTAGTACTACTGAAAAGATATTTTCTGTTTTTCAATGTTCTGAACATGATAAAGTCATCCTAGCAGTGTATCATTTGGAAGGAGATGCTGATCAATGGTGGGATCTTATTAAAAATACGAGGCAAAGGGATGAAATTGAGTCCATGGAATGGTACGAGTTCAAGAACTTATTTTTCAATAAGTACTTCCCTCGTATTCTCTGAAAAAAGATGGAGAAAGAGTTTCTTGAACTGAAGTAAAAGGATGATGAATCTGTTGGTACCTATGAAGCAAATTTTACAAGACTTGCAAGGTACGCTTTTGGTATTATTATCCAACCTGAGAGTAAGATCGATCGATTCTTTAGTGGCTTAAAACCAATTCTTCGAAGGGCGTTAGCCATAAGAGACTTCAATAGCTACGAGGAAATCGTTCTATGTGCTCTCAAAGTCGAGATGGAGATTGGAGTAACCCATCAGTCATATGGGTTTGATAAGAAGAGGAAAATGGAATTCAAAGGAAAATCTAAAGAGCACACTGAAAAGAAGATGAGATTTCCCTTATGCTCAAAGTGTGGAAAGAAACATGGAGGGAGTTGTCTTAAAGCGAAATGTAAATGTTTCAAATTTGGAAAGGAAGGTCATCAGGAATTTGAATGCCGCAATGATGGGAAGAAGATGTCTAATGATGCAAACAAAAGAAGGGACACACAGAATGAACCTACTACACTTCAATGTTTCAAGTGCAAGGAGATGGGGCTTTATGCCAATAAATTCCCAAATCCAAGGGTTGATGATGATGGTCGACGTCAACAAACTCTTAAGGCTAAAGACAAAGGAAAGTCACATGCAATTTCTATCATCGATGTGGAGTATGATAACGATGTGGTGAAAGGTACACTTACCATCCACTCTAAAGTAGAAAATGTTTTATTTGATTCTGGATCCACCCACTCTTTTATTTCTGAAGAATTTTCTAAGGGTATCACTGTATTACCTCAACAATTAGATGTTGAGTTGGCTGTGACAACTCCTAATGGCACAACAGTCGCATCAAAAGTTTATAATTCTTCCCCGATTGAAGTTTGTGGGAAAGTGCTTCCTACAAATCTTGTGATCCTTCCTATAGTGGAATTTGATGTGATTCATGGCATGGATTGGCTTTCTTTATATGGAGCTCATATCAATTTCCAAAGAAGGGAAGTCACATTTCATAAACAAGATCAATCTATGATCGTCTATCGATGCAAGGATGAACATAACCTTCCAGTGGAAATTTCTTCAATCTTATGGATCTTGATTCCACTTAATGAAGGTTATTTATCTCAAATGGTTGGTGAGAAACTCACAATTAAGAATATTCCCATTTTACGGGAGTTTGATGATGTCTTTCTGGAGGAATTGCCAGGTCTTCCACCAAATCGTGAAGTTGAGTTTTCAATAGAACTCGTACCGGGTGCTTTGCCTATTTCAAAGACACCTTATAGTATGGACCCAATTGAGTTGTAGGAATTGAAGAAGAAACTCCAAGAAAATATTGATAAGGGATTCATACGCCCTAGTGCGTCACCTTGGGGAGCACCTGTTCTGTTTGTTAAAAAGAAAGATGGATCAATGAGACTCTGCATTGATTATCGAGAACTTAACAAGATCACTATCAAGAACAAATATCCTCTCCCATGCATTGATGACCTATTTGACCAACTACGTGGAGCTCAATACTTTTCCAAGATTGATCTTCGTTCAGGGTATCATCAATTAAGGTTCAAAAGGGAGGATATACCAAAGACGGCTTTCCGTACAAGGTATGTACACTATGAATTTATAGTGATGCCATTTGGTCTTACTAATGCCCCTGCTATCTTCATGGATCTAATGAATAGAGTCTTTAGAGACTACCTTGATCAATTTTTGGTAGTCTTTATAGACGATATTATTGTCTATTCAAAGAGCAAGGAAGAACATGAAGATCACTTGAGAATTATATTGAAGACCCTGAGAAAGGAGAAGCTTTATGAAAAATTTACCAAGTGTGAATTTTGGCTTAAAAAAGTTGCTTTTTTGGGTCACATAATATCAAAAGAGGGGATATCTGTGGATCCAGCAAAAACAGAGGTTATTGAAAGATGGTCGAGACCAACAATAGTAACTGAGATCTGAATTTTTCTTGGTTTGTCTAGATATTATCGACGTTTTGTTAAATATTTTTCACGGTTATCTAATCCACTCACCAGGTTGACTCGAAAAGGAGTTAAGTTCGTATGGACGGATGAATGTGAAGAGAATTTCAAGGAGTTGAAAAGAAGGTTATCCAGTGCACCTGTACTCACACTTCCTTGTAGTGGAGAAAGGTTTGTGATCTACAGTGATGAATCCAAGAAGGTACTGGGATGTGTTCTCATGCAAAATGATATGGTGATAGATTATGCCTCACGACAGTTGAAAATCCATGAGCAAAATTACCCAACTCATGATTTGGAGTTAGCTGCGGTAATCTTTGCATTAAAGATTTGGAGGCATTACCTTTATGGTGAAAGGTGTGATATTTATACTGATCATAAAAGATTAAATTATATTTTCACACAAAAGGAGCTGAATATGCGTCAAAGAAGATGGTTGGAGCTAATTAAGGATTACGACTGCTCAATTCATTACCACCCTGGGAAAGTAAACAAGGTGGAAGATGCATTAAGTCGACAAGACCATGCCATTTTATCCATGATGAGGATAAAAAAAGATCCAATATTTATGGATTTACAAAGGATGGATCTTGGATTTATAATAGAAGGGGGAAAATCGTATCTTTCTCAAATGAATGTTTAACCATCTATACATGTGAAGATTAAAGAGGCACATAAAGAAGATGTAGAGTTACAAAAGAAGGTGAGAAATGTTCCTGAATTCAACCATGATTGTGATGGGATAATAAAGTTCAGGAATCGGGTTTGTGTTCCTCCCATCCCCGAATTAAAGAAGGAGCTGCTGGATGAGGCTCATAGTTCTTCATTCTCTATTTATCCTGGAAGCACGAAGATGTATAGGGACCTGAAAGAGTACTTCTGGTGGGATGGCATGAAAAGAGATGTTGTTGAATATGTCTCTCGATGCTTGGTTTGTCAGCAAGTTAAAGCTGAGAGGCAGAAGTCTAAGGGGATGTTACAACCATTACCCATACCCGAATGGAAATGGGAAAACATCACTATGGACTTTGTCACAGGACTTCCTAAAACATCCAAAGGAAATAATGCTATCTGGTTCATAGTTGATCGTCTTACAAAGTCTGCACACATCATTGCTATTAGAGAGGATTTCTCTCTCGATCATCTTGCCAGGATATATGTAAATGAAGTGGTAAGATTGCATGGAGTACCACTTTCTATTATATCTGATCGGGATCTGAGATTTACCTCGAAGTTCTGGCGAAGTCTTCAGCATACTCTGGATACATAGTTGAGTTGCAGCACTGCTTATCATCCTCAGACAGATGGTCAGTCTGAGAGAACAATTCAAACTATAGAAGATATGTTGAGAGCTTGCTCTATGGATTTCAAAGGTGGTTGGGATCAACACCTACCTTTGGTGGAATTTTCTTATAATAATAGCTTTCACTCCAGTATTCAGATGGCTCCTTATGAAGCTCTCTATGGAAACAAATGCAAGACTCCAACTTGCTGGGATGAAGTTGGGGAAAGAAAGCTATTAGGACCTGATCTCGATGATGAAATGGCAGAAAAGGTCAGATCTATTCAACAACACATAAGAGCAGCTCAGAGTAAACAGAAAATTTATGCCGACAACTGAAGAAAAGACCTTGAGTTTGAAGTGGGTGATAAAGTGTTCTTACGAATATCTCCCTGAAAGAGGGTCATGATATTTGGAAAGAAGGGGAAGTTGAGCCCTAGATATATCGGTCCTTTCGATATACTGGATCGTGTTGGGAAGGTAGCTTACCATTTGGCGCTTCCACCGAATCTCTCTCAAGTACACGATGTGTTCCATGTATCTCTCCTGAGAAAGTACATACCTGATCCTTCACATGTACTCAACTCAGATGTTGTACCGCTGGAGCAAGATCTTTCTTATGAAGAACAGCCGATAGAGATTCTGGATTGTAGCGAAAAAGTCCTAAGAAACAAGACCACTCACTTGGTGAATGTTTTATGGAGGAACCACCAATTAGAAGAAGCTACATGGGAGCTTGAGGATATGATGAGGGAGAGGTATCCTCATCTGTTTGTTACAAAGTGATGAATTTCGAGGGAGAAATTAATTTTAAGGGGGGTAGAATGTAACACCTGAGACTTTTATGAGACATATTCTGTTTTTATGTTATATAAATCATCAAAGGAATATTTCACTATACACAACACTAGCTTGTCTTTCTTTACACACAACTGCGGCCTTCCTCGATAGCTTGCGTCGTACGCAATACCGAGTTTCACTAAATAACGATATTATATTAAAATATTATTAAAACTAGCCGTTATGAATAGTATTAACTAAATTTTTAATTTTATAACATTATTATTCATCTTATACATTTTATATAATCTGTTAAGAGAACAAAATAAATTTTTTGGGTAAAATAAGTATTTTTCAAAAAATGCAGTTTTACCGCCTTTTGATAGCGCACCCACATTAAATCTATTTTTTGACAAGTTTATAAGTTCAATTTGACAAAATAAAATTCTTCTTTATAATAAAGATATAAAAATTTACTTGGGATAATTTTTTCATATTATTCTGATAACTTTCATATTTTAATGAATAGTAAAAACACGCTATATTTTAATTAAAAACAACATTTTTCATCGTAATAAATTATGTGGTTAAATAATAATATTGAATGGTTTCAAAGTATAAATAGAATATATTTTTACCATTTAATATAATGTATGTCATTAGCCTTGATTTTACTTTGAATTCATAGGTTAAATAAATTCAATCTTTGGCAATGTTTTAACTTTTAAAACCCGTTTTCTTAACAACGAGATTAATTTTAAATTAATTGCTACAACTTCTGTGTTTTGAATTTTGGAAAATGGATTCCATATTTGGAATCAGTGGGTTAAAATTATGTTAATAGGTTACTTTTATTTTTTTTGATATTATGAATAGTAACTACAGTAATTTTTTAATTCACTACGGTTAAAGGTAAATAGGGTAATTCAAGGTTAAAAGAATATTATAATAATTCAAAATTACCTTGACACTTGTCTTAACCTTATTTTATGAGTATTGGACGACCATGGGCATCCTTGGGTCGATTTTGGACCCCATGGTGCCACTTATGAAAGAAAATGACACATTAGATTAATTAATTTAATGTAAAGACAAAATTGGAATTAACAAATATCGTTTAGTAATTAATTTTTATAAGGGGCTATATAAATTATATTTTGGACTATAAATATTCATTGGAAAGATAAAAATATTTCCTACATGTTGGTATTTTTTTATAATTTTTATACATCATATAAATTAAATTATTTATGACACAATAATGACGCAGTATTTACCTCATTAATAAATGATTTAAATAAATAAGATTAAAATGATTAAAATATCATCCAAAACCTGTCCAATTCCTATTGGAGGATTTTATTTCGAATATGAGTCATATTATATTCGACATTAATGGGTTTTGGACCTCTTTAAACCTAAGATAAGTTTATAATAAAATAATGTTTTCACACTTTCCTAAAGAGCCCCTCCACTCCCTTATAAAAGGAGACCACTTATATGAAATTCCTCACACCTCTCAAGCCTTTTGGATCGTCCAAACTCTGCCAAAATAAGCTCCCTACATCCCTCTACTTCCCCTTGAAGCCTTAAATTAGGCAGAAGACTCTTCAAGAAGTCCTTTTGGTTCAAACCAAAGAAAGTTACCAAAATTAAAGGTAACAGTTTCTCTTAAGTTGTTTTCTTTTATTCTACTTCTCCAACCCCTAAAATCTTTTTAATCCTTTATTTTGTGACAACACCAGTATCCTGAAAATAAAATGATGTTGTTATGAGATGTATTAGAACTAAACTTACACACAACTCCATCTAATGGATGAAGAACATAATGTTTCTGTGATGGCAAACTAACGCCTCATGAAATGATGATTGTTCGATTTTCCCCTACCACCTCTCATGGTGTCCATTATGATGGAACTATATTTATATATAATATATATTATTTTTATTATCTCTTTATTCTTATTTACTTCCCAATTATATCAATCCTTTACGGTTTCCATAGTCGGTAAATTCGATAATCTCATTTGAGGAAGTGCGGACTACCGCCCCCTCAAAGTGATGTGATTCGTTAATACCTTATGTGGGATGTATAAAGGATGTGGTTAATGATATTATATATGATATTATACTGGAATTATAATATACCTATGTATCATTATGTTTTAATTCCATTAAAATAAGAAATAGAAATGAAAGTAGCGTTCATGCGTACGTACGGCTTACCGTCTCCATGAACGATGCGTTTCATTTCTTACCTCCATATGTTATGTACTATTATAAATGATTGTATATGCTGGATATATAATGAATTTATATGATATATAAATCATTATTTACATTTTTTAGGTAAGTAAATCATGATATAAGTAATAATAACATCAAAAACAACAAGTCCAAACACTTACGATAAATAAGATGATTTTACCCAAAACACAACTTTAACATTAATTTACATAAGAATGGGTAATATAAAGTCATAAGTGAACCATATATGATATCATAACAATGAATATGATTCTGTAATAAGTCAATGACATTATCTAAATCATTATACAGGAGGTTTGGACTCTTACGAAGCAAATTGGACCTAAGGTAATGGAAATATCACAATCTCATTTTTATCTGAGATTGATTATACTTTGGAATTTACTGGGGTCTATTTTATCATCCACATACATGTTTCCTCAATATGTAATATTTGTATCCTTATACAATAGTTTATATACAATTTTACCCTTCGATGAGTTTTTGTAAAAGATATGAAAGGAATCTTTTTTCATTTTTCATATGAGGCACTTTTTGACTTTTCCGACAAAAGTACAAGAAGAATGTTTTCTTTTAACTTATACGGCATGAATGGATTTTTAAAAACATTATTTCCAACAATATTCCCTTACAAGTTTTCAATTTTATTTTTAGTCAACTTCTTTTAGTTAGAATTTTATGACATGTTAAGAAAGGAAAAGTGTTTTTGAAGTTGAAAGGATATTTTCCTCAAGAATGGAGTTCAAGTGCTTTATCAAAATTATTTTCCATCTAAGATAATATAGGGTTATGTTTATATCCCTATTATTACATTGATTTGATTATTTTGTGATGGAATTATTTTTATGAATTCCTTTATCTTATATGAATTGTTTTATGATGTCATGTTGTTTAAGAATCCCATTTTTACTACATGGGTTATGTAATGATGTATGATTTATGATTTTGTGGCACACATAAGAATGGTATAATTATGATATGGGTGGGACATATATCTCCCTCCAATGCATTGGGTAAAGATTTTATATCTCATGAGATATACATGGCTGGAACGGCAGGTTAAACCGGTTCAGTGAAACAGGACTGAAATGAGGAGTGAGCTCGGTTCAGAAATGGACTTTGTCCACTAAGATAGTCTTGGCAATGAGTCTTGACTAATAATAAATGATTATCTATGATTATGTGTGTATGCCACAAAGTTTCATGTTTTAAGTTATGATTATTGGGATTACATTTCACTACTATGATTTATCTCATGTTATGATATTATGATCTGTTTTGCAGGTTAAGATTTCCAAAATGTTATGTTCTTATGAATATGATGTGATTGATATTTCTTTTGTTTACCCTTACTGAGCATTTGAGCTCACCCTTTATATGTTTTCTTTCCCCAGGTCAGGAAGAAGCTTATTAATTATGATATGCCAAAAGGGACTATAGATATGATGAAATAAATGGGAGACAGTGTAGACACTTTATGAACCAGTTGTTTATGTTTCCCAGTTTCTAAAGACACTATACCTATATGGTCCTTTCATGGTTTTGTTATATGTTGTAATAAGTATGATTCAATTTTGAAGTAATAAAAATGTATGTAAAGTATGGGTCGTTATAGTTTAGTTGTTCATGGTTGTCACAGATGTGTTGAGCTAGTCCCAAGATTCAATTTGATATGTGGTAGAGTTGAAACGAACACCCAAAGCAGATGTTATGGTCATTTGGAAGACATAAAACCCTTTTGGGACTTCAAGAACATGATAAGGTGTTCTTATTGGTCACAAATGTGTAGATCTAGTCGAAAGCGTCGATTTGATATATAGTAGATTTAAAACGGACTCCCATAGTAGAATTTATAGTCTATTGGAGGGTTTAAGTATCTTTTTAGGCCTTCAAGTATGTGAGAAATTGATTCAATGATTATAGGAGTGGAGGTATAATTTCAAGATTCGATTTGACATGTGGTAGGGGAAAAATGGACACCCATAGAAGAAGTTATGGCAAAACGGACACCATAAGCCAATCTTTTAACCATCCAAAGGGATTTGGGGTCTTTTGGGGGGTTGAAGAATGTCAAAAAGGGTTCGAGTGGTTACCAGAGTGTGTATATTTTCAAAATAATTTAGTTGATATGTGGTAGATCCAAAATAAACACACGTATCAGAAGTTATTGTCGTTTTAAATTGAGAAACTCTCCTAGCACCTAAAAACTAAGAAACCCACAAATCACTAAAATAGGAATAACTTCATTTTTGGGTGTCCGTTTGAGCTCTATAACTAGTCAAATAGAAGATCGTGAGATGATTGAGGGCCAAGTTTAGTAGAAACTATGAGAAGAGAAAATAAATATAAGATATATTAGTTATACCACTCCAAAAGAAGTCCAACTTCATAAGGCCATAACTTTCGCTCTGGTTGTCCTTTTGAGCTCTACCACACATCAAATCGAAGGAAACAAAGAGGTCTAGATAGAAATCCAACTATAACACAGTTTAAGTCATGTTTGAGACCCTAAAATCCTAGAAACCCATCATATGGCCTCCCAAACTCCATTACCATGTACGGATCTCTATCATTTTTTTTCTTAAAATGGCCATAACTTCTGATCTGTGTGCCTGTTCGGCCTCCGACACCTATTTTTATCGTAGTTCGTTCCATGATATTTAGTTTGACTATTCACGAAGAAGAAATGGACACCCAAAGAAGATGTTATTCCTTTTTCAATGACTCTGTGATTTTTTTAGGTTTTTTGAGACCGTATTTCTAGCATTTTTGTCCTGTCTGCTGTTTTTTCAAACAACTATAACTTATTATTATTGTTATTATAATTATTATCATTATCTCATCCACATACACATGCACATGCACGTGCGTTATTATTATATTATTATTACCATGAACAAGCACATGAAATGCCCGCAGTATATTTTATTATCTCACGCATTATTATTATTATTGTTATTATTATTATTGTGGTTGTTGTTGTTGTTGTTGTTGTTGTTATAATCATCACATGAAAATGCACATGCGAATGAACATACAGACACATTCAATGCACGTGTGTTATTCTATTATCACATGCGTTGTTGTTATTATTATTATTATTATTATTATTATCATCATCATCATCACATGAAAATGCAATGCACGAGCATTAATATTTACTACCATGCACGTGCACACATAATGCACATGCAATATTCTATTATCACATGCATTGGTACTATTACTATTATCACCACCACAACTAATATTATTACTACTGCTATTATTATTACTATCATCACATTCAAATGTAGATACACATGCGTTATTATTTATTATTTATTACAATGCAAGTGCATATGCAATGCACTTATATTATTCTTTTATTATAATTTTTATTATTAGAACAATTATTATTATTATTATTATCATTATCATTATTATTATCATTATCACATGGAAATGAACATGCATGTGCGTTGTTATTTATTATTTACTACCATGCACGTGCATGCGTTGTTATTATTATTATTACAATTAGTATTGTTAATATTATTATCAAATGTAAGTTCACATACACATGCATTTCCATTCTTATTTATTATTATTTATTTATTATTTACTATTATCCACGTGCACATGCAATGTACTTGTGTTATTCTACTATTATTATTATTATTACTATTATTACTCTTTGTATCATCAAATACAAATGAACATGCACGTGCGTTGTTATTTATTATTTATCACCATGCACGTGCATGCATCATTATCATTATCATTACATTAAATGCACATACACGATAATTATTATATATTATTTATTACCATGCACATGATAATGCAATGCACTTGAGTTATTCAAATATCACATGTGTTATTATTATTTATTCTCATGCATGTGCACACGCAATGCACTTGTGTTATTTTATTATCACATGTGTTATTATTTATTATTTATTATAAATCACATTCAAATGTACATTCTTGTGGACATTGTAATTATTTATTCTTTATTACCATGCACATACACATGCACATGTACATGCACATGCACATGCACTTGGATGTGCGTTATTATTTATTATTTATTATCATTCCACGCACATGCACATATACATGCAATTCACATGCGTTATTACTTATTATTTATTATTTATTTTCATTCACATGAAAATGTGAATGCATATGAACATGCACGTGCGTTATGATTTATTATTTAAACTATGCACCTGCATATGAACATGCATGTGCATTATTAAAACTGTTATTATTAGTGGTATTTCTAGGGTTTACTATCCTTTTTTAGGATTTTTAGGTGTTATTAACATTTATTATGGTTTGTTAGGGTTATAGGGTTTTTAATGGTATATTAGAATTTAATAGTTTTTGGTGGGGGTTATTAAGATTTTGTTAGGGTTTATTATGGTGTGTCAATATTTATTAGGGTTTATTAGGCATTTTTAGTGTTTTATTAGGATTGAGTTAGGTTTATTTGGGTATATTATGGTATATTTAGTCATGTTTAGGATTTATTATGGTTTATTATAGTTAATTATGGTTTATTAATTTTTAAGAGGGTATATTAGGGTTTTTTAGTGTTTAGTAGTGTTTATTCTTGATTATTAGCGCTTTTAAGATTTGTTAGGTTTTATTAGCATTTATTAGGTGTTTTAGGGATTTTAATGGTATATTTACATTCTTTAGGGTTTAGTGGGGATTATTATGGTTTATTATCGTGCGTTAAGGTTTATTAGTGTTGAGTAGGTATTTTAGGGTTTTATTAGGGTTGAGTCGGTATCTTTAAGGTTTTATTAGAGTTTATTAGGGTTGAGTATTGTTTATTAGGGTTTGTTAGGGATTTTTAGGGTTTATTAGTCTTTGTTAGTGTTTGTATTAGGGTATATGAGTGTTTTTTAGTTTTCTTTAATATATATGAGGGGTTGTTATGACCTTTTAGGTTTTATTAGTCTTTTTTTAGTGTTTGTGAGCATTTTTATGGGTTTGCTAGCTTTTATTTGAATATATTATGGTTTATTATTGTTTCTAGGGATTTTTAATGGTTTGTTTGCATTTTTTTGTTTATTGGTATTTAGTTGGGTTTTATTAGGTTTTTTATGGTGTGTCAAGGTTGATTAGGGTTGAGAAGGGTTTTTAGGGATTTATTAGGGTTTATTAGGAATTTTTAGGGTTTATTAGGGTTTGTTAAGGGATTATTAGTTTTTTTATTAGGTTATATTTGTGTTTGTTAGGTCTTTTTAGATAATCAAGCATGTTTTTATTGTTTGTGAAAGTATTGTTTTTGTTTGTGAGCATTATTTGGTTTCTTTGGTTATATTAGAGTTTATTATGGTTTATTAGGGTTTCTAGGGATTTTTAAGGCATATTTTTTTTTCTTTATTAGGTTATATTAGTGTTTTTAGGTCTTTTTAGGTAATATAGCGTGTTTTTATTGTTTTTTATGGGTTTTTTATTGTTGCTGAGAATTTTTAGGGTTTATTGGGTTATATTAGAGTTTATCAGGGTTTCTAGGGATTTTTAAGCTATAGTGGCATTTTTTCATTATTAGGGTTTTGTAGGGTTTTTTAGGGGTTATTATGGTGTGTTAATGTTTTTTAGGGTTGAGTATGGTTTATTTGGCCTAATTTATGGTTTATTAGGGGTTTTTAGGGTTTGTTTGGCATTTATTATGGTATGTTAGTGTTTATTAGTGTATATTAGGGTTGGTTAGGGTTTATTAGGTTTTCTTAATGTGTTTTTAGGATTTATTAGTTTTTAATATCAATTATTAGGGTTGAGTCAAGTTTCTTAGGATTTTAGGGATTATAAGGTGTTTTTAGGGATTATTAGAGTTTATTAGTTGTTTATTAGGGTTTAATTTTTTATATTATGTTATATTAGTGTTTAATATTTTTTAGGGGTTTAAAGCGTCTTAAGGGTTTTTGTATCATTTTTTAGGGTTTGTGTAGCGTTGATAGAGTTTATGTAGAATTTCTAGTGTTTATGTAGCATTTTTAGGGTTTAGTTTGTGGTTTTAGATTTTATGTATCATTTTTAGGGTTTATGTAACGTTTTAAGGGTTTATATAGCGTGTTTAGGGTTTAGGTTTAAGTTGCATTTTTTGGGGTTTATTTTGCATTTTCTGGGTTTATGTAGCATTTTTTTGGTGTGATGTAGCGTTTATGTTACATTTTTTAGGGTTTATGTAATGTTTTTAGGGTTCATGGAGTGTTTTTAGGGTTTATATTGTGTTTTTATGTTTTATGTAGAATTTTTTAATGTTTATATTTTGTTTTTAGGGTTTATGTTGTGTTTTTTAGGATTTATGTAGCGTTTTTAGGGTTTATATAATGCGTTTTAGTGGTGTTTTGGGTTCTTAACGGTTTTTAGTGTTCTTTAGAGTTTAATATGGTTCTTTAGTGTATATTAGGGTTCTTTAGGGTTTATAGGTGTTCTTTAGGATTTGTTATAGTTTATTAGCATTTTCATTGTATATTAGGGTTTTATTGGGCTTTTGTAGGCATTAATAGATTTTTCTAGAGTATATCCACTTTTTAAGGGTTATTTATGATTTATTAGGGTTTATTTTATTTATTAGGGTTTAGTAATGTGTATTTGGGTTTATTACAATTTATTAGTATTTATTTTGATTTGTTAGGGTTTATTGCGGTTTATGAGGGGTTTGTTATGCTTTGTTTCCGTTTGTTCGATTTATTTGGCGCTGCTAGGATTTTTTATGATTTATTTTGTGTTTTTAGGGTTTTTCACGATTTATTTTGGGGTTATTAGGGTTTTTTTAGGGATTATTAGTGGGTTGTAGAGTTTTGTAGGATATTATTTGGAGGTTTTTGAAGCGTTTTTTCAGGGTTGTTAGTGTTTTTAGTGATTATTAGGGTTTATTATGGTTTAATAGTGTTTTTATTGTATATTAGGGGTTTTAGGGATTTTTTAGCATTAATTAGAGTCTAATAGAGTTTGTTATTGTTTATTACAGGTTATTACGATTTATAAGTGTTTATTAGGTTTCTTTGGGTTTAATTGTGGATTTTGGGGTTATTAGGGTTTATTAGTGGTTCTTAGGGGTTATTAGTGGTTTTTAGGGTTTGTTTGGTTTGGTTAGGGTGTTGAGGGTTTGTTATAGTTTGTTTGAGTTGTTTGGGTTTTATGAAATTTTTTGGGTTTTATGGGTGTGTTTGGATTTTATCTGCTATGTTAGGATTATTTTAGCGTTTTTTGGGGTTTTGTTTAATTTTGTGGGTTTTGAAGCATTTTTTGGTTTTTTGTAGCAATTGCTAGGGTTTATGTAGTGTTGTTAGTGGATTTAGTGGTTTGTTAGGGGTTTATTAGGGGTTTCTTAGGGATTAAGATTTTATATTATGGTATTTTAGGGTTTAATATTTTTGAGGGTTTTGAAGTGTCTTTTGGGTTTTTGTAGCATTTTTTAGGGTTTGTGTAGCGTTGTTAGAGTTTATGTAGCATTTTTAGAGATTATGTATAATTTTTAGGGTTTAGTTAGCGGTTTTAGGTTTTATGTATAATTTTTTGGGTTTATGTATCATTTTTAGGGTTTATGTAGTGTATTAAGGTTTTAGGTTTTATGTAGCATTTTTTTGGGTCTATGTTGTGTTTTCTTGGTTTATGTAGCATTTTTAGGGGTGATTTAGCATTTATGTTGCATTTTTTAGGGTTTATGTAACGTTTTTAGGGATCATGTAGTGTTTTTAGGGTTTATATTGTGTTTTTAGGTTTTATGTAGCATTTTTTAATGTTTATGTTGCGTTTTTAAGGTTTATGTAGTGTTTTTTAAGGTTTATATAACAGTTCTCAGGTTTATGTTGTGCTTTAAGGGTTTAAGTAGCATTTTTTGTGTTTATGTTGCATTTTTTGGTTTATGTTGTGTTTTTAGGGTTTCTGTTGAATTTTTTAGGGTTTATGTAATGTTTTTAGGGTTTATGTATCTATTTATAGCGTTTTTTAGGGTTTTAATGGTTATTTATGGTATGTAGTGTTTTTAGGGTTTTTAAGGGTTTTTAACTCGTGTTTAGGGTTACTTATGGTATCTGATGGATTTTTAATGGTTTTTGGGGGGGTTTATGGGTTTTTTTGGGGTTGATATGCGTTGTAATGAATTTTAGTGTGTTTTAGGGTATGTTTGGGTATTGTACCAGTTTTTAGGGTTTATATAATATATTTTAGCATTTTTTGGGTTCTTTAGGGGTTTTTTGTGTTCATTAGAGTATAATATGATTCTTTAGGGTTTATTAGTGTTCTTTAGGGTATATTAGTGTTCTTTAGGATTTGTTACAGTTTATTAGAGTTTTTTATTGTATATTAGGGTTTTTTGGGCTTTTGTAGGCATTAATATATTTTCTAGGGTTTATCAACCTTTTTTATGGTTATTTAGGATTTATTAGGGTTTATTTTATTTATTAGGGTTTAGTAACGTATATTTGGGTTTATTATGATTTATTAGTGTTTATTATGATTTTTAAGGTTTTATTGGGGTTTATTAGTGGTTTTTTATGGTTTGTTTCAGTTTTTTATGTTATATTTGGCATTGTTAGGAATTATTATGATTTATTTGGGGTTATTAGGGTTTGTTACGAATTATTTTGGGGTTATTATGGTTTATTAGGGTTTATTAGTGGGTCGTAGGGTTTTGTAGGCTATTATTTGGAGATTTTTGTAGCGTTTTATCAGGTTTGTAAGGGTTTTTACTGATTATTTGGGTTTATTATGTTTTAATAGTGTTTTTTACTATATATTAGGGGTTTTAGGGATTTTGTAGCATTTATTACGGTGTGATAGAGTTTTTTAGGGTTTATTAAAGTTTATTACGATTTATTAGTGTTTATTAGGGTTTTTAGGGTTTAATAGTGGGTTTTATGGGTTATTAGGATTTATTAGTGGTTCTTAGGGGTTATTAGGGGTTGTTAGGGTTTGTTCGGTTTTTCTAGGGTTTTTAGGGTTTGTTACGGTTTGTTTGTGTTGTTTGGGATTTTATGCGTTTTTTGGGTTTTAAGGGTGTGTTTGGATTTTTTATGCTTTTTTAGGGTTATTTTAGCGTTTTTGGGGTTGTGTTGCATTTTGTGGGTTTTGAAGCATTTTTGGGGTTTTTGTAGCAATTGATAAGGTTTATGTAGCGTTGTTAGTGCCTTTAGTGGTTCTTTAGGGTTCTTTAGGATTATTAGGGATTTTAGGGTTCTTTACGGTGTATTGGGGTTTCTTTTGAAGTTTCTAGGGTTTTCTAGGGTGTTTTTAGGGTTTTTAAGGGTTTTTAGGGTTTTGTTAGGAATTTTTAGGCACTTAAGGGTTTTTTAGCATTTTTAGTTTTTTTTTTGGTTTTTTAGGGTTTTTGGAGGTTTTTTGATGTTTTTAGGGTTTTTAGGTTTGTTTTTGAGTTTTTTCATTTTTTTCATTTTTAGGGCTTTTAGGGTTTTTTAGGGTTTTAGGGTTTTTAGTATTTTTTTAGTGCATTTAGGATTTTTAGGGGGTTTATGTTTTTTTAGGGTTTTTATGGTTTTTTAGGGTTTTGTAAGGTTTTCCTAGGCCTGTTAGCGTTTTTTTGTGAATATTAGCATTTTAAATTCTTTAATAGCATTTTTGTTGTATATTTGGTTTTTTAGGTATTTTGTAGCTTTTATTGGTGTCTAATAGGGTTTTTAGTGTTTATTACGATTTATTAGTGTTTATTAGGGTTTAGTAGTGGGCTTTAGGGTATATTAGGGTATATTATGGTTTATTATTGGTTGGTAGGATTTGTTAGGATTTATTAATTCTTATTAGAGTAATTTATGGTGTTTAATGGTTTGTTTGGATTTCTAAGGGTGTGTTAGGGTTTCTATGGGTGGGTTAGGGTTTTTATGGGCAAGTTAGGGTTTCTAAGGGTATGCTATGGTTTCTAAGGGATTTTAAGGTTATGTTAGGATTTCTATAGTTGTGTTGGGGTTTCAAAGGGTGTTCTCAGCTTTCTATAGATTTCTTAGGGTTTCTAAGGGTGTGTTAGTGTTTCTTAGGTTTTCTTAGGGTTTTGTTAGGGTTTTAGTGGTTTTAGGGTTATGTTAAGGTTTCTTATCTTTTTTTAGTGTTTTTTGGGTTTGTTAGGGTTTGTTAGGGTTTGAAAGGGTTTGTTAGTGTTTATTAGGTTTTTTAGGTTTTTCATGTTTTTAATGGTTTTTAGTGTTTATGGGGTTATTCATGGTTGTCACAGATGTGTAGATCTAGTCGCAAGCTTCAATTTATATGTGGTAGAGGTGAAACAGACACATAGAGTAGATTTTATGGTAATTTGGAGGACATAAGGACCTTTTGTGTCTTTAATAACGTGATAAGGGGTTCCTATAGGTCACATATGTGTATATCTAGTCGAAAGATTCGATTTGATATATGGTAGAGGCAAAACAGACTCTCGAAGTAGAAGTTATGGTCTTTTGGTGGTTTTAAGTACCTTTTTAGGCCTTCAAAGATATGAGAATGTGCTTCAGTGGTTATATGAGAGTAGTTCTAGTCTCAGGCTTCAATTTGATATGTGGTAAAGGCAAAATAGACACCCATAGAAGAGGTTATTGCAAAACAGACACCATAAGCCAATATTTTAACCATCCAAAGAGATTTTGGGTCTTTTGGGGGGTCGAAGAATGTCAGAAAGGGCTAAAGTGGTTACCAGAGTGTGTATCTTTTCACAATATTCGATTTTATATGTGGTAGATCCAAAATGGACCCACGTATTAGAAGTTATTGTCGTATTAAATAGAGCAACCATCCTAGCGCATAAAAACCTAAGAAAAGCGCAACTCACTAAAATAGGCATAATTTCTCCTTAAGGTATCTGTTTGAGAGCTGTGGCTAGTAAAATTAAAGAACTTGAGATGAGTGAGGACCAAGTCTAATCAAAACTATGAGAAGATCAAAGAAACGAAAGATATATTAGTTATTCCACTCCAAAAAAAGTCCAACTTCAAACAGCCATTACTTTCACAACGGTTGTCCGTTTGAGCACTACCACATATCAAATCGAATGTAACGAAGGGATCTATGAAGAATTATAACTTGAAAAAAATTTCAAGTCTTGTTAGGGACCCTAAAATCCAAAATACCCATCATAAGTCCTCCAAAACTCCATTTTCGTGTCCAGATCCGTGAATATTTTTTCTTAAAATCGTCATAACTTCTGATCTATGTGTGTGCTCAGCCTTCAGCACCAGCTTTTATCATATTTCATTCCATGAGATTTAGTTTTACTATTCACGGAGAAAAAATGGACACATGATGAAGAAGTTATGCCTTTTTTAATGACTCTACGATTTTTTAAGTTTTTCGAGACACCATTTCTAGCACGTTTGTCATGTCTGCTATTTTTTCAAACAACTATAACTTATTATTATTATTATCATCATCATCATCATATCATGAAAATTTACATGCGCATGCACGTGCGTTACTATTATATTTTTATTATCATGCACATGCACATGCAACACGCACTTGTTATTTTATTATCACATGCGTTGTTATTATTATTGTTATTATTATTATTGTGGTTGTTGTTGTTGTTGTTGTTGTTGTCATCACATGCAAATGCACATCCAAATGCACATACACACACATTCAATGAACATGAATTATTCTATTATCACATGCATTGTTATTATTAATTTTATTATTACTATTATTATCATCATCATCACATGAAAATGCAATGCACAGGAGTTATTATTTATTACCATACACATGCACACGTAATGCACATGCAATATTCTATTATCATATGCATTAGTACTACTAATATTATCTCCGACACTAGTACTATTATTACTACTATTGTTATTATTGCAGTCATCACATGCAAATGAAGACACATGTGCATTATTATTTATTATTTATTACCATGTACGTGCTTATGCAATGCGCTTGTATTATTCTTTATTATTATTATAATTATTATCACAGTTATTATTATTATTATTATTATTATTACTATTATTATTATTATTATCATTATAATTATTATTATCATTATCACATGAAAATGCACATGCATGTGCGTTGTTACTTATTATTTACTACCATGCACATGCATGCGTTATTATTATTATTATTATTATTATTACAATTAGTATTATTAGTATTATCATCAAATGTAAATGCACATGAACAGGCATGTACGTTCTCATTTATTATTATTTATTTATTATTTACTATTATGCATGTGAACATGAAATGAACTTGTGTTATTCTATTATTATTATTATTATTATTATTATCATTATTATTATTCTTGTTGTTATTGTTGTTGTTTTTAACATCAAATACAAATGCACATTCACGTGCGTTATTATTTATTATTTATTACGACGCACGTGCATGCGTCATTATCATTATCATCACATGAAAATGCACATGCATGTGTGTTATTATAAATTATTTATTATCATGCACATGCAAATGCAATGCACTTTCTTTATTCTATTATCAAATGTGTTATAATTATTTATTCTAATGTACAGGCACATGAAATGCATGTGCGTTATTCTATTATCACATGTGTTGTTATTTATTATTTATTATCATTCACATGAAAATGCACATTCATGCAGACTTGGTTATTATCTATTGTTTATTACCATGCACGTACACATATCCATGCACATACACATGCACCTGCACTTGTATGTGCATTATTAATTATTAATTATTATTTATTATCATTCACATGCACATGCACAAACACATGAAATTCACAAGAAATATTATTTATTATTTATTATCATTCACATGCCAATGCGCAGGCATTTGCACATGCACGTGCGTTAGGATTTATTATTTAAACCATGCACATGCATATGCACAAACATGTGTGTTATTACTACTATTATTATTAGAGGTATTTTTAGGGTTTACATTTATTTTTTAGTATTTTTAGGTGTTATTAACATTTATTAGGGTTTGTTAGGGTTTTCGGATTTTTAATGGTATGTTAGCGTTTTTAGGGTTTGGTGGGGGTTATTAGGATTTTATTAGGGTTTATTATGGTGTGTTAAGGTTTATTAGGGTTTATTAGGTATTTTTATGGTATTATTAAGATTGAGTTGGGTTTATTAGGGTATATAATGGTATATTATTGTATTATTGGGTATGTTTGGAATTTATTAGGGTTTATTATGGTTCATTATGGTTTATTAATTTTTAAGAGGGTATATTAGGGTTTTTTAGTGTTTAGTAGTGTCATTTTGGGTTTATTAGCACTCTTTAGCATTGTTATTATTTATTAGCATTTATTAGGGGTTTTAGGTGTTTTTAATGGTATATTTTCATTTTTTACGGTTTAGTGGGGTTTATTATGGTTTATTATGGTGTGTTAAGGTTTATTTGGGTTGAGTAGGTATTTTTAGGGTTTTATTAGGGTTGATTTGGTATCTTTAAGGTTTTATTAGCTTTTATTAGGTTTTAGTATGGTTTATTAGGGTTTGTTAGGGATTTTTAGGATTTACTAGGGTTTGTTAGTGTTTTTATTAGGTCATATAAGTGTTTTGTAGTTTTTGTTAATATATATGAGAAGTTGTTATGAATTTTTGGGTTTTATTAGCATGTTTTTACTGTTTTTGAGAATTTTTAATGGTTTATTAGCTTTTATTTGAATTTATTATTTTTTATTAGATTTTCTAGGGCTTTTTAATGGTTTGTTTTCATTTTTTGTTGATTGGGGTTTAGTTGGGTTTTATTAGTTTTTCTTATGGTGTGTCATGGTTTATTTGGGTTAAGAAGGTATATTTAGGGTTTTATTATAGTTTTATCAAGGTTTATTAGTTTTTATTTGGGGTTTTAGGGATTTTTTTGGGTTTATTAGTGTTTGTTAGGGGTTTATTGTTTTTTTTGTTTTATTAGGTTATATTAGTGTTTGTTAGGTCATTTTAGATAATATAGCATGTTTTTATTGTTTGTGAGTGTTTAGTTTTTGTTTGTCGGCATTTTTTGGGTTTCGTAGGATATATTAGAGTTTATTATGGTTTATTAGGGTTTCTAGTGTTTTTTAAGGTATATTAACATTTTTTTGTCTTTATTAGGTTATAATAGTGTTTTTTGGTCTTTTTAGGTCATATAGCGCATTTTTGTTGTTTGTGATCATTATTTTATTATTTGTGAGCATTTTTGGGGTTTATTAGGTTATATTAGAGTTTATCAACATTTCTAGGGATTTTTTATGGTATACTAGAATTTTTTTCATTATTATGGTTTTTTAGGGTTTTATTAAGGGTTATTATGGTGTGTTAAGGTGTGTTAGGGTTGAGTAGGGTTTATTTGGCTTTTGTTATGGTTTATTAGGGCATTTTAGGGTTTGTTTGGGGTATATTAGGGTTTATTAGTGTTTTTATTGTCTATTAGGGTTGGTTAGGGTTGTTTAGGTTTTCTTAATGTGTTTTTATCATTTATTAGGTTTTATTATCATTTATTTGGGTTTATTAGGTATTTTTGGGGTTTTATTTGGGTTGAGTTGAGTTTCTTACAGCTTTAGGGATTATAAGGTGTTTTTAGGGATTATTAGAGTTTATTAGGTGTTTTTTAGGGTTTAATTTTTTATATTATGGTATATTAGGGTTTAATATTATTGATGGTTTTAAAGCGTCTTTATGGTTTTTAGCATTTTTTAGGGTTTGTGTAGCATTGTTTGAGTTTATGTATCATATTTATTGTATATGTAGTGTTTTAGGGTCTAGTTAGTAGTTTTAGATAGTATGTATCATTTTTAGGGTTTATGTGATGTTATTAGGGTTTATGTAGCATGTTTAGGGATTAGGTTTTATGTAGCATTTTTTAGGGTTTATGTTGTGTTTTCTAGGTTTATGTAGCGTTTTTAGGGGTGATGTAGCATTTATGTTGCATTTTTAGGGTTTATGTAATGTTTTTAGGGTTGATGTAGTGTTTTTAGTGTTTATATACAGTTTTTAGGTATTATGTAGCGTTTTTTAATGTTTATGTAGCATTTTTTAGGGTTTATTTTACAGTTCTAAGTTTTATGTAGTGCTTTTAGGGTTTATGTAGTGTTTTTGGGTTTATGTTGCATTTTTTGGTTTATGTTGCCTTTTTTGGGTGTTTGTTGCATTTTTAAGGGTTTATGTAACGTTTTTAGGGTTTATGTATCTATTTGAAGCCTTTTTAGGGTTTTAATGGGTTTTTATGGTTTTTAGTTTTTTTAGGGTTTTTAAGGGTTGTTAACAGGTGTTTGTGGTTTTTTATGGTATCTGATGTCTTTTTAATGGTTTGGGCGGGGGTTTATGGGTTTATTTGTGTTTTGGGATTGATAGGGGTTGTTAGGGATTTTTAGTGTGATTTTGGGTTCATTTGGGTATTGTAACAATTTTTAGGGTTTATATATTGTGTTTTAGCATTTTTTGGGTTCTTTAGTTTTTTTAGTGTTTTTTAGAGTTTAATATGGTTATTTAGGTTTTAGTAGTGTTCTTTAGGGTTTATTAGTGTTCTTTAGGATTTTTTAAATTTTATTAGAATTTTTTATTGTAGATTAGGATTTTATTGGGCTTTTGTAGGCATTAATAGCTTTTTCTATAGTTTATCAACCTTTTTTAGGATTTTTTCGGATTTATTAGTTTTTATTACAGTTTATTTTACTTATTAGGGTTTAGTAACATGTATTTTGGTTTATTATGATTTTTTAGGGTTTATTATGATTTGTTAAGATTTATTGCGGTTTATTAGGGGTTTTTATAGTTTTTTTTAGTTTTTTACGATTTATTTGGAGTTTTTAAGATTTGTTATGATTTATTTGGTGTTGTTAGGGCTTGTTACGATTTATTTTGGGGTTATTAGGGTTTGTTAGGGTTTATTAAGGGGTTATAGGGTTTTGTAGGCTATTATTTGGAGGTCTTTGTAGCGTTTTGTCAAGTTTGTTAGGGTTTTTAGGGATTATTAGAATTTATTATGGTTTAATAGTGTTTTTTGTTGTATATTAGGGGTTTTAGGGATTTTGTAGCATTTATTAGGGTCTAATAGAGTTTGTTAGGGTTTTTTTACTGGTTGTTACAATTTATTAGGGTTTATTAGGGTTTTAGGGTTTAATAGTGTGTTTTAGGGGTTATTAGGGTTTATTAGTGTTTCTTAGGGGTTATTAGTGGTTGTTGGGGTTTGTTAGGTTTTGTTATGGTTTTTAGGGTTTGTTACGATTTTTTGAGTTGTTTGGGGTTTTATGCGTTTTTTTTGTGTTTTATGGGTGTGTTTGGATTTTTTATGCTTATTAGGTAAATTTTAGTGTTTTTTGGGGTTTTGTCGTGTTTTGTGGGTTTTGAAGAATTTTTTGGTTTTTTGTAGCAATTGTTAGGGTTTATGTAGCATTGTTAGTGACTTTATTGGTTCTTTCGGGTTTTTAGGGCTATTTACAGTTTTTTATGGTGTATTAGTGTTTCTTTTGAGGTTTTTAGGGTTTTCTAGGGGTTTTTATGGTTTTAAGGGTTTCATAGTGTTGGTTAGGGTTTTGTAAGGCATTTTTAGGCATTTTAGGGTTATTTAGCATTTTTAGGGGTTTCATCTTTTTTGGATTTTTTTGAGGTCTTCTTATTGGTTTTTATGTTTGATTTCAGGTTTGTTCAATTTTTTGTGTTTTTAGGGTTTTTAGGGGTTTTTATGGTTTTTAGGTTTTTTTAGGGTTTTTAGGGTTTTTTGGCTTTTTTGGGGTTTTTGTGTTTGTTTGTTTTTAGGGTTTTAGGGTTTTTTTAGGGTTTTGTCAAGTTTTTTCAGATTTTTTATGGTTTGTTTCCAAATATTAGAATTTTGAATGGTTTAATAGAATTTTTGTTGTATATTTGGTTTTTTAGGTATTTTTTAGATTTTATTGGGGTCTAAAAGTGTTTTTAGGGTTTATTACGATTTATTTGTGTTTATTAGGGTTTAGTAGTGGGCTTTAGGGTTTATTAGGATTTCTTATGGATTATTATTGGTTGTTAGGGTTTTTAGGATTTATTATTACTTATTAGAGTGGTTTAGGGTGTCTAAGGGTTCTTTAGGGGAAGGGAAAAAATGTTGCCTCTCTCTCCTGGTCTCTCCCTCTTGACGCTGTGCTCTCTAGGGTTTCCTCCTAGATCCATTTATAGCAGCTCTCCTCTAGTGATCTTCATTTCCTCTTCGGCTGACTCCCTTTCGATCGCTCCCCCTTGGGTTGAGCTTCGCGAGTCAGTTAAGGAGGGAAACTTCATTTGCGGTGGAGAGAGATTGCGCTTCAAGATCTCTCGGTTGTTGGTGCTTCAACTGTCTCTTCTGGAAGATCAAAATTCTGGCGAGCATTGCTGGTTCTCCGGGCTTCGCGATGGAAGATGGAAGTTACAAAGGGTGTTGTGTTGATTTGATGTTGGCATGCTTGATCATGCGGTTTGGGTTATTAGATTTCTTGGTCTATGGCTTTTGCTAAAGGTAGCGGCGCAGATTCTTGTGATGCTTGGTGTCCAGTGGCCTGTGCGAAATCAAGGCGAGGCGAGGCCATGTAGCAGCGATCTTGGAATCAGTGATTCTTTGTGGCTTCTCCGACTCTATGACGGATCTTGGGGACGTGTGTTCGATGCTGTGTTGTGGGCCTTCAGATCTGCTCAGGGGATGCTGGAGGTGCTGTGAAAGCTAGAGGTTCGTATTTCTTGTTCCTATCTCTCGGATCTACATCACGCTGTTGGTGAAGGGATCGCCAGGTTATCATATATTTTGGATACTATGTTAGTCTATGATCTTCTGTTTTTTGGTGGGTTTGGATTTGAATTGCCGAGGATGCTGGTTCTTGGTTCGGGTGAGTGGAGTTGGATACTTCTTTATGGTGGTGGATGGTTTGGCTCTTAGTTGATGTTGGTGCTGGTTTCTGCTTCTGTTATGATGTTCTGTGTGCTGGCTATGCTTTGTGGTTTATGGGCTACTCGAAGGAGTGTCTGTGCTACAAATTCTTTCTTGTCCCAAATGATGGAGATTCTACGCCCCTCGTTGCGCTGCTGGCTGTGAGTTGATAGTTTTTTGGTTGTTTCTTGGTTGCGATGTGTTAAAGATATTTTTTCTGTTTCAATTACTGGTGGTTCTATTCTGCTGGAGATGTATCTTTCTAGTATGGTGGAGCTGGCTGATGGTTTGATGTTGCTGGTGTGCTGGGTGATGGATGATTCTTGGATGGGATGTGATGAAGGGTACTGGAATTTGTTGATGCTTGCTGCTTCGTTGTGCGATAGTGAAGGTGGAATTTATGACTACGGTGTTGGTGGTTTTGTGATATTGGTGGTGGTTGTGCTTGGTAAGGAGGCATTGGATGATGAAAATGGTGCTGAGAGATGTTGGTTGCTGTTTGGCTGGGAGAATGCAGGAGTTGGATGAGAGGTGAAGAAGCTGCTGTTGTGTTTGGTCTTTTGTGTCTTTTCCTTTCTTTGTTTTCCTTTTGGGGTTTGTTTTTTGGGTATGGTTTGTTTGACCATGCCCCTCCCCGGTCTGCAGTGTCCTCTTTTTCTTAATAAATTTTGGGGGGGTCAAGGAATATCCTGGTTCCCGCATCTGCTTTTCCCTAATGGTTCTTTAGGGTTTCTAAGGGTGTGTTTGGGTTTCTAAAGGTGTGTTGGGGTTTTTATGGGAGATCTTGGGTTTATAAGGGTGTTCTATGGTTTCTAAGTGTTTCTAAGGTTGTGTTATGGTTAATATGGGTCTGTTGGGGTTTTTAAGGGTGTGCTAGGGTTTCTAAAGGTGTGTTAGGGTTTCTAAGGGTGTGTTAGGGTTTCAGTGGGTGAGTTAGTGTTTCTTAGGTTTGCTTAGGGTTTTGTTAGGATATTTAGGGTTTTTTGGGTTTCTCTAGGTTTTTTTGGGATTATTAGGGTTTCTTAGTGCTTCTTGTGGTTTGTTAGGGCTTCCTAGAGTTTTTTAGGGTTTGTTAGGGCCTGTTATGTTTTTAGAGTTTTTTGGGGTGTCGTTAGGGTTTGTTAGGGTTTTTAGTGTTTTTAGGGTTTTTAGGGTTTGTTAGGGTTTTTCATGGGTTTTAATGGTTTCTAGTGTTTGTGGGGTTATTCATGGGTTTTTAGGGTTTTTTAGTTGTTCATGGTTGTCACAAATGTGTAGATCTGCTAGCATGCTTCAATTTGATATTTGGTAGAGGTGAAACAGACACCCACAGAAGAATTTATGGTCATTTGGAGGACTTAAGGACCTTTTGTAATTTATAGAATGTGATAAGGATTTCCTATTGGCCACAGAAGTGTAGATCTAGTCGAAAGCATCTATTTGATATATTATAGAGGCAAAACAGACTCTCGAAGTAGAAGTTATGGTCTTTTGGAGTGTTTAAGTACCATTTTGGGCCTTCAAGGATGTGATAAGGTGATTATGTGGTTATAAGATTGTAGTTCTAGTCACAAGATTCGATTTGATATGTGGCAATGGCAAAACTGACACCCATAGAAGATTTTATTGCAAAACGGATACCAGAAGCCAATCTTTTGACCATCCAGAGGGATTTTGGTTCTATTGAGGGGTTGAATAATGTAAGATAGGGTTCTAATGGTTACCAGAGTGTGTAAATTTTCACAATATTCGATTTGATATGTGGTAGATTCAAAATGAACATAGGTAGCATAAGTTATTGTCGTTTTAAATTGAGCAACTCTCAAAGTGCCAAAAAAACAAAGAAACCCGCAAACCACTAAAATAGGCATAACGTCTCCTTCGGGTATCCGTTTGAGTGTTGTGACCAGTCAAATAAAAGCTCTTGAGATGAGTGAGGACCATGTTTAGTAGAAAATATGAGAATATTGCATAAAGATACGATATAATAGTTATACCACTTCAAAAAAAGTTCAACTTCAAACAACAATAACTTTCACTCTAGTTTTCCATTTGAGCTCTACCACATATCAAATTTAAAGTAGCGAAGATATCTACGCAGAAGGATGACTTGAACATCGTTCAAGTAATTTTTGAGACCCTAAATTCCAAGAAACCCATTAAAAGGCCTCCAAAACACACATTTCTGTGTACGGATCCTTGTCAAATTTTTTGTAAAATGGTTATAACTCCTGATCTGTGTTTCTGTTCAGCCTTCGACACCTGTTTTTATCGTATTCTGTTCCTTGACATTCAGTTTTACTATTCACAGAGTGGATGTGGACACCCAAAGAAGTTATGCCTTTTTCAATGACTCTGTGATTTGTTAGGTTTTTCGAGACCCCATTTCTAGCATTTTTGTCATGCCTGTTGTTTTTTCAAACAACTATAACTTATTATTACTGTTATTATTATTATAATTATCATCATCTCATCCACATGAACATGCACATGCATGTGTGTTATTATTATATTTTTTGTACCATGCACGTGCACATGCAATGCACACACAATATTTTATTATCACATGCGTTGTTATTATTATTGATATTATTATTATTGTGGTTGTTGTTGTTGAAGTTGTTTTTGGTGTTGTTATTTTTATTATCATCACATGCATATACACTTGAGAAAGCACACACATGAACATTCAATGCATGTGCGTTATTCTATTATCACAAGTGTTGTTAATAATAATAATAATAATATTATTATTATTATTATTATCATCATCATCATCACATGAAAATGCAATGCACGGGCATTATTATTTATTACCATGATTGTGCACACGTATTGCACAAGCAATATTCTATTATCACATGCATTGGTACTACTACTATTATCACTACTACTACTACTACTACTATTTCTATTGTTGTAATTATTACTATCATCACATGAAAATGTAGATGCACATGCGTTATTATTTATTATTTATTACCATGCACGTGCATATGCAATGCACTTGTATTATTCTTTAATTATTATTATTATCACAATTATTATTATTATTATTATTATCATTATCATTATTATTATCATTATCACATGAAAATTCACAGGCATGTGCGTTGTTATTTATTATTTATTACCATGCATGTGCATGTGTTATTATTATTATTATTACAATTAATATTATTAATATTATCATCAAATGTAAATACACAAGCACATGCATGTACGTTCTTATTTATTATTATTTATTTATGATTTACTACTATCCACGTGCATAATAAATTAACTTGTGTTATTATATTATTTTTATTTTTGTTTGTATTATCAAATACAAATACACACGCACGTGCATTGTTATTTATTATTTATTGTTATGCACGTGTACGCGTCATTATCATTTTCATTACACGTAAATGCACATGCACGTGTGTTATTATATATTATTTATTATCATGCACATGAAAATGAAATGCACTTGCATTATTCTATTAGAACATGTGTTATTATTATTTATTCTCATGCACGTGCACACATGATGCATGGGCATTATTCTATTATCACACGTGTTATTATTTATTATTTATTATCATTCACATGCAAATGAACATTCATGTGGATTTGGTTATTATTTATTGTTTATTACCATGAAATACACATGCAAATGAACATGCACTTGGATGTGCGTTATTATTTATTATTTAGTATCATTCACATGCACATGCACATACACATGTACTTCACATGCGTTATTATTTATAGTTTATTATTTATTATCATTCACATGCAAATGCGCAGGCATACGCACATGCACGTGCATTATGATTTATTATTTAAACCATTCACATGAATATGCACATGCACGTGCGTTATTACTATTATTATTATTAGAGGTATTTTTAGGGTTTACTAGCATTTTTTGGAATTTATAGGTGTTATTAACAATTATTATGGTTTCTTAGGGATTTAGGGTTTTTAATGGTATATTGGAATTTTTAGGGTTTGGTGGGGGTTATTAGGATTTTATTAGGGTTTATTATGGTGTGTTAAGGTTTATTAGGGTTTATTAGGTATTTTTAGGGTTTTATTAGGATTGAGTTGAGTTTATTAGGCTGCACTACAAAACAAATGACTAATACCAACAGAAATTTATTGACAGAGAATATATCTGTTGGTACAAATGATCATTTCCAACAGATATTAAGTTTTATTGGTATTTATTTTTAATACCAACACTTATTTTTACCAACAGATATATCTATTGATATTGATCATTCAATACCAACAATTCTTTTACCATCAGTTAAATCTATCGCTTTATCATACTAATACCAACATTTTTTTATTAATATGTCAATATGTTAGTAATTATAACTATTATGAACAAATATTTTACCATCAATAAATTTTTTTACAATTAACCATTTAATAATAACATAAATATAATTATTAAAAACTTAAGAGAACCCGACTTTTTTATTATATTATTACTTCTACAACCAATGTAAATATGGATTTTTTGAGGTCTTATTAAAAATATCTCATTAACATTTTTTACTTTTCAATTTTCTAATATCAATTGGGTTTATATTGGTTAATGTTGTTCATTTGATAATCATTTAAATATTTTTTTTTTGAAATGAAATTTAAATAATTATGATATTTGATATATTTACATATATGTTTGTTATTCTCTACATACTTAGTAATTTAATATTCATATTTAAACCTAATAAACATAATAAAATAGTCAAAATAAATTTAAAAAATTAATAATTGAAATATAATAAATAAAGAACATAACAATCATTTTATTAATATTATTTTAATAATAATTTATATTCACGTATTGAAATTATATTTTATATTAAAAGAAAATTTATAATTTTTATAAAATTTTATACCATTCATATGTATATTTATTATATTGTTAATTTAAAAAACTAATTAAAATTTGATATTTATTTTATTTTATTTTATTTTTTAAAATCATTAACAATCCCCAACCCGAATTCACCCATCTCCAATGTGCAATCCACCCCAACCATTCCTCCTCCAGCGACCTGTAGCGTCGATGCCCTCCATTGACGCCGACACCGCCTCCTCCTTCCCGATCCCCCGCCTCCTCCGTGACTACCACTCCCCTCGTCGCCCTTCGCTGCATCCTCCACCACTCTCCATCTATGCCACCCACCTACTTCACGACCCCCACCACCTCCCTCCACGACCCACCACCTATGACATTGGCCTCCTCCACCGCGACCCTCCACACCCTCCACACTCTTTCAACGACCATCGTATCATCCCCACCGAAAGACCACCTCCCTCCCCAGCCTTCTTTTCTCGACCCCTGCCGTCCCTGACCTTCCCTGCTCGACCGCCGCCATCTCCGGCCTTCCCCACCTAACCTTCCCCATGTTAGGTATGCCTTAATCTTCCTTTTTTTTTTGAAATCTAGAATTTTTTTGTGTTATCACTAACATAGATTGGTGCGTCATCCGTGTGTGCAATCTATGTAGAATCTAGGTTGGTTTCTAAGTAGAATTCGGACGAGTTTCTTACTGTATGAAATATGGAATCTATGAATTTTGTGTGAAATCTAGAATCTATGTATTGTGTGTGAAATTACAAGGAGTCGATATGCTATCAAGATGAGTTTCTTCTTGTTCGACAAGCACTCACCCAACCTGCAAAGGTGGCCATTTTGTTCCACATTACAAGGAGTCAATAAGCTTTCAGGAATCCTCCACTTGTTTCACTGCAGAGTTTCTGTGAAGGGTTTAATTGCCTGTTCTCATTTCAATATAAATTTTATATCGGTATATTTACTTGAATTCATCTTTGTCATACACTGAGTTTTAGAAGCAAGGGGTTTTTTAGCTAGTGAACCTTCTCCGGGTGTATGAGTGTTTTCATGCAGAATAATTTGGATTCACGTGTAATTTGACAACTTATTTGCTATAATTTTATTATTTTATGTATCAAAACCCAAAAATATTATAATATGGTAGTGGAATGCATGATATTGATGATGGAATGTCAGAGCTTGTGCAGCTTAGAAGACATTATCGAGATTCTGGGTGTTTCCAGGTGGGGATGAATTACGTGGAATATTTTCTAAGGTTAACCCTGGATCGTTATTTCCTTTTATCATTTATTTTGTCACTACCTAATATTTCCTTCAACGCCTGCCCCTGCCCCTGCCCCTAAGGTTTGTTGTCATCTCCCTTTCTCCATATAAGTTCATCATTAACCTGTATAACCCTTGCACTAATGTTTCTTGTAATGGTGTGTGAAATCTATTGCTAAGAAGGGTGTGACTCAATGTTCTGCTATTCTTGTGAACATAAAAACAAATACTAGTAATGTATCATATTATGTTGTTTTGACTAAAATTATTTAGTTAAGTTATCTAGTTAGAATCATTGTTATTTTATTTCAGTGTTATTTGGGTAAATACTATTAAATGTGTCAAAGAAGATATGTTTGGATTCACTATTGTCAGTCTTAAGGGGATTATAAAAACAAATGAGCTCTTTGTGCTTGCATCTCAAGCTTTACAGGTGTTTTATATAACAAAATATAAAGTGAAAAATTAGCATGTTGTTGTCATTACTATACCAAGTGATTTATTTGAAATGGAAGAAGATATCATACAAGAAGTGTATGAATTACAAACTAACATCACAAGTAATGCCAATGATACATATATTTCCTTAGAGGATAATGCCCTAAAATTGATTTTTTTGAAATCCATTGATGCATTTTGAGAAGAACTCTTATGTTTTGGCGAGTCATATTTTCTATTTGTAGCTTTCCATATCAAGTCTTATGCGTGTCTCTGTTTTTGTTATGTGTCCTTTTTGACATGATCTTTTTTAATGGATCAATGTTTATATATTTTTATGAATTAGAAAATGGTAAATAAATCATCGTTTCCTGAGTCATTTATTGACCCTTTTCTTTCACTTTTCTAAATGCATATAATAGAATGAATGCATGTGAAAGGCTACACATTCAATAGGGAAATTTTTTCAGTGACTTTATATTTTATATCATGAATGAAAATGGATCCTTTTTCTCGAATCGTTGAGATCTTGTAATCTATAGATTGGACTTAGGATTCCTTCATTTCAATTCATCACTTTTTGTTTCATGTTTCTATTTCTTTTTAATGGAGGACATCAACATAAGGGTGTTTAAGTGAGGAATCACCGAGTATCATGACACTAGAAATTCCTCCCACCATCACCCATGTCTCAATCAAATATTATAGCGATAGGTAGAGGTTCTTCACCAATGAAATGTCATGAATTGAGAAAGGCTAAATCCCTTCCCTTGTCTTTGAATTCTAGGAGATCTATGTTGATATAATGAACTTTGATCCCAATTTCCTATTGTAATAAGGGGATTTGGAAGGGTTTACAAAGGGTACCTCGAGAGAAGAAAAAAGGTTCACTTTCTCCCAATTATTTTAATTTATTTAATATTTTGATTATTATTGTTTTGTAAAATGTTCCTTAGTATGGGGTTTGAAGCTAATTGAAAATATTGGATTGAAAGGTAACAAAAAATTCATGGTGGAGGTCCTCATGGTGAACCTTTGTCACTATACCAGCCTCCTAATATTGGAAGGTTTTTATGTTGAAGAGATCTGAGGATTATTTTCTATGAATAAATGGTTCTCTAGAGGATCATCTTCTTGGTATGTATCTTCATTTTGTGTTCATAAATCACATAAAAACTGATTCTTTAAACAATGCCTAACTGAAGAAACATTTCCTTAACCTGAAGCCCTTGGATTAGAATGCTAAGATAAAAAATACTTGCATGAGAAGGAAAACCTCCAAGTAATATACCATAATTTCAAAGCATTGATCATATTTTTGGATGATGAATTCAATCTAAATCTCTCTTATTTTAGGCTTCCCAATATTGTTCCAACTAGGGATAAGACCCATGTTTCCACAATGGAAATGGGGACATTTAAATATTATGCTCCTAAGTATGAACTGACTTGTCCATTGAATACCAAATCTAATGTGTACAAATTTAGTGTCATGTTTTGGAGATAATTGATAGAAGGAGTGTTATTGATAATGTTGGGCCCACTGATGAGCAAAATAGGATCCTATAAGTTATTATTTCAAACCTAATTTCAAGTCTAATTTTTTTATAAATCAAAGAAGATGATCCAACCTTTCAATTTTGGTTTTTAATTTTTTAATTTTATCAGATTTGTACATGGTCTCCAACATTTCATGTCCAAAACTTATGATAGTTTTGTTCTTTATGATATTTGTACATTTATCACTTGAATTTTCGAGACCTTATGTTTCATCTTCAATTGAATCTCAATTCCATTTATGATGGAGATGATATAACATGTTCATCATTGATTTAATCTGGATCCCAATTATATTAATACAATTTGATAATTTCCTTCAAGACCATCTTTGTAACTATATCCGTAGCGCCTAAGGTTTTCATTGCACTTAATGGTTCTCTAACTATTGAATTAAATTTCATTCTCAATTGGAATGTAGTGTCATTATAAATTGAAAGTAGCTTTACTTGATTACAAAATTTTATGCAGTGTTATAAGATTATAAAATTTTGAGTTATGTGTCACTCTTAATTGAAATTAGTGTCATGATCAATGTTTTGTGGTCACAGGTTATGTGTCACTCTTAATTGAAATTACTGATTCTGATTTTTTTTGTTTCAGGTTTATCCTAGTGGACCTGATGTTGGAGATGGAAGGAACATTATGGTGGGAGAGGGGGTTGTGGGAACCCATCCTGTAGTTGCAACACTCCTTTTTTTTGTTCTTCGTTGGTTTTAGAAGAGGTAATGGAGTATACGACTATGAAATCAAGGAAACCTTGTAAAGAGGACCACCTGGAGAAGATTCACAAGATCAGGATCACACTTTCCTAAAAAAATGTCAAGAACCTCGAAAAAGGTCTTATATTGTTTCCTTTCAATAATTTCCTATTTGATTTTCTATATTGATTATTAATTATATTTTGATAAAATATGGAATCTTTTATTCTCGTTCTAATTTTTTTCTTTAACATGGCTTGGGATGGATCTTTTTTCAATTAATTAGATCTTTATTCACTTAAAAAAATAAGTTTTCATTAGTTTTGATTTTACATCAACTCAACATGATTTTTTTGTACTTTTATACTGGCTCTCCACATGTACGGTCTTTATGTGGAAGAACATTAACCACTTTAAATTCTGTTTGAAATTAAATTTGTTCAAATACAAGTTCCAAAAATGAGGACTAGCTTCAATCATTCAAGAAAAGTTATATGATTAAAATGAAAAAATGGATGTAGTAATATGTAAAAGCCTAGTCCTTGGACCCAATGACTTATTATTTCTGTTATTTCAGAAGTGACTTTTTTCCATGTTTTTATGTTGTTTTCAGTGTGTGTTAATCTGGTTCGTGGTGACAAGTCCAAGCAGCCGAAAGTCAAGGGACCTGTTAGAATCCCTACCATGGTCCTTCACATAACTAACATGAAGTCCCTTTGTGGAGAAGGTATTTTATAATTTCTTCCTTGATCTCTTCCAAGATTTACCCCAAATTCATGAAAAGTTGATGTGTTGTCTCAAATTAGAAATTCAGCATTATGTTTTGGAATATTAAGTCAGTGAATTATTTTAATAACATTGTTGTGAATGTAAGTGATGGTTCAAGAAGGTTATGTCTTCATTGTAATCCAAGAGTAGAGTTTTTATGTGATCCTACAAGTTATATGTGGGTTTATATTCATATTTAAACATAACTCATATTGGAGTTTGTTTAATATCTTGATATTCTCTACTCTATTTCTTTTCTTTTGTATTAAATCTTATAAGGACCAACATATGGGATCTGTTTGAACTGCATGTGCGTGAGTGATGTACATCTCTCTGGATGTAGTGAAGAAAATCAGGTCCATCACAATCATGTCTAGGGTGGAGGTTGACGTCCCCATTGCTGATACTTTGATACTTTGAATTTCTTCAGCCTCTCAAACTCCAATGGTCTGAGAGACGCATTCTATAATTTTAGTTTGGAGAATCTCATTAATTTGGTGTTTGAATTCTGTCTTTATTAATTTTTTATTTTGGAAAACATTATTTATGGGGGTTGCATTTGATTTGGGAAACATTATATATAGATTAGAGTTTACATACCTCTAATGAAATATCAACAAGGATTATGAAAAATGCTTACTATGCAAATCATTTTTTATACCTTTATTCATATTTTGATTCCAATTCATGTAGATATTTTGCACTGATTTGAGTTAGAGTTAACTCATTGGTACTGGGGTATGGATGAGTTGTTGGTGCTCGCTGGTACATGGTGTGGCATGGAAGAGATGGAGTTGGATCGCTGGTCCTAAGGCAAGGATGAGTTTCTGGTGATCGTTGGTCCCTGATGTGGCATGTATGGGTGATGTTGGCATGGGGGGGATGGATTTTGTATTAATGGGTGTGATGGATCCTGTTGGGGGGATGGATTTTGTATTGATTCGTTTTGTAATGAATTTAATTATTAATATAATTATTATTTTTATAAGTTTGATAATGTGTCAAATTATTATTTGATTTAATAATTAAAACAAATGTATTATATATTATAAATTCATAAATATAATATGAAATTTTACTAGAAATAAATATTTATAATTTTTATTCAAATGTAATTCATATATAAATATTATATGTTAGTAATATTATTACCAACAGAAAAATTTGTCACCAAAACCTGTTGCTAAACACTTTAACCAACATAACAATTATCAGTTGGTATTATTATAATTACAATAGAATTGTTTTATCTATCGGAAAAAAATTTAGCAACAGAGTTTTTACTGAAAGTTTAGTGATAGAGACATATATGTTGGTAAAACATTTTACCAACAGAAAATGCACTTTTACCAATAGATATTCTCCTGTTGGAAAAAGTGAAATATTTTGTAGTGCTATATTATTGTATATTATGGTATATTTGGCTATGTTTAGGAATTATTTGGCTTTGTTATCGTTCATTATGGTTTATTAATTTTTAAGAGGGTATAATAGGGTTTTTTAGGGTTTAGTAGTGTTTATTTTGGTTTATTAGTGCTTTTAAGCATTGTTTGGTTATATTAGAATTTATTAGGGTTTTTAGGGCTTTTTAATGGTATATTTGATTTGTTTTGGGTTTAATGGTGTTAATTATGGTTTATTATAGTGTGTTAAGGTTTATTAGGGTTGAGTAGGTATTTTTAGGGTTTTATTAGGGTTGAGTTGGTATCTTTAGGGTTTTATTAGCGTTTATTAGGGTTGAGTAATGTTTATTAGGGTTTATTAGGGATTTTTATGGTGTACTAGGGTTTGTTAGTGTTTTTATTAGGGTATATGAGTGTTTTTTAGTTTTCCTTAATATATATGAGGGGTTATTATGACATTTATGTTTTACTAGTGTGTTTTTAGTTTTTATGAGCATTTTCTATGGTTTATTAGGTTTTATTAGAATTTATTATGGTTTATTTGGGTTTCTAGGGCTTTTAAATGGTTTGTTTGCGTTTTTTTGTTTATTGGGGTTTAGTTTGGTTTTATTAGGGTTTGTCAAGGTTTATTTGTGTTGAGATGTTATTTTTAGGGTTTTATTATGGGTTTATTAGGGTTTATTTGTTTTTATTAGGGTTTATTAGGGATTTTTAGGGTTTATTAGGGTTTGTTAGGGGTTTATTATTATTTTTTATTAGGTTATATTAGTGTTTGTTATGTCTTTTTAGATAATATAGAATTTTTTATTTTTTGTGAGCGTTTTTTTGTTTGTGAGCGTTTTTAGGGTTTCATAGGTTATATTAGTGTTTATTATTGTTTATTATGGTTTCTATGGATTTTTAAGGTATATTAGCGTTTTTGTATTTATTATTTTATATTAGTGTTTTAGGTCTTTTTAGGTAATATATCGTGTTTTTATTGTTTTGGTCATTTTTTTTGTTTGTGAGCATTTTTAGGGTTTATTAGGTTATTTTATAGTTTATAAGGTTTTATAGGGATTTTTTAAGCTGAACTAGAGTTTTTTTATTAGGGTTTTTAGGGGTTTTTAGGCGTCATTATGGTTTGTTATGGTTTTTTAGGGTTGAGTAGGGTTTATTTGGATTTATTTATGGTGTATTAGGGATTTTTTGGGATTTTTGGGGTTTATTATGGTTTATTTGTGTTTATTAGTGTCTATTAGTGTTTTTTAGGGTTGTTTAGGTTTTCTTAGCGTGTTTTTAGGGTTTATTAAGTTTTATTATCATTTATTAGTGTTTATTAGGTATTTTTGGGGTTTTATTAGGGTTGAGTAGTGTCTATTAGGGTTTTTAGGTATTATAAAGCATTTTAAGGGATTATTAGAGTTTATTAAGGGTTTATTAGGGTTTAATTTTTTATATTATGTTATATTAGTGTTCAATATTTTGAGGGTTCTGAAGTGTCTTTAGGGTTTCTGTCGCATTTTTTAGTGTTTCTGTAGCATTGTTTGAGTTTATGTAGCATTTTTTAGTGTTTATGTAGCGCTTTTAGGGTTTAGTTAGCGGTTTTAGGTTCTATGTAGAATTTTTTAGGGTTTATATAATGTTTTAGGGTTTATGTAGCATGTCTAGGGTTTAGGTTTTATGTAGCATTTTTACGGTTTATGTTGTGTTTTCTGGGTTTACATAGCATTTTTAGGGGTGATGTAGTGTTCATGTTGCCTTTTTTAGGATTTATGTAATGTTTTTAGGGTTTATGTAGTGTTTTTAGGGTTTATGTTGTGTTTTTAGGTTTTATGTAGTGTTTTTTAATGTTTATGTTGCATTATTTAGGGTTAATGTTACGGTTCTAGGGTTTATGTCGTGCCTTTTGGGTTTATGTAGTGTTTTTCGGGTTTATGTTGCGTTTTTTGGGTTTATGTTGCGTTTTTAGGGTTTATGTTTCATTTTTAGGGTTTATGTAATGTTTTTTGGGTTTATGTATCTATTTTTTTTCCTTTTTCAGGGTTTTAATGGTTGTTTATGTATGTAGTGGTTCTTAGGGTTTTTAAGGGCTGTTAACGGGTGTTTACAGTTTTTATGATATTTGACGGGTTTTCAATTGTTTTTTGGGGGTTTTTAAGGGTTTATTTATTTATTTTATTGAAAGGGGTTGTTAGGGTTTTTTTAGTGTTTTTAGGGTTTGTTGGGGCATTGTAGCAGTTTTTAGAGTTTATGTAATGTGTTTTAGCGTTTTTTGTGTTCTTTAGGGTTTTTTAGTGTTTTTAGAGTTTATTATTGTTTTTTAGGGTTTATTAGAGTTCTTTAAGGTTTATTAATGTTCTTTAAGATTTTTTACGGTTTATTAGCATTTTTTATTGTATATTTGGGATTTATTGTGAATTTGTAGGCATTAATAGCTTTTTCTAGGGTTTATCAACCTTTTTTATTGTTATTTAGGATTAATTGGGTTTCTTAGGGTTTATTTTATTTATTAGGGTTTATTAACATGTATTTGGGTTTATTAGGATTTATTAGGGTTTATTATGACTTATTAGCGTTTCTTGCGGTTTATTAGGGGTTTGTTATGGTTTGTTTCAGTTTGGTACGATTTATTTGTCGTTGTTAGGATTTGTTACGATTTATTTATGGTTGTTAGGGTTTGTTAAAATTTATTATTGGGTTATTAGGGTTTTTTAGGGTTTATTAGCGGGTTGTAGTGTTTTGTAGGCTATTATTAGGCGGGTTTTGTAGTGTTTGGTAGGGTTTGTTAGGGTTTCTAGTGATTATTAGAATTTATTAGGACTCAATAGTGTTTTTTATTGTTTATTAGGGGGTTTAGGGCTTTTGTAGCATTTATTAGGGTCTAATAGAGATTGTTATGGTTTATTACAGGTTACTATGATTTAATAGTGTTTATTAGGGTTTTTAGGGTTTAATAGTGGGTTTTAGGGGTTATTAGGGTTTATTAGTGGTTCTTAGGTGTTTTTAGTGGTTTGTTAGGGTTTGTTTGGTTTTGTTAGGGTTTTTAGGGTTTATTATAGGTTATTGTGATTTATTAGGGTTTATTAGGGTTTTTGGGTTAATTAGTGGGTTTCAGGTGTTATTTGGGTTTATTAGTTGTTTTTAGGGGTTATTAGTGGTTTTTTAGGATTGTTAGGTTTTGTTAGGGTTTGTTAGTACGTGTGTTATTCTATTTTCACACACGTTATTATTATCATTATTATCATTATCTTTATTATATTTATCATTATTATAATTATCATTATGGTTATTACTATTATTATTATTACTATTATCGTCACATGAAAATGCAGATGGACATGTGTTATTATTTGTTATTTATTATATATTATTTATTTACATGCATGTGCATATGTTGTAGTTGTTGTTATTATTACTACTACTACTAATACTACTACTATTATTATTATTATCATCACATGAAAATGCACAAGCATGTCCATTATTATTTATTACCATGCACGCACACACGCAATGCACCTACATTATTCTATTATCACATGCATTTTTATTATTACTGTTACTATTACTATTATTGTTATTATTGTGATTGTCATCAAATGAAAATGCAAATGCACATGTGTTATTATTTATTACCATACACACGCACATTCAATACATGTGTGTTATTATATTATCCCATGTGCTACTATTATTAATATTACTATTATTTTTATTTTGATCATCACGTGTGATATGAGTTATTATTTATTATCATGCACTGCACATGCAATGCACGTGCGTTATTCTATTATCAAATGCATTGTTGTTATTATTATTATTGTTATTATTACTACTACTACTAATACTATTATTATTATTATTATCATCTCATGCAAATGCATTATTATTTATTTTTTATTACCATGTACGTGCACATGCAATGCACACATGTTATTTTATTATCACATACGTTGTTATTCTTATTGTTATTATTATTATTGTGGTTGTTGTTCTTGATGATGATGTTGTTATTATCATCACATGAAAATACATAAACACACACATTCAATGCACAAATGTTGTTCTATTATCACATGCGTTATAATAATAATAATAGTAATTATTATTATTTTTAGCATCACCATCATCATCACATGCAAATTGCAATGCACACGCACTATTATTTACTACCATACATGTGCACGCGTGATGCACATGCAATATTCTCTGATCACATGCATTGGTACTACTACTATTATCACTACTACTACTACTGTCGTTATTCTTATTATGATCACATGAAATGCAGATGCATGAGCAATATTATTTATTATTTATTACCATGCATGTGCATATGCAATGCACTTATATTATTCTTTTATTATTATTATTATTATTATTATCATAGTTTTAATTATTGTTATTATTATTATTACAATTATTATTATTATCATTATCATTATTATTATCATTATCACATGCAAATCCACATGCATGTGCATTGTTATTTATTATTTATTATCATGCATGTGTAAACGTTGTTATAATTATAATTATTACAATTAGTATTATTAATATTATTATAAAATGTAAATGCACATGCACATGCATGCACGTTCTTATTTACTATTATTTATTTATTATTTACTACTATGACCGTGCACATGCAGTGCACTTGCGTTATTCTATTATTATTATTATTGTTGTTGTTGTTGTTGTCTGTATCATCAAATACAAAGCACGTGCACGTGCGTTGTTATTTATTATTTATTACCAGGCATGTGCATGCATCATTGTCATTATCATTACTTGTAAATGCACATACACATGCATTATTATATATTATTTATTATCATGCACATGAAAATGCAATGCACTTGAATTATTCTATTATCACATGTGTTATTATTATTTAATCTCATGCATGTGCATACACAATGCACTTTCATTATTCTAATATCACATGTGTTATTATTTATTATTTATTATCATTCACATGAAAATTCACATTCATGTGGACTTTGTTATTATTTATTGTTTTTTACCATGCACTTTCACATGCACATGCACATGCACATACACTTTGATGTCCGTTATTATTTATTATTTATTATCATTCACATGCCCATGCACATACACATTCAATTCACATGCGTTACTATCTATAATTTATTATTTATTATCATTCACATGCAAATGTGCATGCATATGCACATGCACGTGCGTTATTATTTATTATGTAAACCAGGAACATGCATATGTACATGCACATGCATTATTACTACTTCTATTATTAGAGGTATTTTTAGGGTTTAATAACATTATTTAGGATTTTTAGGTGATATTAACATTTATTATGGTTTGATAGGGTTTTAGGGTTTTTTAAAATTGTATTAGTGTTTTTTAGGGTTTGGTGGGGGTTATTAGAATTTTATTAGGGTTTATTACGGTGTGTCAATGTTTATTAGGGTTTATTAGGTATTTTTAGGGTTTTATTGGGATTGAGTTGGGTTTATTAGGGTATATTATGGAATATTATTGTATATTTGGGTATGTTTAATATTTATTAGGGTTTATTATGGTTCATTATGGTTTATTATTTTTTAAAAGAGTATATTAGGGTTTTTTATTGTTTATTTGTGTTTATTAGGGTTTATTAGCGCTTTAAGCTTGGTTAGGTTTTGCTAGCATTTATTAGGGATTTTAGGTCTTTTTAATGGTGTATTTGCATTTTTTAGGGTTTAGTGTGGTTTATTATGGTGTGTTAAGGTTTATTAGGGTTGAGTAGGTATTTTGAGGGTTGAGTCAATATCGTTAAGGTTTTATTAGGTTTTATTAGGGTTGAGTATGGTTTATTAGGGGTTTTTAGGGATTTTTATGGTTTACTAGTGTTTGTTAGTGTTTTTATTAGGGTATATGAGCGTTGTTTAGTATCTGTAAATATATATGGGGGGTTTTTATGACTTTTTTGGGTTTTATTAGTATGTTTTTAGTGTTTGTGAGCATTTTTAATGGTTTATTTGCTTTTCTTTGAATTTATTATGGTTTATTAGGGTTTCTAGGGCTATTTAATGGTTTCTTCGCTTTTATTTTGTTTATTAGGGTTTAGTTGGGTTTTATTAGGTTTTGTTATGGTGTTTCAAGGTTTAATAGGATTGAGAAGGTATTTTTAGGGTTTTATATGGGTTTATTTGTTTTTATTAGGGTTTATTAGAGATTTTTAGGGTTTATTAGGGTTTATTAGGGGTTTATTAGTTTTTTTGTCTTATTAGGTTATATTAGTGTTTATTAGGTCTATTTATATATTATAGTGTTTTTTATTATTTGTTAGCGTTTTAGAGTTTCTTTGGTTATATTAGACTTTATTATGGATTATTAGGGTTTCTAGGGATTTTTAAGGTATATTAGCATTTTTTGTCTTTATTAGGTTATATTAGAATTTTTAGGTCTTTTTAGGTAATATAGTGCATTTTTATTATTTGTGATCATTTTTTATTGTTTGTGAGCATTTTTAGGGTTTATTATGTTATATTAGAGTTTATCAGGGTTTCTAGGGATTTTGTAATGTATAGTAGCATTTTTTTTTCTTTATTAGGGTTTTTTAGGGTTTTATTAGGGGTTATTATGGTGTGTTAAGGTTTGTTAGGGTTGATTATGGTTTATTTGGCTTTATTTATGGTTTATTAGTGCTTTTTAAGGTTTTTGGGGGTTTATTAGGGTTTATTAGTGTTTATTGGTGTCTATTAGGGTTGGTTAGGGTTTTTTAGGTTTTCTTAACTTGTTTTTAGGGTTTATTAGGTTTTATTATCATTTATTAGTGTTTATTAGGTATTTTTTGTGTTTTATTAGAGTATATTTGAGTTTCGTAGGGTTTTTAGGGATTATAAGGTGTTTTAAGGGATTATTAGAGTTTATTTGGGGTTTATTAGGGTTTAACTTCTTATATTATGTTATATTAGGGTTTAATGTTTTTAGGGTTTTAAAGCATATTTAGGGGTTTTGTAGCATTTTTTAGGGTTTGTGTAGTGTTGTTAGAGTTTATGTAGCATTTTACTATTTATGTAGAGTTTTTAGGGTTTAGTTAGTAGTTTTAGATTCTATGTATCATTTTTAGGGTTTATGTAACATTTTTAGGGCTTGTGTAGCGTGTTTAAGCTTTAGGTTTTATGTAGCATTTTTAGGGTTTATGCTGCGTTTTTTGGGTTTATGAAGCATTTTTTGGGGTGATGTAGCGTTTATGTTTCATTTTTTAAGGTTTATGTAACTTTTTAGGGTTCCGGGAATGTTTTTAGGGTTTATATTGTGTTTTTAGGTTTTATGTTGCGTTTTTTAATGTTTATGTTGCATTTTTTAGGGTTTATGTTGTGTTTTTTAGGGTTTATGTTATAGTTCTAGGGTTTATGTAGTCCTTTTAGGGGTTATGTAGCGTTTTTTGGGTTTATGTTGCATTGTTTGGTTTATGTTGCGCTTTTACGGTTTTTGTTGCATTTTTTAGCGTTTATGTATTGCTTTTAGGCTTTATGTATCTATTTGAAGCCTTTTTTGGGTTTTAATGGTTTTTTATGGTTTGTAGTGTTTTTAGGGGTTTTAAGGGTTGTTAACGGGTTTTTATGGTTTTTTATGGTATCTGATGGATTTTTAATGGTTTTTTGGGGGTTTTATGGGTTTATTTGTTTTTTTGTTTGGGATTGATAGGGTATGGTAGGGTTTTATAGTGAGTTTTATCATTTGTTTGGGTATTGTAGTGGTTTTTAGGGTTTATATAATGTATTTTTTGCATTTTTTTGGATTCTTTAGGGTTTTTAGTGTTCTTTAGCATTTAATATGGTTCATTAGGGTTTATTACGGGTTTTAGGGTTTATTATTGGTCTTTAGGTTTTGTTACATTTTATTGGATTTTTGTATTGTATATTAGGGTTTTATTGGGCATTTGTATGAATTAGTAGTTTTTTCTATGTTTTATCAACCTTTTTAGGGTTATTTTGGATTTATTAGTGTTTATTAGGGTTTTATTTATTTATTAGGGTTTAGTAACGTGTATTTGGTTTTATTACGATTTATTATGGTTTATTATGCTTTGTTAGGGTTTATTGTGGTTTATTAGGGGTTTGTTATGGTTTGTTTTAGTTTGTTACGATTTATTTGGAATTTTTTGGATTTGTTACAATTTATTTGTTGTTTTTTGGGTTTGTTACGATTTATTTTGGGGATATTAGGGTTTGTTAGGGTTTATTAGTGGGTTGTAGGGTTTTGTAGGCTATTATTTGGAGGTTTTTGTAGCGTTTTGTCGGGTTTGTTAGGGTTTTTAGTGATTATTAGGGTTTATTATGGTTTAATAGTGTTTTTTATTATATATTAGGTGTTTTGGGTATTTTTTAGCATTTATTACGGTCTAAGAGAGTTTTTTAGGGTTTATGACATGTTATTATGATTTATTAGTGTTTATTAGTGTTTTTAGGGTTTAATAGTGGGTTTTAGGGGTTATTAGTGTTTATTAGTGGTTCTTAGGGTTTATTAGTGGTTGTTAGGGTTGGTTAGGTTTTGTAAGGGTTTTTAGGGTTTGTTACATTTTTTTAGTTGTTTGGGATTTTATGCATTTTTTTGGGTTTTATGGGTGTGTTTGGATTTTTTATGATTTTTTAGGGTTATTTTAGTATTTTTGGGGTTTTTTTGTGTTTTGTGGATTTTGAAGCATGATTATGGTTTTTAGCAATTGATATGGTTTATGTAGTGTTGTTAGAGGATCTAGTTGGGATACCCCGATTTGTTAACTTTCGAACAAGTATAACTTCTGATCCGGATGTCTGTTAGGCCTGTACCACATATCATATCGAATATTGTTTCATTTTCTTCAATTGGACTGGTTGTGGGGTTGAAACAGGCATCTAGATTAGAATTTATGGTCATTTTAACATTCTATGGCTTTTCAAATACACATATATATGTATTTATTCGTAAATATATATGTGTTTGTGTGTGTGTGTCTGTGTGTGCCTGTGTGTGTGTATTGTATATATGTATGTATTTATTTTTTTATAAACACACATAAAAAAAATATTTTATAAATGTATTTAAAACTAATCATATAAATATATATTAATATAAAAATAAATACATGGATAAAAAACATATTAATATAAATATATATTAATATAACAATGAATATATATACTAATATATGAATAAATATATATGTATTAATATAAATAAATATATTTATATTAATATGAATCCATATTAATATACAAATAAATTTAACTATTTATATAAATAAATAGATATATCATTAAATATAGAAAAAATGAAATGGCTTAGTGGTAAAGGTGCAGGTACGCAAGGGGGGAGGTCACGGGTTTGTGTTCCGGTGGAGATAATGAGATACCGCGCGTGTGGGGGATGCGCGGGAAGGGTAGCACGCAGAAGATATTGTGGGGGTCCGCCTAGAGCTGTTGGGGGGGGGGGGGGGGTCAAGCGCTGTTAAAAGCTCCCCCTCCCCCACATTATATAAATATTTTTATATTTTTTAGTTTTTTTAGTTTTTTTGAATTTTATGAGCGCTTTTTAGAAGCACTGATAAAGTGGTCTTTTATCAACACTTTTTCTAGTGCTCATAAAAGGGACCCCCCTATATCCTTGTCTCGATTAACAGTGCTTTTTTTTAGCGTTGTTAATGCACTTTTCTAGAACTGATAAAGGTTGTTCTTTTAGTAGTGTGCACACGTAATGCACGTGCGTTATTCTATTATCACATGTGTTATTATTTATTATTTATTATTATTTACATTCAAATACACATTCATGTGGTCTGGGTTATTATTTATTGTTTATTTCCATGCACATGCACATGCACATGCACATGCACTTGTATGTGCATTATTAATTTTTATTTATTATCATTCAAATGCACATGCACATACACATGTAATTCAGATGCGTTATTATTTATTATCACTCACATGAAAATGCGTAGGCATATGCACATGCACATGAATTATTATTTATTATTTAAACCATGTACATGCATATGCAGATGCACGTGTGTTATTACTATTATTATTATTAGAGGTATTTTTAGTGTTTACTAGCATTTTTTAGGATTTTTAGGTGATATTAGGATTTATTATGGTCTGTTAGGGTTTTAGCATTTTTAAGGGTCTATTAGCATTTTTTAGGGTTTGGTGGGGGTTATTAGGACTTTATTATAGTTTATTATGGTGTGTCAAGGTTTATTAGGGTTTATTAGGTATTTCTAGGGTTTTATTAGGATTGAGTTGGGTTTATTAGGGTATATTATGGTATATTATCGTATATTTGTGTATGTTTAGGATTTATTAGGGTTTATTATGGTTTATTAATTTTTAAGAGGGTATATTAAGGGTTTTTAGGGTTTAGTAGTGTTTATTAGGGTTTATTAGAACTTTTATGCTTTGTTAGGTTTTATTAGAATTTATTAGGTGTTTTAGGTATTTTTAATGATATATTGGCGTTTATTAGGGTTTAGTGGGGTTTATTATGGTTTATTATGGTGTGTTAAGGTTTATTAGGGATGACCAGATATATATAGGGTTTTATTAGGGTTTAGTAGGTATCTTTAGGGTTTTATTCGGGTTTATTAGGGTCGAGTAGGGTTTATTAGGGTCTGTTAAGGATATTTAGGGTATACTAGGGTTTGTTACTCTTTTTATTAGGGTATATGAGTTTTTTTTAGTTTTTTTAATATATATATGAGTGTTTTTTAGGACTTTTTATGTTTTATTAGTGTGTTTTTAGTGTTTGTGAGAATTTTTTATGGTTTATTAGGTTTTCTAGGGCTTTTTAATGGTTTTTTTTGGGTTTTTTTGTTTATTGGGGTTTTTTGGGTTTTATTAGGTTTTATTATGGCGTGTCCAGGTTTATTAGGGTTGAGAAGGTATTTTTAGGTTCTTATTATGGTTTTATTAGGTTTTATTAGTTATCATTAGGTCTCATTAAGGATTTTTAGGGTTTGTTAGGGTTTGTTAGGGGTTTATTAGTTTTTTTGTTTTGTTAGGTCATATTTGTGTTTACTAGGTCTCTTTAGATAATATAGCGTGTTTTTATTGTTTGTGAGCATTTTGTTATTGTTTGTGAGCTTTTTTAGGGTTTCATAGGTTATATTAGAGTTTGTTATGGTTTATTAGGGTTTTTAGGGTTTTTTAAGGTTTATTAGCATTTTTTGTTTTTATTTGGTTATATTAGTGTTTTTAGGTCTTTTAGGTAATATATCGTGTTTTTATTGTTTGTGATCATTTTTTTATTGTTTGTGAGAATATTTAGGGTTTATTAGGTTATATTAGTGTTTTTTAAGGTTTCTAGGAATTTTTTAAGGAATACTAGCATTTTTTTTAGGGTTTTGTAGGGTTTTATTAGGGGTTACTATGGTGTGTTAAGGTTTTTTAGGGTTGATTGGGGTTTATTGGGATTTATTTAAGGTTTATTAGGGTTTTTAGGGTTTGTTTTGGGTTTATTAGGGTCTATTAGTGTTTGTTAGTGTCTATTTGGGTTGGTTAGGGTTGTTTAGATTTTCTTAACGTGTTTTTAGGGTTTTTTAGGTTTTATTATCATTTATTAGGGTTTATTTGGTATTATTGGGGTTTTATTAGGGTTGAGTAGAGTTTCATAGGGTTTTTAGGGATTATTAGAGTTTATTAGGGTTTTATTAGGGGTTTATTAGGGTTTAATGTTTTATATTATGGTATATTAGGGTTTAATTTTTTTGAGGGGTTTGAAGCATCTTTAGTGTTTTTATAGCATTTTTAAGATTGGTGTAGCGCTTTTTGGGTTTAGGTAATGCTTCTAGGGTGTGTGTAGTGCTTTTAGGGTTTATGTAGCATCTTTTGGGGTTATGTTGCGTTTTTTGGTTTATGTTGTTCTTTTAGGGTTTTTGTTTCATTTTTTAGTGTTTATGTAACGTTTTTAGGGTTTATGTTTCTATTTGAAGCCTTTTTTAGGGATTTAATGGTTTTTTATGGTTTGTAGCATTTTTTGGGGTTTTAAGGGTTGTTAACATGTGTTTATGGTTTTTTGGTATCTTATGGATTTTTAATGGTTTTTGGGGGGTTTATGGGTTTATTTGTTTTTTTGGGATTGATAGGGATTGTTAGGGTTTTTAGTGTGTTTTAGTGTTTGTTTTGGTATTGTAGCGGTTTTTAGGGTTTATATAATATGTTTTAGTGTTTTTTGGATTCTTTAGGGTTTTTAGCGTTCCTTAGAGTTTAATGTGGCTCTTTAGGGTTTTTAGGGGGTTTTAGGGTTTATTAGCATTCTTTAGGATTTGTTATAGTTTATTGGAGTTTTTTATTGTATATTAGTGTTTTACTGGTCTTTTGTAGGAATTAATAGCTTTTTCTAGGATTTATCAACCTTTTTAGGGTTATTTAGGATTTATTAGGGTTTATTAGGGTTCATTTTATTTATTAGGGTTTAGTAACATTTATTTGGGTTTGTTACGATGTATTATGGTTTATTATGATTTTTTAGGGTTTATTGGGGTTTATTAGGGGTTGTTATGGTTTGTTTCAGTTTGTTACGTTTTATATGGAGTTGTTAAGATTTGCTAGGATTTTTTTGGGGTTGTTAGGGTTTATTACGATTTATTTTGGGGTTATTAGGGGTTTTAGGGTTTATTAGTGGGTTGTTGGGTATTGTAGGCTATTATTTGGAGATTTTTGTAACGTTTTGTCGAGTTTATTTGGGATTTTAGTGATTATTAGGGTTTATTATGGTTTAATAGTGTTTTTATTGTATATTAGGGGTTTTGGGGCTTTTGAATCATTTATTAGGGTTTAATAGAGTTTATTAGGGTTTATTATAGGTTATTACGATTTATTAGTGTATATTAGTGTTTTTAGGGTTTTATAGTGTGTTTTATGGGTTATTAGGGTTTATTAGTGGTTATTAGGGGTTATTGGTGGTTTTTAGGGTTTTTTAGGTTTTGTTAGGGTTTTTAGGGTTTGTTACGGTTAGTTTGAGTTGTTTGGGGTTTTATACATTTTTTGGGTTTTATGGGTGTGTATGGATTTTTCATGCTTTGTTAGGGTTATTTTAGCATTTTGGGGTTTTCTTTGTGTTTTGTGGGTTTTGAAGCAATTTTTAGGTTTTTGTAGCAGTTGATAGGGTTTATGTAGCGTTGTTAGTGGCTTTAGTGGTTCTATTGGGTTCTTTAAGGTTTTAGGGTTCTTTAGGTTGTATTAGGGTTTTCTTTGTGGTTTTTAGGGTTTGTTAGGGGGTTTAGGGTTTTTAAGGGTTTCATAGGGTTGGTTAGGGTTTTGTTAGACATTTTTAGGCAGTTAGGGTTTTTTAGCATTTTATTGGTTTTTGGGTTTTTTGTGTATTTGGAGGTTTTTAATGGTTTTTTAGGGTTTTTAGGTTTGTTCTTGGGTTTTTCGGGTTTTTTAGTTTTTTTGGGGTTTTCGGGGTTTTCGGGTTTTTTATGGTTTTTAGGATTTTTTATGGTTTTTAGGGTTTTTGTGGTTTTTAGGTTTTTTAGGGTTTTTTTGGGGTTTTATGAGTTTTTTAGGGTCTTGTCAGGTTTTTCTGGGTTTGTTAGGGTTTTTTTGTGAATATAGGCATTTTGAATGGTTTAATATCATTTTTGTTGTATATTTGGGCTTTTAGGTATTTTTTAGCTTTTATTGGGGTCGAGTAGGGGTTTTAGTGTTTATTAGGATTTTTTAGTGTTTATTAGGGTTTAGTAGTGGGATTTAGGGTTTATTAGGGTTTATAATGGTTTATTATCCATTTGTAGGGTTTATAAGGATTTATTAGTTATTATTAGAGTGATTTAGTGTGTCTATGGGTTTGTTAGGGTTTCTATGGGTGTGTTATGGTTTCAAAGGGTGGGTTAGGGTTTTTATGGGTGGGTTAGGATTTCTATGGGTGTGTTATGGTTTCTAAGGGTTTTTATGATTGTGTTAGGGTTTCTATGGGTGCATTGGGGTTTCTAAGGGTGTGCTAGGGTTTATAAGGGTGTGTTAGGATTTCTAAGGGTGTGTTAGGGTTTCTAAGGGTGTGTTAGTGTTTCTTAGGTTTTTTTAGGGTTTTGTTAGGGTTTTTTGGGGTTTTAGGTTTATGTTAGGGTTTCTTATGGTTTCTTATGGTTTCTTAGTGGTTTTTAGGGGTTCTTCAGCTTTTTTGTGTTTATTGGGGGTTCTTAGTGCTTCTTGGGGGTTGTTAAGGATTGTTAGAATTTGTTAGGGTTTTTTAGGTTTTCTTATGTTTTTTAGTGTTTTTTGGGGTTTGGTAGTGTTTGTTAGGGTTTTTTAGTGTTTATTAGTGTTTGATAGGGTTCGTTAGGGATTGTTAGGGTTTTCCAAGGTTTTTAATGGTTTTTAGTGTTTATGGGGTTATTCATGGTTTGTTAGGGTTATATAGTTGTCCATTGCTTCCAAAAATGTGTAGAGTTAACCGCATGCTTCATTTTTATATGTGGTAGAGGTGAAACGAACACACAGAGCATAATTTATGGTAATTGGGAGGACTTAAGGACCTTTTGGGTCTTTAAGAACGTGATAGGGTGTTCTTATTGGTCACAGATGTGTAGATCTAGTCGAAATCTTCGATTTGATATATGGTAGAGGAAAAATGGACTCACGGAGTAGAAGTTATTGTCATTGGGAGGGTTTACGTACCGTTTTGGGCCTTAAAGGATGTTTTAAGGTGCTTCAGTGGTTATAGGAGTGTAGGTCTAGTCTTGAGATTCAATTTGATATGTGGTAGAGGCAAAACGGATACCCTTTGAAGAAGTTATTGCAAAACGGACAACAGAAGCCAATCTTTTGACCATCCCAAGGGGTTTTGGGTCTTTTGGGGGGTTGATGAATGTCAAAAAGGTTTCCAGTGGTTACCCTCATAGTGCCTAAAAACCCTCCTAGCAGAAGTTATTGTCGTTTTAAATTGAGTAACCCTCCTAGCGCCTAAAACCTAGGAAACCTGCAACTCACTAAAATAGAAATAACTTCTCCTTCGTGTGTCTGTTTGAGTGATGTGACTACTAAAATCGAAGCTCGTGAGATGATTGAGGACCAAGTCTAATAGAAACTGTGAGAAGATCAAAGAAATAGAAAATATATTAGTTATACCACTCCAAAAAAAGTCCAGCTTCAAATGGCCATAACATTCACTGTAGTTGTCCGTCTGAGCTCTACCACATATCAAATCGAAGGCAGCAAAGAGATCTACGCAGAGGGATAACATGAGAAAAGTTCAAGTCATGTTTGGGACCTTAAAATCCCAAAAACCCATAAGAAGGCCTCCAAAACTCCATTTATGTGTCCGGATCCCTGTCAATTTTTTTTAAAAACGGTCATAACTTTTGATCTGTCTGTCTGTTTGGCCTCTGACACCTGTTTTTATCGTAGTTTGTTCCATTAGATATAGTTTCACTATTCACATAGTGGAAATGGACACCTAAAGAAGATGTTATTCCTTTTTTAATGACTCTATGATTTGTTAGGTTTTTCAAGACACTATTTCAAGCACTTTTGTTCGGTCTGCTGTTTTTTCAAACAACTATAACTTATTATTACTCTTATTATTAATGTTATTGTTATCATCATCTCATGAAAATTCACATTCACATGTAAGTTCATTATTATTATATTTTTATTACCATGCATTTTCACATGTGATGCACACACATTATTTTATTATCACATTCATTGTTATTATTATTGATATAATTATTATTGTGGTTGTTGTTGTTGTTATTGTTATTATCATCACATTAAAATGCACATACACGCACATTCAATGAATGTGTGTTATTCTATTATCACATGCATTGTTATTATTAATATTATTATATCATCATCATCATCATCATCATCATCATCACATGCAAAGGAAGTGCACATGAGATATTATTTATTACCATACACATGCACATGTAATGCACATGAAATATTCTATTATCATATGAATTAGTACTACTACTATTATCACCACTACTACTATTATTACTACAACTGCCATTATTATTACTATCATCACATGAAAATGTAGATGCACGTGCATTATTATTTATTATTTATTACCATGTACGTGCATATGCAATGCACTTGTATTATTCTTTTATTATTATTATTGTTACTATTATTATCATCACAATTATTATTATTATTATTATTATCAGTATAATTATTATTATCATTATCACATGAAAATGTACATGCATGTGCGTTGTTATTTATTAATTATTACCCTGCACGTGTATGCATTATTACTATTATTATTACAATTAGTATTATTAATATTATCATCAAATGTAAATGCACATGCACATGCATGTGCATTCTTATTTATTATTATTTATTTATTAGTTACTACTATGCACGTGCACATGAAATGCACTTGAGTTATTCTATTATTATTATTATTCTTGTTGTTGTTGTTGTTGTTGTTGTTGTTTGTATCATCAAATACAAATTCACATGAATGTGTGTTGTTATTTATTATTTATTATCATGCACGTGCATACGTCGTTATCATTATCAATACACGTAAATGCACATGCACATGCGTTATTATATATTATTTATTATCAAGCACATACAAATGCAACGCACTTGTGTTAATCTATTATCACATGTGTAATTATTATTTATTATGACGCACGTGCACATGCAATGCACGTGCGTTATTCTATTATCAAATGCATTATTATTTATTATTTATTATCATTCACATGCTAATGCACATTCATGTGGACTTGGTTATTATTTATTGTTTATAACCATGCACCTGCACTTGCACATGCACATGCACAAGCACATGCACTTGTATGTGTGTAATTATTTATTATTTGTTATCATTCACATGCACAAGCACATACACATGAAATTCACATGCGTTATGATTTATGATTTATTATTTATTATCATTCACATGTAAACGCGCACACATATGCCCATGCACGTGCATTATGATTTATTATTTAAACCATGCACATTCATATGAACATGCACTTGCGTTATTACTACTGTTATTATTAGAGGTATTTTTAGGGATTACTATCATTTTTTAGGATTTTTAGGTGTCATTAACATTTATTATGGTTTGTTATGGTTTTAGGATTTTTTTAATGGTATATTTTCATTTTTAGGGTTTGGTGGGGGTTATTAGGATTTTATTAGGGTTTATTATGGTGTGTCAATGTTTATTAGGGTTTATTAGGTATTTTTAGGATTTTATTAGGATTGAGTTGAGTTTATTATGGTATATTATGGTATATTTGGGTATGTTTAGGATTTGTTAGGGTTTATTATGCTTCATTATGGTTTATTAATTTTTAAGAGGGTATATTATGGTTTTTTATTGTTTAGTAGTGTTTATTCGGTTTTGTTAGTGTTTTTAAGCTTTGTTAGGTTTTATTTGTATTTATTAGAGGTTTTAGGGCTTTCTAATGGTATATTTGCATTTTTTAGGGTTTAGTGGGGTTTATTATGGTTTATTATTGTGTGTAAAGGTTTATTAGGGTTGAGTAGGTATTTTTAGGGTTTTATTAGGGTTGAGTCGGTATCTTTATGGTTTTATTAGGATTTATTATTGGTGAGTACGGTTTATTAGGGGTTGTTAGGGATTTTTAGGGTTTACTAGGGTTTGTTAGTGTTTTTATTTCGGTATATGAGTGTTTTTAGTTTCTGTAAATATATATGAGGGGTTGTCATGACTTCTTTGGTTTTATTGGTGTGTTTTTAGTTTTTGTGAGCATTTTTAATGGTTTGTTAGTTTTTATTTGAATTTATTATGTTTTATTAGGGTTTCTAAGACTTTTTAATGGTTTGTTTTGGTTTTTTTGTTTATTGAGGTTTAGATGGGTTTTTTTAGGTTTTTTTATGGTGTGTCATGGTTTATTGGGATTGAGAAGGTATTTTAGGGTTTTATTATGGTTTTAATAGGGTTTGTTAGTTTTTATTAGGGTTTATTTGAAATTTTTAGGGTTTATTAGGTTTTTTTAGGGGTTTATTAGTTTTTTTGTTTTATTAGGTTATATTAGTGTGTGTTAGGTATGTTTAGATAATATAGCATGTTTTTATTGTTTGTGAGAATTTTGTTTTTGATTGTGAGTATTTTTAGGGCTTCTTAGGCTATATTAGAGTTTATTATTTTTTATTAGGGTTTCTAGGGATTTTTAATGTGTATTAGAATTTTTTTTCTTTGTTAGGTTATATTAGAGTTTTTAGGTATTTATAGGTAATATATCGTGTTTTTATTGTTTGTGATTGTTTTTTATTGTTTGTGAGCGTTTTAGGGTTTAATAGGTTATATTTGAGTTTATTTGGGTTTCTAGGGATTTTTTAAAGTATACTAGAATTTGTTTCTTTATTAGGGTTTTGTTGGGTTTTATTAGTTGTTATTATGGTGTGTTAAGGTTTGTTAGGGTTGAGTATGGTTTATTTGGATTTATTTGTGGTTTATTATGGGTTTTTAGGGTTTGGTTGGGGTTTATTAGTGTTTATTAGTGTTTTTTATAGTCAATTAGGGCGAGTTAGGGTTGTTTAGGTTTTCTTAACGTTTTTAGGGTTTATTAGTTTTTATTATCACTTATTAGGGTTTATTAGGTATTATGGGGGTTTATTAGCGTCGAGTGGAGTTTCTTAGGGTTTTTAGGGATTATAAGGTTTTTTAGGGATTATTAGAGTTTATTAGGGGTTTATTAGGGTTTAATTTTTTATATTATGGTATATTATGGTTTAATATTTTTGAGGGTTTTAAAGCGTCTTTAGGGTTTTTGTAGCATTTTTTAGTGTTTGTGTGGTGTTTTTAGAGTTTATATAGAATTTTTAGTGTTTGTGTATTGTTTTTAGGGTTTAGTTAGTAGTTTTAGATTTTATGTGTAATTTTTAGGTTTTAGGTAACGTTTTTAGGTTTTATGTAGCGTGTTTAGTGTTTTGGTTTTATGTATCATTTTTAGGGTTTATGTTGCGTTTTTGGGGTTTATGTAGCGTTTTTAGGGGTGATATAGTGTTTATGTTGCATTTTTTTAGGGTTTATGTGACGTTTTTAGGGTTCATGTAGTGTTTTTAGGGTTTATATTGTATTTTTAGTTATTATGTAGTGTTTCTTAAAGTTTATGTTGTGTTTTTAGGTTTTATGCTTTGTTTTTAGGGTTTATGTTACAGTTCTAGGGTTTATGTAGTGCTTTTAGGGTTTATGTAGCATTTTTTGAGTAATGTTGTGTTTTTATGGGTTTCGTACCATTTTTAAAGGTTTATATAATGTTTTTAGTGTTTATATATCTATTTGAAGCCTTTTTTAGGGTTTTAATGGTTGTTTATGGTTTGTAGTTTATTTAGGGTTTGTAAGGGTTGTTAACAGGTGTTTATGGTTTTTTATGGTATTTGATGGCCTTTTAATATATTTTTTGGGGGGCGGGGGTTATGGGTTTATTATTTTTCGGATTGATATGTGTTGTTAGGGTTTTTAGTGTGTTTTAGGGTTTGTTCGGGTATTGTAGCAGTTTTTAGGGTTTTATAATATGTTTTTGCATTTTTTGAATTCTGTAGGGTTTTTTAATGTTAGTTATAGTTTAATATGGTTCTTTAGGGTTTATTGGGGTTCTCTAGGGTTTGTTAGTGTTCTTTAGGATTTTTTATAGTTTATTAGCATTTTTTCATGTATATTAGGGTTTTATTCAACTTTTTTAAGCATTAATATCCTTTTCAAGGGATTATCAATCTTTTATAGGGTTATTTTGGATTTATTAAAGTTTATTAGGGTTTTGTAATGTGTATTTCAGTTTATTACGATTTATTAGGGTTTATTATGATTTGTTAGGGTTTATGTCGATTTATTTGGGGTTTGTTATGGTTTGTTTCATTTTTTTACTATTTATTTGGCGTTGTTAGGATTGGTTACGATTTAATTGGGGTTTTTATGGTTTGTTTCGATTTATTTTGGTTTATTAGGGTTTGTTAGGGTTTATTAGTTGGTTTTAAGGTTTTGTAGGCTATTATTTGGAGGTTTTTTTTGCGTTTTGTTGGGTTTGTTAGGGTTTTTAGTGATTATTATGGTTTATTATGGTTTAATAGTGGTTTTATTGTATATTAGGGGTTTGATGGCTTTTTTAGCGTTTATTAGGATCTAATAGTGGTTGTTAGGGTTTATTAAAGGTTATTACGATTTATTAGTGTTTATTAGGGTTTTTAAGGTTTATTAGAGGGTTTTAGGGCTTATTAGTGTTTATTAGTGGTTCATAGGGGTTATTAGTGGTTGGTATGGTTTGTTAGGTTTTGTTAGGGTTTATTACGTTTTGTTTGAGTATTTTGGGGTTTTATGCGTTTTTTGGGTTTTATGGGTGTGTTTGGATTTTTTATACTTTGTTAGGGTCATTTTAGCGTTTTTGGTGTCTTGTTACGTTTTGTGGGTTTTGAAGCATTTTTCAGATTTTTGTAGCTATTTTCAGGGTTTATGTAGCGTTGATAGTGGCTTTAGTGGTTCTTTAGGGTTTCTAGGGTTCTTTAGCGTTCTTTATGGTGTATTAGGGTTTCTTTTGAGGTTTTTAGAGTTTTCTAGGGGGTTTTTAGGGTTTTTAAGGGTTTCATTGGGTTGGTTAGGGTTTTGTTTGGCATTTTTAGGCTTTTTAGGGTTTTTAGCGTTCTTAGGGTTTTTAGGGTTTTTACATTTTTTGAGGGTTTTTTTGTGTTTTTTTTTTGTGTTTTTTAGGTTTGTTTTTTGGTTTTTCAGTTTTTTCATGTTTTTAGGGGTTTTAGGGGTTTTTAGGGTTTTTAGGGGGTTTAGGATTTTATAGGATTTTTAGGGTTTCTTAGAGTTTTCTAGGGTTTTTTTGGGTTTTTGGGGTTTTTAGGGGTTTTTAGGGTTTTGTAGGGTTATGCCAGGTTTGTTAGGGTTTTCTTGTGAATATTAGTGTATTGAATGGTTTAATAGAATTTTTGTTGTATATTTGGGTTTTATGTATTTCGTAGCTTTTATGGGGGTATAATAGGGTTTTTAGGGTTTATTACGATTTATTAGTGTTTATTAAGGTTTAGTAGTGGGCTTTAGGGTTTATTAGGGTTTATTATAGTTTATTAATGGTTGATAGGGTTTGTTAGGATTTATTAGTTCTTATTAGAGTGATTTAGCATTTCTAAGAGTTTGTTAGGTGTTTTAAGGTTGTGTTAGGGTATCTAAGGGTGGGTTAGGGTTTTTATGGGTGGCTTAGGGTTTCTAAGGGTGTGCTATGCTTTGTAAGGGTTTCTAAGGTTGTGTTATTATATTTATGGGTGTGTTTGGGTTTTTAAGGGTGTGTTAGTGTTTCTAAGGGTGTGTTCGGGTTTTTAGGGTGTGTTAGGGTTTCAAAGTGTGTGTTAGTGTTCCTTAGGTTTTCATAGGGTTTTGTTAGGGTTTTTAGGGTTTTTTAGTGTTTATTATGGTTTCTTAGGGGTATTTTAGGGTTTCTTAGGGGTTTTTCTGGTTTATTGGGATTTTTTAGTGCTTCTTGGGGTTTGTTAGGTCTTGTAAGGGTTTGTTAGAGTTTGTTAGGGTCTGTTAGGGTTTGTTATGTTTTTTTGGGTTTTTTTGGGGTTTGTTTGGGTTTGTTAGGGTTTGTTATGGTTTTTTAGGGTTTGTTAGTGCAAGTTAGGGTTTGTTACTTTTTGTTAGGGTTTTTCCTGGGTTTTAATGGTTTTTAGTGTTTATGGTTTGTTAGTGTTATTTTTTTGTTCAATGTTGTCACATATGTGTAGAACTAGTCGCAAGCTTCAATTTGATATGTGGTAGAGGTGAAACGGACACCCAGAGCAGAATTTATGGTCATTTGGAGGACTTACGGGCCTTTTGGGACATTAAGAATGTGATAAGGTGTTCATATTGGTCACAGATGTTTAGATCAAGTCGAAAGATTCGATTTGATATATGGTATAGGAAAAACAGACTCCCGGGGTAAAAGTTATGGTCTTTTGGAGGGTTTAAGTACCTTTTGGGCCTTTAAGGTTTTGAGAAGGTGCTTTAGTGGTTATAGGAGTGTAGTTATAGTCGCATGCTTCGATTTGATATGTGGTAGAGGCAAAACAGAAAACCATAGAAAAAGTTATTGTAAAACAGACACCAGAAGCCAATCTTTTGACAATCCAAAAGGATTTTGGGACTTTTTTGGGGTTGAAGAATGCCGGAAAGGGTTCTAGTGGTTACTAGAGTGTGTATCTTTTCATAATATTCGATTTGATATGTGGTAGATCCAAAATGAACACACATAGCATAAGTTATTGTCATTTTAAATTTGGCAACTCTCCTCGCGCCTAAAAACCTAAAAAAACCGCAACTCACTAAACTAGGCATAACATCTCCTTCAGTTGTCCATTTGAGCAGTGTGACCAGTCAAATAGAATCTCGTGAGATGAGTGAGGACCATGTTTAGTACAAACTATGATATGATCAATGAAATATAATATATATTAGTTATACCACTCTAAAAAAATTCCAACTTCAAACGACCATAACTTTCACTCCGGTTGTCCGTCTGAGCTCTACCACATATCAAATCAAAATTATCGAAGAGATCTACTAATAAATATGACTTGAACATAGTTATAGTCATGTTTAAGACCCTAAATCCTATAACCCCATCATAAGGCCCCCAAAACTCCATTTCCTTGTATAGATCCCTATCAAATATTTCTTAAAATGGTAATATCTTCTGATCTGTGTGTCTCTTCGGCCTCCGGAACCTGTTTTTATCGAATTTTGTTCCATGAGATTTACTTTTAATATTCACGGAGCAGAAATGGACACCCAAATAATAAGTTATTCCTTTTTCACTGACTCTGTGATTTGTTAGGTTTTTCGAGACCCCATTTCTATCATTTTTGTCCTGTATGCTATTTTTTCAAACAACTATAACTTAATATTATTGTTGTTATTATTATTATCATCATCTCATCCACATGCACATGCACATGAAAATACATTATTATTATTTTTATAACCATGCACGTGCATATGCAATGCCCACAAATTATTTTATTATCACATGCGTTGTTGTTATTATTGTTGTTATTATTATTATTGTGGTTGTTAATGATGACGACGTTGTTGTTGTTATTGTTATTATCATCACATGGAAATGCACATGCAAATGCACATACATGCACATTAAATGCATGGGCGTTATTATATTATCACATGCGTTGTTAATAATAATAATAATATTATTATTATTATTATTATCATCATCATCACTTGCAAATGCAATGCACGGGCGTAATTATTTATTACCATGCACGTGCACGCGTAATGCACATGCAGTATTATGTTATCACGTGCATTGGTACTACTACTATTATCACCACTACTACTACTACTATTACTGCTGCTGTTATTATTACTCTCATCACATGTAAATGTAGATGCACATGCATTATTATTTATTATCATTTACCATGCACGTGCATATGCAATGCACTTGTATTATTCTTTTATTATTATTATTATTATCACAATTTATTATTGTTATTAGTATTATTAGTATTATTATTATCATTATCATTAATATTTTCATTATTACAGGAAAATTCACATGCATGTGCGTTGTTATTTATTATTTATTACCATGCACGGGCATGCGTTGTTATTATTATTATTATTATTACAATTAGTATTATTAATATTATCATCAAATGTAAATGGAAATTCACATGCATGTGCGTTCTTATTTATTATTATTTATTTATTATTTACTAAAATTCACGTGCATATGAAATGCAGTTGCGTTATTCTATTATTATTATTATTGTTGTTGTTGTTGTTATTATTATTTTTTTGTATCATCAAATACAAATGCTCATGAACATGAGTTGTTATTTATTTTTTATTACCACGCACATTCATGCATCATTATCATTATCATTACTTGTAAATGCACATGCACGTGCTTAAGAATATATTATTTATTATCATGCACATGAAAATGAAATGAACTTGCCTTATTCTGTTATCACATGTGTTATTATTATGTATTCTCATTCACGTGCATACGCAATGCAAGTGCATTATTCCATTATCCAATGTGTTATTATTTATTATTTATTATTTATTATCATTCACATGGAAATGCACATTCATGTGGACATGGTTATTATTTATTGTTTATTACCATGCACATGCACATGCACATGCACATGGATGTGTGTTATTATTTATTATTTATTATCATTCACATGCAAATGAACATACCCATGTAATTCACATGCGTTATTATTTATAATTTATAATTTATTTTCATTCACATGCAAATACGTAGTCATATGCACATGCACGTGAATTATTATTTATAATTTAAACCATGCACATGCATATGCACATGCATGCATGTTATTACTATTATTATTATTAGAAGTATTTTTAGGGTTTAATATCATTTTTATGAATTTTTAGGTGTTATTAACATTTATTATGGTTTGTTAGGGTTTTAGGGGTTTTTAATGGTATATTAGCGTTTTTAGGGTTAGGTGGGGGTTATTATGATTTTATTAGGGTTTATTATGGTTTGTTAAGGTTTATTAGGGATTATTAGTTATTTTTAGGGTTTTATTAGGATTAAGTTGGGTTTATTAGGGTACATTATGATATATTGGGTTTGTTTAGGATTAATTAGGGTTTATTATTGTTCATTATAGTTTATTAATTTTTAAGCGGGTATGTTAGGATTTTTTTATGGTTTAGCAGTGTTTATTAGGGTTTATTAGTGCTTTTATGCTCTGTTAGGTTTTATTAGCATTTATTAGGGGTTTTCGGGTTTTTTAAGGGTATCTTTGCGTTTTTTAGGGTTTAGTGTGGTTTATTGTGGTTTATTATAGTGTGTTAATGTTTATTATGGCTGAGTAGGTATTTTATGGTTTTATTAGGGTTATGTAGGCATATTTAGGGTTTTATTTGGGTTTATTAGGGTTGAGTAGTGTTTATTAGGGTTTGTTAGGGATTTTTAGGGATTGTTAGTGTATTTATTAGGGTATATGAGTGTTTTTTAGTTTTTGTTAATATATATTTCGGGTTATTAGGACGTTTTAGGTTTTATTAGCGTGTTTCTAGTGTTTGTGATCATTTTTTATGGTTTATTAGGTTTCATTAGAATTTATTTTGGTTTATTAGGGTTTAGTAGTGGGATTTATGGTTTATTAGGGTTTATAATGGTTTATTATCGATTGGTAGGGTTTGTAAGGATTTATGAGTTATTATTAGAGTGATTTAGTGAGTCTATGGGTTTGTTAGGGTTTCTAAGGGTGTGTTAGGGTTTCAAAGTGTGGGTTAGGGTTTTTATGGGTGGGTTAGGATTTCTATGGGTGTGTTATGGTTTCTAAGGGTTTTTATGATTGTGTTAGGGTTTCTATGGGTGCATTGGGGTTTCTAAGGGTGTGCTAGGGTTTATAAGGGTGTGTTAGGATTTCTAAGGGTGTGTTAGGGTTTCTAAGGGTGTGTTAGTGTTTCTTAGGTTTTCTTAGGGTTTTGTTAGGGTTTTTTGGGGTTTTAGGTTTATGTTAGGGTTTCTTATGGTTTCTTATGGTTTCTTAGTTGTTTTTAGGGTTTCTTCAGCTTTTCTGTGTTTATTGGGGGTTCTTAGTGCTTCTTGGGGGTTGTTAAGGATTGTTAGCATTTGTTAGGGTTTTTTAGGGTTTCTTATGTTTTTTAGTGTTTTTTGGGGTTTGGTAGTGTTTGTTACGGTTTTTAGGGTTTGTTAGTGTTTGATAGGGTTTGTTAGGGATTGTTAGGGTTTTCCAAGGTTTTTAATGGTTTTTAGTGTTTATGGGGTTATTCATGGTTTGTTAGGGTTATATAGTTGTTCATTGCTTCCAAAGATGTGTAGAGTTAACCGCAAGCTTCATTTTTATATGTGGTTGAGGTGAAACGAACACACAGAGCAGAATTTTTGGTAATTGGGAGGACTTAAGGACCTTTTGGGACTTTAAGAACGTGATAGGGTGTTCTTATTGGTCACAGATGTGTAGATCTAGTCGAAAGCTTCGATTTGATATATGGTAGAGGAAAAATGGACTCACGGAGTAGAAGTTATTGTCTTTGGGAGGGTTTAAGTACCGTTTTGGGCCTTCAAGGATGTTTTAAGGTGCTTCAGTGGTTATAGGAGTGTAGGCCTAGTCTCTAGATTCAATTTGATATGTGGTAGAGGCAAAACGAATACCCATTGAAGAAGTTATTTCAAAACGGACAACAGAAGCCAATCTTTTGACCATCCAAAGGGATTTTGGGTCTTTTGGGGGGTTGATGAATGTCAAAAAGGTTTCCAGTGGTTACCCTTATAGCGCCTAAAAACCCTCCTAGAAGAAGTTATTGTTGTTTTAAATTGAGTAACCCTCCTAGCGCCTAAAAACCTAGGAAACCTGCAACTCACTAAAATAGGAATAACATCTCCTTCGTCTGTCCGTTTGAGTGATGTGACTACTAAAATCGAAGCTTGTGAGATGAGTGAGGACCAAGTCTAATAGAAACTGTGAGAAGATCAAAGAAATAGAAAATATATTAGTTATACCACTCCAAAAAAAGTCCAACTTCAAATGGCCATAACATTCACTGTGGTTGTCCGTCTGAGCTCTACCACAATTCAAATCGAAGGAAGCAAAGAGATCTACGCAAAGGGATAACATGAGAAAAGTTAAAGTCATGTTTGGGACCTTAAAATCCCAAAAACCCATCAGAAGGCCTCCAAAACTCCATTTATGTGTCCGGATCCCTGTCAATTTTTTTTAAAAACGGTCATAACTTCTGATCTGTCTGTCTGTTTGGCCTCCGACACCGGTTTTTATCGTAGTTTGTTCCATCAGATTTAGTTTCACTATTCACATAGTGGAAATAGACACCTATAGAAGACGTTATTCATTTTTTAATGAATCTATGATTTGTTAGGTTTTTCAAGACACCATTTCAAGCACTTTTGTTCGGTCTGCTGTTTTTTCAAACAACTATAACTTATTATTACTCTAATTATTATTGTTATTATTATCATCATCTCATGAAAATTCACATGCACATGTAAGTTCATTATTATTATATTTTTATTACCATGCATGTTCACATGCGATGCACACATGTTATTTTATTATCACATTCATTGTTATTATTATTGTTATAATTATTATTGTGGTTATTGTTGTTGTTATTGTTATTATCATCACATTAAAATGCACATACACGCACATTCAATGAATGTGTGTTATTCTATTATCACATGCGTTGTTATTATTAATATTATTATATTATCATCATCATTATCATCATCATCACATGCAAAGGAAATGCATAGGAGTTATTATTTATTACCATACACATGCACATGTAATGCACATGAAATATTCTATTATCATATGCATTAGTACTACTACTATTATCACCACTACTACTATTATTACTACTACTTCCGTTATTATTACTATCATCACATGAAAATGTAGATGCACGTGCGTTATTATTTATTATTTATTACAATGTACGTGCATATGCAATGCACTTGTATTATTCTTTTATTATTATTATTGTTACTATTATTATCATCACAGTTATTATTATTATTATTATTATTATTATTATTATTATTATTAGTATAATTATTATTATCATTATCACATGCAAATGTACATGCATGTGCATTGTTATTTATTAATTATTACCATGCACGTGTATGCATTATTATTATTATTATTATTACAATTAGTATTATTAATATTATCATCAAATGTAAATGCACATGCACATGCATGTGCATTCTTATTTATTATTATTTATTTATTAGTTACTACTATGCATGTGCACATGAAATGCACTTGAGTTATTCTATTATTATTGTTGTTGTTGTTGTTGTTGTTGTTGTTTGTATCATCAAATACAAATTCACATGCATGTGTGTTGTTATTTATTATTTATTATCATGCACGTGCATACGTCGTTATCATTATCAATACACATAAATGCACATGCACGTGCGTTATTATATATTATTTATTATCAAGCACATACAAATGCAACACACTTGTGTTATTCTATTATCACATGTGTAATTATTATTTATTATAACGCACGTGCACATGCAATGCACATGCGTTATTCTATGATCACATGCGTTATTATTTATTTTTTATTATCATTCACATGCTAATGCACATTCATGTGGACTTGGTTATTATTTATTGTTTATAACCATGCACCTGCACTTGCACATTCACATCCACAAGCACATGCACTTGTATGTGTGTAATTATTTATTATTTGTTATCATTCACATGCACAAGCACATACACATTAAATTCACATGCGTTATGATTTATGATTTATTATTTATTATCATTCACATGTAAACGCGCACACATATGCCCATGCACGTGAATTATGATTTATTATTTAAACCATGCACATTCATATGAACATGCACTTGCGTTATTACTACTGTTATTATTAGAGGTATTTTTAGGGATTACTATCATTTTTTAGGATTTTTAGGTGTCATTAACATTTATTATGGTTTGTTATGGTTTTAGTATTTTTTTAATGGTATAATTTCATTTTTAGGGTTTGGTGGGGGTTATTAGGATTTTATTAGGGTTTATTATGGTGTGTCAAAGTTTATTAATGTTTATTAGGTATTTTTAGGATTTTATTAGGATTGAGTTGAGTTTATTAGGGTATATTATGGTATATTATGGTATATTTGGGTATGTTTAGGATTTGTTAGGGTTTATTATGCTTCATTATGGTTTATTAATTTTTAAGTGGGTATATTAGGGTTTTTTATTGTTTAGTAGTGTTTATTCGGTTTTATTAGTGTTTTTAAGCTTTGTTAGGTTTTATTTGTATTTATTAGAGGTTTTAGGGCTTTCTAATGGAATATTTGCATTTTTTAGGGTTTAGTGGGGTTTATTATGGTTTATTATTGTGTGTAAAGGTTTATTAGGTATTTTTAGGGTTTTATTAGGGTTGAGTCGGCATATTTATGGTTTTATTAGGGTTTATTATTGGTGAGTACGGTTTATTAGGGGTTGTTAGGGATTTTTAGGGTTTACTAGGGTTTGTTAGTGTTTTTATTTCGGTATATGAGTGTTTTTAGTTTCTGTAAATATATATGAGGGGTTCTCATGACTTATTTGGTTTTATTAGTGTGTTTTTATTTTTTGTGAGCATTTTTAATGGTTTGTTAGTTTTTATTTGAATTTATTATGTTTTATTAGGGTTTCTAGGACTTTTTAATGGTTTGTTTTGGTTTTTTTGTTTATTGAGGTTTAGATGGGTTTTTTTAGGTTTTTTTATGGTGTGTCAAGGTTTATTAGGATTGAGAAGGTATTTTAGGGTTTTATTATGGTTTTAATAGGGTTTGTTAGTTTTTATTAGGGTTTATTTGGAATTTTTAGGGTTTATTAGGGTTTGTTAGGGGTTTATTAGTTTTTTTGTTTTATTAGGTTATATTAGTGTGTGTTAGGTATGTTTAGATAATATAGCATGTTTTTATTGTTTGTGAGAATTTTGTTTTTGTTTGTGAGTATTTTTAGGGTTTCTTAGGATATATTAGAGTTTATTATTATTTATTAGGGTTTCTAGGGATTTTTAAGGTGTATTAGAATTTTTTTTCTTTATGAGGTTATATTAGAGTTTTTAGGTATTTATAGGTAATATAGCGTGTTTTTATTGTTTGTGATTGTTTTTTATTGTTTGTGAGCGTTTTTAGGGTCTAATAGGTTATATTTGAGTTTATTTGGGTTTCTAGGGATTTTTTAAAGTATACTAGAATGTGTTTCTTTATTAGGGTTTTGTTGGGTTTTATTAGTTGTTATTATGGTGTGTTAAGGTTTGTTAGGGTTGAGTATGGTTTATTTGGATTTATTTATGGTTTATTATGGTTTTTAGGGTTTGGTTGGGGTTTATTAGTGTTTATTAGTGTTTTTTATAGTCAATTAGGGCGAGTTAGGGTTGTTTAGGTTTTCTTAACGTTTTTAGGGTTTATTAGTTTTTATTATCATTTATTAGGGTTTATTAGGTATTATGGGGATTTATTAGCGTTGAGTGGAGTTTCTTAGGGTTTTTAGGGATTATAAGGTTTTTTAGGGATTATTAGAGTTTATTAGGGGTTTATTAGGGTTTAATTTTTTATATTATGGTATATTATGGTTTAATATTTTTTGAGGGTTTTAAAGCGTCTTTAGGGTTTTTGTAGCATTTTTTAGTGTTTGTGTGGTGTTTTTAGAGTTTATATAGCATTTTTAGTGTTTGTGTAGTGTTTTAGGGTTTAGTTAGTAGTTTTAGATTTTATGTGTCATTTTTAGGTTTTAGGTAACGTTTTTAGGTTTTATGTAGCGTGTTTAGTGTTTTGGTTTTATATATCATTTTTAGGGTTTATGTTGCGTTTTTGGGGTTTATGTAGCGTTTTTAGGGGTGATATAGTGTTTATGTTGCATTTTTTTAGGGTTTATGTGACGTTTTTTGGGTTCATGTAGTGTTTTTAGGGTTTATATTGTGTTTTTAGTTATTATGTAGTGTTTCTTAAAGTTTATGTTGTGTTTTTAGGTTTTATGCTTTGTTTTTAGGGTTTATGTTACAGTTCTAGGGTTTATGTAGTGCTTTTAGGGTTAATGTAGCATTTTTTGGGTTTATGTTGCATTTTTTGAGTAATGTAGAGTTTTATGGGTTTTTTACCATTTTTAAAGGTTTATATAATGTTTTTAGTGTTTATATATCTATTTGAAGCCTTTTTTAGGGTTTTAATGGTTGTTTATGGTTTGTAGTTTATTTAGGGTTTTTAAGGGTTGTTAACGGGTGTTTATGGTTTTTATGGTATCTGATGGCCTTTTAATGGTTTTTTTGGGGGGTGGGGGTTATGGGTTTATTATTTTTCGGATTTATAGGTGTTGTTAGGGTTTTTAGTGTGTTTTAGTGTTTGTTCGGGTATTATAGCAGTTTTTAGGGTTTTATAATATGTTTTAGCATTTTTTTGGATTCTGTAGGGTTTTTTAATGTTCTTTATAGTTTAATATGGTTCTTTAGGGTTTATTGGGGTTATCTAGGGTTTGTTAGTGTTCTTTAGGATTTTTTATAGTTTATTAGCATTTTTTTCATGTATATTAGGGTTTTTTTCAACTTTTTTAAGCATTAATAGCCTTTTCAAGGGATTATCAACCTTTTATAGGGTTATTTAGGATTTATTAATGTTTATTAGTGTTTTGTAATGTGTATTTCAGTTTATTACGATTTATTAGGGTTTATTATGATTTGTTAGGGTTTATGTCGATTTATTTGGGGTTTGTTATGGTTTGTTTCATTTTTTTACTATTTATTTGGCGTTGTTAGGATTGGTTACGATTTAATTGGGGTTTTTATGGTTTGTTTCGATTTATTTTGGTTTATTAGGGTTTGTTAGGGTTTATTAGTTGGTTTTAAGGTTTTGTAGGCTATTATATGGAGGTTTTTTTTGCGTTTTGTTGGGTTTGTTAGGGTTTTTAGTGATTATTATGGTTTATTATGGTTTAATAGTGTTTTTATTGTATATTAGGGGTTTGATGGCTTTTTTAACGTTTATTAGGATCTAATAGTGGTTGTTAGGGTTTTTTAAAGGTTATTACGATTTATTAGTGTTTATTAGGGTTTTTAAGGTTTATTAGAGGGTTTTAGGGCTTATTAGTGTTTATTAGTGGTTCATAGGGGTTATTAGTGGTTGGTATGGTTTGTTAGGTTTTGTTAGGGTTTGTTACGGTTTGTTTGAGTATTTTGGGGTTTTATGCGTTTTTTGGGTTTTATGGGTGTGTTTGGATTTTTTATGCTTTGTTAGGGTCATTTTAGCGTTTTTGGTGTCCTGTTGTGTTTTGTGGGTTTTGAAGCATTTTTCAGATTTTTGTAACTATTTTCAGGGTTTATGTATCGTTGATAGTGGCTTTAGTGGTTCTTTAGGGTTTCTAGGGTTCTTTAGGGTTCTTTATGGTGTATTAGGGTTTCTTTTGAGGTTTTTAGAGTTTGCTAGGGGGTTTTTAGGGTTTTTTAAGGGTTTCATTGGGTTGGTTAGGGTTTTGTTTGGCATATTTAGGCTTTTTAGGGTTTTTAGCGTTCTTAGGGTTTTTAGGGTTTTTACATTTTTTTAGGGTTTTTTTGTGTTTTTTTTTTGTGTTTTTAAGGTTTGTTTTTTGGTTTTTCGGTTTTTTCATGTTTTTAGGGGTTTTAGGGGTTTTTAGGGTTTTTTAGGGGGTTTAGGATTTTATAGGATTTTTCGGGTTTCTTAGAGTTTTCTAGGGTTTTTTTGGGTTTTTGGGGTTTTTAGGGGTTTTTAGGGTTTTGTAGGGTCATGTCAGGTTTGTTAGGGTTTTCTTGTGAATATTAGTGTATTGAATGGTTTAATAGAATTTTTGTTGTATATTTGGGTTTTTATGTATTTCCTAGCTTTTATGGGGGTATAATAGGGTTTTTAGGGTTTATTATGATTTATTAGTGTTTATTAAGGTTTAGTAGTGGGCTTTAGGGTTTATTAGGGTTTATTATAGTTTATTAATGGTTGATAGGGTTTGTTAGGATTTATTAGTTCTTATTAGAGTGATTTATCATTTATAAGAGTTTGTTAGGTGTTTTAAGGTTGTGTTAGGGTATCTAAGGGTGGGTTAGGGTTTTTATGGGTGGCTTAGGGTTTCTAAGGTTGTTCTATGGTTTGTAAGGGTTTCTAAGGTTGTGTTATTATATTTATGGGAGTGTTTGGGTTTTTAAGGGTGTGTTAGGGTTTCTAAGGGTGTGTTCAGGTTTTTAGGGTGTGTTAGGGTTTCAAAGTGTGTGTTAGTGTTCCTTAGGTTTTCATAGGGTTTTGTTAGGGTTTTTAGGGTTTTTTAGTGTTTATTATGGTTTCTTAGGGGTATTTTAGGGTTTCTTAGTGGTTTTTTTTCTGGTTTATTGGGATTTTTTAGTGCTTCTTGGGGTTTGTTAGGTCTTGTAAGGGTTTGTTAGAGTTTGTTAGGGTCTGTTAGGGTTTGTTATGTTTTTTTTGGTTTTTTTGGGGTTTGTTAGGGTTTGTTAGGGTCTGTTAGGGTTTTTTAGGGTTTGTTAGTGCAAGTTAGGGTTTGTTATTTTGTTAGGGTTTTTCCTAGGTTTTAATGGTTTTTAGTGTTTATGGTTTGTTAGTGTTATTTTTTTGTTCATTGTTGTCACATATGTGTAAAACTAGTCGCAAGCTTCAATTTGATATGTGGTAGAGGTGAAACGGACACCCAGAGCAGAATTTATGGTCATTTGGAGGACTTACGGGCCTTTTGGGACATTAAGAATGTGATAAGGTGTTCATATTGGTCACAGATGTTTAGATCAAGTCGAAAGATTCGATTTGATATATGGTATAGGAAAAACGGACTCCCGGAGTAAAAGTTATGGTCTTTTGGATGGTTTAAGTACCTTTTTGGGCCTTTAAGGTTTTGAGAGGGTGCTTTAGTGGTTATAGTAGTGTAGTTATAGTCGCATGCTTCGATTTTATATGTGGTAGAGGCAAAACAGACAACCATAGAAAAAGTTATTGTAAAACGGACACCAGAAGCCAATCTTTTGACAATCCAAAAGGATTTTGGGACTTTTTGGGGGTTGAAGAATGCCGGAATGGGTTCTAGTGGTTACCAGAGTGTGTATCTTTTCACAATATTCGATTTGATATGTGGTAGATCCAAAATGAACACACATAGCATAAGTTATTGTCATTTTAAATTTGGCAACTCTCCTCGCGCCTAAAAACCTAAAAAAACTGCAACTCACTAAAATAGGCATAACATCTCCTTCAGTTGTCCATTTGAGCAGTGTGACTAGTCAAATAGAATCTCTTGAGATGAGTGAGGACCATGTTTAGTACAAACTATGATATGATCAATGAAATATAAGATATATTAGTTATACCACTCTAAAAAAATTCCAACTTCAAACGACCATAACTTTCACTCCGGTTGTCCGTCTGAGCTCTACCACATATCAAATCAAAAGTATCGAAGAGATCTACTAATAAATATGACTTGAACATAGTTATAGTCATGTTTATGACCCTAAATCCTATAACCCCATCATAAGGCCACCAAAACTCCATTTCCTTGTATAGATCCCTATCAAATATTTCTTAAAATGGTAATATCTTCTGATCTGTGTGTCTCTTCGGCCTCCGGAACCTGTTTTTATCGAATTTTGTTCCATGAGATTTACTTTTAATATTCACGGAGCAGAAATTGACACCCAAATAATAAGTTATTCCTTTTTCACTGACTCTGTGATTTGTTAGGTTTTTCGAGACCCCATTTCTATCATTTTTGTCCTGTATGCTATTTTTTCAAACAACTATAACTTAATATTATTGTTGTTATTATTATTATCATCATCTCATCCACATGCACATGCACATGAAAATACATTATTATTTTATTTTTATAACCATGCACGTGCATATGCAATGCCCACAAATTATTTTATTATCACATGCGTTGTTGTTATTATTGTTGTTATTATTATTATTGTGGTTGTTAATGATGACGACGTTGTTGTTGTTATTGTTATTATCATCAGATGTAAATGCACATGTAAATGCACATACATGCACATTAAATGCACGGGCGTTATTATATTATCACATGCGTTGTTAATAATAATAATAATAATATTATTATTATTATTATCATCATCATGACTTGCAAATGCAATGCACGGGCGTAATTATTTATTACCATGCACGTGCACGCGTAATGCACATGCAGTATTCTGTTATCACGTGCATTGGTACTACTACTATTATCACCACTACTACTACTACTATTACTGCTGCTGTTATTATAACTCTCATCACATGTAAATGTAGATGCACATGCATTATTATTTATTATCATTTACCATGAACGTGCATATGCAAAGCACTTGTATTATTCTTTTATTATTATTATTATTATCACAATTTATTATTGTTATTAGTATTATTAGTATTATTATTATCATTATCATTAATATTATCATTATAACAGGAAAATTCACATGCATGTGCGTTGTTATTTATTATTTATTACCATGCACGGGCATGCGTTGTTGTTATTATTATTATTATTACAATTAGTATTATTAATATTATCATCAAATGTAAATGGAAATTCACATGCATGTGCGTTCTTATTTATTATTATTTATTTATTATTTACTAAAATTCACGTGCATATGAAATGCAGTTGCGTTATTCTATTATTATTATTATTGTTGTTGTTGTTGTTATTATTATTTTTTTGTATCATCAAATACAAATGCTCATGAACATGAGTTGTTATTCATTTTTTATTACCACGCACATTCATGCATCATTATCATTATCATTACTTGTAAATGCACATGCACGTGCTTAAGAATATATTATTTATTATCATGCACATGAAAATGAAATGAACTTTCCTTATTCTGTTATCACATGTGTTATTATTATGTATTCTCATTCACGTGCATACGCAATGCAAGTGCATTATTCCATTATCCAATGTGTTATTATTTATTATTTATTATTTATTATCATTCACATGGAAATGCACATTCATGTGGACATGGTTATTATTTATTGTTTATTACCATGCACATGCACATGCACATGCACTTGGATGTGTGTTATTATTTATTATTTATTATCATTCACATGCACATGAACATACACATGTAATTCACATGCGTTATTATTTATAATTTATAATTTATTTTCATTCACATGCAAATACGTAGTCATATGCACATGCACGTGAATTATTATTTATAATTTAAACCATGCACATGCATATGCACATGCACGCATGTTATTACTATTATTATTATTAGAAGTATTTTTAGGGTTTAATATCATTTTTATGAATTTTTAGGTGTTATTAACATTTATTATGGTTTGTTAGGGTTTTAGGGGTTTTTAATGGTATATTAGCGTTTTTAGGGTTAGGTGGGGGTTATTATGATTTTATTAGGGTTTATTATGGTTTGTTAAGGTTTATTAGGGATTATTAGTTATTTTTAGGGTTTTATTAGGATTAAGTTGGGTTTATTAGGGTACATTATGATATATTGGGTTTGTTTAGGATTAATTAGGGTTTATTATTGTTCATTATAGTTTATTAATTTTTAAGCGGGTATGTTAGGATTTTTTATGGTTTTGCAGTGTTTATTAGGGTTTATTAGTGCTTTTATGCTCTGTTAGGTTTTATTAGCATTTATTAGGGGTTTTCGGGTTTTTTAATGGTATCTTTGCGTTTTTTAGGGTTTAGTGTGGTTTATTGTGGTTTATTATAGTGTGTTAATGTTTATTATGGCTGAGTAGGTATTTTAGGGTTTTATTAGGGTTATGTAGGCTTATTTAGGGTTTTATTTGGGTTTATTAGGGTTGAGTAGTGTTTATTAGGGTTTGTTAGGGATTTTTAGGGATTGTTAGTGTATTTCTTAGGGTATATGAGTGTTTTTTAGTTTTTGTTAATATATATTTCGGGTTATTAGGACGTTTTAGGTTTTATTAGCGTGTTTCTAGTGTTTGTGATCATTTTTTATGGTTTATTAGGTTTCATTAGAATTTATTATGGTTTATTAGGGTTTAGTAGTGGGATTTAGGGTTTATTAGGGTTTATAATGGTTTATTATCGGTTGGTAGGGTTTGTAAGGATTTATTAGTTATTATTAGAGTGATTTAGTGTGTCTATGGGTTTGTTAGGGTTTCTAAGGGTGTGTTAGGGTTTCAAAGGGTGGGTTAGGGTTTTTATGGGTGGGTTAGGATTTCTATGGGTGTGTTATGGTTTCTAAGGGTTTTTATGATTGTGTTAGGGTTTCTATGGGTGCATTGGGGTTTCTAAGGGTGTGCTAGGGTTTATAAGGGTGTGTTAGGATTTCTAAGGGTGTGTTAGGGTTTCTAAGGGTGTGTTAGTGTTTCTTAGGTTTTCTTAGGGTTTTGTTAGGGTTTTTTGGGGTTTTAGGTTTATGTTAGGGTTTCTTATGGTTTCTTATGGTTTCTTAGTTGTTTTTAGGGTTTCTTCAGCTTTTCTGGGTTTATTGGGGGTTCTTAGTGCTTCTTGGGGGTTGTTAAGGATTGTTAGCATTTGTTAGGGTTTTTTGGGGTTTTTTATGTTTTTTAGTGTTTTTTGGGGTTTGGTAGTGTTTGTTAGGGTTTTTTACGGTTTTTTAGTGTTTGATAGGGTTTTTTAGGGATTGATAGGGTTTTCCAAGGTTTTTAATGGTTTTTAGTGTTTATGGGGTTATTCATGGTTTGTTAGGGTTATATAGTTGTTCATTGCTTCCAAAGATGTGTAGAGTTAACCGCAAGCTTCATTTTTATATGTGGTTGAGGTGAAACGAACACACAGAGCAGAATTTTTGGTAATTGGGAAGACTTAAGGACCTTTTGGGTCTTTAAGAACGTGATAGGGTGTTCTTATTGGTCACAGATGTGTAGATCTAGTCGAAAGCTTCGATTTGATATATGGTAGAGGAAAAATGGACTCACGGAGTAGAAGTTATTGTCTTTGGGAGGGTTTAAGTACCGTTTTGGGCCTTCAAGGATGTTTTATGGTGCTTCAGTGGTTATAGGAGTGTAGGTCTAGTCTCTAGATTCAATTTGATATGTGGTAGAGGCAAAACGAATACCCATTGAAGAAGTTATTGAAAAACGGACAACAGAAGCCAATCTTTTGACCATCCAAATGGGTTTTGGGTTTTTTGGGGGGTTGATGAATGTCAAAAAGGTTTCCAGTGGTTACCCTCATAGCGCCTAAAAACCCTCCTAGAAGAAGTTATTGTTGTTTTAAATTGAGTAACCCTCCTAGCGCCTAAAAAACTAGGAAACCTGAAACTCACTAAAATAGGAATAACATCTCCTTCGTGTGTCCGTTTGAGTGATGTGACTACTAAAATCGAAGCTTGTGAGATGAGTGAGGACCAAGTCTAATAGAAACTGTGAGAAGATCAAAGAAATAGAAAATATATTAGTTATACCACTCCAAAAAAAGTCCAACTTCAAATGGCCATAACATTCACTGTGGTTGTCCGTCTGAGCTCTACCACATATCAAATCGAAGGAAGCAAAGAGATCTACGCAGAGGGATACCATGAGAAAAGTTAAAGTCATGTTTGGGACCTTAAAATCCCAAAAACCCATCAGAAGGCCTCCAAAACTCCATTTATGTGTCCGGATCCCTGTCAATTTTTTTTAAAAACGGTCATAACTTCTGATCTGTCTGTCTGTTTGGCCTCCGACACCTGTTTTTATCGTAGTTTGTTCCATCAGATTTAGTTTCACTATTCACATAGTGGAAATAGACACCTAAAGAAGACGTTATTCATTTTTTAATGAATCTATGATTTGTTAGGTTTTTCAAGACACCATTTCAAGCACTTTTGTTCGGTCTGCTGTTTTTTCAAACAACTATAACTTATTATTACCCTAATTATTATTGTTATTATTATCATCATCTCATGAAAATGCACATGCACATGTAAGTTCATTATTATTATATTTTTATTACCATGCATGTTCACATGCGATGCACACATGTTATTTTATTATCACATTCATTGTTATTATTATTGTTATAATTATTATTGTGGTTATTGTTGTTGTTATTGTTATTATCATCACATTAAAATGCACATACACGCACATTCAATGAATGTGTGTTATTCTATTATCACATGCGTTATTATTATTAATATTATTATATCATCATCATCATTATCATCATCATCACATGCAAAGGAAATGCATAGGAGTTATTATTTATTACCATACACATGCACATCTAATGCACATGAAATATTCTATTATCATATGCATTAGTACTACTACCATTATCACCACTACTACTATTATTACTACTACTTCCGTTATTATTACTATCATCACATGAAAATGTATATGCACGTGCGTTATTATTTATTATTTATTACAATGTACGTGCATATGCAATGCACTTGTATTATTATTTTATTATTATTATTGTTACTATTATTATCATCACAGTTATTATTATAATTATTATTATTATCAATATAATTATTATTATCATTATCACATGCAAATGTACATGCATGTGCCTTGTTATTTATTAATTATTACCATGCACGTGTATGCATTATTATTATTATTATTATTACAATTAGTATTATTAATATTATCATCAAATGTAAATGCACATGCACATGCATGTGCATTCTTATTTATTATTATTTATTTATTAGTTACTACTATGCACGTGCACATGAAATGCACTTGAGTTATTCTATTATTATTATTGTTGTTGTTGTTGTTGTTGTTGTTGTTTGTATCGTCAAATACAAATTCACATGCATTTGTGTTGTTATTTATTATTTATTATCATGCACGTGCATACATCGTTATCATTATCAATACACATAAATGCACATGCACGTGCGTTATTATATATTATTTATTATCAAGCACATACAAATGCAACACACTTGTGTTATTCTATTATCACATGTGTAATTATTATTTATTATAACGCACGTGCACATTCAATGCACGTGCGTTATTCTATGATCACATGCGTTATTATTTATTTTTTATTATCATTCACATGCTAATTCACATTCATGTGGACTTGGTTATTATTTATTGTTTATAACCATGCATCTGCACTTGCACATTCACATGCACAAGCACATGCACTTGTATGTGTGTAATTATTTATTATTTGTTATCATTCACATGCACAAGCACATACACATTAAATTCACATGCGTTATGATATATGATTTATTATTTATTATCATTCACATGTAAACGCGCACACATATGCCCATGCACGTGAATTATGATTTATTATTTAAACCATGCACATTCATATGAACATGCACTTGCGTTATTACTACTGTTATTATTAGAGGTATTTTTAGGGATTACTATCATTTTTTAGGATTTTTAGGTGTCATTAACATTTATTATGGTTTGTTATGGTTTTAGGATTTTTTTTAATGGTATAATTTCATTTTTAGGGTTTGGTGGGAGTTATTAGGATTTTATTAGGGTTTATTATGGTGTGTCAAAGTTTATTAGTGTTTATTAGGTATTTTTAGGATTTTATTAGGATTGAGTTGAGTTTATTAGGGTATATTATGGTATATTATGGTATATTTGGGTATGTTTAGGATTTATTAGGGTTTATTATGCTTCATTATGGTTTATTAATTTTTAAGAGGGTATATTAGGGTTTTTTATTGTTTAGTAGTGTTTATTCGGTTTTATTAGTGTTTTTATTCTTTGTTAGGTTTTATTTGTATTTATTAGAGGTTTTAGGGCTTTCTAATTGAATATTTGCATTTTTTAGGGTTTAGTGGGGTTTATTATGGTTTATTATTGTGTGTAAAGGTTTATTAGGGTTGAGTAGGTATTTTTAGGGTTTTATTAGGGTTGAGTCGGCATCTTTATGGTTTTATTAGGGTTTATTATTGGTGAGTACGGTTTATTAGGGGTTGTTAGGGATTTTTAGGGTTTACTAGGGTTTGTTAGTGTTTTTATTTCGGTATATGAGTGTTTTTAGTTTCTGTAAATATATATGAGGGGTTCTCATGACTTCTTTGGTTTTATTAGTGTGTTTTTATTTTTTGTGAGCATTTTTAATGGTTTGTTAGTTTTTATTTGAATTTAGTATGTTTTATTAGGGTTTCTAGGACTTTTTAATGGTTTGTTTTGGTTTTTTTGTTTATTGAGGTTTAGATAGGTTTTTTTAGGTTTTTTTATGGTGTGTCAAGGTTTATTAGGATTGAGAAGGTATTTTAGGGTTTTATTATGGTTTTAATAGGGTTTGTTAGTTTTTATTAGGGTTTATTTGGAATTTTTAGGGTTTATTAGGGTTTGTTAGGGGTTTATTAGTTTTTTTGTTTTATTAGGTTATATTAGTGTGTGTTAGGTATGTTTAGATAATATAGCATGTTTTTATTGTTTGTGAGAATTTTTTTTTTTTGTGAGTATTTTTAGGGTTTCTTAGGCTATATTAGAGTTTATTATTATTTATTAGGGTTTCTAGGGATTTTTAAGGTGTATTAGAATTTTTTTTCTTTATGAGGTTATATTAGAGTTTTTAGGTATTTATAGGTAATATAGCGTGTTTTTATTGTTTGTGATTGTTTTTTATTGTTTGTGAGCGTTTTTAGGGTTTAATAGGTTATATTTGAGTTTATTTGGGTTTCTAGGGATTTTTTAAAGTATACTAGAATTTGTTTCTTTATTAGGGTTTTGTTGGGTTTTATTAGTTGTTATTATGGTGTGTTAAGGTTTGTTAGGGTTGAGTATGGTTTATTTGGATTTATTTATGGTTTATTATGGTTTTTAGGGTTTGGTTGGGGTTTATTAGTGTTTATTAGTGTTTTTTATAGTCAATTAGGGTGAGTTAGGGTTGTTTAGGTTTTCTTAACGTTTTTAGGGTTTATTAGTTTTTATTATCATTTATTAGGGTTTATTAGGTATTATGGGGATTTATTAGCGTTGAGTGGAGTTTCTTAGGGTTTTTAGGGATTATAAGGTTTTTTAGGGATTATTAGAGTTTATTAGGGGTTTATTAGGGTTTAATTTTTTATATTATGGTATATTATGGTTTAATATTTTTTGAGGGTTTTAAAGCGTCTTTAGGGTTTTTGTAGCATTTTTTAGTGTTTGTGTGGTGTTTTTAGAGTTTATATAGCATTTTTAGTGTTTGTGTAGTGTTTTAGGGTTTAGTTAGTAGTTTTAGATTTTATGTGTCATTTTTAGGTTTTAGGTAACGTTTTTAGGTTTTATGTAGCGTGTTTAGTGTTTTGGTTTTATGTATCATTTTTAGGGTTTATGTTGCGTTTTTGGGGTTTATGTAGCGTTTTTAGGGGTGATATAGTGTTTATGTTGCATTTTTTTAGGGTTTATGTGGCGTTTTTAGGGTTCATGTAGTGTTTTTAGGGTTTATATTGTGTTTTTAGTTATTATGTAGTGTTTCTTAAAGTTTATGTTGTGTTTTTAGGTTTTATGCTTTGTTTTTAGGGTTTATGTTACAGTTCTAGGGTTTATGTAGTGCTTTTAGGGTTTATGTAGCATTTTTGGGGTTTATGTTGCATTTTTTGAGTAATGTAGAGTTTTTATGGGTTTTGTACCATTTTTAAAGGTTTATATAATGTTTTTAGTGTTTATATATCTATTTGAAGCCTTTTTTAGGGTTTTAATGGTTGTTTATGGTTTGTAGTTTATTTAGGGTTTTAAGGGTTGTTAACGGGTGTTTATGGTTTTTATGGTATCTGATGGCCTTTTAATGGTTTTTTTGGGGGGCGGGGGTTATGGGTTTATTATTTTTCGGATTTATAGGTGTTGTTAGGGTTTTTAGTGTGTTTTAGTGTTTGTTCGGGTATTGTAGCAGTTTTTAGGGTTTTATAATATGTTTTAGCCTTTTTTTGGATTCTGTAGGGTTTTTTAATGTTCTTTATAGTTTAATATGGTTCTTTAGGGTTTATTGGGGTTCTCTAGGGTTTGTTAGTGTTCTTTAGGATTTTTTATAGTTTATTAGCATTTTTTTCAGGTATATTAGGGTTTTATTCAACTTTTTTAAGCATTAATAGCCTTTTCAAGGGATTATCAACCTTTTATAGGGTTATTTAGGATTTATTAATGTTTATTAGTGTTTTGTAATGTGTATTTCAGTTTATTACGATTTATTAGGGTTTATTATGATTTGTTAGGGTTTATGTCGATTTATTTGGGGTTTGTTATGGTTTGTTTCATTTTTTTACTATTTATTTGGCGTTGTTAGGATTGGTTACGATTTAATTGGGGTTTTTATGGTTTGTTTCGATTTATTTTGGTTTATTAGGGTTTGTTAGGGTTTATTAGTTGGTTTTAAGGTTTTGTAGGCTATTATATGGAGGTTTTTTTTGCGTTTTGTTGGGTTTGTTAGGGTTTTTAGTGATTATTATGGTTTATTATGGTTTAATAGTGTTTTTATTGTATATTAGGGGTTTGATGGCTTTTTTAACGTTTATTAGGATCTAATAGTGGTTGTTAGGGTTTTTTAAAGGTTATTACGATTTATTAGTGTTTATTAGGGTTTTTAAGGTTTATTAGAGGGTTTTAGGGCTTATTAGTGTTTATTAGTGGTTCATAGGGGTTATTAGTGGTTGGTATGGTTTGTTAGGTTTTGTTAGGGTTTGTTACGGTTTGTTTGAGTATTTTGGGGTTTTATGCGTTTTTTGGGTTTTATGGGTGTGTTTGGATTTTTTATGCTTTGTTAGGGTCATTTTAGCGTTTTTGGTGTCCTGTTGCGTTTTGTGGGTTTTGAAGCATTTTTCAGATTTTTGTAACTATTTTCAGGGTTTATGTAGCGTTGATAGTGGCTTTAGTGGTTCTTTAGGGTTTCTAGGGTTGTTTAGGGTTCTTTATGGTGTATTAGGGTTTCTTTTGAGGTTTTTAGAGTTTGCTAGGGGGTTTTTAGGGTTTTTAAGGGTTTCATTGGGTTGGTTAGGGTTTTGTTTGGCATTTTTAGGCTTTTTAGGGTTTTTAGCGTTCTTAGGGTTTTTAGGGTTTTTACATTTTTTGAGGGTTTTTTTGTGTTTTTTTTTGTGTTTTTAAGGTTTGTTTTTTGGTTTTTCGGTTTTTTCAAGTTTTTAGGGGTTTTAGGGGTTTTTAGGGTTTTTTAGGGGGTTTAGGATTTTATAGGATTTTTAGGGTTTCTTAGAGTTTTCTAGGGTTTTTTTTGCGTTTTTGGGGTTTTTAGGGGTTTTTAGGGTTTTGTAGGGTCATGCCAAGTTTGTTAGGGTTTTCTTGTGAATATTAGTGTATTGAATGGTTTAATAGAATTTTTGTTGTATATTTGGGTTTTTATGTATTTCCTAGCTTTTATGGGGGTATAATAGGGTTTTTAGGGTTTATTATGATTTATTAGTGTTTATTAAGGTTTAGTAGTGGGCTTTAGGGTTTATTAGGGTTTATTATAGTTTATTAATGGTTGATAGGGTTTGTTAGGATTTATTAGTTCTTATTAGAGTGATTTATCATTTCTAAGAGTTTGTTAGGTGTTTTAAGGTTGTGTAAGGGTATCTAAGGGTGGGTTAGGGTTTTTATGGGTGGCTTAGGGTTTCTAAGGGTGTGATATGGTTTGTAAGGGTTTCTAAGGTTGTGTTATTATATTTATGGGTGTGTTTGGGTTTTTAAGGGTGTGTTAGGGTTTCTAAGGGTGTGTTCAGGTTTTTAGGGTGCGTTAGGGTTTCAAAGTGTGTGTTAGTGTTCCTTAGGTTTTCATAGGGTTTTGTTAGGGTTTTTAGGGTTTTTTAGTGTTTATTATGGTTTCTTAGGGGTATTTTAGGGTTTCTTAGGGGTTTTTTTCTGGTTTATTGGGATTTTTTAGTGCTTCTTGGGGTTTGTTAGGTCTTGTAAGGGTTTGTTAGAGTTTGTTAGGGTCTGTTGGGGTTTGTTATGTTTTTTTTGGGTTTTTTTGGGGTTTGTTAGGGTTTGTTAGGGTTTTTTAGGGTTTTTTAGGGTTTGTTAGTGCAAGTTAGGGTTTGTTATTTTGTTAGGGTTTTTCCTGGGTTTTAATGGTTTTTAGTGTTTATGGTTTGTTAGTGTTATTTTTTTGTTCATTGTTGTCACATATGTGTAGAACTAGTCGCAAGCTTCAATTTGATATGTGGTAGAGGTGAAACGGACACCCAGAGCAGAATTTATGGTCATTTGGAGGACTTACGGGCCTTTTGGGACATTAAGAATGTGATAAGGTGTTCATATTGGTCACAGATGTTTAGATCAAGTCAAAAGATTCGATTTGATATATGGTATAGGAAAAACGGACTCCCGGAGTAAAAGTTATGGTCTTTTGGATGGTTTAAGTACCTTTTTGGGCCTTTAAGGTTTTGAGAAGGTGCTTTAGTGGTTATAGGAGTGTAGTTATAGTCGCATGCTTTGATTTGATATGTGGTAGAGGCAAAACAGACATCCATAGAAAATGTTATTGTAAAACGGACACCAGAAGCCAATCTTTTGACAATCCAAAGGGATTTTGGGACTTTTATGGGGTTGAAGAATGCCGGAAAGGGTTCTAGTGGTTACCAGAGTGTGTATCTTTTCACAATATTCGATTTGATATGTGGTAGATCCGAAATGAACACACATAGAATAAGTTATTGTCATTTTAAATTTGGAAACTCTCCTCGCGCCTAAAAACCTAAAAAAACCGCAACTCACTAAAATAGGCATAACATCTCCTTCAGTTGTACATTTGAGCAGTGTGACCAGTCAAATAGAATCTCGTGAGATGACTGGGGACCATGTTTAGTACAAACTATCATATGATCAATGAAATATAAGATATATTAGTTATACCACTCTAAAAAAAATTCCAACTTCAAACGACCATAACTTTCACTCCGGTTGTCCGTCTGAGCTCTACCACATATCAAATCAAAAGTATCGAAGAGATCTACTAATAAAGATGACGTGAACATAGTTATAGTCATGTTTAAGACCCTAAATCCTATAACCCCATCATAAGGCCCCCAAAACTCCATTTCCTTTTATAGATCCCTATCAAATATTTCTTAAAATGGTAATATCTTCTGATCTGTGTGTCTCTTCGGCCTCCGGAACCCGTTTTTATCGAATTTTGTTCCATGAGATTTACTTTTAATATTCACGGAGCAGAAATGGACACCCAAATAATAAGTTATGCCTTTTTCACTGACTCTGTGATTTGTTAGGTTTTTCGAGACCCCATTTCTATCATTTTTGTCCTGTATGCTATTTTTTCAAACAACTATAACTTAATATTATTGTTGTTATTATTATTATCATCATCTCATCCACATGCACATGCACATGAAAATACATTATTATTTTATTTTTATAACAATGCACGTGCATATGCAATGCCCACAAATTATTTTATTATCACATGCGTTATTATTATTATTGTTGTTATTATTATTATTGGGGTTGTTAATGATGACGACGTTGTTGTTGTTATTGTTATTATCATCACATGCAAATGCACATGCAAATGCACATACATGCACATTAAATGCACGGGCGTTATTATATTATCACATGCGTTGTTAATAATAATAATAATAATATTATTATTATTATTATCATCATCATCACTTTCAAATTCAATGCACGGGCGTAATTATTTATTACCATGCATGTGCACGCGTAATGCACATGCAGTATTCTGTTATCACGTGCATTGGTACTACTACTATTATCACCACTACTACTACTACTATTACTGCTGCTGTTATTATTACTCTCATCACATGTAAATGTAGATGCACATGCATTATTATTTATTATCATTTACCATGCACGTGTATATGCAATGTACTTGTATTATTCTTTTATTATTATTATTATTATCACAATTTATTATTGTTATTAGTATTATTAGTATTATTATTATCATTATCATTATTATTATCATTATAACAGGAAAATTCACAAGCATGTGCGTTGTTATTTATTATTTATTACCATGCACGGGCATGCGTTGTTATTATTATTATTATTATTACAATTAGTATTATTAATATGGTCATCAAATGTAAATGGAAATGAACATGCTTGTGCGTTCTTATTTATTATTATTTATTTATTATTTACTAAAATTCACGTGCATATGAAATGCAGTTGCGTTATTCTATTATTATTATTATTGTTGTTGTTGTTATTATTATTTTTTTGTATCATCAAATACAAATGCTCATGAACATGAGTTGTTATTTATTTTTTATTACCACGCACATTCATGCATCATTATCATTATCATTACTTGTAAATGCACATGCACATGCTTAAGAATATATTATTTATTATCATGCACATGAAAATGAAATGAACTTGCCTTATTCTGTTATCACATGTGTTATTATTATGTATTCTCATTCACGTGCACACGCAATGCAAGTGCATTATTCCATTATCCAATGTGTTATTATTTATTATTTATTATTTATTATCATTCACATGGAAATGCACATTCATGTGGACATGGTTATTATTTATTGTTTATTACCATGCACATGCACATGCACATTCACTTGGATGTGTGTTATTATTTATTATTTATTATCATTCACATGCACATGAACATACACATGTAATTCACATGCGTTATTATTTATAATTTATAATTTATTTTCATTCACATGCAAATACGTAGTCATATGCACATGCACGTGAATTATTATTTATAATTTAAACCATGCACATGCATATGCACATGCACGTATGTTATTACTATTATTATTATTAGAAGTATTTTTAGGGTTTAATATCATTTTTATGAATTTTTAGGTGTTATTGACATTTATTATGGTTTGTTAGGGTTTTAGGGGTTTTTAATGGTATTTTAGCATTTTTAGGGTTAGGTGGGGGTTATTATGATTTTATTAGGGTTTATTATGGTTTGTTAAGGTTTATTAGGGATTATTAGTTATTTTTAGGGTTTTATTAGGATTAAGTTGGGTTTATTAGGGTATATTATGATATATTGGGTTTGTTTAGGATTAATTAGGGTTTATTATTGTTCATTATAGTTTATTAATTTTTAAGTAGGTATGTTAGGCTTTTTTATGGTTTAGTAGTGTTTATTAGGGTTTATTGGTGCTTTTAAGCTCTGTTAGGTTTTATTAGCATTTATTAGGGGTTTCGGGTTTTTTAATGGTATCTTTGCATTTTTTAGGGTTTAGTGTGGTTTATTGTGGTTTATTATAGTGTGTTAATGTTTATTATGGATGAGTAGGTATTTTAGGGTTTTATTAGGGTTATGTAGGCATATTTAGGGTTTTATTAGGGTTTATTAGGGTTGAGTAGTGTTTATTAGGGTTTGTTAGGGATTTTTAGGGATTGTTAGTGTATTTCTTAGGGTATATGAGTGTTTTTTAGTTTTTGTTAATATATATTTCGGGTTATTAGGACGTTTTAGGTTTTATTAGCGTGTTTCTAGTGTTTGTGAGCATTTTTTATGGTTTACTAGGTTTCATTAGAATTTATTATGGTTTATTAGGGTTTAGTAGTGGGATTTAGGGTTTATTAGGGTTTATAATGGTTTATTATCGGTTGGTAGGGTTTGTAAGGATTTATTAGTTATTATTACAGTGATTTAGTGTGTCTATGGGTTTGTTAGGGTTTATAAGGGTGTGTTAGGGGTTCTAAGGGTGGGTTAGGGTTTTTATGGGTGGGTTAGGATTTCTATGGGTGTGTTATGGTTTCTAAGGGTTTTTATGATTGTGTTAGGGTTTCTATGGGTGGATTGGGGTTTCTAAGGGTTTGCTAGGGTTTATACGGGTGTGTTAGGATTTCTAAGGGTGTGTTAGGGTTTCTAAGGGTGTGTTAGTGTTTCTTAGGTTTTCTTAGGGCTTTGTTAGGGTTTTTTGGGGTTTTAGGTTTATGTTAGGGTTTCTTATGGTTTCTTATGGTTTCTTTGTGGTTTTTAGGGTTTCTTCAGCTTTTCTGTGTTTATTGGGGGTTCTTAGTGCTTCTTGGGGGTTGTTAAGGATTGTTAGCATTTGTTAGAGTTTTTTAGTGTTTCTTATGTTTTTTAGTGTTTTTTGGGGTTTGGTAGTGTTTGTTAGGGTTTTTTAGGGTTTTTTAGTGTTTGATAGGGATTGTTAGGGATTGTTAGGGTTTGCCAAGGTTTTTAATGGTTTTAAGTAATTATGGGGTTATTCATGGTTTGTTAGGGTTATATAGTTGTTCATTGCTTCCAAAGATGTGTAGAGTTAACCGCAAGCTTCATTTTTATATTTGGTAGAGGTGAAACGAACACACAGAGCAGAATTTATGGTAATTGGGAGGACTTAAGGACCTTTTGGGTCTTTAAGAACGTGATAGGGTGTTCTTATTGGTCACAGATGTGTAGATCTAGTCGAAAGCTTCGATTTGATATATGGTAGAGGAAAAATGGACTCACGGAGTAGAAGTTATTGTCTTTGGGAGGGTTTAAGTACTGTTTTGGGCCTTCAAGGATGTTTTAAGGTGCTTCAGTGGTTATAGGAGTGTAGGTCTAGTCTCTAGATTCAATTTGATATGTGGTAGAGGCAAAACAAATACCCATTGAAGAAGTTATTGCAAAACGGACAACAGAAGCCAATCTTTTGACCATCCAAAGGGGTTTTGGGTCTTTTGGGGGGTTGATGAATGTCAAAAAGGTTTCCAGTGGTTACCCTCATAGCGCCTAAAAACCCTCCTATCAGAAGTTATTGTCGTTTTAAATTGAGTAACCCTCCTAGCGCCTAAAAACCTAGGAAACCTGCAACTCACTAAAATAGGAATAACCTCTCCTTCGTGTGTCCGTTTGAGTGATGTGACTACTAAAATCGAAGCTCGTGAGATGAGTGAGGACCAAGTCTAATAGAAACTGTGAGAAGATCAAAGAAATAGAAAATATATTAGTTATACCACTCCAAAAAAAGTCCAACTTCAAATGGCCATAACATTCACTATGGTTGTCCGTCTGATCTCTACCACATATCAAATTGAAGGCAGCAAAGAGATCTACGCAGAGGGATAACATGAGAAAAGTTCAAGTCATGTTTGGGACCTTAAAATCCCAAAAACCCATCAGAAGGCCTCCAAAACTCCATTTATGTGTCCGGATCCCTGTCAATATTTTTTAAAAACGGTCATAACTTCTGACCTGTCTGTCTGTTTGGCCTCTGACACCTGTTTTTATCGTAGTTTGTTCCATCAGATTTAGTTTCACTATTCACATAGTGGAAATATACACCTAAAGAAGATGTTATTCAATTTTTAATGAATCTATGATTTGTTAGGTTTTTCAGGACACCATTTCAAGCACTTTTGTTCGGTCTACTATTTTTTCAAACAACTATAACTTTTTATTACTCTTATTATTATTGTTATTATTATCATCATCTCATGCAAATGCACATGCACATGTAAGTTCATTATTATTATATTTTTATTACCATGCATGTTCACATGCGATGCACACATGTTATTTTATTATCACATTCATTGTTATTATTATTGTTATAATTATTATTGTGGTTATTGTTATTGTTATTGTTATTATCATCACATTAAAATGCACATACACGAACATCCAATGAATGTGTGTTATTCTATTATCACATGCGTTGTTATTATTAATATTATTATATCATCATCATCACATGCAAAGGAAATGCATAGGAGTTATTATTTATTACCATACACATGCACATGTAATGCACATGAAATATTCTATTATCATATGCATTAGTACTACTACTATTATCACCACTACTACTATTATTACTACTACTGCTGTTATTATTACTATCATCACATGAAAATGTAGATGCACGTGCGTTATTATTTATTATTTATTACCATGTACGTGCATATGCAATGCACTTGTATTATTCTTTTATTATTATTATTGTTACTATTATTATCATCACAGTTATTATTATTATTATTATTATTATTATAATTATTATTATCATTATCACATGAAAATGTACATGCATGTGCGTTGTTATTTATTAATTATTACCATGCACGTGTATGCATTATTATTATTATTATTACAATTAGTATTATTAATATTATCATCAAATGTAAATGCACATGCACATGCATGTGCATTCTTATTTATTATTATTTATTTATTAGTTACTACTATGCACGTGCATATGAAATGCACTTGAGTTATTCTATTATTATTATTATTGTTGTTGTTTTTGTTGTTGTTTGTATCATCAAATACAAATTCACATGCATGTGTGTTGTTATTTATTATTTATTATCATGCACGTGCATACGTCGTTATCATTATCAATACACATAAATGCACATGCACGTGCATTATTATATATTATTTATTATCAAGCACATACAAATGCAACACACTTGTGTTATTCTATTATCACATGTGTAATTATTATTTATTATAACGCACGTGCACATGCAATGCATGTGCGTTATTCTATGATCACATGCGTTATTATTTATTATTTATTATCATTCACATGCTAATGCACATTCATGTGGACTTGGTTATTATTTATTGTTTATAACCATGCACCTGCACTTGCACATGCACATGCACAAGCACATGCACTTGTATGTGTGTAATTATTTATTATTTGTTATCATTCACATGCACAAGCACATACACATTAAATTCACATGCGTTATGATTTATGATTTATTATTTATTATCATTCACATGTAAACGCGCACACATATGCCCATGCACGTGAATTATGATTTATTATTTAAACCATGCACATTCATATGAACATGCACTTGCGTTATTACTACTGTTATTATTAGAGGTATTTTTAGGGATTACTATCATTTTTTAGGATTTTTAGGTGTCATTAACATTTATTATGGTTTGTTATGGTTTTAGGATTTTTTTAATGGTATATTTTCATTTTTAGGGTTTGGTGGGGGTTATTAGGATTTTATTAGGGTTTATTATGGTGTGTCAAAGTTTATTAGTGTTTATTAGGTATTTTTAGGATTTTATTAGGATTGAGTTGAGTTTATTAGGGTATATTAGGGTATATTTGGGTATGTTTAGGATTTGTTAGGGTTTATTATGCTTCATTATGGTTTATTAATTTTTAAGAGGGTATATTAGGGTTTTTTATTGTTTAGTAGTGTTTATTCGGTTTTATTAGTGTTTTTAAGCTTTGTTAGGTTTTATTTGTATTTATTAGAGGTTTTAGGGCTTTCTAATGGTATATTTGCATTTTTTAGGGTTTAGTGGGGTTTATTATGGTTTATTATTGTGTGTAAAGGTTTATTAGGGTTGAGTAGGTATTTTTAGGGTTTTATTAGGGTTGAGTAGGTATCTTTATGGTTTTATTAGGGTTTATTATTGGTGAGTACAATTTATTAGGGGTTGTTAGGGATTTTTAGGGTTTACTAGGGTTTGTTAGTGTTTTTATTTCGGTATATGAGTGTTTTTAGTTTCGGTAAATATATTTGAGGGGTTGTCATGACTTCTTTGGTTTTATTAGTGTGTTTTTAGTTTTTTTGAGCATTTTTAATGGTTTGTTAGTTTTTATTTGAATTTATTATGTTTTATTAGGGTTTCTAGGACTTTTTAACGGTTTTTTTTGGTTTTTTTGTTTATTGAGGTTTAGATGGGTTTTTTTAGGTTTTTTTATGGTGTGTCAAGGTTTATTAGGATTGAGAAGGTATTTTAGGGTTTTATTATGGTTTTAATAGGGTTTATTAGTTTTTACTAGGGTTTATTTGGAATTTTTAGGGTTTATTAGGGTTTGTTAGGGGTTTATTAGTTTTTTTGTTTTATTAGGTTATATTAGTGTGTGTTAGGTATGTTTAGATAATATAGCATGTTTTTATTGTTTGTGAGAATTTTGTTTTTGTTTGTGAGTATTTTTAGAGCTTCTTAGGCTATATTAGAGTTTATTATTATTTATTAGGGTTTCTAGGGATTTTTAAGGTGTATTAGAATTTTTTTCTTTATTAGGTTATATTAGAGTTTTTAGGTATTTATAGGTAATATAGAGTGTTTTTATTGTTTGTGATTGTTTTCTATTGGTTGTGAGCGTTTTTAGGGTTTAATAGGTTATATTTGAGTTTATTTGGGTTTCTAGGGATTTTTTAAAGTATACTAGAATTTTTTTCTTTATTAGGGTTTTGTTGGGTTTTATTAGTTGTTATTATGGTGTATTAAGGTTTTTTAGGGTTGAGTATGGTTTATTTGGATTTATTTATGGTTTATTATGGTTTTTTAGGGTTTGGTTGGGGTTTATTAGTGTTTATTAGTGTTTGTTATAGTCAATTAGGGCGAGTTAGGGTTGTTTAGGTTTTCTTAACGTTTTTAGGGTTTATTAGTTTTTATTATCATTTATTAGGGTTTATTAGGTATTATGGGGGTTTATTAGCGTTGAGTGGAGTTTCTTAGGGTTTTTAGGGATTATAAGGTTTTTAGGGATTATTAGAGTTTATTAGGGGTTTATTAGGGTTTAATTTTTTATATTATGGTATATTATGGTTTAATATTTTTGAGGGTTTTAAAGCGTCTTTAGGGTTTTTGTAGCATTTTTTAGTGTTTGTGTGGTGTTTTTAGAGTTTATATAGCATTTTTAGTGTTTGTGTAGTGTTTTTAGGGTTTAGTTAGTAGTTTTAGATTTTATGTGTCATTTTTAGGTTTTAGTTAACGTTTTTAGGTTTTATGTAGTGTGATTAGTGTTTTGGTTTTATGTAGCATTTTTATGGTTTATGTTGCATTTTTAGGGTTTATGTAGCGTTTTTAGGGGTGATATAGTGTTTATGTTGCATTTTTTTAGGGTTTATGTAACGTTTTTAGGGTTCATGTAGTGTTTTTAGGGTTTATATTGTGTTTTTAGTTATTATGTAGTGTTTCTTAAATTTTATGTTGTGTTTTTAGGTTTTATGCTTTGTTTTTAGGGTTTATGTTACAGTTCTAGGGTTTATGTAGTGCTTTTAGGGTTTATGTAGCATTTTTTGGGTTTATGTTCATTTTTTGAGTAATTTTGAGTTTTTATGGGTTTTGTACCATTTTTAAAGGTTTATATAATGTTTTTAGTGTTTATATATCTATTTGAAGCATTTTTTAGGGTTTTAATGGTTGTTTATGGTTTGTAGGTTATTTAGGGTTTTAAGGGTTGTTAACGGGTGTTTATGGTTTTTTATGGTATCTGATGGCCTTTTAATGGTTTTTTGGGGGGTGGGGGTTATGGGTTTATTATTTTTGGGATTGATAGGTGTTGTTAGGGTTTTTAGTGTGTTTTAGGGTATGTTCGAGTATTGTAGCAGTTTTTAGGGTTTTATAATATGTTTTAGCATTTTTTGAATTCTATAGGGTTTTTTAATGTTCTTTAGAGTTTAAAATGGTTCTTTAGGGTTTATTGGGGTTCTCTAGGGTTTGTCAGTGTTCTTTATGATTTTTTATAGTTTATTAGCATTTTTTCATGTATATTAGGGTTTTATTCAACTTTTTTAAGCATTAATAGCCTTTTCAAGGGATTATCAACCTTTTATAGGGTTATTTATGATTGATTAAAGTTTATTAGGGTTTTGTAATGTGTATTTCAGTTTATTACAATTTATTAGGGTTTATTATGATTTGTTAGGGTTTATGTCGATTTATTTGGGGTTTGTTATGGTTTGTTTCATTTTTTTACTATTTATTTGGCGTTGTTAGGATTGGTTACGATTTAATTGGGGTTGTTATGGTTTCTTTCGATTTATTTTGGGTTATTAGGGTTTGTTAGGGTTTATTAGTTGGTTTTAAGGTTTTGTAGGCTATTATTTGGAGGTTGTTTTTTTTGCGTTTTGTTGGGTTTGTTAGGGTTTTTAGTGATTGTTATGGTTTATTATGGTTTAATAGTGTTTTTATTGTATATTAGGGGTTTGATGGCTTTTTTAGCGTTTATTAGGATCTAATAGTGGTTGTTAGGGTTTATTAATGGTTATTACGATTTATTAGTGTTTATTTGGGTTTTTAAGGTTTATTAGAGGGTTTTAGGGCTGATTAGTGTTTATTAGTGGTTCATAGGGGTTATTAGTGGTTGGTATGGTTTGTTAGGTTTTGTTAGGGTTTGTTACGGTTTGTTTGAGTATTTTGGGGTTTTATGCGTTTTTTGGGTTTTATGGGTGTGTTTGGATTTTTTATGCTTTGTTAGGGTCATTTTAGCGTTTTTGGTGACTTGTTGCATTTCGTGGGTTTTGAAGCATTTTTCAGATTTTTGTAGCTATTGTCAGGGTTTATGTAGCGTTGATAGTGGCTTTAGTGGTTCTTTAGGGTTTCTGGGGTTCTTTAGGGTTCCTTATGGTGTATTAGGGTTTCTTTTGAGGTTTTTAGAGTTTTCTAGGGGGTTTTTAGGGTTTTTAAGGGTTTCATTGGGTTGTTTAGGGTTTTGTTTGGCATTTTTAGGCTTTTTAGGGTTTTTAGCGTTCTTAGGGTTTTTAGGGTTTTTACATTTTTGAGGTTTTTTGTGTGTTTTTTTGTGTTTTTTAGGTTTGTTTTCTGGTTTTTCGGTTTTTTCATGTTTTTAGGGGTTTTAGGGTTTTTTAGGGTTTTTTAGGGGGTTTAGGATTTTATAGGATTTTTAGGTTTTCTTAGAGTTTTCTAGGGTTTTTTTTGGATTTTTGGGGTTTTAGGGGTTTTTAGGGTTTTGTAGGGTTATGCCAGGTTTGTTAGGGTTTTCTTGTGAATATTAGTGTATTGAATGGTTTAATAGCATTTTTGTTGTATATTTGGGTTTTTATGTATTTCTTAGCTTTTATGGGGGTATAATAGAGATTTTAGTGTTTATTATGATTTATTAGTGTTTATTAAGGTTTAGTAGTGGGCTTTAGGGTTTATTAGGGTTTATTATAGTTTATTAATGGTTGATAGGGTTTGTTAGGATTTATTAGTTCTTATTAGAGTGATTTAGCATTTCTAAGAGTTTTTTAGGTGTTTTAAGGTTGTGTTAGGGTATCTAAGGGTGGGTTAGGGTTTTTATGGGTGGGTTAGGGTTTCTAAGGGTGTGCTATGGTTTGTAAGGGTTTCTAAGGTTGTGTTATTATATTTATGGGTGCGTTTGGGTTTTTAAGGGTGTGTTAGGGTTTCTAAGGGTGTGTTCGGGTTTTTAGGGTGTGTTAGGGTTTCAAAGTGTGTGTTAGTGTTCCTTAGGTTTTCATAGGGTTTTGTTAGGGTTTTTAGGGTTTTTTTAGTGTTTATTATGGTTTCTTAGGGGTATTTTAGGGTTTCTTAGGGGTTTTTTTTCTGGTTTATTGGGATTTTTTAGTTCTTCTTGGGGGTTTTTATGTCTTGTAAGGGTTTGTTAGAGTTTTTTAGGGTCTGTTAGGGTTTGTTATGTTTTTTTTGGGTTATTTGGGGTTTTTTAGGGTTTGTTAGGGTTTGTTAGTGTTTTTTTAGGGTTTGTTAGTGCAATTTAGGGTTTGTTACTTTTTGTTAGGATTTTTCCTGGGTTTTAATGGTTTTTAGTGTTTATGGTTTGTTAGTGTTATTTTGCTGTTCATTGTTGTCACATATGTGTAGAGCTAGTCGCAAACATCAATTTGATATGTGGTAGAGGTGAAACGGACACCCAGAGCAGAATTTATGTTCATTTGGAGGACTTATAGACCTTTTGGGACATTAAGAATGTGATAAGGTGTTCATATTTGTCACAGATGTGTAGATCAAGTCGAAAGATTTGATTTGATATATGGTAGAGGCAAAATGGACTCTCGGAGTAAAAGTTATGGTCTTTTGGAGGGTTTAAGTACCTTTTTGGGCCTTTAAGGTTTTGAGAAGGTGCTTTAGTGGTTATAGGAGTGTAGTTATAGTCGCATGCTTCGATTTGATATGTGGTAGAGGCAAAACAGACAACCATAGAAAAAGTTATTGTAAAACGGACACCAGAAGCCAATCTTTTGACCATCCAAAGGGGTTTTGGGACTTTTTTGGGGTTGAAGAATGCCGGAAAGGGTTCTTGTGGTTACCAGAGTGTGTATCTTTTCACAATATTCGATTTGATATGTGGTAGATCCAAAATGAACACACATAGCATAAGTTATTGTCATTTTAAATTTGGCAACTCTCCTCACGCCTAAAAACCTAAAAAAACCGCAAGTCACTAAAATAGGCATAACATCTCCTTCAGTTGTCCATTTGAGCACTGTGACCAGTCAAATAGAATCTCGTGAGATGAGTGAGGACCATGTTTAGTACAAACTATGATATGATCAATGAAATATAAGATATATTAGTTATACCACTCTAAAAAAATTCCAACTTCAAACGACCATAACTTTCACTCCGGTTGTCCGTCTGAGCTCTACCACATATGAAATCAAAAGTAGCGAAGATATCTACTAATAAAGATGACTTGAACATAGTTATAGTCATGTTTAAGACCCTAAATCCTATAACTCCATCATAAGGCCCCCAAAACTCCATTTCCTTGTATAGATCCCTATCAAATATTTCTTAAAATGGTAATATCTTCGGATCTGTGTGTCTCTTTGGCCTCCGGAACCTATTTTTATCGAATTTTGTTCCATGAGATTTACTTTGAATATTCACGAAGCAGAAATGGACACCCAAATAATAAGTTATGCCTTTTTCACTGACTCTGTGATTTGTTAGGTTTTTCGAGACCCCATTTCTATCATTTTTGTCCTGTATGCTATTTTTTCAAACAACTATAACTTAATATTATTGTTATTATTATTATTATCATCATCTCATCCACATGAACATGCACATGCAAATACATTATTATTTTATTTTTATAACCATGCACGTGCATATGCAATGCCCACAAATTATTTTATTATCACATGCGTTGTTATTATTATTGTTGTTATTATTATTATTGTGGTTGTTAATGATGACGACGTTGTTGTTGTTATTGTTATTATCATCACATGCAAATGCACATGCAAATGCACATACATGCACATTAAATGCACGAGCGTTATTATATTATCACATGCATTGTTAATAATAATAATAATAATATTATTATTATTATTATCATCATCATCACTTGCAAATGCAATGCACGGGCGTAATTACTTATTACCATGCATGAGCACGCGTAATGCACATGCAATATTCTATTATCACGTGCATTGGTACTACTACTATTATCACCACTACTACTACTACTATTACTGCTGCTGTTATTATTACTCTCATCACATGTAAATGTTGATGCACATGCATTATTATTTATTATCATTTACCATGCACATGCATATGCAATGCACATGTATTAATCTTTTATTATTATTATTATTATCACAATTTATTATTGTTATTAGTATTATTAGTATTATTATTATCATTATCATTATTATTATCATTATAACAGGAAAATTCACATGCATGTGCGTTGTTATTTATTATTTATTACCATGCACGGGCATGCGTTGTTATTATTATTATTATTATTACAATTAGTATTATTAATATTATCATCAAATGTAAATGGAAATGAACATGCATGTGCGTTCTTATTTATTATTATTTATTTATTATTTACTAAAATTCACGTGCATATGAAATGCAGTTGTGTTATTCTATTATTATTATTGTTGTTGTTGTTGTTATTGTTATTATTTTTTTGTATCATCAAATACAAATGCTCATGAACATGAGTTGTTATTTATTTTTTATTACCACGCACATTCATGCGTCATTATCATTATCATTACTTGTAAATGCACATGCATGTGCTTAAGAATATATTATTTATTTTCATGCACATGAAAATGAAATGAACTTGCCTTATTCTGTTATCACATGTGTTATTATTATGTATTCTCATTCACGTGCACACGCAATGCATGTGCATTATTCCATTATCCAATGTGTTATTATTTATTATTTATTATTTATTATCATTCACATGGAAATGCACATTCATGTGGACATGGTTATTATTTATTGTTTATTACCATGCACATGCACATGCACATGCACATGCACATGCACTTGGATGTGTGTTATTATTTATTATTTATTATCATTCACATGCACATGAACATACACATGTAATTCACATGCGTTATTATTTATAATTTATAATTTATTTTCATTAACATGCAAATACGTAGTCATATGCACATGCACGTGAATTATTATTTATAATTTAAACCATGCACATGGATATGCACATGCACGTACGTTATTACTATTATTATTATTAGAAGTATTTTTAGGGTTTAATATCATTTTTATGAACTTTTAGGTGTTATTAACATTTATTATGGTTTGTTAGGGTTTTAGGGGTTTTTAATGGTATATTAGCATTTTTTAGGGTTAGGTGGGGGTTATTATGATTTTATTAGGGTTTATTATGGTTTGTTAAGGTTTATTAGGGATTATTAGTTATTTTTAGGTTTTTATTAGGATTAAGTTGGGTTTATTAGGGTATATTATGATATATTGGGTTTGTTTAGGAATAATTAGGGTTTACTATTGTTCATTATAGTTTTTTAATTTTTAAGCGGGTATGTTAGGCTTTTTTATGGTTTAGCAGTGTTTATTAGGGTTTATTAGTGCTTTTAAGCTCTGTTAGGTTTTATTAGCATTTATTAGGGGTTTTCGGGTTTTTTAATGGTATCTTTGCGTTTTTTAGGGTTTAGTGTGGTTTATTGTGGTTTATTATAGTGTGTTAATGTTTATTATGGCTGAGTAGGTATTTTAGGGTTTTATTAGGGTTATGTAGGCATATTTAGGGTTTTATTAGGGTTTATTAGGGTTGAGTAGTGTTTATTAGGGTTTGTTAGGGATTTTTAGGGATTGTTAGTGTATTTCTTAGGGTATATGAGTGTTTTTTAGTTTTTGTTAATATATATTTCGGGTTATTAGGACGTTTTAGGTTTTATTAGCGTGTTTATAGTGTTTGTGAGCATGTTTTATGGTTTATTAGTTTTCATTAGAATTTATTTTGGTTTATTAGGGTTTCTTGGGCTTTTTAATGGTTTGGTGGCGTTTTTTTGTTTATTGGGGTTTAGTTGGGTTTTATTAGGTTTTATGATGGTGTGTCAAGGTTTATTAGAGTTGAGAAGGTACTTGTAGTGTTTTATTATGGTTTATTAGGATTTATTAGTTTTTATTAGGGTTTATTAGGGATTTTTATGGATTTTTAGGGTTTGTTAGGGGTTTATTAGTTTTTTTTGTTTTATTGGGTTATATTAGTGTTTGTTAAGTCTTTTTAGATAATATAGCCCTTTTTATTGTTTGTGAGCATTTTTTTTGTTTGTGAGAGGTTTTCTTATGTTAAATTAGAGTTTATTGTGGTTTATTATGGTTTTTAGGGATTTTTAATGTATATTAGAATTTTTTTGTCTTTATTCGGTTATATTAGTGTTTTTAGGTCTTTTTAGGTAATATAGCCTGTTTTTATTGATTGTGATCATTTTTTATTGTTTGTGAGAGTTTTTAGGGTTATTAGCTTATATTATATTTTATCAGGGTTTCTGGGGATTTTTTAAAGCATACTAGCTTTTGTTTTTGTTATTAGGGTTTTGTAGGGTTTTATTAGGGGTCATTATGGTGGGTTAAGGTTTGTTAGGGTTGAGTAGGGTTTATTTTGGATTTATTTATGGTTTAGTAGAGATTTTTAAGGTTTTTGGGGATTATTATGGTTTATTAGTGTTTATTAGTGTCTATTAGGGTTGGTTAGGGTTGTTTAGGTTTTCTTAATGTGTTTTTAGGGTTTATTTGGTTTTATTATCATTTATTAGGGTTTATTAGGTATTTTTGGGGTTTTATTTGGGTTGATTAGATTCTATTAGGGTTTTGAGGGATTATAAGGCGTTTTTATGGATTGTTAGAGATTATTTGGGGTTTATTAGGGTTTAAGTTTTGATATTATGGTATATTATGGTTTAATATTTTCTAGGATTTTGAATCATCTTTAGGGGTTTTGTAGCATTTTTTAGTGTTTTTGTAGGGTTGTTTGTGTTTATGTTGCATTTTTAGTGCTTATATAGTACATTTAGGGTTTAGTTAGTGGTTTTAGGTTTTATATAGCATTTTTTAAGGTTTATGTAATGTATGACAACCCTGGTTTTTATTACAACTTAAACATGCTTTATTACATAAAACTCCACTTGATACAACAAAGAAGATCGAGAGGTTTAGTGTCTTTGGGGCTTAGGATCATTACATAAAAACTTTAAACTTGAAATACAACATCTTTATTTAAAACTTCCTTTACATGACCACTACATTCCTTCGTACTTAGCATTGCATGAGATAACCTGAGGACATGCATAAGAAAAGGGTGAGCTATAAAGTCTAGTAAGGGAGTACACAATGAATAACATGAGGAGTACAATACATGTTAGGAAATAGGCATTTCAATAGAGCATAAGAGAAACATGAACATAAAGGCATGATAAAGCATGATAATCATAACATGGAAATGTGGCAACAACACTTAACATTGAATTAGCATGAGCCAAGGCTCATTGCACATGGAGCATGAGTAAACCCTCATTGCACTTGAAGCACGAGTAAACCCTCGTTTCACTTGAATTAGCATGAGTCAACACTCATTGCACATGACGTATCATGATACTATACTTTACCCAATGCATTGGAGTGCTATAAAGGGCGCACCATTCTTAAACATTTCATTTCATGCATAAGTGTGTCACATGGATCATAAAACATGGATTCATAAAACATAATCATTTATTCCACGATAAAGGAATGTGGAATTAAAACATGAAACTTTATAATCAATAAGTAAATGTTCATAAAGTTGAATACCCTTGATGGAGAAATGGGCAAGGTATTCACTACACAATGACATTGGCTTAGAAAATCGGTGCGATTTCGGCAGCGTAACGGCGTGACACAAGAATTCATAAAAAAATGGTTGATGAGAGAGAAAGGGGTTCCTCATCATATTTACATGTAATGGACAGTAAGGAGGTCATATAGATACATGTCCCAACAATTGAAAAGGAATTTAGATTCATGATACAAAAGTATTGCTTGAATGTAAAAGAAGTGAGAGAAGTTCCTTTCGGAATTTCGGCATAGTAACGGGTGTACATGGGAGGCATTTAATGAGAGAGAAAGGGTTCTCCCATCATTCAAACAATAAGAGGGAAGTATGGGGGAGGTGCGAAACCGTACCCCAACATTCATAATTGAAATAAAAAGGGCAATACAACTTAAAGAAAATTGAAAAAAATGAGAAAGGAAGAAAAAACCCTTACTTGGAAGTGTGCTTCCAAAGGCTAGAGAGAGGCTTGTGAGAGGCTTCTTGGCAGATTGGGGCACCTTGGGAGGATTTTAGAGAGAGTAGGGCAGAGGTTGGACGAACTCCAAGGGATTTTAGTGAGGAGGAAGTGGGAGCTTGGGTGGGTTTATATAGGAAAGGTGAGAGAATTCTTTATTATTTAGGTTTGGGACCCCTTATATTAAAATAATCCAAACCACAAACCATCCCATGGTATTTGCCCATGTTTTCTGGAAAAGGAAAGAGGAAAACAATATTTTACAAGGCCATGGTCCAAACTTATTAAAAAATTAGGGTTTCTTATGTGGAGTTGAGTCACACTCCCATGGAAATTAATTTAAAAAGGCAAAGTGTTGAATAAGTCTTGAGGGCTCCATTAATGCTTTGAAAAGTAAGTAAAACAAACCCAAAACCTCATTATTTTAATGATAAAACACATATTGGCCGAACATAAGGATTATGGTATTTTATCACATCACCATTGGGTCATTATGATGTCATAAAACACATTATATATTTAAATGGTATTTAATTTTTACCCAAAAATTTGACTGTCTCAGAAAATTATGAATAATTTACCGTTGGATAATTTCTAAGTCCTGATTCCAAAAATAATATTTATTTTATCTAAATAATTTTCTAAATATGTGAATTTTCACTTTTAAAATAAAAACCGACATTTATAAAAAAATTCACGGGTTTTGACAGAAATGGCTTTCAAACCTTAATAAAAAATTTAATTGCATTCATAAAATTATAAGATCATTTATACTTAATAAAAAATTAATTTAATATTAATAATAATATTTTATTAAAATATTATTTAATTCAAAAATCCTTTAATTTAATAAAATATTATTCTTAATTAAATAATAATTAAAACACCATTTGTACTTTAAAAACTAATTACAATGTATCAAAAATGACTAGAAATTATATTCATTATTATATACAAAAATAATGTACATGAACATGGTGGTACGTATTTGTTACATAACCCCTTAAAATAGCCGCATAAGACCTAAGGGTAAGGTGTGCGATGGTGACAGACTCTTGGGGTTGCTCGGATAACATCGCTCGAGTTGTAATTTCAATCAACTTCCACTTTTCCCCTAGACGATCACGTTCGAGCTTGACTTGATGGAGCTCAGCTTGGGCTTGGTCAAGGGAAAAGCCCAAAGACACCACCTCTTTTCTGAGCTCTGACAAATGGTCTTCGTAAGGGGAAATTCTTATGGATGAGGCCATCGCTTCCTTTGTCTGAGTAGAAAATTGGTTCGTTAAAGCCTTATATTTAAACTACCCAGATGATCATAGTTCAACGGCTATAAAAGTAACGGTCACAAATCATAACGTAAAACTAAAGAAGTTGACATCTTACAAAAACATTTTTCATAAAGAGACATTTAACTGGATCAAGAGGGATTTTCTATTAATGAAACTTTGGGTCGTTACAATATTCCCCACTTAAGAAATTTCGCCCTCGAAATTTTCCTTTTTCCCACACTAAAACAAATGTGGGTAACTTAGCTTCATCATATCCTCCGACTCCCAAGTTGCTTCTTCAAACTTGTGGTTTCTCCACAACACCTTGATGAGGGGCATTGTCTTATTTCGTAGAACTTTTTCTCTACGATCTAAGATCTTCTCTGGTTTCTCCTCATAAGAAAGATCGTATTATAATTGTACCACCTCGGAAGAGAGTACATGTGAAGGGTATGGTATGTACTTCCTTAAGAGGGATACATGGAAGAAATCATGCACCTAGGCCATAGTAGGTGGAAGTTCTAGTCGATAGGCCACAGCCCCAACACAATCAAGAACCTCGAAGGGGCCGATGTACCTTGGACTTAACTTCCATTTCTTTCCAAACCTCATGACCTTCTTCCATGGAGATATGCGTAAAAACACCATGTCTCCAACTTTAAACTCAAGGTCTCGTCGACGATTATCTGTATAACTCTTCCGTCGACTTTGGGCTGCCTTGATATGCTGCTGAATGGTTTTCACCTTCTCCACCATTTTCTTCGACCATTTCTGGTCCAAGCAGATTACGTTCACCGACCTCATCCCAACATGTCAGTGTTCTACACCTTTTCCCATACAGGGCTTCATATGGTGCCATTTGGATGCTCGAGTGGAAACTATTATTATAAGAGAACTCAACCAGAGGAAGATTTTGATCCCATCCTCCTTTAAAGTCCATTGAGAATGCTCTCAACATATCCTCAAGTGTTTGGATAGTCCGCTCGGATTGTCCATCAGTTTGAGGATGATAGGACGTACTGAAGTTTAGTTCAGTATTCAGAGCATGTTGAAGACTCTTCCAAAACTTAGAGGTGAATCTTGGATCTTGATCAGAAATAATAGATAGTGGTACTCCATGAAACCGTACCACTTCCCTGATATATATCCGTGCCAGTTGATCCAAAGATAAATCCTCTCAAATAGCAATGAAGTGTGCAGTCTTTGTAAGATGATCCACAACAACCCAGATTGCATTTTTGCCTTTGGATGTCCTTGGAAGTCCGGTGACAAAGTCCATGGTGATTTTCTCCCATTTCCATTTTGGTATGGGCAATGGTTGCATCATCCCCTTAGACTTCTGCCTCTCTGCCTTCACTTGCTGACACACCAGGCACTTTGATGTATATTCAGCGATCTCCTTCTTCATATTATCCCACCAAAAGTTTTCTCGGAGATCTCGATACATCATTGTGCTCCCTGGGTGAATAGAGAAATTTAAACTATGTGCATTATCCAAAAGTTCCTTCTTCAGCTCTGAACTTTATGGAACACATAGTCTTTTCCCAAACCGCACAATTCCTTCTTCATTAACATTAAACTCTGAGGATTTTCCCTTTTTGATAGCTTCCACTTTTTCTTGGATTCCCGCATCATCCTTTTGAGCATCCTTTAACCTTTCCAAAAGAGATGGTTGAGCAATCATTTGTGAAAGGATTGATGATGTTCCCTTCTTTATGATTCCCACGTCCATCTTCATCAAGTCTAAGAAGATTGGATCCTTCTCAATTCTCATCATTGATAGAATTGCTGGATCCTTTCTACTTAGGGCATCTACCACCTTGTTCGCCTTCCCAGGGTGGTAATGTATTGAACAGTCATAATCCTTGATGAGCTCTATCCATCTTCTCTGGCGCATATTAAGCTCTTTCTATGTGAATATATATTTAAGACTCTTGTGGTCAGTATATAGCTCACATTTCTCTCCATAGAGATAATGCCGCCAGATTTTCAAGGAAAAGATCACTGCCGCCAACTTCAGATCATGCGTTGGATAGTTTTGCTCATGGACTTTCAACTGCCTTGAGGCATAGGATATCACTTTATCATTCTGCATCAGCACACATCCTAAGCCCTTCTTCGAAGCATCACTGAATACCACAAAAATCTCCCCACTTGTGGGTAAAGTGAGCACGGGTACAGTGATAAGCCTCCTTTTCAACTCCTTGAAGCTTTCTTCGCATTCATCACTCCAAGCAAACTTTACTCCCTTTCGAGTTAGCTTGGTAAGAGGGTTGGAAAATCGTGAGAAATTTCTCACAAATCGTCGATAATATCCAGCTAACCCCAAGAAGCTACGGATATCAGTTACCGATGTTGGCCTCGGCCATCCCTCAATTGCATCTGTTTTGGAGGGGTCCACAGATATCCCATTGCTTGTGATGATATGGACCAAGAATGAGACTTCTTTCAACCAAAACTCACACTTGCTGTACTTTTCATAGAGCTTCTCCTTGCGCAAAGTATCTAGTACGGTTCTTAAATGCTCCTCATGGTCCTCCTGGGTTTTGGAGTATATTAGAATATCATCTATAAAGACTACCACAAATTTGTCAAGGTAATCTCTAAAGACTCTATTCATCAAGTCCATGAATATTGCTGGAGCATTGGTGAGTCCGAAAGGAATTACTATGAATTCATAGTGCCCGTACCTTGTACGAAAAGCAGTCTTGGGGATATCTTCCTTATTCACCCTTACTTGATAATATCCCTACCGCAAGTCCACCTTGGAGAAGTATTGTGCTCCACGCAGCTGATCAAACAAGTCATCGATTCTTGGGAGAGGATACTTGTTCTTTATCGTGATTTTGTTAAGTTTACGATAATCGATGCAAAGCCTCATTGACCCATCCTTCTTCTTGACGAAGAGGACTGGTGCACCCCATGGTGATGCACTTGGGCGTATAAACCCTTTATCCAGATTCTCCTGTAGTTGTTTCTTCATCTCTTAAAGCTCAACAACAGCCATTCTATATGGAGTCTTGGATATTGGTAGCGCCCCAGGTATAAGTTCAATTGAGAACTCAACATCTCTTCTTGGAGGAAGACCAGGAAGTTCCTCGGGAAATACTTCAGCGAATTCCCTCACAATAGGCATTTCTTCAAGGGTGGTTTCTTCCTTGGACTCAATAATCTGAGCCAGATATGCATGCTCATAAGGCAGTAATATCCATGCTTGAGATGATGGAGCTAAAGGAGATTCATCTTCCTCCTGACACTTGTAAATAATCGGGGTTCGATTCTCCATATGGAGTGTGATTTCCCTCTCCCGGTAATTTATGTTGGCTCTATTTAAGGAAAGCCAATCCATGCCAAGAATTGCATCAAATTCCACCAAAGGAAGTATGATGAGGTTTTCCGGGAAATTCAATCCACAGATTATAATAGGGGAGGACTTATACTCATGGGATGTAATGATTGCCCCATTTTCCGTACTCACCGACATCTTTAATTCCATGATTTGTGGTGGTGCAGGGATTTTTCTACTAAACATTTGAGATATAAAAGAATGCATAGAACCTGAATCAAAAAGTACGTTCGCTATTCTTGAATGAATAACTAGCGTACCTATCACCACTTCGTTGTCGGGGTTCACTTCGGCAGAAGTGATGGAAAAAGTTCTTCCTTGCTGTCTTGGAGGTTGCTGGTTGCCTCCGATAACCCTTGGATTAGGGAACTGATTTGCAAAATGACCCGGTTCTTTGCACTTGTAGCATTGAACAATGCGTTGAGGTTCGAACGGAGCGTTCCTCTCCTCTGTCACAGCTGCGGGTCCTTCTTGCTGACAGTTAACAGCTATGTGCCCTTCTCTTCCACACTTGAAGCATTTTCTTCTCCCCCTAAGGCAATTTCCAGGGTACTTCTTTCCACACTTTTGGCAAGTGGGGTGCTGGAATTTCTTAGCGCCATTGGATTTATCCATTGGACCACCAGCATTGAAGTCCACCTTACACTTCTTGTCCCCATGATACCCCTGTGATTCTCTGATCTCCATTTCAACCTTGAGGGAACATCGGATAGTTTCCTCATAGCTGTCGAAGTCACGGATCGCTAATGCTTTCCGCAAGCTAGGCTTCAGCCCACCAAAGAAGCGGTCAACCTTGCATTTGGGGGTAACGAAAAAGACGGAAGCGTATCGTGCAAGCCTTGTGAAATTTGCCTCGTACGCTCCCACAGATTATTCATCTTTCTGCTTGAGGGAAAGGAAGTCCCTTTCCATCTTAAGACGGAGGGTGCGCGGAAAATATTTATCAAAAAACATCTTCCGGAATTCCTTCCATTCCAAAGCCTCGATCTCCTCCTCAGGCTTCGTATTTTTGATCAACGTCCACCATTGATCAGCTTCACCCTCCATACGATAAGCCACCAGGAGAACCTTCTCTTTTTCAGAGCATTGGAGGATGGAGAATATCTTTTCAATGGAGTTGATCCATTGTTCAGCGATTTTGGGATCAGATGATCCACTAAAAGTAGGAGGCCTTTGTCTCATGAAGCTTTCAATAGCGACTTGTTCTTTCTTAGGGGGGGTTGAACGTTCCTCTTGACCAGTGTTTCTATTCAAAACTTGAGTTAGCTGAGAGAGAAGCGTGACAAAGTTCGCGATTCCCGCTCCCATTGGATTGGGCATCTCATAAGTACAATCATCACACTGATCTTCACAACGGTTGTTAGCCCGAGTTCTCCTATTACTGGCCATTGGATGGAATAAAAGGAAATTTAGGGGTAACACATAAAGGGTAATCCAAAGACAAAAGTTTTATGACTTGTAAATAAACTTTAATCTCAATAACTCATGAGTCTATAGGATTCAATCCAGGCTTTTCATGATCTTCCTTCTAACATAAATTCTTAGGGGCATTTTTCCCTTAATAAGGGTTCATACTAAGATTGTGAACTTATCAAAACATATCCCCCAGGAGTGTCGTAACCAAGAGTGCAGCAAGGCCCGTTGTCATGCACCAGTTCCCGTTCGAGTCTAGCTCAAAGCGGTGTTTTCGGGTTTTACCCCTAGGATACATCTGTGCCAGAGCCGCCTCTACCTGCTCGTATCCAGACAGGGATGTATTTGTTTGATAAACCACTTACTTAGTATTTACCAAAACATAGGGATGTTTTTATTATGCTTAGTCTTGTATCTAAGGCTTTACTAGGGTTTCCTAATCCCAAAAATAACTAAACCTATCCTCTGATACCAACTATGACAACCCTGATTTTTATTACAACTTAAACATGCTTTATTACATAAAACATCACTTGATACAACAAAGAAGATCGAGAGTTTTAGTGTCTTTGGGGCTTAGGATCATTACATAAAAACTTTAAACTTGAAATACAACATCTTTATTGAAAACTTCCTTTACATGACCACTACATTCCTTCGTACTTAGCATTGCATGGGATAACCTGAGGACATGCATAAGAAAAGGGTGAGCTATAAAGCCCAGTAAGGGAGTACACAATGAATAACATGAGGAGTACAATACATGTTAGGAAATAGGCATATCAATAGAGCATAATAGAAACATGAACATAAAGGCATGATAAAGCATGATAATCATAACATGGAAATGTGGCAACAACACTTAACATTGAATTAGCATGAGCCAATGCTCATTTCACATGGAGCATGAGTAAACCCTCATTGCACTTGAAGCACGATTAAACCCTCGTTGCACTTGAATTAGCATGAGTCAACACTCATTGCACATGACGTATCATGATACTATACTTTACCCAATGCATTGGAGCGCTATAAAGGGTGCACCCTTCTTAAACATTTCATTTCATGCATAAGTGTGCCACATGGATCATAAAACATGGATTCATAAAACATAATCATTTATTCCACGATAAAGGAATGTGTAATTAAAACATGAAACTTTATAATCAATAAGTAAATGTGCATAAAGGTGAATACCCTTGATGGATAAATGGGCAAGGTATTCACTACACAATGACATTGGCTTAGAAAATCGGTGCGATTTCGGCAGCGTAACGGCGTGACACAAGAATTCATAAAAAAAATGGTTGATGAGAGAGAAAGGGGTTCCTCATCATATTTACATGTAATGGACAGTAAGGAGGTCATATAGATACATGTCCCAACAATTGAAAATGAATTTAGATTCATGATACAAAAGTATTGCTTGAATGTAAAAGAAGAGAGAGAAGTTCCTTTCGGAATTTCGGCATAGTAACAGGTGTACATGGGAGGCATTTAATGAGAGAGAAAGGGTTCTCCCATCATTCAAACAATAAGAGGGCAGTATGGGGGAGGTGTGAAACCATACCCCAACATTAATAATTGAAATAAAAAGGGTAATACAACTTAAATAAAATTGAAAAAAATGAGAAAGGAAGAATAGACCCTTACTTGGAAGTGTGCTTCCAAAGGCTAGAGAGAGGCTTGTGAGAGGATTCTTGGGAGCTTGGGGCACCTTGGGAGGATTCTAGAGAGAGTAGGGCAGAGGTTGGACGAACTCCAAGGGATTTTAGTGAGGAGTAAGTGGGAGCTTGGGTGGGTTTATTTGGGAAAGGTGAGAGAATTCTTTATTATTTAGGTTTGGGACCCCTTATATTAAAATAATCCAAAACACAAACCATCCAATGGTATTTGCCCATGGTTTCTGGAAAAGGAAAGAGGAAAACAATATTTTACAAGGCCAAAGGTCCGAAATTATGAAAAAATTAGGGTTGCTTATGTGGAGGTGAGTCACACTCCCATGGAAATTAATTTAAAAAGGCAAAGTGTTGAATAAGTCTTGAGGGCTCCATTAATGCTTTGAAAAGTAAGTCAAACAAACCCAAAACCTCATTATTTTAATGATAAAACACATATTGGCCGAACATAAGGATTATGGTATTTTATTACATCACCATTGGGTCATTATGATGTCATAAAACACATTATATATTTAAATGGTATTTAATTTTTACCCAAAAATTTGACTGTCTCAGAAAATTATGAAAAATTCACCGTTGGATAATTTAGAAGTCCTGATTCCAAAAATAATATTTATTTTATCTAAATAATTTTCTAAATATGTGAATTTTCACTTTTAAAATAAAAACCTACATTTATAAAAAAATTCACGGGTTTTGACAGAAATGGCTTTCAAACCTTAATAAAAATTTTAATTGCATTCATAAAATTATAAGATCATTTATACTTAATAAAAAATTAATTTAATATTAATAATAATATTTTATTAAAATATTATTTAATTCAAAAATCCTTTAATTTAATAAAATATAATTCTTAATTAAATAATAACTAAAAACACCATTTGTACTTTAAAAACTAATTACAATGTATCAAAAATGACTAGAAATTATATTCATTATTATATACAAAAATAATGTACATGAACATGGTGCTACTTATTTGTTACATAACCCCTTAAAATAGCCGCATAAGACCTAAGGGTAAGGTGTGCGATGGTGACATACTCTTGGGGTTGCTCGGATAACATCGCTCGAGTTGTAATTTCAATCAACTTCCACTTTTCCCGTAGACGATCACATTCGAGCTTGACTTGATGGAGCTCAGCTTGGGCTTGGTCAAGGGAAAAGCCCAAAGACGCCACCTCTTTTTCGAGCTCTGACAAATGGGCTTTGTAAGGGGCAATTCTACTGGATGGGGCCATCGCTTCCTTTATCTGAGTAGAAAATTGGTTCGCTAAAGCCTTATATTTAAACTACCCAGATGATCACTGTTCAACGGCTATAAAAGTAACGGTCACAAATCATAACGTAAAACTAAAGAAGTTGACATCTTCCAAAAACATTTTTCATAAAGAGACATTTAACTGGATCAAGAGGGATTTTCTATTAATGAAACTTTGGGTCGTTACATAATGTTTTTATGGTTTATGTAGCGTGTTTAGGGTTTAGGTTTTATGTATCATTTTGTAGGGTTTATGTTGCGTTTTCTGGGTTTATTTAGCATTTTTAGGGGTGATGTAGCGTTTATGTTCCATTTTTTGGGTTTATGTAAGGTTTTTGGGGTTCATGTAGTGTTTTTAGGGTTTATGTTGTGTTTTTTGGTTTTATGTAGCGTTTTTTAATGTTTATGTTGCATTGTTTAGGGTTAATGTTACGGTTCTAGGGTTTATGTAGTGCCTTTTGGGTTTATGTAGTGTTTTTTGGGTTTATGTTGCATTTTTTGGGTTTATGTTGCGTTTTTTGGGTTTATATTGCATTTTTAGGGTTCATGTAACATTTTTTGGGTTTATGTATCTATTTTTTTTGCCTTTTTTAGGGATTTAATTATTGCTTATGGTTTGTAGTGGTTTTTAGGGTTTTTAAGGGTTGTTAATGGGTGTTTATGTTTTTTATGGTATTTGATGGGTTTTCAATGGTTTATTGGGGGGGTTTTAAGGGTTTATTTGTTATTTCGGGATTGATAGGGGTTGTCAGATTTTTTTAGATTGTTTTAGGGTTTTTTTGGGTATTGTAGTGGTTTTTAGGGATTGTGTAATGTGTTTTAGTGTTTTTTGTGTTCTTTAGGGTTTTTTAGTGGTCTTAAAAGTTTATTATGACTCTTTAGGGTTTATTATGGTTCTTTATGGTTTATTAGTGTTCTTTAGGATTTGTTATTGTTTATTAGCATTTTTTATTGTATATTAGGGTTTTATTAGGATTTTGTAGGCATTAATATATTTTTCTAGGGTTTATCCGCATTTTTAGGGTTATTTAGGATTTATTAGGGTTTCTTAGGGTTTATTTTATTTATTAGGGTTTATTAACGTGTATTTGGGTTTATTACGATTTATTAGGGTTTATTTTGATTTGTTAGGGTTTATTTTGTTTATTAGGGGTTTGTTATGGTTTGTTTCAGTTTGTTACGATTTATTTGGCATTGTTAGGACTTGTTACGATTTATTTGGGGTTTTAGGGTTTTTTACGAATTATTATGGGGTTATTAGGGTTTGTTAGGGTTTATTACTGGGTTATAGGGTCTTGTACGCTATTATTTGGATGGTTTTGTAGTGTTTTGTTTGGTTTGTTTGGGTTTTTAGTGATTATTCAGATTTATTATGGTTCAATAGTGTTTTGTATTGTAAATTAGGGGTTTTAGGGAATTTTTAGCATTTATTAGAGTCTAATAGGGGTTTTTAGGGTTTATTACAGGTTATAATGATTTATTAGTGTTTATTAGGGTTTTAGGGTTTAATAGTGGGTTTCAGGTGTTATTTGGGTTTATTAGTGGTTCTTAGGGGTTATTAGTGGTTGTTTGGGTTAGTTAGGTTTTGTTAGGGTTTGTTTGGACGTGAGTTATTCTATTATCAGACACGTTATTATTATAATTATTTTCATTATCATTATTGTCATTATCTTTATTATAATTATCATTATTTTTATTACTAGTATTATTATTATTATCATCATCACATGCAAATGCAGATGCACATGCATTATTATTTATTATTTATTATATATTATTTATTTCCATGCACGTGCATATGTTGTTGTTGTTGTTATTATTATTATTATTACTATTATTATTTTTATCATCACATGAGAATGAACATGCACGTCCATTATTATTTATTACCATGCACACGCACATTCAATGCAGCTAAATTATTCTATTATCACATGCATTTTTATGTTTATTTTTATTATTAATATTATTTTTATTATTTTTATTATCGTCAAATTCAAATGCAAATGCACGTGAGTTGTTATTTATTACCATACACACACACATTCAATACATGTGCGTTATTCTATTATCACATACACTATTAATGTTAATATTACTATTATTGTTATTATTATCATCACATGCGCTATGAGTTATTATTTATTATCATGCACTTCACATGAAATGCACGTGTGTTATTCTCTTATCACATGCATTGTTCTTGTTATTATTGTTATTATTATTATTATTATTATTATTATTATCCTTTCATGCACAAGAACAAGCACAAGCACATGCATTATTATTTATTTTTTATTACCATGCACGTGCACATGCAATGCACACGTGTTATTTTATTATTACATATATTGTTATTCTTACTGTTATTATTATTATTGTGGTTGTTATTGTTGTTGTTATTTTTATTATCATCACATACAAATGCACATATGAATGCACATGAAAATACATAGAAACGCACATTCAATGCACATGAATTATTCAATTATCACATGCGTTATTATTATTATTATTATTATTATCATCATCATCATCATCATCATCATCATCATCATCATCATCATCATCATTACATGAAAGTGCAATGAATGTATGTTATTATTTTTTACCATGCACGTTCACATGTAATGCACATGCAATATTCTATTATCACATGCATTGGTACTACTACTATTATCACTACTACTACTGCTCTTGTTATTATTTTTATCATCACATGAAAATGCAGATGCATGTGCGTTATTATTTATTATTTATTACCATGCACGTGAAAATGCAATGAACTTGTATTATTCTTTTATTATTATTATTATTATTATTATTATTATTATTTATAACATTTATTGTTATTATCATTATAATTATTATTATCATTATCACATTCAAATCCACATTCATGTGCATTGTTATTTATTATTTATTACCATGCACCTGCAAGCGTTATTAATATTGTTATTATTACATTTAGTGTTATTAATATTATTATCAAATGTAAATTCACATGCACATGCTTGTGAAATATTATTTACTATTATTTATTTAATATTTACTACTATGCATGTGCACATGCAATGCAATTGCGTTACTATATTATTATTATTATTATTATTAATGTTTGTATCATAAATTACAAATGCACATGCACGTGCATTGTTGCATATTATTTATTACCATGCATGTGCAAGAATCATTATCATTATCATTATATGTAAATGCAGATACACGTGCGTTATTATATATTATTTATTACCATTCAGATGAAAATGCAATGCACTTGCGTTATACTATTATCACATGTGTTATTATTATTTATTCTCACGCATCTGCACACACAATGCACTTGCGTTATTCTATTATCACGTGTATTATTATTTATTATTTATTATCATTCATATGCAAATGCACATTCATGTGGACTTTGTTATTATTTATTGTTTATTTCCATGCACATGCACATGCATGCACATGCACATGCACTTGGATGTGTGTTATTATTTATTATTTATTATCATTCACATGCACATGCACATACACATGCAATTCACACGTGTTATTATTTATAATTTATTACTTATTATCATTCACATGAAAATGTGCATGCAAATGTGCATACACGTGCGTTGTGATTTATTATTTAAACCGTGCACAAGCATATACACATGCACATGCGTTATTACTACTATTATTATTAGAGGTATTTTTAGGGATTACTATCAATTTTTAGGATTTTTTGGAGTTATTAACATTTATTATGGTTTGTTAGGGTTTTAGGTTTTTTAATGGTATATTAGTGTTTTTTAGGGTTTGGTGGGGGGTTATTAGGATTTTATTAGGGTTTATTATGGTGTGTCAAGGTTTATTAGGGTTTATTAAGTATTTTTAGGGTATTATTAGGATTGAGATGGGTTTATTAAGGTATATAATGTTATGTTATGGTATATATGGGTATGTTTAGGATTTATTAGGGTTTATTATAGTTCATTATGCATAATTAAATTTTAAGAGGGTATATTAGGGTTTTTTAGTGTTTAGTAGTGTTTATTTAGGTTTATTAGCACTTTTAAAATTTCTTAGGTTTTATTAGAATTTATTTGGGGTTTTAGGGATTTTTAATGGTATATTTGAATTTTTTAGGGTTTAGTGGGGTTTATTATAGTTTATTTTGGTGTGTTAAGGTTTATTAGGGTTGAGTAGGTTATTTTAGCATTTGATTTGGGTTGATTTGGTATCATTAAGGTTTTATTAGGTTTTAATAAGGTTAAGTACAGTTTATTAGGGTTTGTTAGTGATTTTTAGGGCTTACTAGAGTTTTTTAGTGTTTTTATTATGGTATATGAGTGTTTTTTAGTATTTGTTAATATATATGAGGGGTTGTTATGAATTTTTAGGTTTTATTAGCGTGTTTTTATTTTTTGTTAGCATTTTTAATGGTTTATTACCTTTTATCTGAATTTATTAGGGTTTATTAGGGTTTCTAGTGATTTTTAATGGTTTGTTTGTGTTTTTTTGGTTTTTTGCGGTTTAGTTGTGTTTTATTAGGTTTTGTTATGATGTGTCAAGGTTTATTCGGGATGGGAAGGTATTTTTAGGGTTTTATTAGTGTTTTATTAAGGTTTATTCATTTTTATTAGGGTTTATTACGAATTTTTAGGGTTTATTAGGGTTTGTTAGGGGTTTATTAGTTTTTTTGTTTTATTAGGTTATGTTAGTGTTTGTTAGGTCTTTTTAGATAATATAGAATGTTTTTATTGTTTGTGAGTTTTTTTTGTCTGTGATTGTTTTAGGGTTTCTTTGGTTATATTAGAGTTTATTATGGGTTATTAGGGTTTCTAGGGATTTTTAAGGTATGCTAGCTTTTTTGTCTTTATTAGGTTACATTAGTGTTTTTAGGTCTTTTTAGGTAATATAGCGTGTTTTTATTTTTTGTGATCATTTTTTATTGTTTGTGATCATTTTTAGGGTTTATTAGGTTATATTAGAGTTTATCAAGGTTTCTAGGGACTTTTTAAGATATACGAGCATTTATTTCTTTATTTGGGTTGTGAAGGGTTTTATTAGGGGCTATTATGGTGTGTTAAGGTTTGTTAGGGTTGAGTAGGTTTTTTTTGGATTTATTTATGGTTTATTAGAGATTTTTAGGGTTTTTTGGGGGTTTATTAGGGTTTATTAGGGTTTATTAGGGTTTATTAGTGTTTATTAGTGTCTATTAGGGCTGGTTAGGATTGTTTAGGTTTTCTTAATGTGTTTTTAGGGTTTATTAGGTTTTATTATCATTTGTTAGGGTTTATTAAGTATTTTTGGTGTTTTATTAAGGATGAGTAGAGTTTTTTAGGATTTTAGGGATTATAAGGTGTTTTTAGGGATTATTAGAGTCTATTGGGGTTTAATTTTTTATAATTTTGTATATTAGGGTTTAATATTTTGAGGGTTGTAAAACGTCTGTAGTGTTTTTTTATCATTTTTAGGGTTTTTGTAGCGTTGTTAGAGTTTATGTAGCATATTTAGGGTTTATGTAGCGTTTTTAGGGTTTAGTTAGCAGTTTTAGATTTTATTTATCATTTTTAGGGTTTGTGTAATGTTTTTAGGGTTTTTGTAGCGTGTTTAGGGTTTAGGTTTAGGTTTTATGTTGCATTTGTTATGGTTTTTATTGCGTTTTCTGGGTTTATGGAGCGTTTTTAGGGGTGATGTAGCATTTATGTTGCATATTTTAGGGTTTATGTAACGTTTTAGGGTTCATGGAGTGTTTTTAGGGTTTATATTGTGTTTTTGGGTTTTAAGTAGTGTTTTTAATGTTTATGTTGCATTTTTTATGGTTTATGTTGTTTTTTTTAGGGTTTATGTTACTGTTCTAGGGTTTATGTAGTGTTTTTAGGGTTTAGGTAGCGTTTTTTGGGTTAATGTTCCATTTTTTGGTTTGTGTTGCGTTTTTAGGGTTTTGACGCATTTTTTAGGGTTTATGTCATGTTCTTACGGTTTATGTATCTATTTGAAGCTGTTTTTATGGTTTCAATGGTTTTTTATGGTTTGTAGTGTTTTTAGGGATTTTAAGGGTTGTTAACGATAGTTTATGGTTTTTTATGGTATCTGATGTATTTTTAATGGTTTTTTGGTTGTTTTAATGGGTTTATTTGTTTTTTTGGGATTGATAGGGGTTGTTAGGGTTTTTAGTGTCTTTTAGGGTTTTTTGGGTATTGTAGCGGGTTTTAGGGTTTGTTTAATGTGTTTTAGCATTTTTTGGGTTCTTTATGGGTTTTTAGTGTTCTTTAGAGTTTAAAATGGTTCTTTTGGGTTTATTAGGGTTCTTTAAGGTTTATTATTGTTCTGTAGGATTTGTTATAGTTTATTAGAATTTTTTATTATATATTTGGGTTTTATTGGGCTTTTTTAGGCATTAATAGTGTTTTGTAGAGTTTATCAACCTTTTTTAGGGTTATTTAGGATTTATTATGGTTTATTAGAATTTATTAAATTTATTAGGGTTTAGTAACGTGTATTTGGGTTTATTAGGATTTAATAGGTATTATGATGATTTGTTAGGGTTTATTGTGGTTTATTAGGTGTTTGTTATGGTTAGTTTCAGTTTGTTACGATTTATTTGGCATTGTTAAGATTTGTTACGATTTATTTCGGGTTGTTAGGGTTTGTTACGATTTATTTTGTGGTCATTAGAGTTTTTTAGTGTTTATTAGTGGGTTGTAGGGTTTTGTTGGCTATTATATGGAGCTTTTGGTAGCATTTTGTCAGGTTTGTTTGGGTTTTTAGTGATTATTTGGGTTTATTCTAGTTTAACAGTGTTTTTAATGTATATTAAGGGTTTTAGGGCTTTTATAGTGTTCATTAGGGTCTAATAGAGTTTGTTAGGGTTTATTATAGGTTATTATGATTTATTAGTGTTTATCAGGTTTTTTTGGGTTTAATAGTGGGTTTTAAATGTTATTTTGGTTTATTAGTGGTTCTTACGGGTTATTAGTGGTTTTTAGGGTTTAATAGGCATTGTTAGGGTTTTTAGGGTTTGTTATAGTTTTTTTGAGTTGTTTGGGGTTTTATAAGTTTTTTTGGGTTTTATGGGTGTGTTTGGATTTTTTATGCTTTGTTAGTGAAATTTTAGCATTTTTTATGGTTTTGTTGCGTTTTTTGGGTTTTGAAGCATCTTTTAGCAATTGTTAGGGTTTATATAGAGTTGTTAGTGGATTTAGTGGTTCTTTAATGATTTATTAAGTGTTTATAAGGGATTAAATTTTTATATAATGGTATATTAGGGATTAATATTTTTTAGGGTTTCGAAGTGTCTTTAGGGTTTTTGTAGCATTTTTTAGGGTTTGTGTAGGGTTGTTAGAGTTTATGTAGTATTTTTAGCATTTTGTAGAATTTTTAGGGTTTAGTTAGTAGATTTATGTTTTATGTATCATTTTTAGCGTTTATGTAACATTTTTAAGGATTATGTAGTGTGTTTAGGGTTTAGGTTTTATGTTGCATTTTTAGGGTTTATGATGCATTTTTTGGGTTTATGTGGCGTTTTTAGGTGTGATGTAGCATTTATGTTGCATTTTTTAGGGTTTATGTAATGTTTTTTGGGTTCATGTAGTGTTTTTAGGGTTTATATTGTGTTTTTAGTATTTATGTAGCGTTTTTAATGTTTATGTTGCGTTTATTAGGGTTTATGTTGTGTTTTTAGGGATTGTGTTACTATTCTAGGGTTTATGTAGTGCTTTTAGGGTTTATGTAGCATTTTTGGGTTTATGTTGTGTTTTTTTGTTTATGTTGCGTTTTTAGCGTTTTTGTTGCATTTTTTAGGGTTTATGTAACGTTTTGAGGGTTTATGTATCAATTTGAAGCCTTTTTACGGTTTTAATGGTTGTTTATGGTTTGTAGTGTTTTTAGGGTTTTTAAGGGTTGTTAATGGGTGTTTATGGGTTTTTATGGTATTTGATGTCTGTTTGATGGTTTTTTTTGGGGGGGGGGGGTTGTGGATTTATTTGTTTTTTGGGATAGATAGGGGTTGTGAGGGGTTTTAGTGTGTTTTAGGGTTTGTTTGGGTATTGTAGCAGTTTTTAGGGTTTATATAATGTGTTTTAGCGTTTTTTGGGTTCTTTAGGGGTTTTTAGGTTTCGTTAGAGTATAATATGGTTCTTTAGGTTTTATCTGGGTTCTATTGGGTTTATTAGTGTTCATTAGGATTTGTTATAATTTATTAGCATTTTTTATTGTATATTAAGGTTTTATTGGGATTTTGTAGGCATTAATAGCTTTTACTAGGGTTTATCAAACTTTTTTTTGGGTTATTTAGCATTTATTAAGGTTTATTGGGGTTTATTTTATTTATTTGGGTTTAGTATCGTGTATTTGGGTTTATTACGATTTATTAGGGTTTATCATGATTTGTTATTGTTTATTGGGGTTTATTAGGGGTTTGTTATGGTTTGTTTCAGTTTGTTACAATTTATTTGGCGATTTTAGGATTTGTTACGATTTATTAGAGGTTGTTAGGGTTTGTTACGATTTATTTTTGGGTTATTAGGGTTTTTTTGGGTTTATTAGTGGGTTGTAGTGTTTTGTAGGCTATTATTTGGTGATTTTTGTTGCGTTTTTTTAGGTTTGTTTGAGTTTTTTGTTATTATTAGGGTTTATTATGGTTTAATTGTGTTTTTATTGTATATTATGGGTTTTTAGGGCTTCTGTAGCATTTATTGGGGTCTAATAGAGTTTTTAGGGTTTATTACAGGTTATTGTGATTTATTAGTGTTTATTTGGGTTTTTAGGGGTTAATGTTGGGTTTTATGGGTTATTGGGGTTTATTCGTGGTTCTTAGGGGTTATTAGTGGTTTTTAGTGTTTGTTAGGTATTGTTAGGGTTTTTAGGGTTTATAACGGTGTGTTTGAGTTGTTTGGGGTTTTTTTGGGTTTTATGGGTGTGTTTGGAATTTTTATGCTTTGTTGGGGTTATTTTAGCATTTTCTGGGGTTATGTTGTGTTTTGTGGGTTTTGAAGCATTTTTCAAGTTTTGTAGACAATGATAGGGTTTATATAGAGTTTTTAGTGGCTTTTGTGGTTCTTTAGGGTTCTTTAGGGTTTTTGGGGTTCTTTAGGGTTCTTTAGGGTGTATTAGGGTTTATTTTGAGGTTTTTAGAGTTTACTAGGGGGTTTTTAGGGGTTTTAAAGGATTTATAGGGTTGGTTAGGGTTTTGTTAGGCATTTTTAGGCATTTTAGGGGTTTTTATATTTTTTAGTGGTTTTTAGGTTTTTAGGGTTTTTTGAGGTTTTTTGAGTTTTTTTAGAGGTTTTTAGGTTTGTTTTCAGGGTTTTTCAGTTTTACAGTTTTTTTTTGGGTTTTTAGGGGTTTTAGGTTTTTTATGGTTTTTTAGGGTTTTTTGTATATTTTCGGGTTTTTAGGGTATTTCGGGTTTTTATGGTTTTTTGGGTTTTTTGGGTTTTTATGGTTTTTACGGTTTTGTCATGTTTTGCCGAGTTTGTTGGGTTTTTTGTGAATATTAGCATTTTGAATGGTTTAATAGTGTTTTTGTTGTATATTTTGATTTTTAGGTATTCTTTTTCTTTTATTGGGGTGTAAAATGGTTTTTAGGGTTTATTAAGATTTATTAGTGTTTATTAGGGTTTAGTTGCGGTCTTTACGGTTTATTATGCTTTATTATGGTTTATTATTCGTTGGAAGGGTTTGTTAGGATTTATTAGTTATTATTAGAGTGATTTAGGGTGTCTAAGGGTTTGTTAGGGTTTCTAAGGGTGTGTTAGGGTTTCTAAGTTTGGGTTCGGGTTTTTATGGGTGGGTTAGGGTTTCTAAGGGTGTGCTATGGTTTCTAAGGGTTTCTAAGGTTGTGTTAGGGTTTCTATGGGTGCGTTGGGGTTTCTAAGGGTGTGCTAGGATTTCTAAGGGTGTGTTAGGTTTTCTAATGGTGTGTTGGGATTTCTAAGGTTGTGTCAATGTTTCTTAGGTTTTCATAGGTATTTGTTAGTGTTTTTAGGGTTTTTAGGATTATGTTAGGGTTTTTATGGTTTCATAGGGGTTTTTAGGGTTTCATCGAGTTTTTTGTTTATTGGGGTTTATTAGTGCTTCATGGGGTTTGTTAGGGCTTGTTAGGGCTTTTAGGGTTTTTAGGGTTTGTTATGTTTTTTAGGTTTTTTGGGGGTATGTTAGGGTTTTTTAGGGTTTTTTAGGGTATGTTAGGGTTTGTTATGTTTTTTTGGGTTTTGTGTGGTTTTTAATGGTTTCTAGTGTTTATGGGGTCATTCATGGTTTGTTAGGTTTATTTAGTTGTTCATGGTTGTCCTATATGTGTAGATCTAGTCGCAAGCTACAATTTGATAGGTTGTAGAGGTGAAACGGACACCCAGAGCAGAAGTTATGGTCATTTGGAGGACTTAAGGACCTTTAGGGACTTTAAGAATGTGATAATGTGTTCTTATTGGTCACAGATTTGTATATCTAGTCGAAAGATTCAATTTGATATACGATAGAGGTAGAATGAAATCATGGAGTATAAGTTATGGTCTTTTTGAGGGTTTAAGTACCTTTTTGGGCCTTCAAAGAAGTGAGAAGGTACTTAAGTGGTAATAGGAGTGTTGTTCTAGTCTCAAGCTTCGATTTGATATGTGGTAGAGGCAAAACAGACACCCATAGAAGAAGTTATTCCAAAACAAACACCAGAAGCCAATCTTTTAATCACCCAAGGGGATTTTGGGACTTTTTGGGAGTTGAAGAATGTCAGAAAGGGTTCTAGTGGTTACCAGAGTGTGTATCATTTCAGAATCTTAGATTTGATTAGTGGTAGATCCAAAATGAACACACGTAGTAGAAGTTATTGTCATTTTAAATTGAGAAACCCTCCTAGCACCTAAAAACCTAAGAAACCCTCAACTCACTAAAGTAGGCATAACTTCTCCTTCAGGTGTCTGTTTGAGCATTGTGACTAGTAAAATTGAAGCTCGTGAGATGAGTGAGGACCAAGTCTAATTGAAACTGTGATAAGATAAAAGAAACCGAAGATATATTAGTTATACCACTCCAAAAAATGTATAACTTCAAACGGCCATAACTTTCACTCCAGTTGTCCATATGAGCTCTACCACATATCAAATCGAAGGCAACGAAGATATCTACACAGAAGGCTAACTTGAACAAAGTTCAAGGAATTTTTGGGACACAAAAATACCAAAATCCAATCAAATGGACTCCAAAACTCCATTTCTGTGTCCAGATCCCTGTCAAAATTTTCGTAAAACTGTCATAACTTCTGATCTGTGTGTCTGCTCGGCCTCCGGAACCTATTTTTATTGTAGTTCATCCTATGAGATTTAGTTTGACTATTCACAGAGCAGAAATGGACACCTGAAGAAGAGGTTATGAATTTTTTAATGACTCAGTGATTTTTTATGTTTTTCGAGACACCATTTCTAGCACTTTTTACCTCTATGATATTTTTTCAAACAACTATAACTTATTAGTACTATTATTATTATTATTATCATTATCATCTCATGAAAATGCACATGCACATGCACGTGCGTTATAATTATATTTTTATTACCATCCACGTGCACATGCAATGCACACACATTATTTTATTATCACATGCATTGTTATTATTGATGTCATTATTATTACTGTAGTTGTTGTAGTTGTTGTTGTTATTGTTATTATGATCACATAAAAATGCACATCAAAATGAAAATACACTCACATTCAATGAACGTGCATTATTTTATTATCACATGCATTGTTATTATTAATATTATTAATATTATTGTTTTTATTATCATCATCATCATCACATAAAAATGAAATGCCCGAGATTTATTATTTATTACCATACACATGCACACGTAATGTGCATGCAATATTCTATTATCATATGCATTATTACTACTACTATTATCACCAATACTACTATTATTACTACTGATGTTATTATTACTATCATCACATGAAAATGAAGATGTACGTGCGTTATTATTTATTATTTATTACCATGTACGTGCATATGCAATGCACTTGTATTTTTCTTTTATTATTATTATTATTATTATTATTATTATTATTATCATTATCACATGAAAATCCACATGCATGTGCATTTTTATTTATTATTTATTACCATGCACATGCATGGATTATTATTATTATTATTACAATTAGTATTATTAATATTATCATCAAATGTAAATGCACATTCAAATGCATGTGCATTCTATTTATGATTATTTATTTATAATTTACTACTATACACGTGCACATGAAATGCACTTGCGTTATTTTATTATTATTATTGTTGTTGTTGTTTTTTGTTGTTGTTGTTGTTCTTGTTGTTGTTGTTTTTATCATCAAATAAAAATGCACATGCACGTGCGTTGTTATTTATTATTTATTACCATGCACGTGCATGCGTCATTATCATTATCATTACATGTAAATGAACATGAACGTGCGCTATTTTATATTATATATTATATTGAAAATTCAAATGCAATGCACTTGCGTTATTATATTATCACATGTGTTATTATTATTTATTCTAATGCACGTGCACACAAAATGCACATGCGTTATTCTATTATCACAAGTGTTATTATTTATTATTTATTATCATTCACATGCAAATGCACACCCTGGTGGACATGGTTATTATTTATTATTTATTAACATGCACATGCACATGAACATGCACTTGCACATGCACTTGTATGTGCGTAATTATTTATTATTTATTATCATTCACATGCACATGCACATATACATGCAATTCACATGCGTTGTTATTTATAATTTATAATTTATTATCATTCACATGCAAATGCGCAGGCATATTCACATGCACGTGCGTTATGATTTATTATTTAAACCATGCACATGCATATGCACATGCTTTATTACTACTATTATTATTAGAGGTATTTTTAGGTTTTATTATCATTTTTAGGATTTCTTGGTGTTATTTACATTTATTATGGTTTTTTAGGGTTTTAGGGTTTTTTAATGGTATATCAGCATTTTTTTGGGTTTGGTGGGGGTTATTAGGATTTTATTAGGGTTTATTATGGTGTGTCAAGATTTATTAGGGTTTATTAGGTATTTTTAGGGTTTTATTAGGATTGAGATGGGTTTATTAGGGTATATAATGGTATATTATGGTACTTTTGGGTATTTTTAGGATTTATTAGTGTTTATTATGGTTCATTATGGTCTATTAATTTTTAAGAGGGTATATTGGGGTTTTTTAGTGTTTAGTAGTGTTTATTCGAGTTTATTAGCACTTTTAAGCCTTTTTAGGTTTTATTAGCATTTATTAGGGGGTTTATTGCTTTTTAATGGTATATTTGCATTTTGTACAGTTTAGTGGGGTTTATTATGGTTTATTATGATGTGTTAAGGTTTATTATGGTCGAGTAGGTATTTTTAGGGTTTTATTATGGTTGATTCTGTATCTTTAAGATTTTATTAGGGTTAATTAGGGTTGAGTATGGCTTATTAGGGTCTGTTAGGGATTTTTAGGGTTTATTAGGGGTTGTTAGTGTTTTTATTAGGGTATATGAGTGTATTTTAGTTTTTGTTAATATATATGAGGGGTTTTTATGACATTTTAGGTTTTATTATCATGTTTTTAGTGTTATAAGCATTTTAATGGTTTATTAGCTTTTATTTGAATTTATTATTTTTTTTTTAGGGTTTCTAGGGATTTTTAATGGTTTGTTTGCATTTTTTGTTTATTGGGATTTAGTTGGGTTTTATTAGGGGTTTTATGGTGTGTTAAGGTTTATTAGGGTTGAGGAGGTATTTTTAGGGTTTTATTATGGTTTTATTAGGCTATATTAATTTTTATTAGGGTTTATTGTGGATTTTTTAATGTTTATTAGGTTTTGTTAGGGGTTTATTAGTTTTTTGTTTAATTACATTATATTAGTTTTTGTTAGGTCTTTTTAGAGTATATAGCATGTTTTTATTGTTTCTGATCATTTTGTTTTTGTTTGTGAGCATTTTTAGGGATTCTTAGGTTATATTTGAGTTTATTATGGTTTATTAGGGTTTATAGGGAATTTTAAGGTATATTTGAATTTTTTGTCTTCATTAGGTTATATTAGTGTTTTTTGGTCTTTTTAGGCAATATAGTGTGTTTTTATTGTTTTTGATCATTTTTTTTAATTATTGTGAGCGTTTTTAGGGTTTATTAGGTTATATTAGAGTTTATGAAGGTTTCTATGGATTTTTAAGGTATACTGGTATTTTTTTCTTTATCAGGGTTTTGTAGGGTTTTATTAGGGGCTATTATGGTGTGTAAAGGTTTGTTAAGGTTGAGTAGGGTTTATTTGGATTTATTTATGGTTTATTAGGGCTTTTCAGGTTTTTGGGGTTTATTAGGGTTTATTAGTGTTTATTAGGGTCTATTATAGTTGGTTAGGGTGGTTTAGGGTTTCTTAATGTGTTTTTAGGGTTTATTAGATTCTATTATCATTTATTAGGATTTATTAGGTATTTTTTGGGTTTTATTAGTGTTGAGTAGAGTTTCATAGGAATTTTAGGGATTATAAGGTGTTTTAGGGATTATTAGAGTTTATTAGGGGTTTGTTAGGGTTTAATGTTTTAAATTATGGTATATTAGGGTTTAATATTTTTGAATGTTTTAAAGAGTATTTAGGGTTTTTGAATCATTTTTATGGTTTGGGTAGAGTTGTTAGTGTTTATGTAGCATTTTTAGTGTTTTTGTTGCATTCTTAGGGTTTAGTTATCCATTTTAGATTTTATGTATCATTTTTAGGGTTTATGTAACATTTTTAGGGTTTTTGTAGCGTGTTTAGTGTTTATGTTTTATGTATCATTTTTAGGGTTTTTGTTGCATTTTCTGGGTTTATGTAGCGTTTTCAGTGGTGATGTAGCATTTATGTCACATTTATTAGGGTTTATGTAAGGTTTTTAGGGTTCATGTTTTGTTTTTAGGCTTTATATTGTGTTTTTATGTTTTATGTTGCATTTTTTAATGTTTATGTTGTGTTTTTTAGGGTTTATGTTGTGTTTTTAGGGTTTATGTTATATTTCTAAGGTTTATGTAGTGCTTTTAGGGTTTATGTAGCATTTTTGGATTTATATTCCATTTTTTGGTTTATGTCACGTTTTTAGGGTTTTTGTTTCATTTTTATGGGTTTTTGTAACGTTTTTAGGGTTTATTTATCTATTTGAAGCTTTTTTAGGGTTTTAATGATTGTTTATGGTTTTTTGGTTTTTTAGGGGTTTTTAGGATTTTTAAGGGTTGTAAGCTGGTGTATATGATGTTTTTGGTATCTGATCGCTTATTAATGGTTTTTATGGGGGGGGGGGGTTATGGGTTTATTCTTTTTGGGATTGATAGGGGTTATGATTTTTAGTGTGTTTTAGGGTTTGTTTGGGTATTGTAGCGGTTTCTAGGGTTTATATAATGTGATTTAGCGTTTTTTGAGTTATTTATGGTTTCTAGTGTTCTTTAGAGTTTAATATGGTTCTTTAAGGTTTATTAGGGGTTTTTAGGGTTTATTACTGTTCTTTAGGATTCATTATAGTATATTATCATTTTTTATTTTATATTAGGGTTTTATTGGGCTTTTGTAGGCATTAATTTCTTTTTCTAGGGTTTATCAACTTTTTTTAGGGTTACTTAGGATTTATTGGGGTTTATTAGGGTGTATTTTATTTATTAGGGTTTAGTAATGTGTATTTGGATTTATTACGATTTATTAGGGTTTATTATGATTTGTTTGGGTTTATTACGGTTTATTAGGGGTTTGTTATGGTTTGTTTCAGTTTGTAACGATTTATTTGGAATTTCAGGATTTGTTATTATTTATTTGGGGTTTGTAAGGTTTTGTTACAATTTATTTTTGGGTTATTAGGATTTGTTAGGGTTTATTAGTGGGTGGTAGGGTTTTGTAGGGTATTATTTGGAGGTTTTTGTGGTGTTTTTTCAGATTTGTTAGGGTTTTTAGTGATTATTAGGGTTTATTATGGTTTAATAGTGTTTTTATTGTATATTAGGGGTTTTAAGGATTTTGTAGCGTTTATTAGGGTCTAATAGAGTTTGTTAGGATTTATTATATATTATTACAATTAATTAGTTTTTATTATGGTTTTTAGGGTTTAAAAGTGGGTTTTAGGGGTTATTACGGTTTATTAGTGGTTCATAGGGGTTATTAGTGGTTGTTAGGGTTTGTTAGGGTTTGTAGGGTTTGTTACAATTTGTTTTAGTGGTTTGGGGTTTTATGCGTTTTTTGGGTTTTATGGGTGTGTTTGGATTTTTTATGCTTTGTTAGGGTTATTTTTGCATTTTTTGGGGTGTTGTTGCATTTTGTGGGTTTTGAAGTATTTTTCAGTTTTTTGTAGCAACTGTTAGGGTTTATGTAGTGTTGTTAGTGGCTTTAGTGGTTCTTTAGGGTTTTTAGGGTTTTTTATGGTGTATTAGGGTTTCTTTTGAGGTTTTTAGGGTTTAATAGGGGGTTTTCAAAGTTTTTAAGGGTTTCATAGGGTTGTTTAGGGTTTTGTTAGGCATTTTTATGGTTTTAGGGTTTTTAGTGTTTTACGGGTTTTAGGGGTTTTTTGGGGTTTTTTTGCGTTTTTTGAGGGTTTTGGGTGTTTTTGTAGGGTTTTATTGGGTTTTTAGGTTTTTTTTCGGGTTTTTTTTGGTTTTTTCCAGTTTTTAGGGGGTTTTGGGGTTTTATTAGGTTTATAGGGTTTTTCGGATTTTGTAGGGTTTTTTGGATTTTTTAGGGTTTTTTGGGGTTTTAAGGTTTTTTGGGTTTTTAGGGTTTTTTAGGGTTTTGTCCGGTTTTGACGGGTTTGTTAGGTTTTTTTGTGAATATTAGCATTTTGAATGGTTTAATAGCATTTTTGTTGTATATTTGGGTTTTTAGGTATTTTGTAGGTTTTATTGGGGTCTAACTGGGTTTTTAGGGTTTCTTACGATTTATTAGTGTTTATTAGGGTTTAGTAGTGGGCGTTATGGTTTATTAGGGTTTATTATGGTTTATTATTGGTTGGTAGTGTTTGTTAGGAGTTATTTGTGCTAATTATAGTGATTTAGGGTGTCTAAGGGTTTGTTAGGGTTTTTAAGCGTGGGTTCGGGGTTTTATGGGTGGGTTAGGGTTTCTAAGGGTGTGCTATGGTTTCCAAGGGTTTATAAGGTTGTGTTAGGGTTTCTATGGCTGTGTTGGGGTTTCTAAGGGTGTGCTCAGGTTTCTAAGGTTGTGTTAGGGTTTCTAAGGGTCTGTTAGGGTTTCTAAGGGTCTGTTAGTTTTTCATAGGTTTTCTTAGGTTTTTGTTAGGGTTTTTTGGGTTTTTTGGGGTTTCTAATGGTTTCTTTGGAGTTTTTAGGGTTTCTTCAAGGTTTTTTGGGTTTTTGGGGTTTCATAGTGCTTCATGGAGTTTGTTAGGTATTTTTAGGGTTTTTTAGTGTTTGATAGGGTTTTTTTGGGTTTTTTGAGGTTTGTTTGGGTTTGTTAGGGTTTGTTCGCGTTTCTTAGGGGTTGTTAGGGTTTGTTAGTGTTTGTAAGTGTTTGTTAGGGTTTTTAGGGTTTTTCATTGTTTTTAATGGTTTTTATTGTATATGGGGTTATTCATCATTTTTAGGGCTATTTAGTTGCTCATGGTTGTCACAGATGTGTATAGCTAGTCGCAAGCATCAATTTGATATGTGGTAAGGGTGAAACGGACACCTAGAGCTGAAGTTATGGTCATTTTGAGGACTTAAGGACCTTTTGGGACATTTAGAACGTGATAAGGTGTTCCTATTGGTCACATATGGGCAGATATAGTTGAAAGCTTTGATTTGATATATGGTAGAGGCAAAACAGACTCCCAGAGTAGAAGTTATGGTCTTTTGGAGGGTTTAAGTACCATTTTGGGCCTTTATGGGTGTGGGAAGGTGCTTCAGTGGCTATAAGAGTGTAGGTATAGTCGAAATCGTTGATTTGATATGCGATAGAGGCATGACAAACACCCATAGAAGAAGTTATTGCAAAACGGACACCAGAAGCCAATCTTTTGACCATCCAATGGGATTTTGGGTCTTTTGGGGGGTTGAAGAAGGTCAGAAAGCGTTCCAGTGGTTACGAGAGTGTGTATCTTTTAAAAATAATAGATTTTATATGTGGTAGAGCCAAAATGAACTCACATAGCAGAAGTTATTGTCCTTTTAAATTGAGAAACTCTCCTAGCGTCTAAAAATCAAAAAACCCAGTAACTCACTAAAATATACATAATTTCTCCTTTGGGTGTCCATTTGAGTATTGTGACCACTCAAATCGAAGCTCGTGAGATGAGTGAGGACTAAGTTTAGTAGAAACTATGAGAAGTTAAATTAATATAAGATATATCAGTTATACCACTCCAAAAAAATGTCCAACTTCAAACGATCATAACTTTCTCTCCGGTTGTCCGTTTGAGCTCTACCACATATCAAATTGAATGTAGCGAAGAGATATACCCAGAAGGATGACTTGAACACTATTTAAGTCATTTTGGGACCTTGGAATCCACGAAACCCATAAAAAGGCCTCTGTTGATGCTCCTTTCATCACAAAATCTAAAGATCGGAAAAGGGGAATATCTGAGCTCAAGATGATTCAACCTTTGAAGAAAACATAAAAAATCGACAAAGGAATGATCAAGGAAAACTTTGCCCCTAAGCCGCGCAAGTTCCTTCATGGTCACGCAAGTGGACATGCGCGACACAACTTGGCGTGCAAGTGACTTGCGTGACCTAAGTGATAACTGCCTGGTAACCGCCCGGGGTCTTCTCCTGCCTATAAATAGACCCTGTGGGCCCCCCATTCGGGAGGATATTTTTCCAGAAACTCGGATTGAAGCTCCCGACGCCCAAGTCTCTTCTCAAAGCTTCTGGAAAACTTCTAAGGTAATTTCTTACCTAGAACGGAAGATCTAAAGAGAGGGAGGAAGGCCTAAGTGTTGAAACTCATCAACACTTGCGCGCCTGAGTGGCCAGCCCTTAAGGGAAGTGGTCACACTTGCGCGTCACCTCATTCCTTCAATAGAATTTGCACGTCCCTTTTATGGAAGAACCTCAAGAGGATTGTAAAGGGTTTAATAAAGAGTCGCTCAAGTATTTTAATGCTGGTTGAAAATCGCGCAAGTACCCCACATGTCGCGCAGGTATACCTGCGCGACCAATACTTGCGCGCCGCCGCAGTACCTGCGCGCCTTCCAAGACTTGCGCGCCCCTTCCTTTTTGGGTGCCTTTTCTTCCCATTTAACCCCTCTTAAGCCATTTCACCTTTCCTATTCAAGATTCAGTCTTCAAGATACTCTTCAAAGCCATTTATGGCATGATTTCTTGATTTCACTTCCTTATCTGAAAGGAATTCGGTGAAATATCTCTCAAAACCTAGTGATTTACACATCTTTATGTCACCAAAGATTGAGAGTTCATTCATTCAACCTCATCCTTTAAGATGAGAGAATCCTTAACCTAGGTCTCCTTTTCAGGAATAATCCCCAGTTATAAGTTCCTTAATCTGGGCATCTTCCTCAGGAGTAAGCCCCAAATTCTTAAAGTTCCCAAATTTGGGCATCCTCCTCAGGAGTAAGCCCCAAACCTTAATTACTTAACTTGGGCATCCTCCTTAAGACTAAACCCCAATCCCAATCTCAAAATATGGGCATCCTTCTTAGGAGTAAGCCCCAAGTCCTCTAATTTGGGCATCCCCTTCAGGAGTAAGCCCCAAACCAAGTCCCCTAACCTGGGCTTCCTTTTCAGGAATAAGTCCCAGTCATAATTTTGGGAATCCTTTTTAGGAATAAGCCCCAATCTCAAAATATGGGCATCCTCCTAAGGGGTAAGCCCCAAACCTTAATCCTTAACCTGGGCTTCCTTTTCAGGAATAAGTCCCAGTCATAATCTTGGGCTTCCTTTTAAGGAATAAGCCCCAAGTCCCTTAAATTCTCTTTAACCAGTCCTAATTTACGTTTGATCTGGGATTCCTTCTCAGGAGTAAAACCCAGTTATCAATCTTCTCCTAATTTGGGTTTCCTCTTCAGGAATAAGTCCCAAGTTAGAGTATTCAAATCTCCATGAAGCACATATACCTTTATGGACCCTGTTCCTGGATTTTCTCGCTAAAGTAAATCCTCTGGGCAGTCATACATACATAAGCCCCAAACCATTTCTTATGATTGCATCTTTCATGGTACAATTGTCTAATTTTTACCAATACCTCTTGTTTCTCACACCGAGCATGACTCACGTGAGCTTAGAGTGTAAAAGTAATTATGACATCCTGCTTTGAGCCATCAATCATAAACATCATACCATTACTCGAACTACGTGGGTTCTGATTCCTTTTCCAAAATAAAGGATACGTAGGTAGCCCATCTATGGGTTCGATCCCAACTTTGAAATAATTCATGTCCTTCTGAATGAAAATAAACTTCAAGTGCCCCAATGAGTGGCTTTAAAACCAGCCTGGTCATCACAATGACCAAGAGACTTTTATATGAATGTTTTGAAGGTTACCATTGACCAAGAATCTCTAAATAGATATAGATGATTCTCTATTGATGAAGAACCTCGAATACATATAAAAGATTCTCTGAATTTCTTACATATTTAATCATTGATTGTCAAAACAAAAGGAAAAGTTCATTTTATACTTGGTAATGTAATAAGGATTCACGAACATAACTTAAATCTATAAAGAGAGTCCCGGAATAGACAATAATTCCCCTCAAAAATGTGTGATGAGTCCAACCTCCCATCCTCTCGACCAATGCAAATTTCTAAGCCTCATCAGTCCACAAGCTAATGAGCGCCTACCTTTGGAAAGTAGGTCCAAACGGATGTGGAATCATTGGATGTTTCCGGTTCTATGAACAAACCCGCTAGAAACCGATCAGAACGTTTGAATCTCCCATCCAGGAGGTCATCCCCGAATTCCGAGGGAAACAAAAATGGTGAACCCGACGTGAATCCTTAACTAAGTTAAAGTGGTGTTTTACCTATTTGTTAAAGCCCCTATTTAAAACTCAATAAGAGGGCTAACAAAAATAATCATTGACATGTGTGCTCATCCAAAGGATGAAGTGGCCAGATTTCATCTTGATTACGCCTGTTATATCAAACAGGCACTCTTTTCCAAGATCTTCTGTATTTCCATAATGGCTGCTCTCAAATTCACTTCTGTGAATACTGCTGCTGCAAATATCACTGCTGCTATTGCTACTGGATCGTCATCCGCTCTGAGGATGACATCACCTACTCAGCATCTTCAACGCTGGGTATCAAATGCGCTGGTTAAGGAGTACCGTCAACACGGTACCATCCCAACTCTGGAGGCTGCCCGACAGGCCCTCCAAGTGAACAACTCACACAGGTCGTCCGGACAACGACGACCAGTGATCAAGAGGCAGGCGGTGCTGACTACCGTCTCCAACCGTTTCGGGTCGTTATCCCCGGAACGCAATTTCCATTCACTCCCTTACTCTGAGGAAGTGAATGAGCAGGTCCCTGAGGGCCTTAATTCAAAAAGACAGGAGTCCTTCCCGAGGGCTCCCATCAACAATCGCCGCCAGACTCGTGCGGTAGTGTGCCCTCAACATGATGAGGGTACCGAATCCAGGCATTCAGCTCAGGTTCCTCGAACTCGAGCAGGCAAGATGAACCACCAGAGACGGAATCCGGTTAACAATGGGCAGGTTTTCATCCATGCCATCTCTGGAGAAGTCCACCAACCTAACTTGGTGGCGAACAACGAGCAGACACACACACCTGCCCGTTTTAATTCCACTGTCCAGCAGACTCGTCTGTCAGCATCAAGCCAATCCCGCCAGGCAATTCCGGCGGAGTACTATAGGCAGGAACATACACCTGCTTATGCATCATCAGTTAGTCAACAGGCTCCCCTGACTACATATGATGGAGTCCACCAACCTAACTTGGTGGCAAACAACGAACATGCACACACACCTGTCCGTTTTAATTCCGCTGTCCAGCAGACTCGTCTGGCAGCATCAAGCCAATCTCGCCAGGCAATTCCGGCGGAGTACTATAGGCAGGAACATACAACTGCTTATACATCACCAGTTAGTCAGCAGGCTCTTCTGACTACATATGATGGATCTCGCCAACCACGTTTGGCGAAGTGTAATCAGCAGGCATATACACCTGCTAATACTAATCAAACCTACCAACAGTCTCGCTTGGTAGCGCACGGAGAAGTCAGTCGGAAAGCCCCGGCGACAAACAGGAGGCAGACTCAACTCTCTTCCTCCACACTTGAGTACTGTCAGGATTCAATGACAAGAAAAGGAGGACAGGAGCAGGCACATACACCTACTCCAAACCCGGAATGGATGTATATTCCCGTTCTGGCGACTGAAGTCACCAAGCATATTTTGTCAATGGTGAAAGAGCAGAAGAAAATTCCTGCTCATATTCTGGATGCTTGTCAGGATATCATAACAGCTTCAGCATCATCTCAGGGAAAGACACATAAATCTATCCCTAGCAGTGGAGTGACACATCAACGATTCACTCCGGAACAGACACACACATCTGTTCCAGTCCAATAGGGTTATGGGGCATACTCCCCCATATCATACGGACAACCAAGTCAGGCACATACACCTAATTTGAATGGAGATCGTCAGCCTAACCTAACCATCTTTCCTGATCAGGCACATACACCTGCTCAGAGCAATCACTTTCGTCATCAAGTGGTTTCTAAAGCGAGTAAGAAGGCATCTAAGAAAAAGATCCGCCCAGCACAGTCAGGAGATCAAAGGCCAATCTATAACCAAGCCTTGCTCGATGCTGGAGTTCTTGAAGCCCTCAGACACTTATCTGTCAGAATTCAAGATTCTACTCCCTCAGTTCCCAATAACGGGAACATTAATTCTGAAGGTCTTCAACAGACACTTCCTCATGAAGGCTTGCTTCATGAAAATTCGATCAATCTTGAAGTTTCTTCTTCAGATGAGAGCCACAGGAACCCTATGTGTGGTCAGAAGACCAAGGAGCAAGAGATCTCATCTTTTTCTGTAACCCATTATGGTGGTCCTCCCCATGATGATGAATTTCGCTGCGAAAGTCCTCTCCGTTGTAGTGATTCACATTGCCTAGAAAATACTCCAGTGGACAATGTAGTGCCGAGAAATCCCTCTTATCTTGAGGCACTTGCAAATGCAAAACCAGTCATGTCTGATGCTTTATCGCTAGCAAGTGAAATACTTTATCAATCAGAAAATAGCCCAGGGTGTAGGTCATTCTCCGAACCACCCCTAAGTCATGCATTTTCTAGTTTGATCAATGATCTCTCTATCGATCTTGTTGAATCTGATGAAGCAACAAGGAAACACCAACTCTGGTCAAAACAGGTAGAAGAATCTTTATTTAATGATAAAGAGGAAATGCTGAACATGAGGAAAAAACTGGCAAAAAATGAAGTACCAGTCATGTTTTGGCCTTTGGCTGACTCCCAGTACGACATTCCAAAGATGTTGACGGATGATGGAATCCATGATATTCGTCTCAACATATAGAAAACTCTTTGTCAATTGAAGAAGAAGGTATTATCTTATGATGAATATGAAAATCATCTTAAGATAATATAAGGGATACAACGTCAGATTGATTTGGCATCTCTATCAGTCTCTCAGTATCCGAAGGCTGAAAAGCAGCAGAGAACCGTTCAACGTTCATGCCTTGGCGCACTAAGAAAATTGCGTCAGTTAATTTCCAATGCTCCATCTGGTGTTCATATCAGAGGATGGGGTGTTCATGGAGCACTACATTTCACAGTGCTTTCCAGTCAGCAAATCCCGCCGAAAATGGTCTCACGCAATGTTATTGCCCATGGCCGGCCATAGTCAATGGGCTTTGTTCATAATCAAAAGCTTTCTCAAGAATAGGCTTCAACTAGTTCTTCTCAAAATCAAGAATATAGAGAACAAGTTGTTGAATTTCTCCTACATCAAGCAGGTGAGAATATTACACAAGCCTCTCGTATAGAGCAAACACGTCATCAAATGACAGAAGTTTCAGAAATCATCCAACGGTCTGTTGAACCAGGTGATAAAAGTGGATACAGGCTAATGCATCCAGCTAATTTCCGAACTAAGATTCGCAAGATCAAGAGATATTTTAAGAAGATCTCAGACATAGCATGTCAAGAGCCACCCCAGCTTTTCAGACTGGGGACTTCTTTAACCCAACCCTCAGAGTCAACAAATGGGATTCGAGGAGTTGAGCGGAATCAGCAAGAACATCCCCAGTTCACGAGACTGGGGACTATTTCAAATCATCGATCCCCTTCTCAGAGAATATCGGTATTTTCTCGATTGGGGAAGAAGCCCCAAGAGGAACGAAGAGCCAAATTATCAGGAGATTCCCTCCAAATTATAGCTCTTCAAGAAGTTCCGAAAGGATTGAATCAACAAAAGGCAATGTATCATCAAAGATATGAAAGAAGACAATATCACAGAAATGTTGATAGAAGGGATGCAATGAATTATGCATCAATCAATTTCATCAATGTCGTTGTTTCTAATCCACCAAAGGAGACTCACTCAGGGGACTCAGATGAAGAGCGTCCTGCTCAAGAAAATGTACGCACCGATACAAATGAAGAAGGTGTGCATACACGAAGTCAAAGGATTACTCAGAACCTAGGTAATCCACTTCCCTCTCTCCAAAAAGTATCCAACAAATGAAGAGGAAAGAATCAGGTTACATATCTTTCCTCTGGAGATGGTCAATCGCTCTCATTAGAGCAAAGGTTTGAACAACAGGAGGAATAAATGAAAGAATTAATAAGGTTGAATGCAGAACTACTTCAGAGTTTTCTTCTTCTTAAGAATGCTGAAGTCCGACAGCCAAAGGAATTCATTGCAACTACTGAGACGGATCCGGAATATCCTCCTTTATCAGTACACCCTCAGAGGTCTAATCCTACGGGTCAAGTGAAACAACGGTTGGCAGCACTACCATCAGTTGCAGCACCAACCACCACGTCTGTCCAAGCTCCATTCATTGAACCTACCCAAAACCAAGTTCAAACTGATGTTTCTTAAAAGTTAATAACTACTATTGAGTCATTAAAAGCTCGGTTAGAAACTATGGAAGGGAAACGGGCGCAAGTTCAACCTGAAAAGAAAGTTTACCCTAAATGGGTAGATTCAATTTCTCCTCCATCTAGTTTTGGAAACCCTGTTTTCCCTACTTTCAATGGATCAGAAGACCCTGAACAACATTTGATGCATTACGTGTATTGTTGTGATCCTATGATGGGAACTCCAGAACAGCAAGAAGCAGTGAAACTCAGATGCTTCATGCGAACCTTGCAAGGACCATCTTTTGTCTGGTATACAAGCTTGCAATCCCGGTCAATCATAGGATGGGAGGATCTTCGGCAAAAATTCCTTCTTCAGTTCAACTCAACTTTTCCAAAAACGACAGTTTTCGATCTTACAAACTGCAAGCAAAGGGAGAATGAAAGAGTCTCTGATTTCGTTGCTCGCTGGAAGGGATTAACGTATTCCCTGAGTTTAGCACTCCCTCAGGAGGAGCTATTGCCAATCTGTGTGGCAAATTTGCATGAAGAATTACGCACGCCATTGATCCCTGTGAAATACACAGGAGGGTTTTGAGACCTTACTTCAATCGCTCAGCAGATTGAAGATTCCCTTATACAAGCAAAGGTTAAATCTCGTGTAATTCCATCAGCTTCAGGAAGGAGAATGGGTAAAGCAGAAACTGCTATAGTTATGCTTAAACAAGCGCCTGTACCTATTTCTACTTTAAAACCTTCATCTTCTCGAAGGACTCCACTTCCTGGACGCCAACAACAAAGGTAGTTTCATCCAAATGATCAAAAAGATCAACGATGAAAACAATTTGACGATATGAAGAGTAAAACATACTCTTTCCGAAATGAGCAAGTTCCTGGTTACTTCATTTCAGCTCTGGAAAATAATTTGGTTCAATTACCAGTGCCCAAGAGGCCAAACAAGGAAGGAGATGAAGACCGTCCCAATTATTGTCTCTTTCATCAAATGTTAGGGCATCCCATCCAGGAGTGTTTTGTCTTCAAATACCTCCTGCAAAAGATGGTCGACTTGGGACAAGTCAAGTTGAAGGGTTCTTCGAGTCAGGTAGCATGTGTTACTGCTACAGTTCCAGAGGAGGAAGGTGAATGGAAAGAAGTCAAAAGAAGAAATGCACAGAAGTATGATGATTGGATGGTCAGAAAGACAATCAATCGGTCTCATGGCTTTTTGCGAACACAATTAAAGAAACCAGTTGTGTCTTCTGCAATGAATATTGTGGTAAAACCCTCTTCGTCAGAGGGAAAGTCCTCAAAGAAATGGTTTGATTCAAAGAAGAAAAAAGAATCAGAATAAGATGAGTATGTGTCAAAGCCTAAATTGTCTTTGACTCTGGCAGACTTTATGCCATCTACTTCAAAACCACGGGCACCGCCCCACCAAACGGCACAGCGTAAACAGGCTAATCAGGCAGAGTCTTTATCAGACGAAGAGTTAATCTTCGGTTCTGTTAATATGATTCAATTAACAGATACGTATTCCAGTCGTAATTTTGATGAGCCTGAATTCCTTGTATCAAATAAGGGAATCCGAGGAAGTTCCAGAGGTTCAGGATACAGGGGAAGACGTGGATCTTTCCGAAGCCACTACTCCAATTCTACCCCTACTATCACTGTGTATGCAGCAGAAACTCATGGTAGAGCCCTTCAGCGAGCTCAAAAAGAACAAGCAAGTTCTTCTTCCAATAGTCAACTCAGTCTTGGCACAGTTATTTTGGAAGACCGATTGAAAATTCCATCTTCTTTATCTCAGAAATTAAATGGATCTAATCGGTCTAATCTTCCAAAACCAATGATATTGCCAACTTCTATCCCAATACAAGATGCATCAGCTTCCAAAGCATCTGCTTCCAAGGTACCTGCTAAACCACATATTCCTATTGGGAAACGTAGACCTTTAGATCAAAAGTATGATATATTGAAACACTTGGCCCAAGTACCATCCAAGTTATCAATTTTGGATGCTTTGAATCTGTCAAAAGATCTTCGGGAAGCACTCATCGAAGCTTTGTCAAGTCCTCGGGAGTTTGAAGCTGAAATTGCCGCAGCTGAAGTCTATCACATAGAGAATAATTCTGCAGAATGCCATGCAGTGATATCTTTTACTGATAAAGATGAAGATGATGTTGTGCATGGGCACAAAAAACCTTTGTACTTATCTGGAAAAGTCAATGGTGTAGATATCCGAAGAGCTTTCATTGACAATGGTTCAGGAGTCAACCTCATGCCCATTCGTACACTTCGTCAATTAGGCCTCACAGAATCTGATTTATCTCCTTCTACCATGATGTTACAAGGATATGATAAAAATGAACAAGAACCACTGGGCGAAGTTACACTCAGAACCCAGTTTGGAGATCTTGTATCCAATTCGGATTTCATGATTATTGATCAAGACTCAGCTTTCAACGTCTTGCTTGGAAGACCCTGGCTACATCAGCATGTAGTTATTCCTTCATCATACCATCAATGTCTCAAATACTGTTTCAATGGTCAAGTGGGAACATTGTATGGTGATAAGACCCCGTTAAAGACATGTGTGTCTCAATACATTGAGGCAGAATTTTATCACATGAAGGGGAGAGAAAAATCTACAATAAAGGAAATTACCAAATTTAATGCTCCATATGGTTTGGAGAAAATTTCAATAAATCCATTTACACATGTGAGTACAGATTATGTGTTACCTATCAGTCAAATTGACAAAATAGGCCCAAATCAAAATACTCTTATGGAAAGATCCATAATTTCAATTACGGTAGTTGAGCCAGACAACATGGGAGAAATTGGTAACCTACCAAACAGTGACGAAAGCCTAAGTGGTGATGTTTTCATTTCATCTGCTGAAGTCCAAAAAGTCTATACATTTCCAATCAGGCCAGAAGAAGTTATAGCAACACCAGAGGTGAATAATGATGTCGATTCTCAATCCATCATCTCCTCTTTATTTCCCAAAGAAGGCCCTTTATCATCAATAGGGTCGGAAATGGAAGCTTCTTCTTCAAAATGTGAAAATTTTGATATCTCTTATGATCATGAGAATTTCGTTTTGTCATCTACTTTGCAAGTAGAAACGGAAGAAATAGCACGTAATGAAGAGGAAGAGGAAGATCTTAGAGATGCTCCTCCAGCATTTGAGGAAGGTATCTCTACCACTGTGGATGAACTCAGAGAAATAAATCTGGGTACATAGAAAGATCCACGCCCCACTTTAATTAGTGCGGCCATGACCCTTGAAGATCAAGAGATGTATATATCTTTTCTAAAGAAAAATAAAGATATTTTTGCTTGGAATTATACAGAAATTCCTGGGCTTTATTCTGATATTGCTACTCATCATTTGGGTTTACCAAAAGAACATAGAGGATTTAAGCAAGCCGCGAGAAGAACACACCCAACCTATGCTTCCAAAATTGAAGCTGAAGTGGATAAGCTGATCAAATCTAACTTCATCAGAGAAGTTCAGTATCCCAAGTGGTTGGCTAATATTGTCCCTGTAAAGAAGAAGAATGGACAAATTAGGGTTTGCATCGATTTCAGAGATCTTAATCGGTATTGTCCTAAAGATGATTTCCCAGTTCCAATTACAGAACTCTTAATTGATGCGACGGCTGGCTATGAAGTACTTTCCTTCATGGATGGATATTCTGGATATAATCAGATCCGAATGGCCCCAGAAGATGAGGAATCTACATCCTTCATAACTCCTCAAGGTGTGTTTTGTTACCGGGTGATGCCCTTTGGTTTAAATAATGCAGGTGCAACATATCAAAGCGCCATGCATCGTATCTTCAAACCTTTCTTAGGGAAGTTTGTTGAATGCTATGTAGACGATTTGGTGGTTAAATCCAAACAATGTTCTAATCACTTGGATGATTTGGAAGTCATATTCCACAAGCTTCGACAACATAATTTGAAGATGAACCCCTTAAAATGTGCTTTTGGGGTAACCTCAGGAAAATTCCTCGGCTTTGTTGTACACCATCGTGGTATTGAAGTCGATCCTGAGAAGACCAAGTCAATCCTTGGTATGTCACCTCCTCAGAATTTGAAAGAATTAAGAGGAGTTCAAGGACACTTAGCCTATATTCGGCGTTTCATCGCCAATTTGGCAGGCAAAAGTTTACCGTTTACCAAATTATTGAAGAAAGGAGTCACTTACCATTGGACTGAAGAATGTCAAGAAGCATTTGATGTTCTCAAGAAATACCTCTTGAGTCCACCGGTACTCATGCCACCTGTTGAAGGAAGACAACTTATCCTCTATGTGACAGCTCTAGAGCGATCATTGGGGGCCTTTCTTGCTCAAAAGAATGATGCTGGGAATGAAAATAGCCTCTACTATCTCAGTAGAACTATGCTTGAAGCAGAAACCCGGTATTCAAGTATTGAGAAGTGCTGCTTGGAATTAATCTTTGCAGTTCAGAAACTGAGACACTACCTGCAACATCACGAGGTCCAATTGGTATCTCGCAATAATCCGCTCAAATTCATCCTTAGTCGTCCAATGCTTACAGGACGTCTAGCAAGGTGGGAAGTTATTTTACAGCAGTTCGACATTCAGTATGTATCTGAAAAGGCAATTAAGGGCCAAGATCTGGCTGATTTCCTAGCTGAACATCCTTCAGTGGAAGACACGTCTTCAGATATTGAACTCCCTGATGAGGAAGTTTTCTCTATTCAAGAGAATCCTCAAACATGGGAAATGTATTTTGATGGTGCTTCCAGAAGTCCAACAGGGAAGAAAATGGAAAATCCTAAATTCAACAAAGTTTGTTTAGGAATTGTACTCATTTCTCCAGATAAGGCATTGTTACCTTATTCCTTTTTATTGTGGGAAGGTGGTACCAATAATGAAGCCGAATACCAAGCTCTTATCACAGGCTTGGAGTTAGCGCTTCAAGCATAAGTGAATCAATTAAAGGTGAAAGGTGATTCAGACCTGGTAATCAAACAAGTCAATGGGGATTATTCCATCAGAAAAGAAGAATTAATCCCTTTGTATGATTACATCAGAGAGTTAATGGCGGAATTCCCTTCAGAACCGACATTTTCTTATGTCCCAAGATCACAAAATGCTCAAGCTGATGCACTGGCTAATATAGCCACAGCTCTAGCAGATCCAAATCGGGATGAGACAACCATCAGTATTGCCCACCGTCGTGTAATTTCACCTTATGTTCAAGTTAGAACAGAGGAAATTAATGAAATAAGTCCCATTCCTGAACCGTATGGTCATACTACAGGATGGATGTCACCTATCAGGGAATACCTTCAAAATGGAACACTTCCACCTGATAGAGCCGAGAAAGAACAAATCCAGCGACGTGTGGTCAATTTTACTCTTTATGATGGTCCAAACCACCTAGAGAAAATTCTCTACAAACGTGGTTTTGATGGAGTTCTCTTCAGATGTATTGAAGGTGAAGAGACAATGGCTGTCATAAAAGAAGTGCATGCAGGATTCTGTGGTGCCCACCAGTCTGGACATAGATTGTCTGATTAAATTCGAAGGCTTGGATACTTTTGGCCTTCAATGATACAAGATTGTGTTGATTTCACAAAGAAGTGTCATTCATGTCAAGTACATGCCAACTTCATTCATCAACCTCCAGAGTTGCTTCATACAGCTAAATACTCGTGGCCATTTGCCACATGGGGAATGGATGTGGTGGGACCTTACCCTTCATCTACGGCCAAGCAGTTTAAGTACATTCTTACTGCTACTGATTTCTTTTCCAAATGGGCAGAGGCAGTACCTCTCAAAGAAGATAGTTCTAAATGCATTGTTAGCTTCATCAAGTCTAACATCATTACTAGATTTGGTGTCCCTCATACCATATTAACGGACAATGGCACCAACTTCCATTCTTCTGAGGTGAAGAAATTGTATCAAGAATACAACATTAAATCCAACCATTCATCTCGGTATCATGCGGCGGCCAATGGCCAAATAGAAGCCTTTAACAAGAATCTTTAAAATATACTACAAAAGATGATGGATAAATATAAGAGGTCATGGCCTGATAAACTCTTTCATGCTTTATGGGCTTATCGGACTACCACCCACAATGCAACGCGGTCAACTCCATATTCGTTGGTATATGGAACAGAAGCAGTCTTGCCAATTGAAGTTCAATTGCCCTCACTCAGAGTATCCATTTGTGATTAGTTATCTACAGATAAGCAATTCCAAAAGCGATTGAATGAATTGGAACGGTTAGATGAGAAAAGATTGTGCACTATGCACCACTTGGAAATATATCAGAATCGAATAGCATGAGCTTTTAACAAAAAAGTTCATCTTCATTCATTCAATCAGGGAGAACTGGTATTAGTTCTCAGAACTCCAATGATACCAGGAAAGAAACCTCCCAAGCTTGAGCCAAAATGGGAAGGACCTTATTCAATACATAATGTCTACTTCAATGGAGCTTATTCATTAATCTCAATGGATAGAGAACTCATCACACTCCAACCAATGCCAGATTTCTGAAGAAATATTTTGTATAAACACAAAATATGGTCCCCAGATTCAAGATTCTTACAATTGGTTCATAGAGAAATGGTCCAGTATGACCTTAAACTGCAACTTCGTCCAACATGACGTTAAACTGTGTTTCGTCCGAGATGAAACTATACTATATCAGTTCCCTTAATTGTACAACATGAAACTAAACTGTAGTTCGTCCTAGCTACATGACACTAAACTGTACAACACCCTAATTCGTCCAAGGTTATGTTAAACTATGCGGCCCATGCATATGACCTTAAACTGTTCGCATGTCTTCTTTCGTCCAACATGACGATAAACTGTGTCCTCTTTTCTCCCCGCAACATGACACTAAACTGTGCGGCACCAGTTCGTCCTTGCTATATGACGTTAAACTATACAGCAATGGTCCAGTATGAACATAAACTGAAACTTCATCCCACACGACGTTAAACTATGAAAAAGTTCCCTAAATGGTCCAGTATGACCTTAGACTGCAAGTAGGTCCTGTATGACCTTAAAATGCATCATCAACGGTCCATGTATATGACCCTAAACTATTTGCAAGTCCCTTACATCCAGCAAGACGTTAAACTGTGACGTCCCAACTACATGAAGCTAAACTATATAAAGGTCCCTTACGTCCGGAAAGACGTTAAACTATATAATCATCAAAGGTCATGTATGACCTTAAACTACACCATCGTCCAACATGACATTAAACTGCACCATCCACAGTCCATTTATATGACCTTAAACTATTCGCCCTTTTGTCCAACATGACACTAAACTGTAGAAAAAATCCCCAATGCGTCCAAAATGACATAAATGATGTGTTATTTTTTCCATACTGCATGACATTAAACTGCACAATCCCCCTTTCGTCCAATATGACGTTAAACTGTATTGTCCCCATCGTCCTAACTACATGACGCTAAACTGTACAGAAAATCCTTGATATGTCCTACATGACATCAAACTGTTATTTTGTCCCTGCTACATGACACTAAAATGTGCAGCACCAATAGTCATAACTGCAAGACTTTAAACTACATAGTCCCTCTTTTATGTCCTACATGACATTAAACTATGCATCATTAAGGTTGTTGTTACCTCTTGTTTCTCACACCGAGTATGACTCACGTGAGCTTAGAGCAAACATCAACCATAACACTCTCTTTGGGCCGCTAACCATGTGTAAGTCCCAACAACATTTTTATTAGATCGTTGTCCCCAAGAACAACTTGATCATTAATTCATTCTTTAATTGAACTACACAGACTTTGATCCTTGCCCTCCAGGCTGGGTATGTAGGCAACCTCCCAGGGTTCAAGCCCAAAAACAATCTCTTCACATTGGTTCACCACCATCTCATTTGATGTTGATTCATGAAACCGCCCCTGGAATCAATATCTTTAAATTGATTCACTTTCATCCTTGTTATATGACGTTAAAATATGGAACACTTTTGTCCGGTACGACAATAAACTACAAATATTCTTTGATTTCCTCATTTGAGAGAGAACTATTATTGACATTGATTTTTTCAATCATGTTTCATTTCAAAAGACTACGTGCATACATGGTAATGCCTAAACTTTTTATCTTAGGTTAAACCATCATTGCACTAAAGTCCCCTTTCACTCTTCACATGTACGAACCAAATTTGTACAAAGGGTAGTTCTAGAACTACGTGGACTTGATTCCCATCCTTATGGGATACGTAGGAACATTCGAGTGTCCCTCAAATCCAGTCCCAAGTCTTTTGGGCCTAACCCCAAATTTCACTTTCAGTCCCTTGGCTAAAAAGTCCTCATGAAAACACACACTGTGTATTCATTATTATGGTCCGAACTCTATGACCCTAAACTAAGATCTCTCATACTTTCGTCCTGCACGACGTTAAACTGCATTTCAAGAACTATGTATGGCTTGATTCTCATTCTTATGAGATATGTAGTGAAGTCCAAAATTTCAATTTAGGACCCAGCCACAACATGATTATGGTTATCATTGACCTATGTATCTCTATATACATTAGAAAATACCCATCTTTATGTGTTATAATCCTAACCTTAAATATTTTCAGATATTCATAACCCTTTTCATGACTTCTAGTCACAAAAATGTCAAACTTCTGAGAATTCTTTTGCCTGACTATGCAGCACGTGCCCATAGGTGGCCTTGCATAAACAGTCCACATAACAGACTTGTCAGCTAAAAGATGTTATTTATTTGACCATGCATCCAATGCCCTTAAGTGGCCCTGCATATTTCAACCCCCTAACGGGTTTTTGTCAAATAATAGTAACTTCATTCTTGGGAAGAATGCCTCTTTTGTCCTTATTTGTCTTAAATGACGGTATGTAGGGATCTGCAAAAAAAAGCCATCCTTAACATATTTTTCCCATATCCTTTTTCATGATCTAAAAGTATTCAAGTCTATGGTTTATTCTCTTTCCCTACGTTTGGGTCAGACCTTCGTAGGAGTGATATTCATCCAGTTCTTCGATAATCTTGTCTGGAAATATCTTCTCCATATTCAAGTACCTCTTTCCATACAGCAAACTCTATACTTTAGAAAATTTGAATCTCCATAAACATTCACTGGATTTTAGCACTAGGAAAGTAAACTTCTGAGAATTCTTTTGCCTGACTATGCAGCACGTGCCCATAGGTGGCCTTGCATAAATAGTCCACATAACAGACTTGTCAGCCAAAAGATGCTATTTATTTGACCATGCAGCCAATTCCCTTAGGTGGCCCTGCATATTTCAACCCTATAACGGGTTTTTGTTAAAAAATAGTAACATCATTCTTGGAAACTACTTCTTCTAATGCCTTTTAGCTCTTTTTCATATCATTCCTCATATTCAAATATTCTTAAGCCATAGTTTACATTTTTTCCCTCATACTTGAGTATGGTACTATGTTTTCAGATGAACTTTCAAGGAATTGTGTCAATTCTAATCCATTTCGGTCAAAGCTATTTCGACCTTAAACATTAGCCCCTTTATGTCCGGCGTGCATGACCTTAAACTGCCTACAAAAGACAAAGGAACTCTGAATAAAAGTCAAGTTCCAGCACACTAAACATACATTCTGTATGATTTAGGTAATATTGAGAAAATTAAAAGATTCAAGGATTATAGGGTTATTTCTAATAATCCTAGTAAAAATCAAACTATGCTTACTAGGCCCATTGGCTTAAGTAAATTTGAAGCAGGTAGTGAAATAATGCAGGTACAAATGATTGAAGATGAAAGTGTTTTTCATTGATGCACAAGAGTTAGAAGGACATCCACAGACTGGAGTCTCTTCTCTTTTTCAATAATTACAAGAGGCTTTCAACATAACACTTCATTTGATTTACGGCATCCCAAGCTTCATCAGCAACCACCTGGAATTCATTTCATTCAACTGGATACAATAAAAGATGCAGTGATACCGGCTCTTCTTGGAACAATTGTAAAAGGATGTTCTTGAGTGCGGTTTGAGAAAATTTTCTGCTGATCAAACAGTGACTCTGTTTCTGTCCAAGAGACTTGGAACATGGATACATGGATTTGAGAATGGAGCATTTGAAGTAAAGAGCCATTTGGAGAGAGTACTCTTTTCAGATATTGCTCTAATACCATGTTTGTCTTCTCTCCACCAACCGGTAGTGGAAAACATTTCAGCCCATGGGTTTTCCATTTTCATATCTTCAAGGAAATGACATGGAGGAAGAATTTGAAAGTTCACACCATTGTTGTTGCTCTTAATGCACAGCATAACCGAAATGAAGGAGTAGCAGCGCAGCTGCATTTCAGGTGTATATTTCTTTGCATCTGGAACATTGACTCCTTGCAGGTGACCATGACCATATAGAGGCAGGTAGATGCTCTATGGGAAATTAAGATGATATTTCTTCAAGTGCTTATCCAAATCTGAGAGAGTGATATTGCAGATATCATAATAATCATGGCCAATGATGTTCATCATGTCATCAATCCGCTTGCTAGCCAGTTCATCAGACGTTTTAATTCCATTAGTAGCCATTGAATCTGACCAAAAAATTGAATAAATTAAACTCTTAAATGGGCTTATTATTCATAAAATTTGTGAAAGATTTTTCGAAAAATGGTTAAGGCATTAAGGCGCGCAAGTCTAAAAAAATGGCGCGCAAGTATTCGTGTGCCGCGCTAGTTTTTGACGCGCAAGTTTAAACCGCGCAAGTACAATTACCTTTACAGTAGCGCGACATCAAGGAAAATACTGGAAAACAGAGCAACCTGCGCTGTTAAGGTGACCTGCGCGGCGAGAGCTCGAAGGTATGAAGTCCAGAAATCCGGATGCTTGTATGGAAGTGAGGCCCACTATTTATAGACGCGGTCAGGACCCTGCGCGCCATACCCAGTGCGCATAAGGCCTGCGCGACGCAAACTTGCGCGCCGCCCTCTGCGCCATGATGACTTGCGCGCCCCCTTTTCCTTTGGATGGATTCGATTTCCTCAGAGTCAAATCCTCATTTCTCTCCGGATCCAAATCTAATGGGGGGACTTTTGTTGACGCTCCTTTCGTCACAGAATCTAAAGATCGGAAAAGGGGAATATCTGAGCTCAACATGATTCAACCATTGAAGAAAACATCAAAAATCAACAAAGGAATGATCAAGGAAAACATTTCCCCTAAGCCGCGCAAGTTCCTTCATGGTTGCGCAAGTGGACTTGCGTGACACAACTTGGCGCGCAAGTGACTTGCGTGACCTAAGTGATAACCGCCCGGGGTCTTCTCCTGCCTATAAATAGACCCTGTGGGCCCCCCATTCGGGAGGATCTTTTTCCAGAAACTCGGACTGAAGCTCCCGACGCCCAAGTCTCTTTTCAAAGCTTCTGGAACACTTCTATGGTAATTTCTTACCTAGAACGGAAGATCTAAAGAGAGGGAGGAAGGCCTAAGTGTTGAAACTCATCAACACTTGCGTGCCTGAGTGGCCAACCCTTAAGGGAAGTGGTCACACTTGCGCGCCGCCTCATTCCTTCAATAGAATTTGCGCGTCCCTTTTCTGGAAGAACCTCAAGAGTATTCTAAAGGGTTTAATAAAGAGTCGCTCAAGTATTTTAATTCTGGTTGAAAATCGCGCAAGTACCCCACATGCCGCGCAGGTATACCTACGCGACCAATACTTGCGCGCTGCCGCAGTGCCTGCACGCCTTCCAAGACTTGTGCGCCCCCTCCTTTTTGGGTGCCTTTTCTGCCCATTTCACCCCTCTGAAGCCATTTCACCTTTCCTATTCAAGATTCAGTCTTCAAGATACTCTTCAAATCCATTTATGGCATGATTTCTTGATTTGACTTCCTTATCTGAAAGGAATTCGGTGAAATATCTCTCAAAACCTAGTGATTTACACATCTTTATGTCACCAAAGATTGAGATTTCATTCATTCAACCTCATCATTTAATATGAGAGAATCCTTAACCTGGGTCTCCTTTTCAGGAATAATCCCCAGTTATAAGTTCTTTAATCTGGGCATCTTCCTCAGGAGTAAGCCCCAAATTCTTAAAGTTCCCAAATTTGGGCATCCTCCTCAGGAGTAAGCCCCAAACCTTAATTCCTTAACTTGGGAATCCTCCTTAGGAGTAAACCCCAATCCCAATCTCAAAATATGGGCATCCTTCTTAGGAGTAAGCCCCAAGTCCTCTAATTTGGGCATCCTCTTGAGGAGTAAGCCCCAAACCAAGTCCCCTAACCTGGGCTTCCTTTTCAGGAATAAGTCCCAGTCATAATTTTGGGCATCCTTTTCAGGAATAAGCCCCAATCTCAAAATATGGGCATCCTCCTAAGGGATAAGCCCCAAACCTTAATCCTTAACCTGGGCTTCCTTTTTAGGAATAAGTCCCAGTCATAATCTTGGGCTTCCTTTTAAGGAATAAGCCCCAAGTCCCTTAAATTCTCTTTAACCAGTCCTAATTTACGTTTGATCCGGGATTCCTTCTCAGGAGTAAAACCCAGTTATCAATCTTCTCCTAATTTGGGTTTCCTCTTCAGGAATAAGTCCCGAGTTAGAGTATTCAAATCTTCATGAAGCACATATACCTTTATGGACCCTGTTCCTGGATTTTCTCCCTAAAGTAAATCCTCTGGGTAGTCATACATACATAAGCCCCAAACCATTTCTTATGATTGCATATTTCATGGCACAATTGTCTAATTTTTACCAATACCTCTTGTTTCTCACACCGAGAATGACTCACGTGAGCTTAGAGTGTAAAAGTAATTATGACATCCTGCTTTGAGCCATCAATCATAAACATCATACCCTTACTCGAACTAAGTGGGTTCTGATTCCTTTTCCAAAAAAAAGGATACGTAGGTAGCCCATCTATGGGTTCGATCCCAACTTTGAAATAATTCATGTCCTTCTGAATGACAATAAACTTCAAGTGCCCCACTGAGTGTCTTTAAAACCAGCCTGGTCATCACAATGACCAAGAGACTTTTATATGAATGTTTTGAAGGTTACCATTGACCAAGAATCTCTAAATAGATATAGATGATTCTCTATTGATGAAGAACCTCGAATACATATAAAAGATTCTCTGAATTTCTTACATATTTAATCATTGATTGTCAAAACAAAAGGAAAAGCTCATTTTATACTTGGTAATGTAATAAGGATTCATGAACATAACTTAAATCTATAAAGAGAGTCCCAGAATAGACAATAATTCCCCTCAAAAAGGTGTGATGAGTCTGACCTCCCATCCTGTCGACCAATGAAAATTCCTAAGCCTCATCAGTCCACAAGCTAATGAGCGCCTACCTTTGGAAAGTAGGTCCAAACGGATGTGGAATCATTGGATGTTTCCGGTTCTACGAAAAAACCCGCTAGAAACTGATTGGAACGTTTGAATCTCCCATCCAGGAGGTCATCCCCAAATTCTGAGGGAAATAGCCTCCAAAACTCCATTTCTGTGTACGGATCCCTGTCAAATTTTTCTTAAAATGGTCATAACTTCTAATCTGTGTGTCTCTTCGGCCTCTGACACCTTATTTTATCATATTTCGTTCCATGAATTTTTTTTGACTATTCGTGAAGCAGAAATGGACTCCTGAAGAAGAAGTTATTCCTTTTTCAATGGCTCTGTGTTTGTTTTGGTTTTTCGAGACCCAATTTCTAGCAGTTTTGTCCTGAGTGCTGTTTTTTCAAACAACTATAACTTATTATTACTGTTATTATTATTATCATCATCATCATCTCATCCAATGCACATACACATGCATGTGCGATATTATTATATTTTTATTACCATGCACGTGCATATGCAATGCACACACGTTATTTTATTATCACGTGCGTTGTTATTATTGTTGTTATTATTATTATTGTGGTGGTTGTTGTTGTTGTTTTTATTGTTATTATCATCACATGAAAATGCACATGCGAATGCACATACATGCACATTCAATGCACATGCATTATTATATTATCACATGCGTTGTTATTATTAATGTAATTTTTATTATTATTATTATCATCATCATAACATGCAAATGCAATGCATGGGCGTTATTATTTATTACCATGCATGTGCACACGTAATGCACATGCAATATTCTATTATCACATGCATTTGTACTACTATTTTTATCACCACTACTACTACTATTATTACTACTGTTGTTATTATTACTATCATCACATGCAAATGTATATTCATGTGCGTTATTATTTATTATTTATTACCATGCACATTCATATGAAATGACCTTGTATTATTCTTTTATTATTATTATTATTATCACAATTTATTTTTATTTTTATTTTTATTATCATTATCATTATTATTATCATTATAAAATGCAAATTCACATGCATGTTCATTGTTATTTATTATTTATTACTATGCACGTGCATGCGTTATTATTATTATTATTAGAAAAACCTAAAGAAAGATGATGCCGCTCTCTCCCGGGTCTCTCCCGACGCGGCGATTTCTAGGGTTCCATCTTGGAATCTTCTTCAGTGGCTCCGATGATCTCTCCCTCTTCAGGCGTTGCGATGTGGATGGTTTTATGCTCTATTTTCATTCTCCCCTAGTGAGATGGTGGTTTCTTAGGCGGATGGACGACGACGCTGAGTTCTGGTAGGCTTTTTCAGGTTGTGGTGGTGACGGCTTGGTCTGGTTATTGCTTAGATTTGGATCAGCCCTTCTAGATCTGGATCCTGTGTTCCTTGGTGGTGGCGGTGATTCCTTTCCAGTGATCTGGATGAAGTCGAAGAGGTTGATGGTGAAGTCAATGCAGGCGTGATGGATGTTTCGACGAATGGATAGAGGTGTGCTCGGCCCGATTTGGTGCGTTCGGACGCTCTGGTGGTTTTGTCGAGCGGTGTCCTAGTTTCGCCTTGGTGATTTGAAGGTTCGACGGGTTTTACGTCTTCTCCGCGCTGGCGTTTACGGCTCTACGCTTGGTTCTGGGCTGCTTGTCCTGACCCAAGGAAGGTCTTTCTGGCTTATCTGGATTCTTGATGGGACTTGGTGGATTCATAGGGAGTGGACGCAGGTTTTCTTTCCTGGGTCTACTTTCTTGTTCTTGGACCTTGCTGCTGACGAAGGTATGGTCACACTTTGTTGTGTTCGCTTTGATCTGCTGGTCTGCGTGTGGTTTACTAGTGGCTAGCCTGGTTTTGAGTTGGTGTTTCTGCTGAATGCGTTTTGGATACTGTTTTGGTTTCGATGTGGATGTTGGATATCGGTTCTGTTGGGTGGTGCTGTTTTTTGTTCTGTTGTTTCTGATGGTTCTATATTGCTGTAGAGGGACCTTCTTGGTAAGAAGGTGCTGGGTGCTGGACCTTGTAGGATTGGATGCGGGCCTTTGGTTGGTTATGAGTTGCTGGTTGGTGGTGAATGCCGGATGATGTGTGGTTTTTTGGTTTTCGATACTACTGTGGATGATTATGTTGTTGTGCTGCTAGTTGATGGCTGATGTTTGATGGAAAGTGATGATTGTTGCGTTTGGTTGCGCTTGTGCTGTGGTTTGATGCTGCTGGGTGTGTTTGGATGTGATGCTGGATTTGGTGATGTTGGTTGCTGGGGCTAGTTGGTTTGGATGTATTGTCGCTGTAGTGTTGCTATGAAGATTGGATGTGGTGTGTTGGATGCTGGTACTGGCTGGATATGACGTGATAATGCCATTGTTGTGTCTACTTTTGAGTCTTTTCTTTCTTTGTTTTACTTTTTGGCGTGGGTTGTAAGGGGTTTTTGGGTGCGGGTCGTTTGACCCCTCCCCTACCTTGTCTGCAGTGTCTCCTTTTTTCTTGCTAATAAATTTGGGGGGGCCGAGAATAGCCCGACCCTCACATCTTCCTTGCCATTATTATTATTACAATTAGTATTATTAATATTATCATCTAATGTAAATTCACCTGCACATGCATGTGCGTTCTTATTTATTATTATTATTTATTTATTGTTTACGAATATTCACGTGCACATGAAATGCACTTGCGTTATTCTAATACTACTACTATTATTATTATTATCGTTTTTGTTTTTGTTTATATCATCAAGTACAAATTCACATGAACATGCATTGTTATTTATTATTTATTACTAGGCACGTGCATGCGTTATTTTCATTATCAATACATGTAAATGCACATGCATGTGAATTATTATATATTATTTATTATCATGCACAAGAAAATGTAATGCACTTGTGTTATTCTATTATCACATGTGTTATAATTATTTATTGTCATGCCCATGCACACGCAATGAACGTGCATTATTCTATTATCACATGTGTTATTATTTATTATTTATTATTATTCACATGCAAATGCACATTCATGTGGACTTGGTTATTATTTATTGTTTATTACCATGCACATGCACATGCACATGCACATGCACTTGGATGTGCGTTATTATTTATTATTTATTACCATACACATGCATATGCACATACACATGTAATTCACATGCATTGTTATTTATTATTTATTATTTATTATCATTCACATGCAAATGAGAAATCATATGCACATGCACATGCGTTATGATTTATTATTTAAACCATGCACATGCATATGCACATGAATGTACGTTATTACTACTACTATTATTAGAGGTATTTTTAGGGTTTACTAGAATTTTATAGAATTTTTAGGTGTTATTAACATTTATTATGGTTTGTCAGGGTTGTAGGGTTTTTAATGGTATATTATCATTTTTAGGGTTTGGTGGGGGTTATTATGATTTTATTCGGGGTTTTTTGGTTTGTTAAGGTTTATTAGGGTTTATTAGGTATTTTTAGGGTTTTATTAGGATTGAGTTGGGTTTATTAGGGCATATTATAGTATATTGGGTTTGTTTAGGAATAATTAGGGTTTATTATTGTTCATTATGGTTTATTAATTTTTAAGAGGGTATGTTAGGGTTTTTTAGGGTTTAGTAGTGATTATTAGGGTTTATTAGTGCTTTTAAGCTTTGTTAGGTTTTATTAGCATTTATTAGGGGTTTTCGGGCTTTTAAATGGTATATTTGAGTTTCTTAGGGTTCAATGGGGTTTATTGTGGTTTATTATAGTGTGTTAAGGTTTATTAGGGTTGAGTAGGTATTTTTATGGTTTATTAGGGTTTTAAGGGATTTTTAATGGTTTGTTTGTTTTTTTGTTTATTGGGGTTTAGTTGGGTTTTATTAGGTTTTATTATGGTGTGTTAAGATTTATTGGGGATGAGAAGGTATTTTTTGGGTTTTATGATGGTTTTATTAGGGTTTATTAGTTTTTATTAGAGTTTATTAGGGATTTTGCGGGTTTATTACGGTTTGTTAGGGGTTTATTAATTTTTTTATTTTATAAGGTTATATTTGTGTTTGTTAAGTCTTTTTAGATAATGTAGAATTTTTATTGTTTTTGAGCGTTTTGTTATTGTTTGTGAGCGTTTTTAGGGTCTATTAGGTTATATAAGAGTTTATTAAGGTTAATTATGATTTCTAGGGATTTTTAAGGTATATTAGCAATTTTTGACATTATTATCTTATATTAGTGTTTTTAGGTCTTTTTACGTAATATAGCGTATTCTTATTGTTGGTGATCATTTTTGTTATTTTTTATGAGCGTTTTTAGCGTTTATTAGGTTATATTAGAGTTTATTAGGGTTTCTAGGAATTGTTTAAGGTATACGAGAGTTTGTTTTTGTTATTAGGGTTTTGTAGTGTTTTATTAGCGGTCATTATGGTGTGTTAAGGTTTGTTAGGGTTGAGTAGGGTTTATTTGGATTTATTTATGGTTTATTAGGTATTTTTCGGTTTTTGGGGGTTTATTATGATTTATTAGTGTTTATTAGTGTCTATTAGGGTTGGTTAGGGTTGTTTAGGTATTCTTAACGTCTTTTTAGGGTTTATTTGGTTTTATTATCATTTATAAGGGTTTATAAGATATTTTTGGGGTTTTATTAGGGTTGAGTAGAGTCTATTAGGGTTTTTAGGGATTATTAGGGGTTTATTAGGGTTTAATTTTTTATATCCGGTTATATTAGGGTTTAATATGTTTGATGGTTTTGAAGCGTCTTTAGGTTTTTTTAGCATTTTTTAGTGTTTTTGTAGCGTTGTTTGAGTTTATGTAGCATTTTTAGTGTTTATGTAGCACTTTTAGGGTTTCGTTAGTGGTTTTAGGTTTTATGTAGCAATTTTTTGGGTTTATGTAACGTTTTGAGGGTTTATGTACCACGTTTAGGTTTTAGGTGTTATGTAGCAATTTTTAGGGTTTATGTTATGTTTTCTCGGTTTATGTAGCATTTTTAGGGGTGATGCAGCATTTATGTTGCATTTTTTAGGGTTTATGTAATGTTTTTAGGGTTCATGAAGTGTTTTTAGGGTTCATGTTGTTTTTTTGTTTTTTATGTATATTTTTTCAATATTTGTGTTCCGTTGTTTAGGGTTTATGTTACGGTTCTAGGGTTTATGTAGTGCTTTTTGGGTTTATGTAGCATTTTTTGGGTTTATGTTGCTTTTTTTGGGGTTTATGTTGAGTTTTTAGAGTTTATGTTGCATTTTTAGGTTTTCGGTAACGTTTTTTGGGTTTATGTATCTATTTGTTGCCTTTTTAAGGGTTTTAATGGTTTTTTGTAGTTTGTAGTGATTTTTAGGGATTTAATGGGTTTTTAATGGGTGTTTATGGTTTTTATGGTATTTGATGGGTTTTCAATGGTTTTTTGGGGTTTTTAAGGGTTTATATATTTTTTAGGGATTGATATGGGTTGTTAGGGGTTTTAGTGTGCTTTAGGGTTTGTTTGGGTATTATAGAGATTTTTTCGGGTTTATGTAATGTGTTTTAGCATTTTTTGGGTTATTTAGGGGTTTTAGTGTTCTTTAGAGTTTATTATGGTTCTTTAGAGTTTATTATGGTTCTTTAGGGTTTATTAGAGTTTATTATGATTTGTTAGGGTTTATTGCTGTTTATTTGGGGTTTGTTATGGTTTGTTTCAGTTTGTTATGATTTATTTAGCATTTTTAAGATTTATTACTATTTATTTAGGGTTGTTAGGGATTTTTATGAATTAATATGAGGTTATTAGGGTTTGTTAGGGTTTATTAGCGGGTTTTAGGGTTTTGAAGGCTATAATTTGGCGGGTTTTGTAGAGTTTTGTCGGGTTTGTTAGGGTTTTTAGTGATTATTACAATTTATTTTGGTTCAATAGTGTTTTTATTGTATATTTTGGGTTTTATGGCTATTGTAGCGTTTATTAGAGTCTAATATAGTTTTTTGGAGTTTATTATAGGTTATTATGATTTATTAGTGTTTATTAGGGTTTTAGGGTTTAATAGTGGGTTTCATGTGTTATTTGGGTTTATTAGTGGTTCTTAGGGGTTATTAGTGGTTGTTAGGTTTTGTTATGGTTTGTTAGGATGTGTGTTATTCTATTATCAGACACGTTATTATTATAATTATTATCATTATCATTATTATCATTATCATTATTTTTATTACTATTATTATTATTATAATCCTCACATGTGAATGCAAATGCACATGCGTTATTATTTATTATTTATTATATATTATTTATTTCCATGAACGTGAATATGTTTTTGTTGCTTTTGTTATAATAATAATAATTATTACTCTTATTATTATAATTATTATCATAACATGAAAATGCACATGCATGTCCGTTATTATTTATTACCATGAACGCGCACATGCAATGCACCTACATTATTCTATTATCACATGAATTTTTATTGTTATTGTTATTATTACTATTATTGTTATTATTTTTATTATCATCAAATGAAAATGAAAATGCACGTGCGATATTATTTATTACCATACACACGCAAATTCAATACATGTGCATTATTCTATTATCACATGCGCTATTATTATTAATATTACTATTATTGTTATTATTATCATCACATGTGCTATGAGTTATTATTTATTATCATGAACTACACATGCAATGCACGTGAGTTATTCTATTATCACATTTGTTGTTATTATTATTATTATTATTATTATTACAGTTATTATTATTCTTGTTGTTGTTGTTGTTATTGTTATCATCTCATTCACATGCACATGCACATGAACGTGCGTTATTTTTTATTTTTTATTACCATACACATGCACATGCAATGCACACACGTTATTTTGTTATCACATACGCTGTTATTCTTATTGTTGTTATTATTATTGTGGTTGTTGTTGTTGTTGTTGTTGTTGTTATAGTTATTATCATCACATGAAAATGCACATGCAAATTCACATGAAAATACATAAACATGCACATTTAATGCACGTGCGTTATTCTATTGTCACATGCATTGTTATTATTATTATTAATATTATTATTACTATCCTCTTCATCATCATCACATGAAAATGCAATGCACCACATTTTTATTTATTACCATGCACGTGCACACGTAATGAAAATGCAATATTCTATTATCACATGCATTGGTACTACAACTATTATCCCTACTACTACTACTGTTGTTATTATTATTATCCTCACATTCAAATGCAGTTTCACATGTGTTATTATTTATTATTTATTTCCATGCATGTGCATATGCAATGCACTTGTATTATTATTATATTATTATTATTATCATAGTTTTTATTATTATTATTATTATTATTATTATTATTATTACTATCATTATCATTATTATTATCATTATCACATGCAAATCCACATGCATGTGCGTTGTTATTTATTATATATTACCAAGCACGTGCAGGCGTTATTATTATTATTGTTATTATAATTAGTATTGTTAATATTATTATCAAATGTAAACGCACATTCACATGCATGTGTGTTCTTATTTTCTATTATTTATTTATTATTTACTACTATGCACGTGAACATGTAATGCGCTTGCGTTATTCTATTATTCTTATTCTTCTTCTTATTATTATTGTTGTTGTTGTTGTGGTTGTCGTTGTTGTTGTTTGTATCATCAAATACAAATGAACATGCATGTGCGTTGTTATTTATTATTTATTACCATGCACGTGCATGCGTCATTATCATTATAATTACATGTAAATGCAAATACACGTGCGTTATTATATATTATTTATTAACATGCACATGAAAATGCAATAAAGTTGTGTTATTCTATTATCACATGTGTTATTATTATATATTCTCATGCATGTGCACACGCAATGCACTTGCATTATTCTATTATCACATGTGTAATTATTTATTATTTATTATCATTCACAACAAAATTCACATCCATGTGGACTTTGTTATTATTTATTATTTATTACCATGCACATGCACATGCACTTGCACATGCACTTGGATGTGCGTTATTATTTATTATTTATTATCATTCACATGAACATGCACATACACATGTAATTCACATGCGTTATTATTTATAATTTATTATTTATTATCATTCACATGCAAATGGTATATTTTCATATTTAGGGTTTATTAGGTATTTTTAGAGTTTTATTAGGATTGATTTGGGTTTATTAGGGTATATTATGGTATATTACGGTATATTTTTTTTATGTTTAGGATTTATTTGGGTTTGTTATGACTCATTATGGTTTATTAATTTCTAAGAGGGTATATTAGGGTTTTTAGTGTTTAGAAGTGTTTATTCGAGTTTATTAGTGCTTTTAAGCTTTCTTAGGTTTTATTAGCATTTACTCGGGGTTTTAGGGCTTTTTAATGGTATATTTTCATTTTTTAGGGTTTAGTGGGGTTTATTAAGGTTTATTATGGCGTGTTAAAGTTTATTAGGGTTGATTATGTATTTTTTGGGTTTTATTTGGGTTGAGTCAGTATGTTTATGGTTTTATTAGGGTAGAGTATGATTTATTAGGGTTTGTTAGGGATTTAAAGGGTTTAATAGGGTTTGTTAGTGTTTTTATTAGGGTGTCTGAGTTTTTTTTAGTTTTGTTTAATCTATATGAGGGGTTGTTATGACTTGTTATGTTATATTAGCGTGTTTTTAGTGTTTGTGAGCATTTTTAATGGTTTATCATATTTTATTTGAATTTATTATGGTTTATTAGGGTTTCTAGGGATTTTTAATTGTTTGTTGGCATTTTTTTGTTTATTGGGGTTTAGTTGGGCTTTATTAGGTTTTGTTATGGTCTGTTATGTTTTATTAGGGTTGTGAAGGTATTTTTTGGGTTCTATTTTGGTTTATTTGTTTTTATTATGGTTTATTAGGGATTTTTAGGGTTTATTAGGGTTTGTTAGGGGTTTATTAGTTTTTTTGTTTTATTAGGTTATATTAGTGTTTGTTAGGTATTTTTAGATATTATAGCGTGTTTTTATTGTTTGTGAGCATTTTGTTTTTTTTGCGAGCCTTTTAGGGTTTCTTGGGTTATGATTTATTAGGGTTTCTAGTGATTTTTAAGGTATATTAGCGTTTTTTCTTTATTTGGTTATATTAGTGTTTTTATGTCATTTTAGGTAACATAACACGTTTTTATTGTTTGGGATTGTTTTTTTATTGTTTGTGAGCGTTTTTAGAAATTATTATTTTATATTAGAGTTTATCATGATTTCTAGGGATTTCTTAAGGTATTCTTGCATTTTTTTGTTTATTAGGGTTTTTTAGGGTTTTATTAGGATTTATTATGGTGTGTTAAGGTTTGTTAAGGTTGAGTAGGGTTTATTTGGCTTTACTTATGGTTTATTAGGGCTTTTTAGTGTTTTATTGGGGTTTATTAGGGTTTATTTGTGTTTATTAGTGTGTATTAGTGTTGGTTAGGGTTTTTTAGGTTTTCATAACGTGTTTTTAGGGTTCATTAGGTTTTATTATCATTTATTAGGGTTTATTAGGTTTTTTTGGGGTTTTATTAGGTTTGAGTAGAGTTTCTTAGGATTTTATGGATTATAAGGTGTTTTTAGGGAATATTAGAGTTTATTTGGGGTTTATTAGGGATTAATGTTTTATATTATGGTATATTAGGGTTTAATATTTTTGAGTGTTTTAGATCATCTTCAGGGTTTTTGTAGCATTTTTTAGGGTTTGTGAAGAGTTGTTAGAGTTTAGGTAGCATTTTTAGTGTTTATGTAGCATTTTTAGTGTTTATGTAGAATTTTTAGGGTTTATTTAGCAGTTTTAGATTTTATGTAACATTTTTAGGGTTTATGTAACGTATTTAGGGATTATGTAGCATGTTTAGGGTTTAACTTTTATGTAGCATTTTTTAGGGTTTATGTTGAGTTTTCTGAGTTTATGTAGCGTTTTTAGGGGTGATGTAGCGTTTATGTTTCATTTTTCAGGGTTTATGTAACGTTTTTAGGGCTCATTGAGTGTTTTTAGGGTTGATATTGTGTTTTTGGGTTCTATGTAGCGTTTTTTATAGTTTATGTTGAATCTATAGGGTTTATGTTGTGTTTTTAGGGATTATGTTATAGTTCTAGGGTTTATGTATTGCTCTTAGGGTTTATGTAGCGTTATTTGGGTTTATGTTGTTTTTTTTGTTTTTGTTGCGTTTTTAGTGGTTTTGTTGCATTTTTTTGGGTTTATGTAACGTTTTTAGGGTATATTTATCTATTTGAAGCCTTTTTTAGGGTTTTAATGGTTGTTTATGGTTTGTAGTGTTTTTGGGTTTTTAAGGGTTGTTAACTGGTGTTTATGGTTTATTATGGTATCTGATGGATTTTTAATGGTTTTGGGGGGTTTTATGGGTTTATTTGTATTTTTGGGATTGATAGTATTGTAAGGGTTTTTAGTGTGTCTTAGGGTTTTTTTGGGTATCGTAGCAGTTTTTGGGTTTATATAATGTGTTTTAGCATTTTTTTGGGTTCTTTAGGGTTTTTAGTGATCTTTTGAGTTTAATATGGTCCTTTAGTGTTTATTATGGTACTTTAGGGTTTATTAGTGTTCTTTAGGATTTTTTATAGTTTATTAGCATTTTTATTGTACATTAGGGTTTTATTGGTTTTTGTAGGCATTAATAGTTTTTCTAGTGTTTATCAACCTTTTTAGTGTTATTTTAGATTTATTAGAGTTTATAAGGGTTTATTTTATTTATTAGGCTTTAGTAACATGTACTTGGGGTTTTTATGATTTATTAGGGTTTATTATGCTTTGTTAGGGTTTATTGTGGTTTATTATGGGTTTGTTATGGTTTGTTTCAGTTTTATTATAATTTATTTGGGGTTGTTAGGATTTGTTAGAATTTATTTTGGGTTGTTAGTGTTTGTTACGGTTTATTTTGGGGTTATTAGGGTTTGTTAGGGTTTATTAGTGGGTTGTAGGGTTTTGTGGGTATTATTTGGAGGTTTTTGTAACGTTTTGTCGGGTTGTTTTATAGTTTGTAGTGATTATTTGTGTTTATTATGGTTTAATAGTGTTTTTATTGTATATTAGGTGTTTTAGGGCTTTTGTAGTCTTTATTGGGGTCTAATAGAGTTTGTTATGGTTTAATATATGTTATTACAATTTATTATTGTTTATTAGGGTTTTTAGGGTTTAATAATGGGTTTTAGGGGTTATTAGGGTTTATTAGTGGTTTTTAGGGGTTATTAGGGGTTGTTAGGGTTTGTTAGGTTTTGTTTGGGTTTTTAGGGTTTGTTCCGGTTTGTTTGAGTTGTTTGGGGATTTATGCGTTTTTTTGGGTTTTATTGGTGTGTTTGGATTTTTTATGTTTTGTTAGGGTTATTTTAGCATTTTTTGGGGTTCTGTTGCATTTTGTGGGTTTTGAAGCATTTTTCGGTTTTTTATAGCAATTGTTAGGGTTTATGTAGTGTTGTTAGTGTCTTTAGTGGTTCTTTAGGGTTTTTAGGGTTCTTTAGGATTCTTTATTGTGTATTAGGGTTTCTTTTGAGGTTTTTAGGGTTTTCTAGGGGGTTTTTATGGTTTTTTAAGGCTTTTTTATGTTTTTGTTAGGCATTTTTAGGAATTTTAGGGTATTTATCATTTTTTGGGGGTTTTAGGGATTTTAGAAAATTTTGAGGTTTTTTTAGTTTTTTGAGGTTTTTGAGTGTTTTTAGGTTTTTTGGGGTAATTAAGGTTTTTTTAGGGTTTTGTCAGGTTTTGCCTGGTTTGTTTGGGTTTTTTTTAATATTAGCATTTTGAAAGGTTTAATAACATTTTTGTTGTATATTTGGGTTTTTTGGTATTTTGTAGCTTATATTGGGGTCTAATAGGGTTTTTAGGGTTTATTATGATTTATTAGTGTTTATTAGGGTTTAGTAGTGGGCTTTAGGGTTTATTAGGGTTTATTATGGTTTATTATAGGTTGGTAGGGTTTATTAAGATTTATTAGTGCTTATTAGAGTGATTTAGGGTGTCTAAGGGTTTGTTAGGGTTTTTAAGGGTGTGTTAGGGTTTCTAATGGTGGGATAGGGTTTTTATGGGCGGGTTAGGGTTTCTAAGGGTGTGCTATGGTTTCTAAGGGTTTATATGGTTGTGGTAGGGTTTATATGGGTGTGTTGGGGTTTCTAAGGGTGAGTTATGGGGTTTTAGGGTTATTTAGTTGTTCATTGTTGTCACAGATGTGTTGAGCTAGTCCCAAGCTTCAATTTGATATGTGGTACAGGTGAAACGGACACCCAGAGCAGAAGTTATGGTCATTTGGAGGAATTAAGGACCTTTTTGGAAATTAAGAATATGATAAGGTGTTCTTATTGGTCACAGATGTGTAGATCTAGTCGAAATCTTCGATTTGATATATAGTAGAGTTAAAACGGACTCCTAGAGTAGAAGTTATGGTCTTCTGGAGGGTTTAAGTACCTCTTGGTCCTTCAAGTATGTGAGAAGGTGAATTAATGGTTATAGGAGTGTAGGTCTTGTCGCATGCTACTATTTGATATGTGGTAGAGGCAAAACGGACACCCATAGAAGAAGTTATTGCAAAACGGACACCAGAAGCCAATATTTTAACCATCCAAAGGGATTTTTGGTCTTTTGGGGGTTGAAGAATGTCAAAAAGGGTTCTAGTGGTTACCAGATTGTGTATCTTTTCAAAATCATTGATTTTATATGTGTTAGATAAAAAATAAACACATGTAGCTGAAGTTATTGTTGTTTTAAATTAAGAAACTCTTCTAGTGCCTAAAAACTAAGAATCCTGCAACTCACTAAAATAGGCATAACTTCTCCTTAGGGAGTCTGTTTGGGTCCTATGACCAGTCAAATCGAAGATCGTGAGATGAGTGATGGCCATGTTTATTAGAAACTATGAGAAGATCCATGAAATATAAGATATATTAGTTATACCACTCTAAAAAGTAGTCCAACTTCAAATGGCCATAACATTTGCTCCGGTTGTCCTTTTGAGCTCTACCACATATCAAATCGAAGAAAGCGAAGATATCTATGCATAAAGATGACAAGAAAATAGTTCAAGTCATGTTTGAGACCCTAAAATCCCAGAAACCCATCAGATGGCCTCTAAAACTCCATTTCTATGTACGAATCTCTATCAATTTTTTCTTAAAATGGTCGTAACTTCTGATCTGTGTGTCTATTTGGCCTCCAACACTTGTTTTTGTTGTAGTTCGTTCCATGAAATTCAGTTTGACTATTCATAGAGCGGAAATGGACACCCAAATAAGAAGTTATTCCTTTTTCAATGACTCTGTGATTTGTTAGGCTTTTTAAGACCTCATTTCTAGCATTTTTGTCCTGTCTGCTGTTTTTTCAAACAACTATAACATATTATTACTGTTGTTATTATTATTATCATCATCTCATCCACATGCACTTGCACATGTATGTGTGTTATTATTATATTATTATTACCATGCACAAGCACATGCAATGCACACATGTTATTTTATTATCCCATTTATTGTTATTATTATTGTTATTATTATTATTGTGGTTGTTATTGTTGTTGTTGTGGTTATTATTATTATCATCACATGAAAATGCACATGTGAATGCACATACACACACATTCAATGCATGTGTGTTATTATATTATCACATGCGTTTTTATTATTAATATTATTATTATCATCATCTTCATCATCATCATCATCGCATGCAAATGCAATGAACGGGCGTTATTCTTTATTACCGTGCACGTGCACACGTAATGCACATGCAATATTCTATTATAGCATGCATTGGTACTACTACTATTATCACCACTACTACTATTATTTTTACTACTACTGTTGTTATTACTATCATCACATGCAAATATAGATGCACATGCGTTATTATTAATTATTGATTACAATGCACGTGCATATGCAATGCTATTATATTATTCTTTTATTAGTATTATTATTAGCACAATTATTATTATTATTATTATTATTATTATTATTATTATTATCATTATCATTATCATTATTATTATCATTATCACATGCAAATTCCCATGCATATGCATTGTTATTTATTATTTATTACTATGCACGTGCATGTGTGGTTATTATTATTATTATTACAATTCATACTATTAATATTATCATCAAATGTAAATGCACATGCACATTCATGTGCGTTCGTCTTTATTATTATTTATTTATTATTTACTACTATGCATGTGCACATGAAATGCACTTGTGTTATTCAATTATAATTATTATTACTATTATTACTATTTTTGTTTGTATCATCAAAAACAAATGAACATGCACGTGCGTTTTTATTTATTATTTATTACCAGGCATGTTCTTGAATCATTATCATTATCATTACATGTAAATAAAAATGTATGTGCTTTATTATATATTATTTATTATTATGCACATGCAAATGCAATGCACTTAAGTTATACTATTGTCACGTGTGTTATTATTATTTATTCTCATGCACGTGCACACACAATGCACAATAATTATTCTATTATCACATGTGTTATTATTTATTATTTATTATCCTTCACATGAAAATTCACATTCATGTGGACTTGGTGATTATTTATTGATTATTACCATGCACATGTCCATGCACATGCACTTGGTTATGTGTTATTTTTTATTTTTTATTATCATTCACATGCATATGCACACACCCAAGTAATTCACATGTGTTATTATTTATAATTTATAATTTATTATCATTCACATGAAAATGCGCAAGCATATGCACATGCACGTGCGTTATGATTTATTATTTAAACCATGCACATGCATACACACATGCACGTGAGATATTACTATTATTATTATTAGAGGTATTTTTAGAGTTTACTATCATTTTTTAGAATTTTTACGTGTTATTAACATTTATTATGGTTGTTAGGGTTTTAGGGTTTTTTTTGTCACGACCCGTCCTCGGGGCCCATGTCGTGACTACCCAAAGCCCGCCTTCCATAGGCCAGGGGCTGGCGACTAGCACCAAGGCCTAAATCCCAGAAAAATGGAAGGAATTGCCTTTGTAAAGTAAACAAAAAACACCACAGAGTAAGAAGGCCGAAGTAAACACCAAGTAAAAACTGGTACAACAGTAAGTGCGGAAAGTAAGTAAAGGGGGTCAGAAATACAAGCCCAACTGTAAAGTACAACTGAAAGGGTAAAAACAGCAACTGAAAGAAAAAGCCGCAGCGTCTATCCGTCCTCTGGAAGCCCCCACCTGAATGGTGGGTACAGATAGCCTCCACAGCTCCTCGGTCCAGCCGTCCGCTCTGAGTACACCCCGCCCAGTGGTCCACCTCCAGGTACTGTCCTACTCCGCCAACCTCGACCACGATCAGCGTTGTCTGTCATCTGCAACAAACACAACGTAGTGCGGGAATAGCCCGTGCAAGGGTGAGTATAAACTACTCAGTAGGGACCCCGAGACCCCCGAAGGTCTCCCATAATCCACAAAATATAAACCACAAAGGAAAGATACAATCACGAAGTAACATCCGACACGGCTTAGGTATATCCCCATACATATACCTAAGTCATCAATTCTGGCTCGGCTCCAACATCCGAGCTCAAGTACAACCCAGTCCACACAGGAAAGCAAAACGTAAATCCACACAGGATAGCACAACACAATCCAAAAAGGAAAGAAAAATGTAAATCCACATAGGATAGCACAACACAATCCACAAAGGAAAGAAAAACGTAAATCCACACAGGATAGCACAACACATTCCACAAAGGAAAGCAAAACAAGGTTTCAGCTCACACAGATATACTTATTCCAATAACGATAGAGATGATCACTGATCCATCTAAGTCGTCGGACCCACAAAGGATCGATAGGTACTAACCCCCGCAATGACCCACAAAGAATCTGACCCACAAAGGATCGATAGGTAACTAACCCCCGCAAAGACCCACACAGGATTAGACTCACACAGGATCTGTAGGCGCTGGCCCACACAGGACCGCTGAGTGCTGACCCACACAGGATCGGTAGCATGGACCCACAATGGATCGCTGAGTGATGTGGTCATTGCCGTCGAATCCACTGAGGATCTCTGTATAGTCGTCATCGTCACAGTAGCAGTCGCAGCCAGCTCTAGGGTTCCCGCACACAGCAAGCTCGTTCGGGAGGGTCCACTCCACGAGCCGAGAGGCTGATACATCAACTGACACATAGTCCAGAGTTGATGTATCCAAATGTTCCCTATCGTCAACAGGAACTCAACGTTGCAGACGGCGCGTCAATCGGACGCCCGGTCTGAAAGTTATTGGCTTTTTCATCCCAGGGGCCCGGTTGGTTTTTAAGGAAAAACCAACCCGACCGTACTCCACCTGCATCCAAACCTCGGGCGGAGTAAGCCAAAAGATCCTTCTCACTTAAAGGAATTCAACAAAGTCGACGGCACGTCAATCAGACGTCCGAAGCTCAAGATATGAGCGTTTCTGCTCCGAGGGCCCGGTTGGTTTCGTGTACGAACCGACCCGGCCGAACCCAAAGTATTCCGAAACCTTGAGTGTGATATACCGAAACGACCATCTCAATCCAAGGATCGCATCGCTGGTGATGGCGCATCGTTCGGAGGCCTGTAGCTTATGTTATGAGCAAAAGACCAAAAAAGGTCCGGAGACGAGGGGTCTAGGCCCGGACCGACCCGGCCCAACCCCCCCTCGGTCGGCCCGAACCGGGTCGACCCGACCCGGGTTCGGGTCTGACCCGGTTGGGCATGACGCGGCCCGGCCTGTGCACGACCCGGCCGGCGGGTCGGCTCGGCCGCGCGGCCGAGCAAAGGAAGTCGCGGGGGGCGTGCTGCCCCCGCGGGAAGAGGAGTCGCGGCCCGGCGTGAGGCCGCGCTTGGTCAGCGGACGCGGCTCTGCTGCGTCCCGTGTCTCGCCAGACCCATGCGGTCGCGGGTCTGGTCGGCCGCCGCCGCCGCGAATTTAGCCGTGGTGGCTCCATCCGGCGGCGCGCCGGGGCGCCGACGACCCGCGCCACCGGTGGATTCCGCGGGCCACCGGAGTTTCTCCGGTAGTCCGATTCCATTTCCCTCTGCGCCGTAGCTCCTCCCGGGTCCCGTTCTTCACTACGGAATCAACAAATTGTCTCTGCGGCCTGTTTTGTCGTCGTCTGCCGTTTCACACACCAAGAACAAAGGGTGGTGGGTTCAGACTTGTTCGTTGGTCCGCACCCACTGCGTTAGCGGTTTGAAACAACACCATAATCCCAGAAATTGATGAACCACGACCCGCAATAATAATCCGCGGACCAACTTGTTAATTGGTTGGTCCACGTTCTTGCCTTGGAGGAAAACAAACATGGGTAAAACATTTTCAAAACGACCCCTACCTCGTAGCTGTCGTCGGACGAGTGCGAGTACATCGCAGAAATGACCGTCGCAGTAGGAGGTGATCGTCGCGTCACAGAAGGGCGTCACGTCGTCGCGGAAGGGCGTCGCGTCGACGATCTCCGAGGGTTAAAGAAACACACGGATTTAATTATAAAAATTAAATCCCTGTTGAGGATAAAAACCACAAAGGAATTAAAAGGACCGCAATCTCTTAGCTCAACGGACGATCGAAGATTTGTCGCGGAAGAAGCGTCGTGGAGGGAGAATCGTCGGCGTCACGTCATCGATCTCCGGGGGGCCTGGCGTTCTTCGTCGCCCTTCGTCGGAGGCTTGCGTTCGTCGCGTTCTTCGCGTTCTTCGCGTTCTTCGTGAAGGACGGAGGAAGATCTTTAGAGATTCTCCAAAGGTTTAAGACAACATTCAAGAAGAAGGTGTGTTGGCCTTATTTTATTAACATGCCAAAAAATTGAAAACGTGTTAAGAAACGAACAAAATTAATTCATAGAATTAATTTCAACAAATAAACCGCCCAATTAATAGGAGTGTTTAAGAGTTTAGAAAACACGTCAGTTGACTTTCATTTAATAGGGGTTTTCGCGGGTGCGTTACTTAGCGGAAAAGAAACGATGGGGCTTGTGCGGGCCCCACCTCACAAATATCCTATCAAGAGGGTAGTATATTTTGAATTTCACCATATCCCCTTTAACTCAGCTTAAGCAGCTTTAAGTGGCTTTAAGCGGCTTTAAGTGAAATAAAATAATGTTTGTCGTACCACATTATTTTATTTCTTAACTTAAAGCCCAAAAATTAAAAACAACACACGAGCAAACGCAGCTCCGGAAGAGGCGTTTATAAGAAAATATCGGTGTTGTGATTCCATCGGTACCCTCGGAATTTGATTCCGAGCACTGGTTTAAAAGTTAGAAAAACCCGCTTGTTCGTTCACTGAACGTACCCAAGCCAAACTCTCAGTCTGACCATCCGTCTGAGGGTGAAAGGCGGTGCTCAGACGTAGCTGCGTCCCGAACGCCTCCTGTAACCCCTTACAAAGCCGGGAAGTAAAGAGAGAATCTCGATCGGAGACGATAGATGATGGCACACCGTGAAGCCGTATAATCTCTTGAATGTAGAGACGCCCCAATCTCTCCACTGAGCCCTGCTCTCTGATGGGTAAGAAGTGATCCGACTTGGTGAGTCGGTCAACAATCACCCAAATGGAGTCGTGACCTCTGGAAGTGCGTGGAAGTCCAGTCACGAAGTCCATAGATATCCCATCCCACTTCCACTTCGGGACCTCCGAGGGCTGTACCAAGCCTACTGGTACCTGATGCTCTGCCTTTACCTGCTGGCAGGTGAGGCATCGAGAAACGAACTCTGCCACAACCTTCTTCATGCTCGGACACCAGTGTTGTCGTCTGAGGTCCTGGTACATCTTCGCCACTCCAGGGTGTACTGCCAAAGGAGAAGTGTGAAACTCTCTCAGCACTTCCTCTCGTAAAGCGACTGGTACTAATGTACGTCCTCTGAAAAGGATGTCGTGCTCTGCTCCAAAGGAGAATCCATCAGGTGCCTGTCCTGAGGATATCTGTGCACGCCGCGTCTCACAGTCAGCATCCCCACGCTGTGCCTCTCTGACCCGCTGTAGTAGGGGAGTGGTGACTGTGAGAGACTGAAGGAAGGCTACTCCATCTCTATCCACGAAGGATACCTGCAAAGAGGCTAGCTGCTCTGTCGCCTCCTCAAGTAGCTGAATGCCCGTCCTCCTACTGAGAGCATCGGCTACCACGTTCCCCTTCCCAGGAGTATAGAATATCTCAAAGTCATAGTCCTGGAGGAAATAGAGCCATCGGAACTGTATCAGGTTCAGGTCCTTCTGTGAGAAGATGTACCTGAGACTTTGGTGGTCATAAAAGACTGTAAAGTGCTCGCCCATCAGAAAGCGTCGCCATGTCTTCAGAGCGAAGACCAATGCTGCTAACTCCAGGTCATGGGTGGCGTAGTTCTACTCATGCGGCCTCAACTGACGTGATCCATAGGCGATCACTTCCCGCTCCTACATCAGGACACATCCAAGTCCGGTCCCTGATGTATCGCAGTAGACTACGTACCCTACTCCCTCCTCAGGCAACCTCAAGATTGGTGCGCTGGTCAATCTCTGTCTCAGGTCCTGGAAGCTCTGCTGACATATGTATGACCACAAAAATGGTTTCTCCTTCTTCGTCGAAGCTGAGAGTGGTGCCGCAACTCTGGAGAAGTCTGGCATGAATCTCCGGTAGTATCTAGCTAGTCCCAAGAAACTCCGCACCTCTGTCACGCTCCTGGGTGGCTCCCAAGCTAGCACTGCCTCGATCTTCGCAGGATCCACTGCAACTCCTGCCTCGGAGATGAAGTGCCTCAAGAAGTGGACCTCACATATCCAGAACTGACACTTAGAGAGTTTTCCATAAATCCAGTGCTCTCGGAGTGTGTCTAGTACAACCCGTAAGTGGTAGGCGTGCTCCTCCTCAGTCGTCGAGTAAATCAAAATGTCGTCGATGAAGACCATGACAAATCGATCATGGTATGGCTGAAAGATCATGTTCATGAGGCCCATGAACATAGCTGTAGAATTGGTTACGCCGAATGGTATAACCAATAATTCATAGTGTCTATACCGACATCTGAAGGCTGTCTCTTGCACGTCCTCGTCCCGAACTCTGAGCTGATGATAACCTGATCTGAGGTCTATCTTCGAGAACCATCGTGCTCCCTTGAGCTGATCAAAGAGGTCATCAATCCTCGGTAGCGGATAATTGTTCCTCACTGTCACCTGGTTCAGGAGACGATAGTCGACACACAGTCGCAAGCTCCCGTCTGCCTTCTTGGCGAACAATATCGGGGAAGCCCAGGGTGAAACACTGGGTCGGATGAATCCCTTTCCCTACAAGTCCTCCAACTGTACCCGTAGCTCTCGAAGCTCAGCGGGGGACATCCAATATGCTGGAGTCGATATCGGGGCGGTCCCGGGGTACATTTCAATATGAAAGTCTACCTCTCTGCGAGGAGGTAGCCCTGGAACGTCGTCGGGAAAGATTTCCGCGTACTGATCCACCACTGCAGGAAAACTAGGACTCCACAAGTCAACTTCTCCTAGGATGAGGCTAGCCAACTGATGAGTGATGGGCTGTCCTCTCCTCTGCGGAAGTCCATCCTGTGCTACAAAGGATCCCTTCTCGCCGGTGAAGGTGAACCTGCTCCCGTCGGTGCGTACACATCGCACCTTGCGCCTAATACAGTCAATCTATGCATGGACTGTAGATAACCAATCCATGCCCAAGATGGCGTCGTAAGGCCCTGACACTGCTATAAGAAGATCCTAGCTGAATCTCTCTCCTCCTAGAGTAAGCTCACACTGCCGGCACCAGTGCGTAATCATCGAGTCTGCTCCCGTAGGAGTCTCTAGCCGTAAGGATCGAGCCAACGGCTCTGTCGGAATCTCCAAGCTCCAAACAAGGGCAGCGGCTATGAAAGAGTGACTCGCTCCTATGTCTATAAGAACTGCAGGAAGGGTGGAATAGACACAGATTGTACCTCGAATCATCTTGGGTGTGCCGTGGTCTTAGGCCTCCGCTGCCTGGAGCTGTGCCTGTATCTTCCCGCCAGCTCCCTGTGGTAGGGGTGGACCTCCTGGTGGTGGTGGTGGTAGAGCCTCAAAGCGCTGCCCACCACCTGCTGCTTGGCCAGCTCCTCTGCCTCATCTGCCTCCTCCCTGAGGACTGCCACGGTCGACCCTCTGCCTCTGCCTGGGTGGCCCCTCAACCGTCTGCTGCTCCTCGGCATGGTGGGTCGGGCAGTCACGAGCCATGTGACCCTGCCCGCCGCATGTGTAGCACTACCTGCCTCTCGAAAGACTGGCTCCGCGCTGTGTGCCCCGCACTGCTGAGACAGTGTCCTGAGGCTGTATACGTGAGGGTCTGGTCTGCCTGGACCCCTGAGTCATCCTTAGACTGCTTGCTATGGAAGAATCTACTACGTGCCGCCCCGCGGTAGGTCTCGCCGCTGGAGAAGTCTCAGCAAGAAAGATCTTGATCAAAAGGGCTCGCTCCAGTACTCTTGCCTGAGTCGGAATGCTGAGGGAGATCACCGATGCCCTGATCTCGTGTCTCAATCCCTGATCAAAGGTCCGGGCCCAGAATAATGGGTCCCGTACCATGTCTTTCGAGTAGCGCGAGAGATCGTTAAATCTCACCGAGTACTGGGCGACCGTCAAGCTGCCCTGCCGCAGCTGAAGAAGCTCCTGGATGCGCACCGCATGGAGGGTGGCTGGGATGAACTCTAAGTGGAAGAGGCCCTCAAAGTCTTTCTAGAGGAGAGATGCCTCATCATGCACCTGGAGCATCAAGATCCACCGTCGGCCCGCTGCTGCGTGCAGTAGGCTCACTGCGAGGATCACCATGAGGTCTGTTGGTGTCCTCACTAACTGAAAAACTCTCACCACTGCCTCCTGCCAGTCCTCGGCTGCCTGGGGGTCCGTCTCCCCATGGAACCCAGGTGGTCGCTGGTGCTAGAACTCATGCAGTGCACTGAGGCGACGTGCATCGTCAGCGGCTAGTGCTGGAAGTATCGGTGGCTCGATGGGTAGAGGTATCGCCGGTGCCTCAGCTGTCAAAGGGCCCTGTACTGAGGCCTCGTCGCTCGGTGGGCTGTCATCACGTACAACTCTCGGAACCCTAGCTTGTTGCCGTCGTGGGGCCATCCTAAAAAGAAACAGGTGTGCCACGGTCAGAACAGTATACCTGGTGAGCTGACATAAAGTAATCACAAAGAAAACTTGTAACACACATGCAATCAATGTTTTCGTGCATAATTCGGAAATCAGAATTCAGGGTCCTGGTGTACGGATACGTCGGTCGCCGCACCAACACTGGACTCCTTGGACTGATAACCACACCCTATATGCTAAACACTATTTCTTTACATAGAAAATATCAGAGTCCTCGGTAGAACCGAACTCCTCTGATACCAATTTGTCACGACCCGTCCTCGGGGCCCGTGCCGTGACTACCCCAAGCCCGCCTTCCATAGGCCAGGGGCTGGCGACTAGAACCAAGGCGTAAATCCTGGAAAAAGGGAAGGCATTTCCTTTGTAAAGTAAACAAAAAACACCACAGAGTAAGTAGGCAGAAGTAAACACTAAGTAAAAACTGATACAACAGTAAGTGCAGAAAGTAAGTAAAGGGGGCCGGAAATACAAGCCCAACTGTAAAGTACAACTGAAAGGGGAAAAACAACAAATAAAAGAAAAAGTCACAACGTCGAGCCATCCTATGGAAGCCCCTACATGAAGGGTGGGTATAGATAGCCTCCACAGCTCCTCGGTCCAGCCGTCCGCTCCGAGTACACCCCGCCCAGTGGTCCACCTCCAGGTACCGTCCTGCTCCGCCAACCTCGACCACGATCAGCGCTGTCCGTCGTCTGCAACCAACACAACGTAGTGCGGGCATAGCCCGTGCAGGGGTGAGTATAAGCTACTCAGTAGGGACCCCGAGACCCCCTAAGGTCTCCCAGAATCCACAAATGATAAACCACAAAGGAACGATACAATCACGAAGTAACATCCGACACGGCTTAGGTATATGCCCATACATATACCTAAGTCATCAATTCTCGCTTGGCTCCAACATCCGAGCTCAAGTACAACCCAGTCCACATAGGAAAGAAAAACGTAAATCCACACAGGATAGCACAACACAATCCACAAAGGAAATCAAAAAGTAAATCCACATAGGATAGCACAACACAATCCACAAAGGAAAGAAAAACGTAAATCCACACAGGATAGCACAACACAATCCACAAAGGAAAGAAAAACAGGGTTTCAGCTCACACAGGTATACTTTTTCGAATGATGATAGAGATGATCACTGGTCCATCTAAGCCGTCGGACCCACAAAGGATCGATAGGTACTAACCCCCGCAATGACCCACAAAGGATCTGACCCACAAAGGATCGATAGGTAACAAAACCCCGCAAAGACCCACACAGGATCTGTAGGCGCTGGCCCACACAGGACCGCTGAGCGCTGACCCACATAGGATCGGACCCACACAGGATCGGTTGCACTGACCCACAAAGGATCGCTGAGTGTTGTAGTCGTCGTCATCGAATCCACTGAGGATCTCTGCACTGTCGTTGTCGTCACAGTAGCAGTCGCAGCCAGCTCTAGGGTTCCCGCACACAGCAAGCTCGTTCGGGAGGGTCTGCTCCACGAGTCGAGAGTCTGATACATCAACTGACACATATTCTAGAGTTGATGTATTCAAAAGTTCTGTATCGTCAACAGGAACTTAACGTCGCAAACGGTGCGTCAATCGGACGCCCGGTCTGAGAGTTATTGGCTTTTTCGTCCCATGGGCCCGGTGGGTTTTTAAGGAAAAACCAACCCGAACGTACTCCACCTCCGTGAAAACCTCAGGCGGAGTAAGCCAAAAGATCCGTCTCACTTAGAGGAATTCAACAAAGTCGACGACATTTCAATCGGACGTCTGAAGCTCAAGATATGAGCATTTCCGTTCCGAGGGCCCGGTTGGTTTCGTCTACGAACCAACCTGGTCGAACAAAAAGTATTCCGAAACCTTGAGTGTGATATACCGAAACGACCATCTCGATCCAAGGATCTCATCGCCGCTGACGGAGCATCGTTCGGAGGCCCGTAGCTCAAGTTAAGAGCAAAATACCAAAAAGGATCCAGAGACGGGGGGTCTAGGCCCGGGCCGACCCGGCCTAACCCCCCTGGGTCAGCCCGAACCGGGTCGACCCGACCCGGGTCTGGGTCCCACACGGTTGGGCACGACCCAGCCTGGCCAGGGCGGCCCGGCCCGGCCTGGGCACGACCCGGCCGAGCGGGTCGGCTCGGCTCGGCTCAGCCGAGCGGCCGAGCAAAGGAAGCCGCGGGGGGCGTGCTGCCCCCGCGGGAAGAGGCGCCGCGACCCCGCATGGGGCCGCGCTTGGACAGGGGACGCGGCTGTTCCGCGTCCCGTGTCTCGCCAGACTCGCGCGGTCGCAGTTCTGGTCGGCCGCCGCCGCCGCCGGTGGATTCCGCGGGCCACCGGAGTTGCTCCGGTGGTCCGATTCCATTTCTGTCTGCACCGTAGCTCCTCCCGGGTCCCGTTCTTCACTGCGGAATCAAAAAATCGTCTATGCGGCCTGTTTTATCATCATCCGCTGTTCTGCACACCAAGAAAAAAGGGCGGTGGGTTCGGACTTGTTCGTTGGTCCGCACCCACCGCGTTAGCGGTTTGAAACAACACCATAATCCCAGCAATTGATGAACCACGACCCGCAATAATAATCCGCAGACCAACTTGTTAATTGGTTGGTCCGCGTTCTTTCCTTGGAGGAAAAAAAACATGGGTAAAACATTTTCAAAACGACCCCTACCTCGTATCTGTCGTCGGACGAGTGCGAGTACATCACATAATTGACCGTCGCGGTAGGAGGTGATCGTCGCGTCGCGGAAGGGCGTCGCGTCGTCGCGGAAGGGCGTCGCGTCGACGATCTCCGAGGGTTAAAGAAACACACAGATTTAATTATAACTATTAAATCCATGTTGAGGATGAAAACCACAAAGGAATCAAAAGGACCGCAATCTCTTACCTCAACGGACGATCAAAGATTTGTCGCGGAAGAAGCGTCGCGGAGGGAGAATCGTCGGCGTCACATCGTCGATCTCCGGGGGTCTGGCGTTCTTCGTCGCCCTTCGTCGGAGGCCGGCGTTCTTCACGTTCTTCGCGTTCTTCGCGAAGGACGGAGGAAGATCTTTAGAGATTCTCCGAAGGCATAACACAACATTCAAGAAGAAGGTGTGTTGGCCTTATTTTATTAACATGGTAAAAAATTGAAAATGTGTTAGGAAACGAACAAAATTAATTCATAGAATTAATTAAAACGAATAAACTGCCCAATAAATACGAGAGTTTAAGATTTTAGAAAATGCGTTAGTTGACTTTCATTTAATAGGGGTTTTCGCGGGTGTGTTACTTAGCGGAAAAGAAACAGTGGGGCTCGTGTGGGCCCCACCTCACAAATATCCTACCAAGAGGGTAGGATATTTTGAATTTCACCCTATCCACTTTAAATCAGCTTAAGCAGCTTTAAGTGGCTTTAAGTGGCTTGAAGTGAAATAAAATAAAGTTTTTCGTACCACATTATTTTATTTCTTAACTTAAAGCCCAAAAATTAAAAACCACACCCGAGCAAACGCAACTCCAGAAGAGGCGTTTCTAAGAAAATACTGGCGTTGCGATTCCATCGGTGCCCTCAAAATTCGATTCCGAGCACCGGTTCAAAAGTTAAAAAAACCCGATCGTTCGTTCACTGAACATACCCGAGCCAAACTTCAGAAAATGATTCCGAGCACACCGGGCCTTGGAATCAGGTGCCGTCAGAAACTTCGTTCATGGAAAATTCCAAAGAAAATTAAAAAAAAATTTCCTTAAAATTTACGGGTCTTTACATTTTTAATGGTATATAAGAATTTTTTAGGGTTTTGTGGGAGTTATTAGGATTTTATTAGGGTTTATTATGGGGTGTTAAGGTTTATCAGGGTTTAATAGGTATTTTTAGGGTTTTATTAGGATTGAGTTGGGTTTATTAGGGTGTATTATGGTATATTATGGTATATCTGGGTATGTTTAGGATTTATTAGGGTTTATTATCTTTCATTTTGGTTTATTTATTTTTAAGAGGGTATATTAGGGTTTTTTAGAGTTTAGTAGTGTTTATTATGGTTTATTAGTGCTTTTATGCTTTTTAGGTTTTATTAGCATTTATTAGGGTTTTTAGGGCTTTATAATGGTATATTTGCGTTTTTAGGGTTTATTGGGGTTTATAATGGTCTATTATAGTGTTTTAAGGTTTATTAGGGTTGAGTAGGTATTGTTAGGGTTTTATTAGGGCTAAGTAGGTATCATTAGAGTTTTATTAGGGTTTATTAGGGTTGAGTAGTGTTTATTAGGGTTTGTTAGGGATTTTTATGGTTTACTAGGGTTTGTTGGTGTTTTTATTAGGGTATATGAGTGTTTTTTAGTTTTCTTAATATATATGAGGGGTTGTCAGGGATTTTGAGGTTTTATTAGCCTGTTTTTAGTGTTTGTGATAATTTTTTTTGGCTTGTTAGGTTTTATTATAATTTATTACGGTTTTTATGGTTTCTATAGCTTTTTAATTTTTTGTTTGTGTTTTTTTGTTTATTGGGGTTCGGTTGATTTTTATTAGGTTTTATTATTGTGTGTCAAGGTATATTAGGGTTGAGAAGGTATTTTTAGGGTTTTAATATGGTTTTATTAGGGTTTATTAGTTTTTATTAGTTTTTATTAGGTATTTCCAGGGTTTATTAGGGTTTGTTAGGGGTTTATTAGTTTTTTTGTTTTATTTGGTTATATTAGTCTTTGTTAAGTCTTTTTAGATAATGTAGTGTTTTTTATGGTTTGTGAGCATTTTGTTTTGGGTTTGTGAGCATTTTTTGGGTTTCTTCATTTATATTAGAGTTTATTATGGTTTATTATGGTTTCTTGTGATTTTTATGGTATATTAGCATTTTTTTATCTTTATTAGGTTATATTAGTGTTTTTAGGTCTTTTTAGGTAATATAGCGTGTTTTAATTGTTTTTGATCATTTGTGTATTGTTTGTGAGCATTTTTTGGGTTTATTATGTTATATTAGAGTTTATAAGGGTTTCTATGGATTTTTTATTGTATACTAGAATTTATTTTCATTACAAGTGTTTTGTAGTGTTTTATTAGGGGTCATTATGGTGTGTTAAGGTTTGTTAGGGTTTAGTGGGGTTTATTTGTATTTATTTATGGTTTATTAGTTATTTTTAGGGTTTATTTGGGGTTTATTATGGGTTTTTAGTGCTTATTAGTGTTTATTAGGGTTGGGTAGGGTTGTTTAAATTTTCTTAACGTGTTTTTAGGTTTTATTAGGTTTTATTATCATTTATTAGGGTTTATTAGGTATTTTTGGGGTTTTATTCGGGTTGACTAGAGTCTCTTAGGGTATTTAGGGATTCTAAGGTTTTTTTAGGGATTATTAGAGTTTATTAGGGGTTTATTATGGTTTAATTTTTTATATTATGGTATATTATGGTTTAATATTTTTGAGGGGTTTGAAGCATCTTTAGGGTTTTTGTAGCATTTTTTTGTGTTTGTGTAGCATTTTTTGAGTTTATGTAGCATTTTTAGTGTTTATGTAGCGATTTTACGGTTTAGTTAGCGGGTTTCGGTTTCATGTATCATTTTTAGGGTTTATGTTGTGTGTTTAGGGTTTAGGTTTTATGTAGAATGTTTTGGGGTTATTGTTGTGTTTTTTGGGTTTATGTAGCATTTTTAGGGGTGATGTAGCGTTTATGTTGCATTTTTTGGGTTTATTTAATGTATTTAGGGTTAATGTAGTGTTTTTAGGGTTTATGTTGTGTTTTTAGGTTTTATGTATCATTTTTTAATGTTTATGTTGCGTTGTTTAGGGTTTATGTTACTATTCTAGGGTTTGTTTGGGTATTGGAGTGGTATTTAGGGTTTATATAATGTGTTTTAGAATTTTTTTTGTTTCATTAGGGTTTTTAGTGTTCTTTAGTGTTTAATATGGTTCTTTTGGGTTTATTAGGGTTATTTAGGGTTTATAAGTGTTTTTTAGGATTAGTTTCAGTTTATTAGCGTTCTTTATTGTATATTAGGGTTTTATTGGGATTTTGTAGGCATTAATAGCTATTTCAACGGTCTATCAACCTTTTTAGGGTTATATAGAATTTATTAGGGTTTAATAGGGTATATTTTATTTATTAGGGTTTAGTACTGTGTATTTGGGTTTATTTCGATTTATTAGGGTTTATTATGCTTTGTTAGGGTTTATTGCAGTTTATTAGGGGTTTGTTATGGTTTGTTTCAGTTTGTTACGATTTTTTTGGCATTGTTAGGATTTGTTAATATTTATTTGGGGTTTTTAGGGTTTGTTATGATTTATTTTCGGGTAAATAGGGTTTTTAGGGTTTATTAGCAGGTTATAGGGTTTTATAGGCTATTATTTGGAGGTTTTTGTAGCGTTTTGTCGGGTTTTTAGGTGTTTTTAGTGTTTATTATATATTATAATGGTTTAATAGTGTTTTTATTGTATATTAGGGGTTTTATAGATTTTGTAACTTTTATTAGGGTCTAATAGAGTTTTTAGGGTTTATTACAGGTTATTACGATTTATTAGTGTTTATTAGGGGTTTTAGGGTTTAATAGTGGTTTTTAAGAGTTATTAGGGTTTATTAGTGGTTCTTAGGGGTTATTAGTGTTTGTTATGGTTTGTTAGATTTTGTTAGGGTTTTTAGCGTTTGTTACAGTTTTTTTGAGTTGTTTGGGGTTTTCTGCGTTTTTTTGGGTTTTATGGGTGGGTTTGGATTTTTCATGCTTTGTTAGGGTTATTTTAGAGTTTTTTGGGGTTTTGTTATGTTTTTTGGGTTTTGAATCATTTTTTGAGTTTTTTTAGAAATTTTTAGGGTTTACGTAGCGTTTTTAGTGGATTTAGTGGTTCTTTAGGGATTTATTAGCGTTTAATTGTTTATATTATGGTATATTAGGGTTTAATATTTTTGAGGGTTTTAAAGCATCTTTATGGTTTTTGTAGCTTTTTTAGGGTTTTTCTAGCATTGTTAAATTTTATGTAGCATTTTTATTGTTTATATACCATTTTAGGGTTTAATTAGTAGATTTAGGTTTTATGTATCATTTTTAGGGTTTATGTAATGTTTTAGGGTTTATGTAGTGTGTTTAGGGTTTAGGTTTTATGTAGCATTATTTTGGGTTTATGTTGCATTTTCGGGGTTTATGTAGTGTTTTTATTGGTGATGTAGCATTATTTTGCATTTTTTAGGGTTTATGTAATGTTTTTAGGGTTCATGTAATGTTTTAGGGTTTATATTTTGTTTTTAGGTTTTATGTAGCGTTTTTTAATGTTTATGATGCATTTTTTAGGATTTATGTTGTGTTTTTTAGGGTTTATGTTATAGTTTTATGGTTTATGTAGTACTTTTAGGGGTTATTTAGCATTTTTTGGGTTTATGTTTCATTTTCTGGTCTATGTTGCGTTTTTAGGGTTTTTGTTGCATTTTTTAGGGTTTATGTAATGTTTTTAGGGTTTATGTATCTATTTGAAGCCTTTTTTAGGGTTTTAATGGTTGTTTTTGGTTTGTAGTGTTTTATAGGGTTTTTAGGGTTGTTAACTAGTTTTTATGGTTTTTTTGGTATCTGATGGCTTTTTAATAGTTTTTTTGTGGGGGGGCTTATGGGTTTATTTGTTTTTTTGGGATTGATAGGGGATGTTAGGTGTTTTTAGTGTGTTTTAGGGTTTGTTTCGGTATTTTAGCGATTTTTAGGGTTTATTTAACGTGTTTTAGCCTTTTTTTTTGGTTCTTTAGGATTTTTAGTGTTTTTTAGAGTTTAATATGGGTTTTTATGGTTTATTAGGGTTCTTTAGGGTTTCTTAGTGTTCTTCAGGATTTGTTATAGTTTATTAGCATTTTTTATTGAATATTAGGGTTTTAATAGGATTTTGTTGGTATTAATAGCTATTTCTAGGGTTTATCAACCTTTTTTATGGTTATTAGGATTTATTTGGGTTTATTAGGGTTTGTAGGGTTTATAGGGTTTTTTTGGTTTTTTTTGGTTTTTTTGGCTTTTAGGGGTTTTTCAGGTTTTGCCGAGTTGGTTGGGGGTCTTTTGTGAATATTAGCGTTTTGAATGGTTTAATAACATTTTTGTTGTATATTTGGGTTTTTAGGTATTTTGTATCTTTTATGGGGTTCTAATAGGGTTTTTAGGGTTTATTACGATTTATTAGTGGTTATTAGGTTTTAGTAGTGGGCTTTAGGGTTTATTAGGGTTTATTATGGTTTATTATTGGTTGGTTGGGTTTGTTAGGATTTATTAGTTCTTATAAGAGTGATTTAGGGTGTCTAAGGGTTGGTAAGAGTTTCTAAGGGTGTGTTAGGATTTCTAAGGGTGGGTTAGGGTTTTTATGGGCGGCTTAGGATTTCTAAGGGTTTACTATGGTTTCTAAGTGTTTATATGTTTGTGTTAGGTTTTTAATGGGTGTGTTAGGGTTTCTAAGGGTGTGCTAGGGTTTCAAAGGGTGTGTTAGGGTTTATAAGGGTCTGTTAGTGTTTCAAAGGGTGTGTTGGTGTTTCGTAGGTTTGCTTAGGGTTTTGTTAGGGTTTTTAGAGTTTTGTTAGGGTTTCTTATGGTTTCATAGGGGTTTTTAGGGTTTCTTAGGGTTTTTAGGGTTTATTGGGGTTTCTTAGTGCTTCTTGGGGTTTGTTAGGGCATATTAGGGGTTTTTAGGGTTTTTTTGGGTTTTTGATGTTTTTTTGGATTTTTTGGGGTTTGTTAGAGTTCATTAGGGTTTTTTTGGGTTTGTTAGGGATTGTTAGGGTTTGTTAGGGTTTTTAGGGTTTTTAGGGTTTGTTAGGTTTTTGCATGGTTTTTAATGGTTTTTATTGTTTATGGGGTTATTCATGGTTTTTTAGGGTTATTTAGTGGTTCAAGGTTGTCAGAGATATGTAGAGCTAGTCGCAAGCTTTATTTTGATATGTGGTAGAGGTGAAACAGACACCCAGAGCAGAATTTATGGTCATTTGGGGGAATTAAAGACGTTTTGGGACTTTAAGAACGTGATAAGGTGTTCTTATTGGTCACAGATGTGTAGATCTAGTCGAAATATTCGATTTGATATATGGTAGAAGCAAAATGGACTCCCGGAGTAGAAGTTATGGTCTTTTGGAGGGTTTAAGTACCTTTTGGGACTTCAAGGATGTGAGAATGTGCTTTAGTGGTTATAAGAGTGTATCTATAGTCGCAAGATTTGATTTGATATGTGGTAGAGGTAAAACGGACACCCATAGAAGAAGTTATTGAAAAACGGACCCCAGAATCCAATCTTGGGACCATCCAAAGGGATTTTGGGTCTTTTGGGGGGTGAAGAATGTGAGAAAGGGTTCTTCTGGTTACAAGAGTGTTTTTCTTTTAACAATTTCTATTTCATATGTGGTAGAGCCAAAATTAACACACCTAGTAGAAGTTATTGTCGATTTAAATTGAGCAACTCTCCTAGCTCCTAAAAACCTTAGAAACCCGCAACTCAATAAAATAGGCATAAATTCTCCTTCAGGTGTCCGTTGGAGCACTATGACCCTTCAAATCGAATCTCGTGGGATGAGTGAGGACCAAGTTTAGTAAAAACTATGAGAATATCAATGAAATATAAGATATATTATTTATACAACTCCAAAAAAGTCCAACTTCAAACAACCATAACTTTCGCTCTGGTTGTCTGTTTGAGCTCTACCACATATCAAATCGAAAGTAGAGAAGAGATATATGGAAAAGGATGACTTAAACATAGTTCAAGTCATGTTTGAGACACTAAAATCACTTAAACCCATCAAAAGGCCTCCTAAACTCTATTTCTGTGTACGGATCCCTGTCAAATTTTTCTTAAAATGGTCATAACTTCTGATCTGTGTGTCTGTTTGGCATCCGACACTTGTTTTTATCGTAGTTCATTCCCTAAGATTCAGTTTAACTATTCACGGAGCAGAAATGGACATCCAAAGAAGAAGTTATTCCTTTTTCAATGACTGTGGATTGTTAGGTTTTTCACGACCCCATTTCTATCATTTTTTTCATATCTTCTATTTTTTAAAACAACTATAACTTATTATTACTATTATTATTATTATTATTATTATCATCATCATCTCATCCACATGCACATGCACATGCACATTCACGTGTGTTATTATTATATTTTTATTACCATGCATGTGCACATGCAATGTACACACGTTATTTTATTATCACATGTGTTGTCTTTATTATTATTATTATTATTATTGTGGTTGTTGTTGTTATTGTTGTTGTTGTTGTTGTTGTTATCGTTATTATAATCACATAAAAATGCACATGCGAATGCACATACACACACATTCAATGCAAGTGTGTTATTCTGTTATCAGATGCGTTGTTAATAATAATAATAATAATAATATTATTATTATCATCATTATCATCATCATCATCACATGCATATGAAATGCACAGTCGTTATTATTTTTTACCATGCACGTGCACCCGTAATGCACATGCAATATTGTATTATAACATGCATTGGTACTACTACTATTATCACCACCACTACTACTACTATTACTACTGTTGTTATTATAACTATCATCGCATGCAAATGTAGATGCACGTGAGTAATTATTTATTATTTACTACTAGGCACATGCATATGCAATGCACTTGTATTATTGTTTTATTATAATTATTATTATCACAATTATTATTATTGTAATTATAATTATAATTATAATTAATATCATTATCATTATTATTATCATTATCACATGCAAATACACATGTATGTGTGTTGTTATTTATTATTTATTACCATGCACATGCATGGGTTATTGTTATTATTATTACAATTAGTATTATTAATATTATCATCAAATATAAATTCACATGCACATGCATGTGTCTTCTTATTTATTATTATTATTTATTATTTACTACTATGCACGTGCACATGAAATTCACTTGCGTTATTCTATTATAATTGTAATTATAATTATAATTATAATTATAATTATAATAATAATAATTATTATTGTTATTGTTATTATTATTGTTATTATTATTATTATTATTATTGTTTGTATCATCAAATACAAATTCACACGCATGTTCAATGTTATTTATTATTTATTACCATGCTTGTGCATGCATCATTATCATTATAATTACATATAAATTCACATGAATGTGCATTATTTTATATTATTTATTATCATGAACATGAAAATGCAATGCACCTACGTTATTCTATTATCAGATGTGTTATTATTATTTATTCTCATGCACATGCACAGGAAATCCACATGCATTATTCTATTATCACATGTGTTATTATTTATTATTTATCATCATTCACATGAAAATGCACATTCATGTGGACTTGGTTATTATTTATTGTTTATTACCGTGCACATGAACATGCACTTGGATGTGCATTATTTTTTATTGTTTATTATCATTCACATGCACATGCACAGACACATGTAATTCACATGCGTTATTATTTATAATTTATTATTTATTATCATACACATGAAAATGCACATGCATATGCACATGCACGTGCGTTATGATTTATTATTTAAACCATGCACATGAATATGCACATGCACATGCATATGCACATGCACATGCATTATTACTATTGTTGTAATTACAGGTATTTTTAGGGTTTATTGGCATTTTTTAGAATTTTTAGGTGTTATTAACATTTATTATGGTTTGTTAGGTTTTTAATGTTTTTTAATGGTATATTAGCATTTTTTAGGGTTTGGTGGGGGTTATTAGGATTTTATTAGGGTTTATTATGGTGTGTTAAGGTTTATTTGGGTTTATTAGGTATTTTTAGGGTTTTATTAGGATTGAGTTGGGTTTATTAAGGTATATTATGGTATATTTGGGTATGTTTTGGATTTATTAGGTTTTATTATCATTCATTATGGTTTATTAAATTTTAAGAGGGTATATTAGGGTTTTTTAGGGTTTAATAGTATTTATTAAGGTTTATTAGTGCTTTTAAGCCTTGTTAGGTTTTATTAGCATTTATTAGGGGTTTTAGGGCTTTTTAATGGTATATTTGGGTTTTTTAGGGTTTAGTGGGGTTTATTATGGTTTATTATATTGTGTAATGGATTATTAAGGTTGAGTAGGTACTTTTCAGGTTTTATAAGGGTTGATTAGGTATCTTTAGTGTTTTATTAGGGTTTATTAGGGTTGAGTAGTGTTTATTAGGGGTTGTTAGGGATTTTTAGGGTTTGTTAGTGTTTTTATTTGGATATATGAGCGTTTTTTAGTTTTTGTTAATATATATGAGGGGTTGATAGGAAATTTTAGGTTTTATTGGCGTGTTTTTAGTGTTTGTGACCATTTTTTATGTTTTATTTGGTTTTATTGAAATTTATTATGATTTATTAGTGTTTCTAGGGCTTTTTAATGGTTTGTTTGCATTTTTTTGTTTTTTGGGTTTAGTTGGGTTTTATTGGGTTTTATTATGGTGTGTCAAGGTTTATTAGGGTTGAGAAGGTATTTTTTTGGGTTGTATTATTTTTTATTAGGGTTTATTAGTTTTTATTAGGGTTTATTAGGGTTAGTTAGGGGTTTATACGTTTTTTTGTTTTTATTAGGTTATATTAGTGTTTGTTAAGTCTTTTTAGATAATATAGTGTTTTTTATTGTTTTTGATCGTTTTGTTTTTGTTTGTGAGCATTTTTAGGGTTCCTTAGGTTGTATTAGAGTTTATTATTGTTTATTATGGTTTCTAGGGTTGTTTAAGGTATATTAGCATTTTTGTCTTTATTAGGTTATATTAATATTTTTAGGTCTTTGTAGGTAATATAACATGTTTTTATTGTTTGTGATCATTTTGTTATTGTTTGTGAGTGTTTTTAGGGTATATTAGGTTATATTAGAGTTTATCTGGGTTCCAAGGGATTTTTTAAGGTATAGTAGCATTTTTTCGTTATTAGGGTTTTCTAGGGTTTTATTAGGGGTCATTATGGCGTGTCAAGGTTTGATAGGGTCGAGTAGTGTTTATTTGGATTTATTTATGGTTTATTAGGGATTTTGAGGGTTTGTTTGGGCTTTATTACGGTTTATTAGTGTTTATTAGTGTCTATTAGGGTTGGTTACGGTTGTTAGGTTTTCATAAAGTGTTTTTAGGGTTTATTAGGTTTTATTATCATTTATTAGGGTTTATTAGGTATTTTTGGGGTTTTATTAGTGTTGAGTAGAAACTATTAGGTATTTTAGGGATTATAAGGCATTTTTAGGTATTATTGTAGTTTATTAGGTGTTTATTAGGGTTATTCTTTTATATTATGGTATATTTGGGTTTAATATTTTTGAGGGTTTTGAAGCGTCTTTAGGGGTTTTGTAGCATTTTTAGTGTTTGTGTAGCGTTGTTTGAGTTTATGTAGCATTTTTAGTGTTTATGTAGCACTTTTAGGGTTTAGTTAGCAGTTTTAGGTTTTATATAGCAATTTTTAGGGGTTATGTAAGGTTTTTTCGGTTTATGTAGCGTGTTTAGGGTTTAGTTTTTATGTATCATTTTTTAGGGTTTATGTTGCATTTTCTTAGTTTTTGTAGCGTTTTTAGTGGTGATGTAGCGTTTATGTTGCAGTTTGTACAGTTTATGTAAGGTGTTTAGGGTTCATGTAGTGTTTTTTGGTTTTATGTCGGGTTTTTCGTTTTTATGTATCATTTTCTAATATTTATGTTGTGTTGTTTAGGGTTTATGTTACGGTTCTAGGGTTTATGTAGTGCATTTTTGGTTTATGTAGCATTTTTTGGGTTTATGTTGCGTTTTTTGGGTTTATGTTGCGTTTTTAGGGTTTATGTTTCATTTTTAGGGTTTATGTAACGTTTTTTGGGTTTATGTATCTATTTTTTTCCTTTTTTAGGGGATTAATGGGTTTTTATGGTTTGTTGTGGTTTTTAGGATTTTTAAGTGGGGTTAATGGGTGTTTATGGTTTTTATGGTATTTGAAGGGTTATCAATGGGTTTTTGGGGGTTTTAAGGGTTTATTTGTTTGTTTGAGATTGATAGGGGTTGTTAGGGGTTTTTAGTGTGTATTAGGGTTTGTTTGGGTATTGTAGCGGTTTTAGGGTTTTTGTAATGTGTTTTATTATTTTTTGGGTTCTTTAGGGTTTTTAGTATTCTTTATAGTTTATTATGGTTCTTTAGGGTTTATTAGGGTTCTTCAAGGTTTATTAGTGTTATTAGTATTTGTTACGGTTTATTAGCATTTTTATTGTATATTAGGGGTTTATTGGGATTTTGTAGGCATTAATAGATTTTTCTAGGGTTTATCAACATTTTTTTAGGGTTTTTTAGGATTTATTAGCGTTTCATAGAATTTATTTTATTTATTATGGTATGAAAACATGTATTTGGGTTTATTACGATTTATTAAGGTTTATTAGGATTTGTTAGTGTTTATTGCGGTTTATTAGGGGTTTATTATGGTTTGTTTTAGTTTGTTATGATTTATTTGGCGTTGTTAGGATTTGTTACGATTTATTTGGGGTTGTTAGGGTTTGTTATGTTTTATTATGGGGTTATTAGGGTTTGTTAGGGTTTTTAGGGTTTATTAGCGGGTTGTAGGGTCTTATAGGCTATTATATTGTGGGTTTTGTATTGTTTTTTTGGGTTTATTAGGGTTTTTAGTGACTATTTGGATTAATTATGGTTCAATAGTGTTTTTATTGTATATTAGGGGTTTTAGGGATTTTTTAACGTTTATTAGAGTCTAATAGGGTTTTTTAGTATTTATTATAGGTTATTATGATTTATTTGTGTTTATTAGGGTTTAGGGTTTAATAGTGGGTTTCATGTGTTATTTGGGTTTATTAGTGGTTCTTTGGGGTTATTAGTGGTTGTTAGGGCTTGTTAGGTTTTGTTAGGGTTTGTTAGGGCATGTCTTATTCTATTATCACACATGTTATTATTTTCATTATTATCATTATCAATATTATCATTATCATTTTTATAATTATCATTATTGTTATTATTACTATTATTATTATTATTATCGTCACATGCAAATGCAGATGCATATGCGTTATTATTTATTATGTATTATTTATTATTTATTTCCATGCACGTTCATTTGTTGTTGGTGTTGTTGTTGTTATTATTATTTCTATTATTATTATTATCGTCATCACATGCAATTGCACATGCATGTCCGTTATTATTTAGTACCATGCACAGTCACACGCAATGCACCTACATAATTCTATTATCACATGCATTTTTATTTTTATTGTTATTATTACTATTATTGTTATTATTGTTATTATCATCAAATTCAAATGAAAATGCACATGCGTTATTATTTATTACCATACATGCTCACATTCAATACATGTGCGTTATTCTATTATCACATGCGCTATTATTATTAATATTACTATTATTGTTATTATTATCATCACATGCACTATGATTTATTATTTATTATTATTCCCTGCACATGAAATGCATGTGTGTTATTCTATTATCACATGTACTGTTTTTTTGTTGTTATTATTATTATTATTATTATCATCATCATCTCATGCACATGCACATGCACATTCATTATTATTTATTTTTTATTACCATGCACGTGCACATGCAATGCACACACATTATTTTATTATCACATACATTGTTATAATTATTGTTATTATTATTGTTGTGGTTGTTGTTCTTCTTGTTGTTGTTAATGTTATTATCATCACATTCAAATGCACATGCAAATACATAAACAGGCACGTTCAATGAACTTGCATTATTCTATTATCACATGCATTGTTATTATTAATATTAATATTAATATTCTTACTATTATCATCATCGTCACCATCGTCACATTCAAATGCAATGCACACCCATTATTATTTATAATTTATTACCATGCACGTGCATATGCAATGCACTTGAATTATTCTTTTATTATTATTGTTGTTATTTTTATCACATTTATTATTACTATTATTATCATTGTCATTATTATTATCATTATCACATGTAAATCCACATGCATCTTCATTGTAATTTATTATTTATTACCATGCACATGCATGTATTATTATTATTAATATTATTACAATTAGTATTATTAATATTATTATCAAATATTAATGCACATGCATGTGCATGTGAGTTCTTATTTACTATTATTTATTTATTATTTACTACTATGCACGTGCAAATGCAATGCACTTGCGTTATTCTATTATTATTGTTTGTTGTTGTTGTTGTGGTTGTTGTTTGTTTGTTTCATCAAATACAAATGCACATGCACGTGTGTTGTTATTTAATATTTATTAACATGCACGTGCATGCATTATTATCATTACATGTAAATGCACATACACATGTTTTATTATATATTATTTATTTCCATGAACATGAAAATGCAATGCACTTGCATTATTCTATTATCACAGGTGTTATTATTATTTATTCTCATGAACGTGCACACGCAATGGAGTTGCGTTATTCTATTATCACATGTGTTATTATTTATTATTTGTTAGTATTCACATGCAAATGCACATTCATGTGGAATTTGTTCTTATATATTGTTTATTACCATGCACATTCACATGAACATTCACATGCACTTAGATGTGAGTTATTATTTATTATCATTCACATGCACGTGCACATACACATGCAATTCACATGAGTTATTATTTATAATTTATTATTTATTATCATTCACATGAAAATGTGCATGCATATGCACATGCACGTGCGTTATGATTTATTATTTAAACCATGGACATGCATATGCTCATGCACGTGCATTATTACTACTATAATTATTAGAGGTATTTTTAGGGATTACTATCATTTTTTAGGATTTTTAGGTGTTATTAACATTTATTATGCTTTGTTAGGGTTTTAGTGTTTTAAATGGTATATTAGCGTTTTTAGGGTTTGGTCGGGTTTATTAGGATTTCATTAGGGTTTATTATGGTTTCAAGGTTTATTAGGGCTTATTAAATATTTTTAGGGTTTTATTAGGATTGAGTTGGGTTTATTAGGGTATATTATGGTATATTTGGGTATGTTTAGGATTTATTACGGTTTATTATGGTTCATTATGGTCTATTAATTTTTAAGAGGGTATATTAAGGTTTTTTTAGTGTTCAGTAGTGTTTATTCGGGTTTATTAGCGCTTTTATGCTTTGTTAGGTTTTATTAGTATTTATTAGGGGTTTTAGGGCTTTTTAAGGTTATATTGGCGTTTTATAGGGTTTAGTGGGGTTTATTAGGGTGTGTTGAGGTTTATTAGGGTTGAGTAGGTATTTTTAGTTTTTTATTAGGGTTGAGTCAGTATCTTTAAGGTTTTTTAGGGTTTATTAGGGTTGAGTACAGTTTATTAGGTTTTGTTAGGGATTTTTAGGGTTTACTAGGGTTTATTATTGTCTTTATTAGGGTATATGACTGTTTTTTAATTTTTGTTAATATATATGAGGGGTTGTTATGAATTTTTAGGTTCTATTAGCATGTTTTTAGTGTTTGTGAGCGTTTTTAATGTTTTATTAGCTTTAATTTGAATTTATTATGTTTTATTAGGGTTTCTATGGCTTTTTAATGGATTGTTTGCATTTTTTTGTTTATTGGGGTTTAGTTGGATTTTATTAGGTTTTGTTATGCTGTGTCATAGTTAATTTGGGTTAAGAAGGTATTTTTATGGGTTTATTAGGGTTTATGCATTTTTATTAGGGCTTATTAGGGATTTTTAGGGTTTATTAGGGTTTGTTAGGGGTTTATTAGTTATTTTTGTTTTATTAGGTTATATTAGTGTTAGTTAGGTCTTTTTAGATAATATAGCCTATTTTTATTGTTTGTGGGGGTTTTGTTTTTGTTTGTAATCATTTTAGGATTTCTTTGGTTATATTAGAGTTTATTATGGTTTAATAGGGTTTCTTGAGAATTTTAAGGTATATTATTGTTTATTGTCTTTATTTGGTTATATTAGTGTTTTTAGGACTTTTTAGGTAATATTGAATGTTTTTATTGTTTGTGATCATTTTTTTATTGTTTGTGAGCGATTTTAGGGTTTATTAGGTTATGTTAGATTTTATCAGGGTTTCTAGGTATTTTTTAAGATATACTATCATTTTTTTTCTTTATTAGGGTTTTTTACAGTTTTATTAGGGTTGAGTAGAGTTTATTAGGATTTTAGAGATTATATGGTGTTTTTTGGGATTATTAGAGTTTATTAGTGGTTTATTCGGGTTTAATTTTTTTATATTATGGTATATTAGGGTTTAATATTTTTGGGTTTTTTAAATCCTCTTTAGGGTTTTTGTAGAATTTTTTAGTTTTTGTGTATCGTTGTTATATTTTATGTAGCATTTTTAGTGTTTATGTAGCGTTTTTAGGGTTTAGTTAGCAGTTTTAGATTTTATGTATCAATTTTAGGGTTTTTGTAACATTTTTAGGGTTTATTTAGTGTGTTTAGGGTTTTGGTTTTACGTGGCAGTTTTTAAGGTGTACGTAACGTTTTTAGGGTTCATGGAGTGTTTTTAGGGTTTATATTGTTTTTTTAGGTTTTATGTAGCATCTTTTAATGTCTATGTTGTGTTTTCTAGGGTTTATGTTGGAGTTTAGGGTTTATTTTATTGTTCTAGGGTATATGTAGTGATTTTAGGGTTTATGTAGTGTTTTTTGGTTTTATGTTGTGTTTTTTTTGGTTTGTGTTGCGTTTTTAAGGTTTTTGTTGCAATTTTTAGGGTTTATGTAACGTTTTTAGGGTTTATGTATCTATTTGAAGCATTTTTTAGGATTTTAATGGTTTTTTATGGTTTGTAGTGTTTTTTAGGTTTATTAAGGGTTGTTAACGTGTGTTTATGATTTTTTATGGTATTTGATGGCTTTTTAATGGTTTTTGGGGGGTTTATGGGTTTATTTGTTTTTTTCGGATTGATATGGGGTTTAGGGTTTTTTGTGTGTTTTAGAGTTTGTTTGGGTATTGTAGCAGTTTTTAGGGTTTATATAATGTGTTTTATCATTTTGTTGGGTTCTTTAGGGTTTTTAGTGTTCTTTATAGTTTAATATGCTTCTCTAGGGTTTATTAGGGTTCTTTAGGGTTTAATAGTGTTCATTAGGATTTGTTACAGATTATTAGTATTTTTTATTGAATATTAGGGTTTTATTGGGCTTTTGTAGATTTTAATAGCTTTTTCTAGGGTTTATCAACCTTTTTAGGGTTATTTAGGATTTATTTGGGTTTATTAGGGTTTGTTTTATTTATTTGGGTTTAGAAACGTGTATTTGGGTTTATTATGATTTATTAGGGTTTATTATGCTTTATTAGGGTTTATTGGGGTTTATTAGGGGTTTGTTATGGTTTGTTTCAGTTTTTTACGATTTATTTTGGCGTTGTTAGGATTTGTTATGATTTATTTGGGGTTGTTAGGGTTTGTTGCGATTTATTTTGTGGTTATTAGGGTTTGTTAGTGTTTATTAGTGGGTTGTAGGGTTTTGTATGCTATTATTTGGAGGTTTTTGTAGCATTTTGTCAGGTTTGTTAGGGTTTTTAGTTATTATTAGGGTTTATTATGGATTAATAGTTTTTTTATTATATATTACAGGTTTTAGGGATTTTTAGCGTTTATTGGGTCTAAGAGAGTTTGTTAGGGTTTATTATAGGTTATTAAGATTTATAAGTGTTTATTAGGGTTTTTAGGGTTTAATAGTGGGTTTTAGGGGTTATTAGGTATTATTAGTGGTTCTTATGGGTTATTAGTGGTTCTTAGGGTTGATAAGGTTTTGATAGGGTTTTTAGGGTTTGTTACGGGTTGTTTGATTTGTTTGGGGTTTATGCGTTTTTTTGGGTTTTATGGGTGTGTTTGGATTTTTTTATGCTTTGTTAGGGTTATTTAATCATTTTTGGGGTTTTGTTGCTTTCTTTGGGGTTTGAAGCATTTTTTTGAGTTTTTGTAGCAATTGATAGGCTTTATGTAGCGTTGTTAGTGTCTTTAGTCGGGATACAACAATTTGTTAACATTCAAGCAAGTATAACTTCTGATCTGGATGTCTGTTAGGCCTGTACCACATATCATATCAAAGATTGTTTCATTTTCATTGATTGGACTAGTTGTGGAGTTGAAACAAGCTTCTATATTAGAAGTTATGGTCGTTTTAACAGTCTATGGCTTTTCAAATACACATATATATGTATTTATTTGTAAATATATATGTGTATCTATGTGTGTCTGTGTGTGTGTTTGTGTGTGTGTGTTGTATATATGTATGTATTCTTTTATTTATAAACACACATAAAAAACATATTTTATAAATGTATTTAAAACCAATCTTATAAATATATATTAATATAAAAATAAATAAATTAATAAAAAACATATTAATATAAATATATATTAATATAAGAATAAATATATATATACTAATATATGAATAAATATATATGTATTAATATAACTAAATATATTTATATTAATATTAATCTATATTAATATATGAATAAATATAACTATATATATAAATAAATAGAAATATCATTAAATAGAGGAAAAAATGAAATGGCATAGTGGTAAAGGTGCATGCACTCAAGGGGGGAGGTCACGGGTTAGAATTCGGGTCGAAGCAAGGAGGTGTGCGCGTGTGGGGGATGCACACGAAGGGAAACCCATGAGAGAGATTGAGGGGGTTCCGCCTAGCGCTAATAGGGGGGTCAAGCACTGTTAAAAGCTCCCCCAACATTATATAAATATTTTTTTTTACTTTTATTAGCGCTAAAAAAAGTGCTGATAAAAGGGGCTTTTTTCAGAATTTTTTAGCGCTGATAAAAGTTGTCTTTATCAAGGTTTTTCTAATTTCTGATAAAAGGGACCCCCTGTATCATCTCCTAGATTAACAACACTTTTTTTGCACTGTAAATTCACTTTTTTAGTGCTGATAAAGGTTGTTTTTGTAATACTGTGCACACGCAATGCACGTGCGTTATTCTATAATCACATGCGTTATTATTTATTATTTATTATCATTCACACGCAAATTCACACTCACGTGGACTTGGTTATTATTTATTGTTTATTACCATGAACATGCACATGAACATGCACATGCACTTTTATGTGAGTTATTATTTATTATTTATTATCATTCAAATGCACATGCACATACACATGCAATTCACATGCGTTATTATTTATTACCATTCACATGCAAATGTGCAGGCATATGCATGTGCACATGCATTATTATTTACTATTTATATCATGCACATGAAAATTCACATGAATGTTCGTTATTACTATTATTATTATTATAGGTATTTTTAGGGTTTACTAGCATTTTTTAGGATTTTTAGGTTATATTAACATTTATTATGGTTTGTTAGGGTTTTTGGGTTTTTAATATTATATTAGGATTTTTTTACGGTATGGTGGGGGGTTATTAGGATTTTATTAGGGTTTATTATTGTGTGTCAAGGTTTATTAGGGTTTATTAGGTATTTTTAGGGTTTTATTAGGATTAAGTTGGGTTTATTAGTGTATATTATGTTATATTTGTGTATGTTTAGGAAGTATTAGGGTTTATTATGGTTCATTTTGGTTTATTAAATTTTAAGAGGGTATATTATGCGTTTTTAGGGTTTAGTAGTGTTTATTAGGTTTTATTAGAACTTTTAAGCTTTGTTAGGTTTTATTAGCCTTTATTATGTGATTTAGGGATTTTAATTGTATATTTGCATTTTTAGGGTATAATGGGGTTTATTATGGTTTATTGGTCTGTACTAAGGTTTATTAGGGATGATTAGGTATTTTTAGGGTCTTATTAGGGTTGAGTAGGTATCTTTAGGGTTTATTTGGTTTGATTAGGATTTATAAGGGTTTGTTAGGGATTTTTAGGGTCTACTAGGGTTTGTTACTATTTTTATTTGGGTATATGAGTGTTTTTTAGTTTTTGTTAATATATATGAGTGGTTGTTAGGACATTTTATGTTTTATTCACGTGTTTTTAGTTTTTGTGAGAAATGTTTATGGTTTATTAGGTTTTATTATAATTTATTATGGTTTATTAGGTTTTCTAGGGATTTTTAATGTTTTGTTTGTGTTTTTTTGTTTATTGGGGTTTAGTTGGGTATTATTATGGCGTGTCAAGGTTTATTAGTGTTGAGAAGGTATTTTTAGTGTTTTATTATGGTTTTATTAGGTTTTATTAGTTTTCCTTAGGGGTTTTTAGGGATTTTCAGAGTTTGTTAGGGGTTTATTAGTTTCTTTGTTTTATTAGGTTATATTAGTGTTTGTTAGGTCTTTTTAGATAATATAGCGTGTTTTTATTGTTTGTGTGCATTTTTTTGTTTATGAGCATTTATAGGGTTTCTTAGGTTATATTAGAGTTTATTATAGTTTATTAAGGTTTCTTGGGAATTTTAAGGTATAGTATCATTTTTTTGTCTTTATTAGGTTATATAAGTGTTTTTTGGTCTTTTTCGGTTATATAGCGCGTTTTTATTGTTTTTGATCATTTGTTTGTTTTTTGTGAGCATTTTTAGGGTTTATTAGGTTATATTAGTGTTTATAGGGGTTTGTAGGGATTTTTTAAGTTATACTAGCATTTTTTCTTTAGTAGAGTTTTATTAGGGGTTATTATGGTGTGATAAGGTTTGTTAGGGTTGATCAGGGTTTATTTGGCTTTATTTATGTTTTGTTAAGGATTTTTAGGGGTTTTTTTAGGTTTATTAGGGTTTATTGGTGTTTATTTGTATCTATTAGTGTTTGTTAAGGTTGTTTAGGTTTTCTTAACATGTTTTTAGTGTTTATTAGGTTTTATTATCATTTATTAGGGTTTATTAGGTATTTTTGGGGTTTTATTAGGGATGAGTAGAGTTTATTAGTGTTTTTACGGATTATAAGGTGTTTTTCGGGATTATTGGAGTTTATTAGCAGTTTATTAGGGGTTTATTAGGGTTTAATGGTTTATATTATGGTATATTAGGGTTTAATATTTTTTAGGGTTATGAAGCGTCTTTAGGGTTTTTGTAGTATTTTTTCGGGTTTGTGTAGCATTGTTAGAGTTTATGTAGAATTATTAGTGTTTATGTAGCATTTTTTGGGTTTAATTAGTAGTTTTAGATTTTATGTATCATTTTTAGGGTTTATGTAATGTTTTTTGGGTTTATATAGAGTGTTTAGGGTTTATGTTTTATGTAGCATTTTTTAGGGTTTATGTTGCATTTTCTGGGTTTATGTAGCATTTTTAGGGGTGATGGAGCATTTATGATGATTTTTTTTGAATTTATGTAACATTTTTAGGGATCATGTAGTGTTTTTAGGTTTTATATTGTGTTTTTAGGTTTTATGTAGCATTTTTTAATGTTTATGTTGTGTTTTTTATGGTTTATGTTGTGTTTTTTAGGGTTTCTATTACAGTTCTTGGGTTTATGTAGTGCTTTTAGGGTTTATGTAGCATTTTTTGAGTTTATGTTGTGTTTTTTGGTTTATGTTGGGTTTTTAGGGTTTTTGTTACTTTTTTAGGGGTTTTGTAATGTTTTTAGGTTTTATGTATCTATTTGAATCCCTTTTTAGGCTTTTAATGGTTGTTTATGGTTTGTAGTGTTTTACGATTTTTAAGGTTTGTTAACGGGTGTTTATGGTTTTTTATGGTATCTGATGGCTTTTTATTGGTTTTTTGAGAGTTTTTATGGGTTTATCTGTTTTTTTGGGATTGATTGGATTTTTTAGGGTTTTTTAGTGTGTTTTAGGGTTTGTTTGGGTATTATAGTGGTTTTTAGGGTTTATATAATGTGTTTTAGCTTTTTTGGGATCTTTAGGGTTTTTTAATGTTCTTTAGAGTTTAATATGGTTCTTTAGGGTTTATTGGGGTTCTTTAGGGTTTATTAGTGTTCTTTAGGATTTGTTAAAGTTTATTAGAATTTTTATTGTATATTAGGTTTTATTGGGATTTTGTTGGCATGAATAGTTTTTCTAGGGTTTATCATCATTTTTTAGGGTTATTTAGGATTTATTAGGGTTTGTCAGGATTTTTTATTTGGGTTTAGTAATGTGTATTTAGGTTTATTACAATTTATTAGGTTTTATTATGATTTGTTTGGGTTTATTGGGGTTTATTAGGGGTTTGTTATGGTTTGTTTCATTTTGTTATGATTTATTTAGGGTTGTTAGGGTTTGTTACGATTTATTTTTGGGTTATTAGGATTTTTAGGGTTTATTAGTGGGTTGTAGGGTTTTGAAAGATATTATTTGGATATTTTAGTTGCGTTATGTCGGGTTTGTTAGGGTTTTTAGTGATTATTAGTGTTTATTATGGTTTAATAGTTTTTATTGTATATTAGGGGTTTTAGGGCTTCTGTAGCATTTATTATGGTCTAATAGAGTTTGTAAGGGTTTATTACATGTTAATACAATTTATTAGAGTTTATTAGGGTTTTTAGGGTTTAATAGTGGGTTTTATGAGTTATTATGGTTTATTAGTGGTTATTAGGGGTTATTAGTGGTTGTTAGGGTTTTTTTTGGTTTTGTTAGGGTTTTTAGGGTTTTTTACGGTTTTCTTGAGTTGTTTGGGGTTTTATGCGTTTTTTTGGGTTTTATGGGTGTGTTTGGATTTTTATGCTTTGTTAGGGTTATTTTAGCATTTTATGGGGTTTTGTTGTGTTTTGTGAGTTTTTAATCATTTTCTGGTTTTTGTAGAAATTGATAGTGTTTATGTAGCATTGTTAGTGGTTTTAGTGGTTCTTTAGGGTTTTTAAGGTTTTTAGGGTTCTTTAGGGTGTATTTGGGCATCTTTTGAAGTTTTTTGGGTATTCTAGACGGTTTTTAGGGTTTTTAAGGGTTTCCTAGGGTTGGTTAGGGTTTTGATAGGAATTTTTAGGCTTTTATGGGGTTTTAGCGTTTTAGTGGTTTTTAGGTTTTTAGGGTTTTGGGGGTTTTTTTGTTGTTTTTTAGTGTTTTTTAGGTTTTTTCGAGTTTTTTTCGGGGTTTTTTCGGTTTTTAGGGGTTTTATGGTTTTTAGGGTTTTTAGGGTTGTTTTGGATTTTTTAGGGTTTTAGGGTTTTTATGGTTTTTAGTGTTTTTTTGTGTTTTTATGGTTTTTTAGGGTTTTGTCAGGTTTTTCCGGGTTTGTTAGGGTTTTTTTGTGAATAATAGCATTTTGAATGGTTTAATAGGTTTTTTTTATATTTGGGTTTTTAGGTATTTTTTTTATTTTATTGGTGTCTAATAGGGTTTTTAGGGTTTAGTACGATTTATTAGTATTTATTAGGGTTTAGTAGTTGGATTTAGGGTTTATTAGGGATTATTATGGTTTATTATTGGTTGGTTAGGTCTGTTAGGATTTATTAGTTCTTATTAGAGTGATTTAGGGTGTCTAAGGGTTTGTTAGGGTTTCTAAGGGTGTGTTTGGGTTTCTAAGGGTGGGTGAGGCGTTTTATGGGTGGGTTAGGGTTTATAAGGGTTTCTAAGGTTGTATTAGGGTTTCAATGGGTGCTTTGGGGTTTCTAAGGGTGTGCTTGTGTTTATAATGGTGTTTTAGGGTTTTTAAGGGTGTGTTAGGGTTTCTTAAGGGTGTGTTAGTGTTTCTGAGTTTTTCCTAGGGTCTTGTTAGGGTTTTTAGGGTTTTTAGGGTTTTTAGTGTTATGTTAGGGTTTCTTAGGATTTCTTAGCAGGGTTTTAGGGTTTCTATGGGTTTTTAATGTTTATTGGGGTCTCTTAGTGCTTCTTTTGGTTTGTTAGGGCTTGTTAGGGTTTGTTAGGGTTTGTTATGTTTTTTAGGGTTTTTTGGGGTTTGTTAGGGTTTGTTAGGGTTAGTTAGGGTTTTTTAGTGTTTGTTAGGTCTTGTTAGGGTTTTGCGTGGTTTTTAATTTTTATTAGTGTTTATGGGGTGATTCATTGTTTGTTATGGTTATTTAGTTGTTCATAGTTATCACAGATGTGGAGAGCTAGTCGCAAGCTTCAATTTGATATGTGGTAGAGGTGAAATGGACACCCAGAGTAGAAGATATGGTCATTTTGAGGAATAAAGGACCTTTTGGGTATTTAAGAATGTGATAATTTGTTCCTATTGGTCACAGATGTTTAGATCTAGTCGAAAGCTTTGACTTGATATGTGGTAGAGGCAAAACGGACACCTGGAGTAGAGGTTATCGTTTCTTGGAGGGTTTAAGTACCTTTTTGGGCCTTCAATGATGTGAGAAGGTGCTTTAGTGGTTATAGGAGTGTAGGTCTAGTCTCAAGCTTCTATTTGATATGTGGTATAGGCAAAAGAGACACCCATAGAAGAAGTTATTGAAAAACGGACCCCAGAAGCCAATCTTTTGACCATCCAAAGGGATTTTGTGTCTTTTTGGGGGTTGAAGAATTTCAGAAAGGGATCCAGTGGTTACCATAGTGTTTATCTTTTCAAAATATTCTCTTTGATATGTGGTAGAGCCAAAATGAACACACATAGCAGAAGTTATTGTTGTTTTAAATTGAACAACCCTCCAAGCGCCTGAAAACCTAAGAAACCCGCAACTCACGAAAATAGGCATAACTTCTACTTAGGGTGTCTGTTTGAGCGTTGTGACTAGTAAAATAGAATCTGGTGAGATGAGTGAGGACCAGGTTTAATTGAAACTATGGTAAGATCAAATAAATAGAAGATATATTAGTTATACCACTCCAAAAAAGGCCCAAATTCAAACGGTCATAACTTTCAATCCGGTTGTCCGTTTGAGCTCTACCACATATCAAATAGATGGAAATGAAGAGATCTACATAGAAGGTTAACTTAGACAAAGTTCAAGTAAATTTTGGGACATTAAAATCCCCAAAACCCAATATAAGGCCTCCAAAAATCCACTTCCATGTTCGAATCCCTGTCAAATATTTCATAAAATGGTCATAACTTCTGATATGTGCATCTGTTCGGCCACCTACACCTGTTTTTATTGTAGTTCATTCCATGAGATTTGCTTTGAATATTCATGGAGTGTAAATGGACACCTGAAGAAGATGTTATGCCTTTTTTAATGACTCTAGGATTTGTTAGGTTTTTCGAGACACCATTTCTAGCACTTTTGTCATGTCTGCTATTTTTTCAAACAACTATAACTTATTTTTACTGTTATTATTATTATTATTATTATTATTATTATTATTATTGTTATTATCATCATCATCTCATGAAAATGCACATGCACATGCACATGCATTATTATTATATTTTTATTACCATGCACGTGCACATGCAACGCACACACGTTATTTTTTTTATCACATTCATTATTATTATTATTATTATTATTATTATTTTGGTTGTTGTTATTGTTTTTGTTGTTGTTGTTGTTGTTGTTGTTATCATCACATGTAAATTCACATCCAAATGCACATACATGCACATTCAATGAACGTGCGTTATTCTATTATCACATTCGTTGTTATTATTAATAATAATAATATTATTATCATCACATGCAAATGCAATGCACGAGAGTTATTATTTATTACCATACACATGCACACGTAATTCATATGCAATATTCTATTATCATATGCATCAGTACTACTACTATTACCACAACAACTACTACTATTATTACTAATGATGTTATAATTACTATCAACATATGCAAATGTAGATGCACGTGCGTTATTATTTATAATTTATTACTATGTACGTGCATATGAAATGCACTTGTATTATCATTTTATTATTATTATTATTATTATTATTACAGATTTTATTATTATTATTATTATTATCATTATCATTATTATTATCATTATAATATGCAAATTCACATGCATGTTCATTGTTATTTATTATTTATTACCATGCATGTGCATGTGTTATTAATAATATTATTACTACAATTAGTGTTATTAATATTATCATCAAATGTAAATGCACATGCACATGCATGTGCATTATTATTTATTATTATTTATTTATTATTTACAACTATGCACGTGAACATGAAATGAACTTGCGTTATTCTATTATTATTATTATTATTATTATTATTATTATTATTATTCTTGTTGTTTGTATCATCAAATACAAATTCACATGCACATTATTTATTACGGTGCATGTGTATGTGTCATTGTCATTATCATTACATGTAAATGCACATGCACGTGAGTTATTATATACTATTTATTATCATGCACATGCAAAAGTGATGCACTTGCGTTATTCTATTATAACATGTGTTATTATTTATTATCATTAACATGAAAATGCACATACATGTGGACTTGGTTATTATTTATTGTTTATTACCATGCACGTGCAATGCACATGCACTTGTATGTGCATAATTATTTATTATTTATTATCATTCAGAGGCACATGCACATACACATGCAATTCACATGCATTATTATTTATAATTTATTATTTATTGTCATTCACATGCTATTGCACAGGCATATGCACATGCACGTTTGTTATGATTTATTATTTATACCATGCACATGCATATGCACATGGACGAGCGTTATTATTAATATTATTATTAGAGGTTTTTTAGGGTTTAACACCATTTTTTGGATTTTTAGGTGTTATTAACATTTATTATGGTTTGTTACGGGTTTAGGATTTTTTAATGGTATATTAGAATTTTTTAGGGTTTGGTGGGGGTAATTAAGATTTTATTAGGGTTTATTATGGTGTTTCAAGGATTATTAGGGTTTATTAGGTATTTTAAGGGTTTTATTAGGATTTAGTTGGGTTTATTAGGATATATTATGGTGTATTATGGTATGTTTGGGTATGTTTAGGATCTATTAGGGTTTATTATGGTTCATTATGGTTCATTAATTTTTAAGAGGGTATATTAGGATATTTTAGTGTTTAGTAGTGTTTATTCAGGTTTATTAGCACTTTTGAGCTTTGTTAGGATTTATTAGCATTTATTAGGGGTTTTAGGGCTTTTTAATGGTATATTTGCGTTTTTTGGGTTTAGTGGGGTTTATTATGGTTTATTATGGTGTGTTAACATTTATTATGGTTGAGTAGGTATTTTTAGGGATTTATTATGGTTGAGTCGGTATCTTTAAGGATTTATTAGGGTTTATTAGGGTTGAGTGCAGTTTATTAGGGTTTGTTAGGGGTTTTAGGGTTTACTAGGGTTTGTTAGTGATTTTATTAGGGTATATGAGTGTTTTTTAGTTATTGTTAATATATATGAGGGGTTGTTATGACTTTTTTGGTTTTATTAGCTTGTTTTTAGTGTTTGTGAGCATTTTTAATGGTTTATTAGCTTTTATTTGAATTTATTATGGTTTATTATGGTTTCTAGGGCTTTTTAATAGTTTATTTACATTTGTTTTTGTTTATTGGGGTTTAGTTGGGTTTTATTAGGTTTTTTATGGCGTTTGAAGGATTATTAGGGTTGAGAAGGTATTTTTGGGGTTTTATTATGGTCTTATTAGGGTTTATTAGTTCTTATTAGGGTTTATTAGGGATTTTTAGGGTTTATTAGGGTTTGTTAGGTGTTTATTAGTTTTTTTCTTTTATTAAGTTATATTAGTGTTTGTTAGGTCTTTTTAGATAATATAGCGTATTTTTATTTTTTGTGATCATTTTGTTTTTTTTGTGAGCGTTTTAGGGTTTCTTAGGTTATATTAGATTTTATTATGGTTTATTAGGGTTTCTAGAGATTTTTAAGGTATATTAGCCTTTTTTGTCTTTATTAGGTTATATTAGGGTTTTTAGTTCTTTTTAGGTGATATTGCGCATTTTTATTGTTTGTGATCTCTGTTTTATTATTTGTGAGCGTTTTCAGGGTTTATTAGGAAATATTAGAGTTTATGAGTGTTTCTAGTGATTTTTAAGGTATACTAGCATTTTTTCACTATTAGGGTTTTGTAGGGTTTTATTAGGGGTTATTATGGTGTGTTAAGGTTTGTTAGGGTTGAGTAGGGTTTATTTATAATTTTTTAGGGTTTATTAGGGCTTTTTTATTTTTTTTGGGTTTATTAGGGTTAGTTAGTGTTTTTTAGTGTCTATTAGGGTTGGTTAGGGTTGTTTAGGATTTCTTAACGTGTTTTTAGGGTTTATTAGGTTTTATTATCATTTATTATGGTTTATTAGGATTTTTGGGGTTCTATTAGGGTTGAGAAGAGTTTCATAGGGTTTTTACGGATTATAAAGAATTTTTAGGAATTAATAGAGTTTATTAGGGGTTTATAAGGGTGTAATTATTTATATTATGGTATATTAAGGTTTAATATTTTTGAGGTTTTTAAAGAGTGTTTAGGGTTTTTGTAGCATTTTTTAGGTTTTGTGTAGCATTGTTGAATTTTATGTAGCATTTTTAGTGTTTATGTAGTGTATTTAGTGTTTAGATAGCGGTTTTAGATTTTACGTATCATTTTTAGGGTTTATGAAACGTTTTTAGGGTTTATGTAGCGTGTTTTGGGTTTAGGTTTTATGTAGCATTTTTAGGGTTTATGTTGTGTTTTCTGGGTTTATGTAGCATTTTTAGGTGTGATGTAGCATTTATGTTTCATTTTTTTGGGTTTATGTAATGGTTTTAGGGTTCATGGAGTTTTTTAGTGTCTATATTGTGTTTTTAAGTTTTATGTAGCGTTTTTTATTGTTTATGTTGCCCTTTTTAGGGTTTATGTTATGATTCTAGGGATTATGTAGTGGGTCTTAGGGGATATTAGGATTTATTAGTGGTTATTTGGGGTTATTAGTGGTTGTTAGGGTTTGTTAGGTTTTGTTAGTGTTTTTAGGGTTTGTTACGGTTTGTTTCAGTTGTTTGGGGTTTTATGTGTTTTTTCAATTTTATGGGTGTGTTTGGATTTTTTATGCTTTGTTAGGGTTATTTTTTGGGGGGTTTGGCTGCGTTTTGTGGGTTTTGAAGCATTTTTTGGTTTTTTGTAGCAATTGTTATGGTTTACGTAGTGTTGTTATTGGCTTTATGGTTCTTTAGGGTTTTTAGGGTTCTTTAGAGTTCTTTATGGTGTATTAAGGTTTATTTTGAGTTTTTTAGGTTTTTAGGGGGGTTTTAGGGTTTTTAAGGGTTTCATATGGTTTGTTAGGGTTATGTTAGGCATTTTTGGGCATTTTTGGGTTCTTTTAGCATTTTTAGGGGTTTTAGCATTTTAGCATTTTTTGAGGGGTTTTATGGTTTATTTGAGGTTTCTTAAGGGTTTTTAGGTATATTTTCAGGTTTTTTTGGGTTTTGTTTCTGTTTTTAGAGGTTTTAGAGTTTTTTAGGGCAAGGAAGATGTGAGGGTCAGGCTATTCCCGGCCCCCCAAAATTTATTAAAAATAAAAAAAGAGACACAACAGACAAGGTATGGGAGGGGTCAATCGACCCAAACCCAAAAACCCTTAACGACCCAAGACAAAAGACCCAAAAAAAATCAAGAACGAAAAAAGAAAAAACATGAAAAATAAAGCATCCACCACCATCATCCAGCGTCAAGTAGCATCCAGCAGCTCACAACTAACCAACAACCAACATCCAAACTCAAATAGCAATCCACATCCAGCAGCAACACAACCATAAACCACAGCTTCAGCACCTCCCATCCAAGAAGCAACCAACATCCAGAACTGCGAGCATCTAACATCACAGAACCACCAGCATCCAACATCACATAGCCACCAACACCAATTCCAAAAAACACAGCTATAGAAGTCTTCCAGCACCCACCACCTCCAAACCTCAAGGGAAGCGGCAGCCAATAACCAGCAGCTCAACAACTAGCAACCATTACTTCCAAACCAAAAATCATCCAACAACCAGTAAATGGCACCAACCAACTCCCATTCAAAGGAAATCAAGACATGAAAAACTGCACCCACATCAAGCATATGACATATGTAACAACCAGCAACATAAGACCACCATAACCCATGCCCCAGACCAATAGCTTCATTGCATCCCAGCCTCCTGGCAAGCAGTATCCAGCACCGAAGTTTCCGAAACCCAGCAAACTCTTTCACACCTACAAAGATAGTTGCGCCTGCATCCAGCATACCACAATAGACAATTCTAGAACCAAGCCACAGTATCCAGTGCCCCAACCTCAAGAACCAACACCAAAAGCGGTTCTCATCCAAACCATCCATAGCCACAAAGCAGCAAAACTTGTAAAGCAGAGAATTCAATCCAGAAAATCCATCAAAGAACCTATTTTTTAGGGTTTTTAGGGTTTTTAAGGGTTTTTTGGTTTTTTTGTCTTTAGGGGGGTTTTAGGGTTTTGTTAGGTTTTTCCGGGTTTGTTAGGGTTTTTTTGTGAATATTAGCTTTTTGAATGGTTTAATAGCCTTTTTGTTGTATATTTTGGGTTTTAGGTATTTTTTAGATCTTATTGGGGTCTAATAGGGTTTTTAGGGTTTATTACGATTTATTAGTGGTTATAAGGGTTTAGTAGTGGGCTTTAGGGTTTATTAGTGTTTATTATGGATTATTATAGGTTAGTAGGGTTTGTAAGGATTTATTAGTGCTTATTAGAGTGATTTAAGGTGTCTAAGGGTTTCTTAGGGTTTCTTAGGGTGTGTTAGGGTTTCTAAGGGTGGGTAAGGGTTTTTATGGGCGGGTTAGGATTTCTAAGGGTGTGCTATTGTTTCTAAGGGTTTCAAAGGTTGTGTTAGGGTTTCCATTGGTGTGTTGGGGTTTCTAAGGGTGTGCTAGGGTTTCTAAGGGCGTGTTAGGGTTATTAGGGGTGTGTTTGAGTTTCTAAGTGTGTGTTAGTGTTTCTTAGGTTTGATTAGTGTTTTTTAGGGTTTCTTATGGTTTATTAGGGGTTTTTTAGTTTTTATTTGGGATTTTTTGGGTTTATTGGGGTTTCTTAGTGATTTTTGAGGTTTGTTAGGGCTTGTCAGGTTTTGTTAGGGCTTGTTAGGGGTTTTTAGGTATTTTGGGATTTTTTGGTGTTTGTTAGCGTTCGTTAGGGTTCGTTAGGGTTTGTTAGGGTTTGTTAGGGTTTGTTAGGGTTTGTTTGTGTTTGTTAGTGTTTGTTAGGGTTTGTTAGGGTTTGTTAGGATTTTGAAGAGACTTTAATGGTTTCTGGTGTTTATGGGGTTATTAATGGTTTATTAGGGTTATTTAGTTGTTCATGGTTGTCAGAGACGTGTAGAGCTAGTTTCAAGCTTAAATTTGATATGTGGTAGAGGTGAAACGGACACCCAGAGCAGAAGTTATGGTCAATTGGACGACTTAAGGACATTTTGGGAATTTAAGAACATGATAAGGTGTTCTTATTGGTCACAGATTTGTAGATCTAGTCAAAATCAACGATTTGATATATGATATAGGAAAACGGACTCCCGGAGTAGAAGTTATGGTCTTTTGGAGGGTTTAAGTACCTTTTTGGGCCTTCAAGGGAGTGAGAAGGTGCTTAAGTGGTTATAGGAGTGTAGTTCTAGTTGCAAGATTCGATTTGATATGTGGTAGAGGCAAAATAAACACCCATAGAAGAAGTTATTGCAAAACGGACACCAGAAGCCAATCTTTGGACCACCCAAAGGGATTTTGGGACTTTTGGGGGTTAAAGAATGTAAGAAAGGGTTCTTGTGGTTACAAGAGTTTTTATCCTTTCACAATCATTGATTTGATATGTGAAATAGCCAAAATGAACACACGTAGTAGAAGTTATTGTCGTTATAAATTGAGAAACTCTCCTAGCTCCTAAAAACCTAAGAAACCCGCAACTCACTAAAATAGGCATAAATTCTCCTTCTGGTGTCCGTTTGAGCACTATGACCAGTAAAATCGATGCTCGTGAGATGAGTGAGGACCAAGTTTAGTAGAAACTATGAGAATATCAATGAAATGTATGATATATTAGTTATAACACTCCAAAAAAGTCCAACTTCAAATGGCCATAACATTCGCTCCAGCTGTCCGTTTGAGCTCTACCACATATCAAATAGAAAGTAGTGAAGAGATCTACGCATAAGGATGACTTGAAAATATTTCAAGTCATGTTTGAGTCCCTAAAATCCCAGAAACCCATCTGAAGGCCACCAAAACTCCATTTCTGTGTACGGATCCCTGTCAATTTTTTCTTAAAATGGTAATGACGTCTGATTTGTGTGTATGTTCAGCCTCCGACACCTGTTTTTATCATAGTTCGTTCCATGAGATTCAGTTTGACTATTCACGAAGCAGAAATGAACATCTGAAGAAGAAGTTATGCCTTTTTCAATGACTTTGTGATTTTTTAGGTTTTTCATGACCCCATTTCTAGCATTTTTGTCATGTCTGCTAATTTTCAAAACAACTTTAACTTATTATTATTGTTATTATATTTTTATTATTATCATCATCTCATCCACATGCACATGCACATGCACGTGCGTTATTATTATATTTATATTACCATGCACGTGCACATACAAAGCACACAAGTTATTTTATTATCACATGTGTTGTTTTTATTATTTTTATTATTATTATTATGGTTGTTGTTGTTGTTGTTGTTATAATCACATGAAAATGAACATGAGAATGCACATACACACACATTCAATGCACGTGAATTATTCAGTTATCACATGCATTGTTATTAATAATAATAATAATAATAATAATAATAATTTCATCATCATCATCATCGTCACAAGAAAATGAAATGCACGGTCTTTATTATTTATTACCATGCTCGTGCACACGTAATGAACATGCAATATTGTATTATAACATGCACTGGTACTACTACTATTATCACCACCACTACTACTACTATTACTACTGCTGTTATTATTACTATCATCACATGAAAATTTAGATGCATGTGCGTTATTATTTATTATTTATCACCATGCACGTGCATATGCAATGCAATTGTATTATTCTTGTATTATTATTATTATTATCACATTTATTATTATTATTATTATTACAATTATTATTACTATTATTATTATTGTCATTATCATTATTATTATCATTATCGCATGAAAATATACAAGCATGTGCGTTGTTATTTATTATTTATTACCATGCACGTACATGCGTTATTTTTATTATTATTACAATTAGTATTATTAATATTATCATAAAATGTAAATGCACATGCACATGCATGTGCGTTCTTATTTTTTTTTTTTATTTACTACTATGCACGTGCACATGAAATAAACTTTCATTATTATATTATAATAATAATAATAATAATTATTATTATTATTATTGTTAGTATCATCAAATACAAATGCACAAGCACATGTGTTGTTATTTATTATTTATTAACATGCATGTGCATGATTTATTATCATTATCATTACTTGTAAACACACATGCATGTGCGTTATTATATATTATTTATTATCATACACATGTAAATGCAATGAACGTGCATTATTCTATTATCACATGTGTTATTATTGTTTATTCTCATGCACGTGAAAACGAAATGCACATGCATTATTCTATTATTACATGTGTTATTATTTATTATTTATTATCATTCACATGTAAATTCCCATTCATGTGGACTTGGTTATTTTTTTTTACCATGCACATGAAGTTGCACATGCACGTGCACTTGGATGTGCGTTATTATTTTTTATTTATTATCATTCACATGCACATTCACATACACATGCAATTCACATGCATTATTATTTATAATTTATTATTTATTATCATTCACATGCAAATGCGCAGGAATAGGCACATGCATGTGTGTTATGATTTATTATTTAAACCATGCACATGCATATGCACATGCATGTGTGTTATTATTACTATTATTATTTGGGGTATTTTTTGGGTTTACTATCATTTTTTTTGGATTTTTAGGTGTTATTAACATTTATTATGATTTTTTAGGGTTTTAGGGGTTTTAATGGCATATCAATGTTTTTAGGGTTTGGTGAGGGTTATTAGGATTTTATTAGGGTTTATTATGGCGTGTTAAGGTTTATTAGGGTTTGTTATGTATTTGTAGGGTTTTATTAGGATTGAGTTGGGTTTATTAGGGTATATTATGGTATATTTGGTCATGTTTAGGAATTATTAGGGTTTATTATCGTTCATTATGGTTTATTAAAATTTAAGAGGGTATATTAGGGTTTTTAGGGTTTAGTAGTGTTTATTAGGGTTTTTAGTGATTTTAAGCTTTATTAGGTTTTGTTAGAATTTATTAGGGGTTTTAGGGGTTTTTAATGGAATATTTTCATTTTTGAGGATTTAGTGGGGTTTATTATGGTTTATTATTGTGTTTCAAGGATTATTATGGTTGAGTAGGTACTTTTAAGGTTTTACTAGGGTTGATTAGGTATCTTTAGGGTTTTATTAGGGTTTATTACACTACTGGAAATTTGACCTTTCTCAACGCTTCTATACCAACGGTTTGTAAAAACCATTGGTATAGGTCCCCTTTCCCAACGGTTTGGCTAAACCGTTGGGAAATCCCACTTTGAGGCCACCTTTCCCAATGGATTACCAAAACCGTTGGGAAGGGGTATGGCGTTCCCAACAGTTTTCACCTTTCCCAACTGTTTGGCCAAACCGTTGGGAAAAGTCCAATTTGTGGACACCTTTCCCAACGGTTTGGCCAAACCATTCGGAAAGGTCCCCATATACCAACCTTCCACCCAGAATTACACCCATAATCAAGGATCTAGAAAAACGGTTGTCAAAACCATTGGTATAGAACTATACCAACGATTTTGACAACCGTTGGTGTAGATCCTTTGATTTTTTATCAGATCTTCTTACAAAGAACATTATATAAATCAAAATCTTAAATAATTAGGATAATACATATATATATATGTAATTATGTTCACAAAAGTCATGTTAGGGTAGTGGTTAAGTCATTCAATGATAGACTAGGTGTCCTGGGATCAAATCCCAGCGAATGTTTTTTTTGAAATACATATACCAACGGTTCCATAACTGTTGGTATAGATTTTCATATTACTTATACCAACGGTTTCCAAAACTGTTTGTATAGACCTATCCCAATGGCTTACAGGGCAACGGTTCTCCAAAACGTTGGTATAGGATATACCAACGGTTCCAAACTGTTGGTATAGGTTAGTTTTCCAATATTGTTAGGGTTGAGTAGTGTTTATTAGGGTTTTTTAGGGATTTTTAGGGTTTACTTGGGTTTGTTAGTGTTTTTATTAGGGTATATGAGTGTTTTTTAGTTTTTGTTAATATATATGAGGGGTTTTTATGACTATTTAGGTTTTATTTGCATGTTTTTAGTGTTTTTGAGCATTTTTTTATGGTTTATTAGGTTTTATTAGAATTTATTATGATTTATTAGTTTTTCTAGTGATTGTTAATGGTTTGTTTCATTTTTTTTCTTATTTTGGTTTAGTTAGGTTTTATTATGGTGTGTCAAGGTTTATTAGGGTTGAGAAGGTATTTTTAGTGTTTTATTAGGGTTTATTAGTTTTAATTAGGGTTTATTAGGGATTTTTAGGGTTTATTAGGGTTTGTTAGGGGTTTATTTGTTTGTTTGTTTTATTATGGTATATTAGTGTTTGTTAAGTATTTTTTGATAACATAGTGTTTTATATTGTTTGTGAGCGTTTTGTTTTTGTTTGTGAGCATTTTTAGGGTTCTTTAGGTTGTATTAGAGTTTATTATTGTTTATTATATTTTCAAGGGATTTTTAAGGTATATTTGTTTTTTTTGTCTTTATTAGTTTATATTAGTGTTTTTAGTTCTTTTTAGGTAATATAGCATGTTTTTATTGTTTGTGGTCATTTTTTTATTGTTTGTGAGCGTTTTTAGGGTATATTAGGTTATATTAGTGTTTACCAGTGTTTCTAGGGATTTTTTTAAGGTATACTGGCATTTGTTTTTGTTATTGGGGTTTTCTACGTTTTTATTAGGGGTTATTATGGTGTGTTAAGGTTTGTTAGGGTTGAGTAGGGTTTATTAGGATTTATTTATTGTTTATTAGGTATATTAAGGGTTTTTTTTGGGTTTATTATAGTTTATTAGTGTCTATTAGGGTTGGTAAGGGTGGTTTAGGTTTACTTAACATGTTTTAGGGTTTATTAGGTTTCATTATCATTTATTAGGGTTTATTAGGTATTTTTGGGGTTTTAATAGGGTTGAGTAGAGACTCATAAGGGTTTTAGCGATTATAAGGAATTTTTAGGGATTATTACAGTTTATGAGGGTTAGTATTTTATATTATGGTATATTAGGTTTTAATATTTTTGAGGCTTTTGAAGCGTCTTCTGGGTTTTTGTGGCATTTTTAGTGTTTGAGTAGCATTGTTTGAGTTTATGTAGCATTTTCAGTGTTTATGTAGTGCATTTAGGGTTTAGTTAGCATTTTTTGGTTTTATGTAATATTTTTTAGGGTTTATGTAACGTTTTTTGTGTTTTTGCAGTGTGTTCAGGGTTTAGGTTTTATGTAGCATTTTTTAGGGTTTAGGTTGCATTTTCTGGGTTTATGTAGCGTTTTTAGGGGTGATGTAGCGTTTATGTTGCTTTTTGTGTGATTTATATAACATTGTTAGGGTTTATGTAGTGTATTTAGGGTTTATTTTGGGTTTTTAGGTATTATGTAGCATTTTTTAATATTTATGTTGCGTTGTTTTGGGTTTATGTTACGGTTCTAGGGTTTATGTAGTGCTTTTTGGGTTTATGCAGCTTTTTTTGGGTTTATGTTGCGTTTTTTGGGTTTATGTTGCATTTGTAGAGTTTATATTGCATTTTTAGGGTTTATGTAACATTTTTTGGGTTTATATATCTATTTTTTGCCTTTTTTAGGGTGTCAATGGTTTTTATGGTTTGTAGTGGTTTTTAGGGTTTTTAAGGGTTGTTAATGGGTGGTTATGGTTTTTATGGTAATTGATGGGTTTTCAATGATTTTATGGGGGTTTTAAGGGTTTATTTGTTTTTTTGGTATTGATAGGTGTTGTTAGGGGTTTTTTGAGTGTTTTAGGGTTTGTTTGGGTATTGTAATAGTTTTTAGGGTTTATGTAATGTGTTTTAGCATTTTTTGGGTTCTTTAGGGTTTTTATGTTCTTTAGAGTTTATTATGGTTCCTTAGGGTTTATTAGGGTTCTTTAGGGTTTATTAGTGTTCTTTAGGATTTGTTACGATTTATTAGCATTTTTATTGTATATTAGGGTTTTATTGGGCTTTTGTTGGTATTAATAGCGTTTTCTAGGGTTTATCAACTTTTTTAGGGTTTTTAGTATTTATTAGCATTTCATAGGGTTTTTTTTATTTATTAGGGTTTTTAAACATGTATTTGGGTTTATTACGATTTATTAAGGTTTATTATGATTTGTTATGGTTTATGGCAGTTTTTAGGGGTTCGATATGGTTTGTTTCAGTTTTTTATGATTTATTTGGCGTTGTTTGGATTTGTTACGATTTATTTGGGGTTTTTAGGGTTTGTTACGATTTATTATGGGGTTATTATGGTTTGTTAGGGTTTATTAGCAGGTTTTAGGGTTTTGTAGGCTATTATTTGGCGGGTTTTGTAGTGTTTTGTCGGGTTTGTTTGGGTTTTTAGTGATTATTTTGATTTATTATGGGTCAACAGTGTTTTTATTGTATATTAGGGGTTTCAGGGATTTTGTAGAGATCATTAGAGTCTAATAGGGTTTGTAGGGTTTATTATAGGTTATTATGATTTATTAGTGTTTATTAGGGTTTAGTTTTTAATAGTGGGTTTCAGGTGTTATTTGGGTTTATTAGTGGTTCTTAGGGGTTATTAGTGGTTGTTAGGATTTGTTAGTTTTTGTTAGGGTTTGTTAGGAAGTGTGTTATTCTATTATCACACACATTAATATTATCATTATTATCATTATCAATATTATCCTTATCATTATTATAATTATCATTATTGTTATTACTATTATTATTATTATTATTATTTTCGTCACATGCAAATGCATACGCACATGTGTTATTATTTGTTATTTATTATATATTATTTATTTCCATGAACGTGCATTTATTGTTGTTGTTGTTATTATTATTATTTCTATTATTATTATTATTATTATTATTATTATTATCATCACATGAAAATGTACATGCATTTCCGTATTATTTAATACAATGCATGCGCACACACAATGAACCTCCATTATTCTATTATCTCATGCATTTTTATTATTATTGTTATTATTACTATTATTGTTATTACTGTTGTTATCATCAATTGAAAATGAAAATGAACGGGAGTTATTATTTATTACCATACATGCTCACATTCAATATATGTGTGTTATTCCATTATCACATGCTCTATTATTATTAATATTACTACTATTGTTATTATTATCATCACGTGTGCTATGAGTTATTATTTATTATCATGCCCTGCACATGCAATGCATGTACGCTATTCTATTATCACATGCATTGTTGTTATTAATATTATTATTATTATTATTATTATTATTATTATTATTATCATCTCATGCACATGCACATTCACATGCACGTGCATTATTATTTATTTTTTATTACCATGCACGTGCACATGCAATGCACACACGATATTTTATTATCACATACGTTGTTATTATTATTGTTACTATTATTATTATGGTTATTGTTGTTGTTGTTGTGGTTATTTTTATTATCATCACATGAAAATGCACATGCAAATACATTAACGAGAACATTCAATGCATGGGTGTTATTCTATTATCAGATGCATTGTTATTATTATTATTAATAATAATATTATTACTATTATCATCATCGTCGCCATCATCACATGCAAATGCAATGCATGCACGTTATTATTTAATATTTATTACCATGCACGTGCATATGCAATGCACTTGTATTATTATTTTATTATTATTATTATTATTATTATTACAGTTATTATTATTATTATTATCATTATCATTATCATTATTATTATCATTTTCAAATGAAAATCCACATGCATGTGCGTTGTTATTTATTATTTATTACCATGCACATGCATGCATTATTATTATTATTATTACAATTTGTATTATTAATATTATTATCAAATATAAAGGCACATGCACATGCATGTGTGTTCTTATTTACTATTATTTATTTATTATTTACAACCATACACGTGCACATGCAATGCACTTGCGTCATTCTGTTATTATTATTATTTTTGTTGTTGTTGTTGTTTGTATCATCAAATGAAAATGCACATGCATGTGCGTTGTTATTTATTATTTATTACCATGCATGTGCATGCGTCATTATCATTATCATTACATGTAAATGCACATACATGTGCGTTATTATATATTATTTATTACCATGCACACGAAAATGCATTGCACTTGCATTATTCTATTATCACATGTGTTATTATTATTTATTCTCATGAACGTGCACATGTAATGGAGTTGCGTTATTCTATTATCACATGTGTTATTATTGATTATTTATTATCATTCACATGCAAATGCACATTTATGTGGAATTTTTTATTATTTATTATTTATTACCATGCACAAGCACATGCACATGCACATGCACATGCACTTAGATGTGTGTTATTATTTATTTTTTATTATCATTCACAATCACATGCTCATACACATGCAATTCACATGCGTTATTATTTATAATTTATTATTTATTATCATTCACATGCAAATGTGCATGCATATGCACATACATGTGTGTTATGATTTATTATTTAATCCATGCAAATGCATATGCACATGCACATGTGTTATTACTACTATTATTATTAGAGTTATTTTTAGGGTATACTATCATTTTTTAGGATTTTTAGGTGTTATTAACATTTATTATGGTTTGTTAGGGTTTTAGTGGGTTTTAATGGTAAATTAGCATTTTTAGGGTTCGGTTGGGTTTATTAGGATTTTTTTAGGGTTTATTATGGTGTGTCAAGGTTTATTAGGGATTCTTAGGTATTTTTAGGGTTTTATTAGAATTGAGTTGGGTTTATTAGGGTATATTGTGGTATATTATGGTATATTTGGGTATGTTTAGGATTTATTAGGGTTTATTATGGTTCATTCTGGTTTATTAATTTTTAAGAGGGTATATTAGGGTTTTTTAGTGTTTAGTAGAGTTTATTTGCGTTTGTTAGTGCTTTTATGCTTTGTTAGGTTTTATTAGTATTTAATAGGGGTTTTATGGCTTTTTAAGGGTATATTTGCATTTTTTAAGGTTTAGTGGGGTTTATTATGGTTTATAATGGTGTGTTAAGGTTTATTACGGTTGAGTAGGTATTTTTAGTGTTTTATTAGGGTTTAGTTAGTATCTTTAAGGTCTTATTAGGGTTTATTAGGGTTTAGTACAGTTTATTAGGTTTTGTTAGGGATTTTAGGGTTTACTAGGGTTTGTTAATGTTTTTGTTAGGGTATATGAGTGTTTTTTAGTATTTGTATATATATATGAGGGTTTGTTATGACTTTTTAGGTTTTATTAGCATTGTTTTAGTGTTTGTGAGCATTTTTAATGGTTTATTAGATTTTATTTGAATTTATTATAGTTTATTTGGGTTTCAAGGGATTTGTAATGGTTTGTTTGCATTGTTTTTTGTTTATTGGGGTTTAGTTGGGTTTTATTATGTTTTGTTATGGTGTCTCAAGGTTTATTAGGGTGAAGAAGGTATTTTTAGGGTTTTGTTAGGGGTTTATTAGGGTTTATTCATTTTTATTAGGGATTATTTGTAACACCCCAAGCTTCCACGGTACGTTTCCCTTCGAATAATGCGATAGCGTGTGTTGTACGCAACCTCAAGTTCTAACACACACCACAACTAATTAAACTAGCCGTTGTGAATAGTAATACCTACTTTTTGAAATCATATATATTTTATATTTCAAAATGGACTTCAGTTTTGGATTCGGAATATTGAAATTATCCTAGGGTGAAATTTTGGTACTTTTCGGATAACTTTTATATTTTGATGAATAGTGAAAATTACTAAATTTTAATTAAAAACAACTTTTTTAATCAAAATAATTAATTTTGATAAATTATGAATTTTAGTGGTTTTAAAGTATATTTAAAATAAATTTTTACCATTTAATTTAATGTTTGTCATTGGACATAATTTCACAATTAAATCAGACATAAACAAGTGTCAATCTTTTGATAGTTATTATCTCTTAAAAACACGCTTTTTATTTTAACAACGGGAATTAATTTTAAATTAATTTCTGCCACTTCTGTGTTTTGAATTTGGAAAAATGGATTACATATTTGGAATAAGGATGTCCAAATTATGTAAATAGATAACTTTTATTTTTACACATTTTGAATAATTACTGCGGTAAATATTTTATTTACCATGGTTAAAGGGTAAATCCGGTAAATAAGGGTTAAAAAATAATATTATAATAATACAAAATTACCCTAAAACGTGTCCTAACCTTATTGGTGGACAATACCCGACCATGGGCATCCTTGGGTCTATTTGGGGACCCCTTAGAGCCACTTTTATGTGGTAGGGACACATTATATTAAAAAAGTTAAAATAAAAATAAAAATGGTATATGCTTACATCTTTTAGAAGAACAATTTTTACATAGGGTTATACAGGTTGGATTTTCGATTATAAATATTAATTAGAAATATAAAAAGATTTCCTACATAATGATATTTTATTTATAATTTTTAGACATCAAATAAGTTAAATTATTAATGACACAATAATGATGCAATGTTTACCTCATTAATAAATCATTTAAATAAATAAGATTATAATGATTAAAATATTATCTAAAACCAGTCCAATTCTTATTGGTTGATGTTATTTATAAAATGAGTCATCTTATCTTCGACCTCAATGATTTTTGGACCATTATAAACCGAATATAATTATATTATAAAGTAATACTTTCACTCTTTCCTAAAGAGCCCCTCCTCTCCCTTATAAAAGAAGACCACTTCTACTCATTCCTCACACCTCTCAAGCCACTTGGCTCGTCCAAACCCTGCCCAAATAATCTCCCCACATCCCTCTCCTCTTCCTTGAAGCTTCCACTGAGGCAGAAAGCATTTCAAGAAGTCCTTTGGTTCCAACCAAAGTGAGTTACCTAAATTAAAGGTAACAATTTCTCTTAAATTATTTTCATTTATTTTGCTTCTCCAACCCCCAAACTCTTTTTATTTCCTTTCTTTTGTAACAACACCAGTATCCACAATATACTAGGATACTGTTATAAGAAGGATTTAAACTATACATACACACAACTCCATCTAATGGATGATGAACATAATGTTTCTGTGGATGGAAAACTAACACCTCACGAAACGATGATTGTTCAAATACATCTTACCGCCTCTCATGGTGGCAATTATGATGGAACTGTAATTAAATATGATATTAATGATATATATTTTATATATAAGCTTCTGTAATTCCATTTTATTTCATATCATTATTCGTTTCATGTTGTATATACATACGATAATTTCATTTGAGGAAGTGCGGACTACCGCCCCCTTAAAATGATATGACTCGTTCATACCACACATGGAACGTATAAAGGATGGTGTTAATGAACTTAAGTAACATATATAAAATATTATATTATACTGGAATATTAATATACCTATGTATCATTTGGATTCGATTCTTTTAAAATAAAAATTAAATGGAAGTAGCGTTCGTGCGTACGTACGGACTACCGTCTCCACGAACGCGATGAGATTCATTCTCCATCGTATCAATTCAAGTCTTATTCTCATTTTAGGGTTAAAAATAATGTTAATATCATTCTGATTATGAATAAGATATAATCTATCCATTACAAACATGTCTTATGTAACCAAACATTTAAGAAGAACGAATCGATTATCACCTGAAACGACGATAATACTAAGATATTATTAATAAAGCAATGTTAAAAGATCATATATGATATCATATTAATGTATATGATTATTGTATAATTTAATAACAATTATTTCACCATTATACAGGAGGTTAACCTACCCCCAACAAAGGAAAAGTACAAGGTAAGGGTTTATTTCGCAATCTCTTCATTATCCGAGGTTGTTTATACATAATTATCTACTGGGACCTCGTTATCATCCACGTCCATGTTTCTTCAAAATGTATTTCAAAACATTTTTAATATTTAAAAGAATATGGGTTAAAGTCATTTATACCCTTGTTTGACTTTTTATAAGATGTTTATAAGGGAATCTTTCCGTCGTTTTCCAAACAAGGTGCTTTTTAACCTTTTCGACAGAATTAAGATAAGAATGTTTTTTTAACTTATACGGTGGGTGCGGTTATTTTCCGCCGTTATAAAATCGTCAAAGCTTACCTTACAAGCTTATAAGAATATTTTCAAGAAAATGTTTTATTTTATATGGCTCTTAAATTATTTCAAAAATAGAAAGTGATATTTCTCTAAAAAGTGTTTTGATTTCATCTATGTCAACATCCTTTGACGGATTTTACGCTTATTTGAAGTTGATTTATTATGATACAAAACTTTTATATTGTATTGAAGGTTTTGTGATATGTTTGACTGTGGATGTGCTATTTTTATACCATTCATAGTTTATGGTGAAATTATTGACATTTCGTATGCTAGTTTTAATACGAATGTTTAGGTTATGTTTAAACCTTTTCATATGGGAATGAATTGGACTTAATATGTGACGGGTGGAGCCCGCTATAGCTCCTCGATGCATCGGTAGGTCTCATGAGACAAACTAGTGTCTTGGCACAAGGCCTTGGAAAAATCTTATTTGTAGTCTTGGCACGAGGCCTTGGCTATGTGGTTATGATAGTTCTGGCATTATGCATTCCAACATTATGAAAGTGGTTATTGATATTGCATGTGATTATTCTATTAGTAGAATATCCATGTGAACAAGTAAATGGAATTATTTCATTTTACTTTTTCCATACTATGTTGAAGTTCAAGTTTAAAAGGCTTTTGTTTTAGTAATTCATTGCCTTAAATGTTTATTCTTATTTTTGAATGTTCCGCTATATTGTTATCCTTACTGGGAATTTGAGCTCACCCCTTTTCTATGTTTTATTTTTCCCAGGATGTGAAGATGTAAGTTATGAATGACCTGCATGGATATTATGAGGGGATTATAGTGTGGACTGTGGAAACATTATGTTGTTGTAGTAGTTTTTCATTTTATGGTTTAATGTAAAACTTATGAATATATCTAGTGTTTCCAAGGCTACTAAACCAATCGGTCTTTCGAGATTTGATCTTTCTTGTGATCATTCCAATGTTATGTAATAATGCACCGACTCTGGGTAACTAGGGTCGGGGCGTTACAGTTGGTATCAGAGGAAGTTTAGTACAAACCTTGGAAGATAGATTTAGATAAACTCTGATTAGAGCATGTAGACCTAAGATGAACTTTGAGGATTAGTATAGAAGAACTTCCGAGAATTTTGGTATTGTAGAGATTTTGTGAGTTTTCCGAGCAATACATCCCTGTCTGGATACGAGCAGGTAGAGGCGGGTCTGGCACAGATGTACCTAGGGGTAAAACCCGAAAACACCGCTTTGAGCTAGACTCGAACGGGAACTGGTGCACGACAACGGGCCTTGCGGCACTCTTGGTTACGACACTCCCGGGGGATATGCTTAGGATAACTCTCATTTTCTTTACAAATCATTATGAAGGGTTTATGAGTATATACTTTCTCAAAGAAAACATTTTTATGATTATGGATTATATCCATAAATAGTTCAATTTATGTTAAGTGTTTTATAAGTATGGGATTATGTATTTTGATTCATAAACTGATCTAGTTTATGCCATTGTTTAGAAATGGCGCCTAGTGGAAGAAATGGAAACCGTATCAATGCACGCACCCCATGTAGGGATTGCCCTCCTGCTCAAGATAATTATAGTGGGGCTGGTGATGCAACTGGTGCCGATCAACTAATCACCATACTGGGACAACTTACTCAGGTTATGAATAATAACCTTACCCGTATGGAGCACCCTGATCTGCAGTGTGGAGGATCAATGTTAGATCGATTCATGAGGAAACAACCACCAACGTTCAATGGGAGTACAAATCCCTTAGTAGCTGAGAAATGGATAAATTCCCTAGAGAAAATATTTCAGGCTTTGGGGAGTAGTGAAAGGGAAAAAGTTATCATGGCAGTTTACAGCCTCACTGGAGATGCTGATCAATGGTGGTCATTGATTCAAAATATGAAGGAAGATGATGAAGTATCAAATATGGAATGGAGGGAGTTCAAAGATCTGTTTTTAGAAAAATAATTTCCTCGCGACCATCGAGCAGATATGGAAAGGCAATTTATGTGTCTGAGACAAAAGGAGGATGAGAATGTCACAAAGTATGAGGCTAACTTTACAAGGTTAGTGAGGTATGCTAGAGATTATATTCGCAACCCAAGAAGTAAGATTGATCATTTCTTTGATGGGTTAAAACCATTTCTCCGTCGAGCATTAGTCTCACAATCCTTTTCATCGTACGAAGACATTGTCTCATGTGCTATCAAGACCGAAAATGAATTCTCTAAGTCTTATGACTTTAAAGCAAAGAAAGAGAAGAAGAGACCTGCTGATCAATCTGGGAATGGAAATAAGGGGAAGAAGGGAAAGGTTGAATATCCATCTTGTGGTAAATGCGGGAAGAAACATCCTGGTACTTGCTTGAAGGGAATGGGAGTCTGTTACAAGTGTGGTGAAAAAGGCCAGCAAGCTCATGATTGCAAGGGGAAGAAGGAAGCTACCAACGTTCAGTGCTACAATTGCAGGGAGATGGGGCATTATGCAAATGAATGTCCTATGCGTCAGGAGAACTTACCTCAGAAAAGGCCAAGGGATCAAGGCCAGGCTTATGCTATCACTACTGCAGAGGTAGAAGCTCCAAAAGACGTGGTGGCTGGTAATTTAATGGTTTCCTCAAGTTTAGCAAATGCATTATTTGATTCTGGATCATCGCATTGTTTCATATCTTCCCAGTTTGCTAAGAAAATTAGATATTTCCAATTTGATTTAATAAGGGAGTTGTCAGTTAAAACTCCTAAGGGAAGTATCGTTGCAACAAAGTTTTGTGAATCAGTCCCCATTAGAGCACATAAATTTTCTTTATCTGCTGATATCATCGTCATACCTATGATTGAGTTTGATATAATCCTCGGTATGGACTGGATTTCAGACTATGATGCGAAGATTTATTGTAAGAAGAAAGAGGTTACGATTCTTGATGATAATGATAAGGAACACCTTATCTTTAGAGCAGAATCATCACCACCTAATTCTTATTTAGATCCACCCCCAGTAGCTCAACTTAATTCAATTATTGGGGAGGAAGAGAATGAAATAACTGTCGGTGAGGAAAGGAATGTTCAAATAGAGGATGTACCTGTTGTGAAAGAATTTGTAGATATATTTCCGGAAGATTTACCTGGACATCCTCCAGAACGAGAAGTTGAGTTTTCCATTGATTTGATTCCTGCATCAAGGCCTATATCTAAGACCCCTTATAGAATGGCCACTGTAGAATTAGTCGAACTAAATAAACAACTAGAGTAATTGAGTAATAAAGGATTTATTCTCCCTAGTGTTTCTCCATGGGGAGCCCCTGTTCTTTTTGTTAAAAAGAAAGATGGATCTATGAGGTTATGTATCGACTACAGGGAGATCAATGCTATAACGATAAAGAACAAGTATCCCCTACCTCATATTGATGATTTATTTGACCAACTACATGGAGCTCAATACTTTTCAAAGATTGACCTTCGATCTGGATACCATCAGTTGTGTGTGAAGAAGGAAGACATTCCTAAGACAGCATTTTGAACCAGGTACGGGCATTACGAGTTTACCGTAATGCCGTTTGGATTGACTAATGCACCCTCTGTATTCATGGATCTGATGAATAGAGTTTTCAAGGAGTATCTTGATGAATTTGTGGTGGTATTTATTGATGATATCTTGGTATACTCCAAAACCTACGAAGATCATGAAAATCACTTGTGTATTATCTTGAAGACTCTGAGGAGGCATGAATTATATGGGAAGTTTAGCAAGTGTGAATTCTGGCTTCAGGATATTTCTTTTCTTGGCCATATTGTCTCTAAAGATGGAATCTCTGTTGATCCTTCTAAGACCAAGGCAATCCAAGAATGGCCAGCACCTACGAGTATAACTGAGGTACGTAGTTTTATTGGTTTGGCAGGTTATTATCGACGTTTCGTCCAGAATTTTGCCCGATTGGCTAACCCATTAACGAAGCTCACACGTAAAGGGGTTAAATTTGTTTGGACAAAAGAGTGTGAAGAATGTTTTGAAGAACTGAAGAAGAGATTAGTCAATGCTTCTATATTGACTCTACCATCGGGGAATGATGGGTTCGTTATTTATAGTGATGCATCAAAGAAAGGACTTGGCTGTGTCCTTATGCAGAATGATAGAGTTATTGCCTATGCATCACGACAGTTGAAAATTCATGAACAAAACTATCCTACTCATGATCTCGAGTTAGCAGCTGTGATCTTTGCTTTGAAGATATGGAGGCACTACCTCTATGGTGAAAAATGTGAGATTTATACTGATCACAAGAGTTTGAAGTATATTTTCTCACAAAAAGAACTCAACATGAGGCAAAGGAGATGGCTTGAATTACTCAAGGATTATGATTGTAAGATACAATACCACCCGGGGAAGGAAAACAAGGTGGAAGATGCTTTGAGTAGAAAAGACCATGGAGTTTTGAACAATATGAGAATTGAAAGGGCTCCAATTTTCATGGATCTAGTGAAGATGGAAATGGGAATAACCAGGGAAGGTGAAACATCAATGCTTTTTCAAATGGTTTCCAAACCATCTTTACTAGAAAGGATTAAGAGTTCTCAGACCGATGATGAAGAATTCCAAAAGAAGATTAATGCTGTGAATGATGGGAGATTGAGAGACTTTGTGTATGAAGATGGAATTTTGAAATTCGGGAAGAGACTTTGTATTCCTGATTTACCTGATCTAAAAAGGGAATTGCTGGAAGATGCTCATAGTTCCAATTTCTCTATACACCCTGGGAGCACCAAAATGTATAGAGATTTGAAGGAACATTTTTGGTGGGACAACATGAAGAGGGAGATTGCTGATTTTGTGTCAAGATGTATGGTTTTTCAACAAGTGAAAGCTGGAAGGAAACAGCCTGGAGGAGTCATGCAACCTCTTCCCATACCGGAGTGGAAATGGGACAATATTACGATGGACTTTGTCATGGGGCTACCAAAGACTCCTAGAAGGAACGATGCAATATGGGTTATTGTTGATCGTCTTACCAAGTCAGCACATTTTCTTGCTATAAGAGAAGATCTACCCCTGGAACGTCTAGCAAGACTATATATTAATGAAGTTGTGAGACTTCATGGAGTACCCCTATCGATTGTTTCTTATCGTGATCCCCGTTTTACTTCAAGATTTTGGAAAAGTCTTCAGAAATACCTGGATACTGAACTTCATTTGAGCACTGCTTACCACCCTCAGATAGATGGACAATCAGAACGGACTATTCAGACCTTAGAAGACATGTTGAGATCTTGCTCACTTGACTTTCAGGGTATGTGGGATCAATATTTACCACTGGTAGAATTTTCCTATAACAATAGCTTCCATTCGAGTATTCGGATGGCACCATATGAAGTGTTATATGGAAAGAGATGTCGTACACCAACCTGTTGGGATGACGTTGGTGAAAGAAAACTTGTAGGCCCAGAACTGGTGGAGGAAACGGTGGAAAAGGTGAAAGTAATCCAAAATCACATCAAAGCAGCTCAAAGTAGGCAGAAGAGCTATGCCGATAATCGAAGGAAGGATTTGGAATTTGAAGTCGGTGATCATATTTTCCTGAAGGTATCTCCGTGGAAGGGAGTCATACATTTTGGTAAGAAAGGTAAATTGAGTCCCAGGTACATCGGACCTTTCGAAATTCTAGAACGAATTGGGGTTGTAGCTTACCGATTGGCAATGCCGCCAAGTCTCTCCAATGTTCACGATGTGTTCCACGTATCTCTGTTGAGGAAATACATGCCTGACCCAATGCATGTACTCACCTATGAAGAATTATAACTGGAACCCGATCTGTCTTATTGCGAAGAGCCTGTCAGGATTCTTGATACAAGAGAACAAGTACTGAGAAACCGGACGACGCGTCTGGTAAAAGTTTTGTGGAGAAATCATAAGATGGAAGAGGCAACGTGGGAACCCGAGGAACTTATGATGAAGAACCACCCGAGTCTTTTTATGCAGTAATAACCTAGAAATTGCGAGGACGCAATTATTTTAAGGAGGGGAGAATGTAACACCCCAAGCTTCCACGGTACGTTTCCCTTCGAATAATGCGATAGCGTGTGTTGTACGCAACCTCGAGTTCTAACACACACCACAACTAATTAAACTAGCCGTTGTGAATAGTAATACCTACTTTTTGAAATCATATATATTTTATATTTCAAAATGGACTTCATTTTTGGATTCGGAATATTGAAATTAGCCTAGGGTGAAATTTTGGTACTTTTCGGATAACTTTTATATTTTGATGAATAGTGAAAATTACTAAATTTTAATTAAAAACAACTTTTTTAATCAAAATAATTAATATTGATAAATTTTGAATTTGAGTGGTTTTAAAGTATATTTAGAATATATTTTTACCATTTAATTTAATGTTTGTCATTGGACATAATTTCACAATTAAATCAGACATAAACAAGTGTCAATCTTTTGATAGTTATTATCTCTTAAAAACACGCTTTTTATTTTAACAACGGGAATTAATTTTAAATTAATTTATGCCACTTCTGTGTTTTGAATTTGGAAAAATGGATTACATATTTGTAATCAGGATGTCCAAATTATGTAAATAGGTAACTTTTATTTTTACACATTTTGAATAATTACTGCGGTAAATATTTTATTTACCATGGTTAAAGGGTAAATCCGGTAAATAAGGGTTAAAAACTAATATTATAATAATACAAAATTACCCTAAAACGTGTCCTAACCTTATTGGTGGATACATACCCGACCATGGGCATCCTTGGGTCTATTTGGGGACCCCTTAGAGCCACTTGTATGTGGTAGGGACACATTATATTAAAAAAGTTAAAATAAAAATAAAAATGGCATAAGATTACATCTTTTAGAAGAACAATTTTTACATAGGGTTATACATGTTGGATTTTCGATTATAAATATTCATTAGAAAGATAAAAAGATTTCCTACATAATGATATTTTATTTATAATTTTTAGACATCAAATAAGTTAAATTATTAATGACACAATAATGATGCAATGTTTACCTCATTAATAAATCATTTAAATAAATAAGATTATAATGATTAAAATATTATCTAAAACCTGTCCAATTCTTATTGGTTGATATTATTTAGAAAATGAGTCATCTTATCGTCTACCTCAATTATTTTTGGACCATTATAAACCGAATATAATTATATTATAAAGTAATACTTTCACTCTTTCCTAAAGAGCCCCTCCTCTCCCTTATAAAAGGAGACCAATTATACTCATTCCTCACACCTCTCAAGCCACTTGGCTCGTCCAAACCCTGCCCAAATAAGCTCACCACATCTTTCTCCTCCTCCTTGAAGCTTCCCCTTAGGCAGAAAGCATTTCAAGAAGTCCTTTGGTTCCAACCAAAGTGAGTTACCTAAATTAAAGGTAACGATTTCTCTTAAATTATTTTCATTTATTTTGCTTCTCCAACCCCCAAACTCTTTTTATTTCCTTTATTTTGTAACAACACCAGTATCCACAATATACTAGGATGTTGTTATAAGAAGGATTCAAACTACACTTACACACAACTCCATCTAATGGACGATGAACATAATGTTTCTGTGGATGGCAAACTAACGCCTCATGAAACGATGATTGTTCAAATACATCTTACCGCCTCTCATGGTGGCCATTATGATGGAACTGTAATTAAATATGATATTAATGATATATATTTTATATATAAGCTTCTGTAATTCCATTTTATTTCATATCATTATTCGTTTCATGTTGTATATACATACGATAATTTCATTTGAGGAAGTGCGGACTACCGCCCCCTTAAAATGATATGACTCGTTCATACCACACATGGAACGTATAAAGGATGGTGTTAATGAACTTAAGTAACATATATAAAATATTATATTATACTGGAATAGTAATATACCTATGTATCATTTGGATTCGATTCTTTTAAAATAAAAATTTAATGGAAGTAGCGTTCGTGCGTACGTACGGACAACCGTCTCCACGAACGCGATGAGATTCATTCTCCATCGTATCCATTCAAGTCTTATTCTCATTTTAGGGTTAAAAATAATGTTAATATCATTATGATTATGAATAAGATATAATCTATCCATTACAAACATGTCTTACGTAACCAAACATTTAAGATGAACGAATCGATTATCACCCGAAACGACGATAATACTAAGATATTATTAATAAAGCAATGTTAAAAGATCATATATGATATCATATTAATGTATATGATTATTGTATAATTTAATAACAATTATTTCACCATTATACAGGAGGTTAACCTACCCCAACAAAGGAAAAGTACAAGGTAAGGGTTTATTTCGCAATCTCTTCATTATCCGAGATTGTTTATACATAATTATCTACTGGGACCTCGTTATCATCCACGTCCATGTTTCTTCAAAATGTATTTCAAAACATTTTTAATATTTAAAAGAATATGGGTTAAAGTCATTTATAACCTTGTTTGAATTTTTATAAGAGGTTTATAAGGGAATCTTTTCGTCGTTTTCCAAACAAGGTGCTTTTTAACCTTTTCGACAGAATTAAGATAAGAATGTTTTTTTAACTTATACGGCGGGTGCGGTTATTTTCCACCGTTATAAATTCGTCAAAGCTTCCCTTACAAGCTTATAAGAATATTTTCAAGAAAATGTTTTATTTTATATGGCTCTTAAATGATTTCAAAAATAGAAAGAGATATTTCTCTAAAAAGTGTTTTGATTTCATCTATGTCAACATCCTTTGACAGATTTTACGCTTATTTGAAGTTGATTTATTATGATACAAAACTTCTATATTGTATTGAAGGTTTTGTGATATGTTTGACTTTGGATGTGCTATTTTTATACCATTCATAGTTTATGGTGAAATTATTGACATTTCGTATGCTAGTTTTAATACGAGTGTTTATGTTATGTTTAAACCTTTTCATATGGGAATGAATTGGACTTAATATGTGACGGGTGGAGCCCGCTAGAGCTCCTCGATGCATCGGTAGGTCTCATGAGACAAACTAGTGTCTTGGAACAAGGCCTTGGCAAAATCTTATTTGTAGTCTTGGCACGAGGCCTTGGCTATGTGGTTATGATAGTCTGGCATTATGCATTCCAACATTATGAAAGTGGTTATTGATATTGCATGTGATTATTCGATTATTAGAATATCCATGTGAACAAGTAAATGGAATTATTTCATTTTACTTTTGCCATACCATGTTGAAGTTCAAGTTTAAAAGGCTTTTGTTTTAGTAATTCATTACCTTAAATGATTATGCTTATTTTTGAATGTTCCGCTATATTGTTATCCTTACTGGGCATTTGAGCTCACCCCTTTTCTAGGTTTTATTTTTCCCAAGATGTGAAGATGTAAGTTATGAATGACCTGCAGGGATATTATGAGGGGATTATTGTGTGGACTGTGGAAACATTATGTTGTTGTAGTAGTTTTTCATTTTATGATGTAATATAAAACTTATGAATATATCTAGTGTTTCCAAGGCTACTAAACCAATCAGTCTTTCGAGATTTGATCTTTCTTGTGATCATGCCAATGTTATGTAATAATGCACCGACTCTGGGTAACTGGGGTCGGGGCGTTACATTATTAGGGATATTTAGGGTTTATTAGGGTTTGTTAGGGTTTTATTAGTTTTTTTTGTTTTATTAGGTTATATTAGTGTTTGTTAGGTATTTTTAGATAATATATCGTGTTTTTATTGTTTGTGAGCATTTTGTTTTTTTGTGAGCGTTTTAGGGTTTCTTTGGTTATATTAGAGATTATTATGGTTTATTAGGGTTTCCAGGGATTTTTAAGGTATATTAGCGTTTTTTTGTCTTTATTAGGTTATATTAGTGTTTTTAGTTCTTTTTTTCTAATATTTCACGTTTTTATTGTTTTTGATCATTTTTTTATTGTTTGTGAGCGTTTTTAGGGTTTATTAGGTTATGTTAGAGTTTATTAGGGTTTCTTGTTATTTTTTATGGTATACTAGCATTTTTTTCCTTATTAGGATTTTGTAGGGTTTTATTAGGGGTTATTATGGTGTGTTAAGGTTTGTTAGGGTTGAGTGGTGTTTATTTAGATTTATTTATGGTTTATTTTGGATTTTTAAGGTTTGTTTGGGTTTTATAAGGGTTTATTAGTGTTTATTAGTGTCTATTAGGGTTGGTAAGGGTTGTTTAGGTTTTTTTAATGTGTTTTTAGGTTTTATTTGGTTTTATTATCATTTATTAGGGTTTATTAGGTATTTTGGGGTTTTATTAAGCTTGAGTAGATTTTCTTAGGATTTTAGAGATTATATGTTGTTTTTTGGGATTATTAGAGTTTATTAGGGGTTTATTAGGGTTTAATGTTTTATATTATGGTATATTAGGGTTTAATATTTTTGAGGGTTTTAAAGCGTCTTTTGGGTTTTTGTAGCATTTTTTAGGGTTTGTGTAGAATTTTTAGAGTTTATGTAGCATTTTTAGTGTTTATGTAGTGTTTTATGGTTTAGTTAGTGATTTTAGATTTTATGCATCAATTTTAGGGTTTATGTAACATTTTTAGGGTTTATGTCGCGTGTTTCAGGTTTCAGTTTTATGTAGCATTTTTAGGGTTTATGTAACGTTTTTATGGTTCATGGAGTGTTTATAGGGTTTATATTGTGTTTTTAGGTTTTATGTAGTGTTTTTTAATGTTTATGTTTCATTTTCTAGGGTTTATGTTGTGTTTTTAGGGTTTTTGATACAGTTCTAGGGTTTATGTTGTGCTTTTAGGGTTTATGTAGCATTTTTTGGGTTAATGTTGCGTATTTTGGTTTATATTGCGTTTTTAGGGTTTTTGTTGCAATTTTTAGGGTTTATGTAACATTTTTAGGGTGTATGAATCTATTTGAAGCCTTTTTAAGATTTTAATGGGTTTTTATTATTTTTAGTGTTTTTAGGGTTTTTAAGGGTTGTTAATGGGTGTTTATGAATTTTTATGGTATCAGATGACTTTTTAATGGTTTTTTGGGGTTTTTATGGGTTTACTTGTTTTTTTGGGATTGATAGGGTTGTTAGGGTTTTTTTGTGTCTATTAGGGTTTGTTTGGGTATTGTAGCAGTTTTTAGGCTTTATATAATGTGTTTTAGCATTTTTCTGGGTTCTTTAGGGTTTTTTAGTTTTCTTAAGAGTTTAATATGGTTCTTTAGGGTTTATTAGGGTTTTTAGGGTTTAATAGTGTTTTTTAGGATTGGTTACAGTTTATTAGCGTTTTTATTGTATATTAGGGTTTTTTTGGGATTTTGTAGAATTTAAAAGCTTTTTCTTGGGTTTATCAACATTTTTAAGGTTATTTAGGATTTATTGGGGTTTATTGGGGTTTATTTTATTTATTAGGGTTTAGTAACATATATTTGGGTTTATTACGATTTATTAGGGTTTCTAACGCTTTGTTAGTGTTTATTGCGGTTTATTTAGGGTTTTTTATGGTTTTTTTAGTTTTTTTACGATTTATTTGTTGTTGTTTGGATTTGTTACGATTTATTTGGGATTGTTAGGGTTTTTTACAATTTATTTTGGGGTTATTAGGGTTTGTTAGTGTTTATTAGTGGGTTGTAGGGTTTTGTAGGATATTATTTGAAGGTTTTTGTAGCGTTTTGTTGGGTTTGTTATGGTTTTTAGTGACTATTAGGGTTTATTATTGTTTAATAGTGTTTTTATTGTATATTAGATGTTTTAGGGATTTTGTAGCATTTATTTGGGTCTAATAGAGTTTGTTAGGGTTTATTACTGGTTATTACGATTTATATGTGTTTATTAGGGTTTTTAGGGTTTAATAGTAGGTTTTAGGGGTATTAGGGATTATTAGTGGTTCTTAGGGGTTATTAGTGGTGCTTAGGGTTTGTAAGGTTTTGATAGGTATTTTAGGGTTTGTTACGGGTTGTTTGAGTTGCTTGGGGTTTTATGCGTTTTTTTGGTTTTATGGATGTGTTTGGATTTTTATGCTTTGTTAGGGTTAATTTAGTGTTTTTTGGGGTTTTGTTGCTTTTTGTGGATTTTGAAGAATTTTTTGTGTTTTTGTAGCAATTGATAGGCTTTATGCAGCGTTGTTAGTGGGTTTAGTCAGGATATCCCAATTTTTTAACATTCAAAGTAGTATAACTTCTGATCCAAATGTCCGTTAGGCTTGTACCACATATCCTATCGAAGATTTTTTTTCATTTTCATCGATTTGAGTATTTGTGGAGTGGAAACATGCCTCTATATTAGAAGATATGGTCGTTTTATTATTCTATGGATTTTCAAATACACATATATATGTGTTTATTCATAAAAATATACGTGTCTCTATTTGTGTGTGTGTGTGAGTTGAATATATGTATGTATTTTTTTATTTATAAACACACATAAAAAACATATTTTTTAAATGTATTTAAATCTAATATTATAAATATATATTAATATAAAAATAAATAAACGAATAAAAAACATATTAATATAAATATATATTAATATAAGAATGAATATATATATACTAATATATGAATAAATATATATGTATTAATATAACTAAATATTTTTATATTAATATGAATCTATATTAATATATGAATAAATATAACTATATATATAAATAAATAGATATATCATTGAATAGAGAAAAAAACGAAATGGGTTAGTGGTAAATGTGCAAGCACGCAATGGTGGAGGTCATGGGTTTGAATTCAAGTGGAAGCAAGGAGGTGCGCGCGTGTGGGAGATGCACAGGAAGGGCAGCGTACAAGAGAGATTGAGGGGGGTCCACCTACCGCTGATAGGGGGGTCAATCACTGTTAAAAGCTCCCCCCAGACATTATATAAATATTTTTTTTTTATTTTTTTTTTTTTGACTTTTATCAGCGCTAAAAATGCGCTGATAAAGTGGTCTTTTATCAGCGCTTTTTTAGCGCTCATAAAAGGTGCCTTTATCAAGGCTTTTCTAAGCGCTGATAAAAGGGACCCCCTATATCCTCACCTTGATTAAAAGTTATTTTTTAGCGCTGTTAATGCACTTTTCTAGCGCTGATAAAGGATGTTTTTGTAGTAGTGTTCACACACAATGCACATGCATTATTCTATTATCACTTGCATTATTATTTATTATTAATTATCATTCACATGAAAATGCACATTCATGTGAACTTGGTTATTATTTATTGTTTATTACCAGGAACATGCACATTCACATGCACATGCACTTGTATGTGGATTATTATTTATTATTTATTATCATTAAAATGCACATGCACATACACATGCAATTCACATGCGTTATTATTTATTATTTGTTATATATTATCATTCACCTGAAAATGCGCAGGCATATGCACATGCACGTGCATTGTTATTTATTATTTAAACCATCCACATTCATATACACATGCACATGGATTATTACTAATATTATTATTATAGGTATTTTTAGGGTTTACTAGAATATTTTAGGTTTTTTAAGTGATATTAACATTTATTATGGTTTCTTAGGGTTTTATTGTTTTTAATGGTATATTAGCATTTTTTAGGATTTGGTGGGGGTTATTAGGATTTTATTAGGGTTTATTAGGGTGTGTCAAGGTTTATCTGGGTTTATTAGGTATTTTTAGGGTTTTATTATGATTGAGTTGGGTTTATTAGCATATATTATGGTATATTTGGGTATGTTTATGATTTATTAGGGTTTATTATGGTTCATTGTTTCCCTCGGAATTCGGGGATGACCTCCTGGATGGGAGATTCAAATGTTCCGATCGGTTTCTAGCGGGTTTTTTCGTAGAACCGGAAACATCCAATGATTCCACATCAATTTGGACCTACTTTCCAAAGGTAGGCGCTCATTAGCTTGTGGACTGATGAGGCTTTGGAATTTTCATTGTTTGAGAGTATGGGAGGTCGGACTCATCACACCTTTTTTAGGGGAATTATTGTCTATTCCGGGACTCTCTTTATAGATTTAAGTTATGTTCATGAATCCTTATTACATTACCAAGTATAAAATGATCTTTCCTTCAGTTTTTACAATCAATGATTAAATATGTAAGAAATTTAGAGAATCTTTTATATGTATTCGAGGTTATTCATCAATAGAGAATCATCTATATTTATTTAGAGATTCTTGGTCAATGGTACCCTTCAAAACATTCATATAAAAGTCTCTTGGTCATTATGATGACCAGGCTGGTTTTAAAGCCACTCAGTGGGGCACTTGAAGTTTATTGTCATTCATAAGGACATGAATTATTTCAAAGGTGGGATCGAACCCATAGATGGGCTACCTACGTATCCTTTGTTTTGGAAAAGGAATCAGAACCCACGTAGTTCGATTAAGGGAGTATGACGTTTATGATTGATGGCTCAAAGAAGGATGTCATAATTACTTTTACACTCTAAGCTCACGTGAGTCATGCTCGGTGTGAGAAACAAGAGGTATTGGTAAAAATTAGACAATTGTTCCATGAAAGACTCAATCATAAGAAATGGTTTGGGGCTTATGTATGTATGACTGCCCAGATAGATGAAGGTTTAGGATTTACTTTAGGGAGAAAATCCAAGAACAGGGTCCATAAAGGTATATGTGCTTCATGTAGATTTGAATACTCTAACTTGGGACTTATTCCTAAAAAAGGAAACCCAAATTAGGAGAGGATTGATAACTGGGTTTTTCTCCTGAGAAGGAATCCTAGATCAAACGTCAATTAGGACTGGTTAAAGAGAATTTAAGGGACTTGGGGCTTATTCCTGAAAAGGAAACCCAAGATTATGACTGGGACTTACTCTTAAAAAGGAGGCCCAGGTTAAGGGATTTATGACTGGGACTTATTCCTGAAAGGGAAGCCCAGGTTAAGGATTAAGGTTTGGGGCTTACTCCTGAAAAGGAAGCCCAAATTAGAGGATATGGGGCTTACTCTTAAGAAGGATTCCCAAAAAATTAAGGGACTTGGGGCTTACTCCTAAAGAAGATGCCCAAGATTAGGACTGGGACTTATTCCTGAAAAGGAGACCCAGGTTAGGGGACTTGGGGCTTACTCCTGAGAAGGAAGCCCAAAATTATGACTGGGACTTATTCCTGAAAAGGAGACCCAGGTTAAGGATTAAGGTTTGGGGCTTATTCTTGAAAAGGATGCCCATATTTGTTATTGGGGCTTATTCCTAAGAAGGATTCCCATATTAATGTATTATTATTGGGGCTTACTCCTGAGGAGGATGCCCAAGTTACGGATTATGATTGGGGCTTACTCCCGAGGAGGATTCCCAAGTTAAGGAATTAAGGTTTTGGGGCTTACTCCTAAGGAGGATGCCCAAAGAAGGGAATTTTAAGAATTTGGGGCTTAAACCTGAGGAAGATGCCCAAGTTAAGGAATTAAGGTTTTGGGGCTTACTCCTGAGGAGGATGCCCAAAGTTGGGAATTTTAAGAATTTGGGGCTTATTCCTGAGGAAGATGCCCAGATTAAAGGACTTATAACTGGGGATTATTCCTGAAAAGGAGACCCAGGTTAAGGATTTTCTCATCTTAAAGGATGAGGTTGAATGAATGAACTCTCAATCTTTAGTGACAAAAAGATATTTAAATCACTAGGTTTTGAGAGATTCTTCACTGAATTCCTTTCAGATAAGGAAGTCAAATCAAGAAATCATGCCATAAATGGCTTTGAAGAGTATCTTGAAGACCGAATCTTGAAAAGGAAAGGTGAAATGAATTTAAGAGGGGTGAAATGGGAAAGAAAGGCACCCAAAAAGGAAGGGGTGCGCAAGTCTTGGAAGGCGCGCAGGTACTGCGGCGGCGCTCAAGTATTGGTTGCGCAGGTATACCTGCGCGACATGTGGGGTGCTTGCGCGATTTTCAACCAGCATTAAAATACTTGAGAGACTCTTTCTTAAAGCATTTGGAATCCTCTTGAGGTTCTTCCAGAAAAGGGACGTGCAAGTTCTATTGAAGAAGTAATGTGGCGCGCAAGTGTTGATGAATTTCAACACTTAGGCCTTCCTCCCTCTCTTTAGATCTTCCGTTCTAGGTAAGAAATTACCTTAGAAGTGTTCCGGAAGCTTTGAGAAGAGACTTGGGCGTCGGGAGCTTCAATCTGAGTTTCTGGAAAAAGATCCTCCCAAATGGGGGGCCCACAGGGTCTATTTATAGGCAGGAGAAGACCCTGGGCGGTTACCGGGCGGTTATCACTTAGGTCGCGCTAGTCACTTGCGCGACCAAGAGCGTCGCGCAAGTCCACTTGCGCGACAGTGATATAACTTGCGCGGTGAAGTTGCTTTTGATCCTTTGTTCATGCCTTTGTCGATTTTTGATATTTTCTTCAAAGGTTGAATCACTTTGAGCTCAGATATTCCCCTTTTCTGATCTTTAGATTCTGTGACGAAAGGAGCGTCAACAAAAGTCCCCCCTCAGAGTTTGATCCGGAGAGAAATGAGGATTTGACTCTGAGGAAATCGAATCCATCCAAAGGAAAAGGGGGCGCGCAAGTCTTGATGGAGCAGAGGCGGAGCACAAGTGTGCATCGCGCAGGGATACGACCCTCAGTCGTACAGGATCCGGCGCGCAAGTCTTGAAGGAGCAGAGGCGGCGCGCAAGTGTGCATCGCGCAGGGATACGACCCTCGGTCGTACATGATCCGGCACGCAGGGTCCTGGCCGTGTCTATAAATAGAGGGCCCCCCTTCCGTACAAGCATCCGGATTTTCGGACTTCATACCTTTGAGCTCTCGCCGCGAAGGTCACCTTAGCCGCGCAGGTTGCTATGTTTTCCAGTGTTTTCCTTGATGTCGCGCTACTGTAAAGGTATTTGTATTTGCGTGGTTTATACTTGCGCGTCAAAAACTAGCGCGGCACATGAATACTTGCACGCCATTTTTAGACTTGCGCGCCTTTATGCCTTAGCCATTTTTTCCGAATTCTTTCACAAATTTTATGAAAAATAAACCCATCTAAGAGTTTAATTTATTCAACTTTTGTGCAGATTCAATGGCTCCTAAGGGAATTAAAACGTCTGATGAACTGGATAGCAAGCGGATTGATGACATGATGAACATCATTGGCCACGATTACTGTGATATCTGCGACAACACTCTCCCAGATTTGGCTAAGTACTTGAAGAAATATCATCTTAATTTCCCACAGAGCATCTACCTGCCTCTATATGGTCATGGTCACCTGCAAGGAGTCAATGTTCCAGATGCAAAGAACTATACACCTGAAATGCAGCTGCGCTGCTACTCCTTCATTTTGGTTATGCTGTGCATTAAGAGCAACAACAATGGTGTGAACTTTCAAGTTCTTCCTCTATGTCATTTCCTTGCAGATATGAAAATGGCAAACCCATGGGCTGAAATGTTTTCCACTGCCGGTTGGTGGATAGAAGACAAACATGGAATTAGAGCAATATCTGAAAAGAGTACTCTCTCCAAATGGTTCTTTACTTCCAATGCTCCATTCTCAAATCCATGTATCCATCTTCCAAGTCTCTTGGACAGAAACAGAGTCACTGTTTGATCAGCAGAAAGTTTTCTCAAACCGCACTCAAGAACATCCTTTTACAATTATTCCAAGAAGAGCTGGTATCCCTGCATCTCTTATTGTATCCAGTTGAATGAATGAATTCCAAGTGGTTGCTCATGAATCTCGGGATGCCGTAAATCAAATGAAGTGTTATGTTGAAAGCCTCTTGTAATTCTTGAAAAAGAGAAGAGACTTCAGTCTGTGGATGTCCTTCTATCTCTTGTGCATCAATGAAAAACACTTTCACTTTCACTTATTTGTACCTTCATTCTCTCACTACCTGCTTCAAATTTACTTAAGCCAATGGGCTTAGTAAGCATAGTTTGATTTTGACTAGGATTATTACAAATAACCCTAAAAACTTTGAACCTTTTAATTACTCAATATTACCTAAATCATACAAAATGTATGTTTAGTGAGATGGAACATGACTTTTATTCAGAGTTCCTTTGTCTTTTGTGGGCAGTTTAAAGTCATGCATGCCGGACATAAAGGGGCTAATGTTTTAAGGTCGAAATAGCTTTGACCAAAATGGATTAAAATTGATTCAATTCCTTGACAATTTATCTGAAAACATATTACCATACTCAAGTATGAGGGAAAATATATAAGCTATAACTTAAGAATTTTTTGAATCTGAGGAATGATATGAAAAAGAGCTAAAAGGCATTATAAGAAGTAGTTTCCAAGAATGAAGTTACTATTATTTAACAAAACCCGTTAGGGGGTTGAAATATGCAGGGCCACCTAAGGGCATTGGCTGCATGGTCAAATAAAATATTATCTTTTGGCTAACAAGTCTGTTATGTGGACTGTTTATGCAAGGCCACCTATGGGCACGTGCTGCATAGTCAGGCAAAAGAACTCTCAGAAATTTACTTTCCTAGTGCTAAAAAAGAAGTGAAAGTTTTTTGAGATTCAAATTTTCTAAAGTATAGAGTTTGCTGTATTGATATAAGTTCTTGAATATGGAGAAGATATTTCCAGACAAGATTATCGAATAACTAGATGAATATCACTCCTACGAAGGTCTGACCCAAACTTAGGGAAGAAGAATAAACCATAGACTTGAATACTTTCATATCATGAAAAAAGATATGGGATAAATATGTTAAGGATGGCTATTTTTTTTTTCGGATCCCTACATACTATCGTTTAAGACAAATAAGGACAAAAGAGGCATTCTTACCAAGAATGAAGTTACTATTATTTAACAAAACCCGTTAGCAGGTTGAAATATGCAGGGCCACCTAAGGGCATTGGCTGCATGGTCAAATAAATAGCATCTTTCGGCTGACAAGTCTGTTATGTAGACTGTTTATGCAAGGCCACCTATGGGCACGTACTACATAGTCAGGAAAAAGAATTCTCAGAAGTTTGACATTTTTTTGACTAGAAGTCATGAAAAGGGTTATGAAGATCTGAAAATATTTAAGGTTAGGTTTATAACACATAAATATGGGTATTTTCCAATGTATATAGAGATACATAAGTCAATGATAACCATAATCATGTTGTGGTTGGGTCCTGAATTGAAATTTTGGACTTCACTACGTATCTCATAAGAATGAGAATCAAGCCATACGTAGTTCTTGAAATGCAGTTTAACGTCGTGCAGGACGAAAGTATGAGAGATCTTAGTTTAGGGTCATAGAATTCGGACCATAATAATGAATACACAGTGTGTGTTTTCATGAGGACTTTTTAGCCAAGGGACTGAAAGTGAAATTTGGGGTTAGGCCCAAAAGACTTGGGACTGGATTCGAGGGACACTCGAATGTTCCTACGTATCCCATAAGGATGGGAATCAAGTCCACGTAGTTCTAGAACTACCCTTTGTACAAATTTGGTTCGTACATGTGAAGGGTGAAAGGGGAATTTAGTGAAATGATGGTTTAACCTAAGATAAAAAGTCTAGGCATTACCATGTATGCACGTAGTCTTTTGAAATGAAACATGATTGAAAAAATCAATGTCAATAATAGTTCTCTCTCAAATGAAGAAATCAAAGAATATTGTAGTTTATTGTCGTACCGGAAAAAAGTGTTGTATAGTTTAACATCATATAACAAGGACGAAAGTGAATCAATGTAATGATATTGATTCCAGGGGCGGTTTCACGAATCAACATCATAAAAGATGGTGGTGAACCGATGTAAAGAGATTGTTTTTTGGGCTTGAACCCTGTGAGGTTGCCTACATACCCAGCCTAGAGGGCAAGGATCAAAGTCCGTGTAGTTCAATTAAAGAATGAATTAATGATCAAGTTGTTCTTGGGGACAACGATCTAATAAAAATGTTGTTGGGACTTACACATGGTTAGCGGCCCAAAGAGAGTGTTATGGTTGATATTTGCTCTAAGCTCACATGAGTCATACTCGGTGTGAGAAACAAGAGGTAACAACAACCTTAACGATGCATAGTTTAATTTCATGTAGGACATAAAAAAGGGACTATGCAGTTTAAAGTCTTGCAGTTAGGACTATTGGTGCTGCACATTTTAGTGTCATGTAGCAGGGACAAAATAACAGTTTAATGTCATGTAGGACATATCAAGGAATTTCTGTATAGTTTAGCGTCATGTAGTTAGGACGATGGGGACAATACAGTTTAACGTCATATTGGATGAAAGGGGGACTGTGCAGTTTAATGTCATGCAGTAAGGACAAAAGAGTGCATCATTTTAACGTCATGTTGGACGCATTGGGGATTTTTTCCACAGTTTAACGTCATGTTGGACGAAAGTGCGAATAGTTTAAGGTCATATGCATGGACCGTGGATGGTGCAGTTTAATGTCATGTTGGACCTTTGATGAATATATAGTTTAACGTCTTTCCGGATGTAAGTGACTTTTATACAGTTTAGCGTCATGTAGTTAAGACGTCACAGTATAATGTCATGTTGGACGAAGTTGCAGTTTAAGGTCATACTAGACCATTTAGGGAATTTTTTCACATTTTAACGTCGTGTAGGAAGAAGTTTCAGTTTAAGTTCATACTGGACCATTGCTGTATAGTTTAACGTCATATAGCAAGGACAAACTGGTGCTGCACAGTTTAGTGTCATGTTGCGGGGACAATGAGGGACTTGCAAATAGTTTAGGGTCATATGCATGGACCGTTGCTGTATAGTTTAACGTCATATAGCAAGGACAAACTGGTGTCGCACAGTTTAGTGTCATGTTGCGGGGACAAAATACAGTTTAATGCCATGTAGTACATATCATGAATTTTCTGTACAGTTTAGTGTCATGTAGTTAGGACGAACTGATGCCGCACAGTTTAGTGTCATGTTGCGGGGACAAAATACAGTTTAATGTCATGTAGGACAAAAGGGGGACTGTGCAGTTTAATGTCATGTAGTAAGGACAAAAGAGTGCATCATTTTAACGTCATGTTGGATGCATTGGGGATTTTTTCCACAGTTCAACGTCATGTTGGACGAAAGTGCGAATAGTTTAAGGTTATATGCATGGACCGTGGATGGTGCAGTTTAATGTCATGTTGGACCTTTGATGAATATATAGTTTAACGTCTTTCCGGATGTAAGGGACTTTTATACAGTTTAGCGTCATGTAGTTAGGACGTCACAGTTTAACGTCTTGCTGGACATAAGGGACTTTCCTACAGTTTAACGTCATGTTGGACGAAGTTGCAGTTTAAGGTCATATTGGACCATTGCTGTATAGTTTAACGTCATATAGCAAGGAAGAATTGGTGCCGCACAGTTTAGTGTCATGTTGCGGGGACAAAATACAGTTTAATGTCATGTAGGACATATCATGAATTTTATGTACAGTTTAGCATCATGTAGTTAGGACGAACTAATGCCGCACAATTTAGTGTCATGTTGCGAGGACAAAATACAGTTTAATGTCATGTAGGACATATCATGAATTTTCTGTACAGTTTAGCGTCATGTAGTTAGGACGAACTGATGCCGCACAGTTTAGTGTCATGTTGCGAGGACAAAATACAGTTTAATGTCATGTAGGACATATCATGAATTGTCTGTACAGTTTAGCGCCAAGTAGTTAGGACGAACTGATGCCGCACAGTTTAGTGTCATGTTGCGGGGACAAAATACAGTTTAATGTCATGTAGGACATATCATGAATTTTCTGTACAGTTTAGCGTCATGTAGTTAGGACGAACTGATGCCACACAGTTTAGTGTCATGTTGCGGGGACATCTTTTCTATAGTTTAACGTCATGTTGGACGAAAGTGCAAATAGTTTAAGGTCATATTCATAGACCGTGGATGACTCAGTTTAAAGTCATACTGGACTTTTAAGTGTTTATGTAGTTTAACGTCTTTTCGGACGTAAGGGACTTTCCTACAGTTTAACGTCATGTTGGACGAATTTGCAGTTTAAGGTCATACTGGACCATTTCTGTATAGTTTAACGTCATATAGCAAGGACAAACTGGTGCCACACAGTTTAGTGTCATGTTGCGGGGACAATGAGGGACTTTGTATTTTATACAAAATATTTCTTCAATAATCTGGCATTAGTTGGAGTAGTAATGAGTTCTCCATCCATCGAGATTAATGAATAAGCTCCATTGGAGTAGACCCTATGTATTGAATAAGGTCCTTCCCATTTTGGCTCAAGCTTGGGAGGTTTCTTTCCTGGTATCATTGGAGTTCTGAGAACTAATACCAATTCTCCCTGACTGAATGAACGAGGATGAACTTTTTGTTAAAAGCTCGTGCTATTCGATTCTGATAGATTTCCAAGTGGTGCAAAGTGCACAATATTTTCTCATCTAACTGTTCCAATTCATTCAATCACTTTTGGGATTGCTCATCTGTAGATAACTGATCACAAATAGCTACTCTGAGTGAGGGAAATTGAACTTCAATTGGAAAGACTGCTTCTGTTCCATATACCAATGAATATGGAGTTGACCGCGTTGCATTGCGGGTGGTAGTCCGATAAGCCCATAAAGCATGAAAGAGTTTATCAGGCCATGACCTCTTATATTTATCCACCATCTTTTGCAGTATATTTGAAAGCGTCTTGTTAAAGGCTTCTATTTGTCCATTGGCTGCCGCATGATACCGAGATGAATGGTTGGATTTAATGTTGTATTCTTGATACAATTTCTTCACCTCAGAAGAACAGAAGTTGGTGCCGTTGTCCGTCAATATGGTATGAGGGACACCAAATCTAGTAATGATGTTAGACTTGATGAAGCTAACAATGCATTTAGAACTGACTTCTTTGAGAGGTACTGCCTCTGCCCATTTGGAAAAGAAATCAGTAGCAGTAAGAATGTACTTAAACTGCTTGGTCATAGCTGAAGGGTAAGGTCCCACCACATCCATTCCCCATGTGGAAAATGGCCACGAGTATTTAGCTGTATGAAGAAACTCTGGAGGTTGATGAATGAAGTTGGCATGTACTTGACATGAATGACACTTCTTTGTGAAATCAACACAATCTTGTATCATTGAAGGCCAAAAGTATCCAAGCCTTCTAATTTGATCAGACAATCTATGTCCAGACTGGTGGGCACCACCGACTCCTGCATGCACTTCTTTCATGACAGCCATTGTCTCTTCACTATCAATGCATCTGAAGAGAACTCCATTAAAACCACATTTGTAGAGAATTTTCTCTAGGTGGTTTGGGCGATCATAAAGAGTAAAATTGACCACACGTCGCCGGATTTGTTCTTTCTCGGCTCTATTAGGTGGAAGTGTTCCATTTTGAAGGTATTCCCTGATAGGTGACATCCATCCTGTAGTATGACCATATGGTTCAGGAATGGGACTAATTTCATTAATTTCCTCTGTTCTGGCTTGAACATAAGGTGAAATTGCACAACGGTGGGAAATACTGATGATTGTCTCGTCCCGATATGGATCTGCTAGAGCTGTGGCTATATTAGCCAGTGCATCAGCTTGAGCATTTTGTGATCTTGGGACATAAGAAAATGTCGGTTTTGAAGGGAATTCCGCCATTAACTTTCTGATGTAATCATACAAAGGGATTAAATCTTCCTTTCTGATGGCATAATCCCCATTTACTTGTTTGATTACCAAGTCTGAATCACCTTTCACTTTTAAGTGATTCACTTGTGCTTGAAGCGCTAACTCCAAGCCTGTGATAAGAGCTTGGTATTCGGCTTCATTATTGGTACAACCTTCCCACAATAAAAAGGAATAAGGTAACAATGCCTTATCTGGAGAAATGAGTACAATTCCTAAACCAACTTTTTTGAATTTAGGATTTTCCATTTTCTTCCCTGTTGGACTTATGGAAGCACCATCAAAATACATTTCCCATGTTTGAGGATTCTCTTGAATAGAGAAAATTTCCTCATCAGGGAGTTCAATATCTGAAGATGTATCTTCCACTGAAGGATGTTCAGCCAGGAAATCAGCCAGAGCTTGGCCCTTTATTGCCTTTTGAGATACATACTGAATGTCGAACTGCTGCAAAATAACTGCCCACCTTTCTAGACGCCTTGTAAGCATTGGACGACTAAGGATGAATTTGAGCGGATTATTGAGAGATAACAATTGGACCTCGTGATGTTGCAGGTAGTGTCTCAGTTTCTGGACTGCAAAGATTAATGCCAGGCAGCACTTCTCAATACTTGAATACCGGGTTTCTGCTTCAAGAATAGTTCTACTGAGATATTAGAGGCTATTTTCATTCCCAGCATCATTCTTTTGAGCAAAAAAGGCCCCTAATGATCACTCTAGAGCTGTCACATAGAAGATAAGTGGTATTCCTTCAACAGGTGGCATGAGTACTGATGGACTCAAGAGGTATTTCTTGAGAATATCAAATGCTTCATGACATTCTTCAGTCCACTGGTAAGTGACTCCTTTCTTCAATAATTTGGTAAAGGGTAAACTTTTGCCTGCCAAATTGGCGATGAAACGCCGAATATAGGCTACGTGTCCTTAAAAGTCCTCTTAATTCTTTCAAATTCTGAGGAGGTGACATACCAAGGATTTACTTGGTCTTCTCAGGATCGACTTCAATACCACGATGGCATACAACAAAGCCGAGAAATTTTCCTAAGGTTACCCCAAAAGCACATTTTAAGGGGTTCATCTTCAAATTATGTTGTCGAAGCTTGTGGAATATGAATTCCAAATCAGCCAAGTGATTAGAACGTTGTTTGGATTTAACCACCGAATCGTCTACATAGCATTCGACAAACTTCCCTAAAAAAGGTTTGAATATACGATGCATGGCGTGTTGATATGTTGCACCTGTATTCTTTAAACCAAAGGGAATCACCCGGTAACAAAAAAAACCTTGAGGGGATCTGAAGGCTGTAGATTCCTCATCTTCTGGGGCCATTCGGATCTGATTATATCCGGAATATCCATCCATGAAGGAAAGTACTTCATAGCCAGCCGTCGCATCAATTAAGAGTTCTGTAATCGGAACTGGGAAATCATCTTTAGAACAATACCGATTAAGATCTCTGAAATCGATGCAAACCCTAATTTGTCCGTTCTTCTTCTTTACAGGGACAATATTAGCCAACCACTTGGGATACTAAACTTCTCTGACGAAGTTAGCTTTGATCAGCTTATCCACTTCAGCTTCAATTTTGGAAGCATAGGTTGGGTGTGTTCTTCTCGTGGCTTGCTTAAATCCTCGATGTTCTTTTGGTAAACCCAAATGATGAGTAGCAAAATCAGGATCAAGCCCAGACATTTCTGTATAATTCCAAGCAAAAATATCTTTATTTTTCTTTAGAAAAGAAATATACATCTCTTTCTCTTCAAGGGTCATGGACGCACTAATTAAAGTGGGGCGTGGATCTTTCTCTGTACCCAGATTTATTTCTCTGAGTTCATCCACATTGGTAGAGATACCTTCCTCAAATGCTGGAGGAGCATCTCTAAGATCTTCCTCTTCCTCTTCATTACGTGTTATTTCTTCCGTTTCTACTTGAAAAGTATATGACAAAACAAAATTCTCATGATCATAAGAGATATCAAAATTTTCACATTTTGAAGAAGAAGCTTCCATTTTCGACCCTATTGATGATAAAGGGACTTCTTTAATAAATAAAGAGGAGACGATGAATTGAGAATCGACATCATTATTCACCTCTGGTGTTGCTATAACTTCTTCTGGCCTGATTGGCGAAGTATAGACTTGTTGGACTTCAGCAGATGAAATGAAAATATCACCACTTAGGCTTTCATCACTATTTGGTAGGTTACCAATTTCTCCCATGTTGTCTGGCTCAACTGCCGTAATTGACATTATGGATCTTTCCATAAGAGTATTTTGATTTGGGCCTATTTTGTCAATTTGAATAATAGGTAACACATAATCTGTACTCACATGTGTAAATGGATTTATTGGAATTTTCTCCAAACCATATGGAGCATTAACTTTGGTAATTTCCTTCATTGTAGATTTTTCTCTCCCCTTCATGTGATAAAATTCTGCCTCAATGTATTGAGACTCACATGTCTTGAACGGGGTCTTATCACCATACAATGTTCCAACTTGACCATCGAAATAGTATTTGAGACATTGATGGTATGATGAAGGGATATCCGCATGCTGATGTAGCCAGGGTCTTCCAAGCAAGACGTTGAAAGCTGAGTCTTGATCAACAATCATGAAATCTGAATTGGATACAAGATCTCCAAACTGAGTTCTGAGTGTAACTTCGCCTAGTGGTTCTTGTTCATTTTTATCATATCCTTGTAACATCATGGTAGAAGGAGATAAATCAGATTCCGTGAGGCCCAATCGACGGAGCGTACGAATGGACATGAGGTTGACTCCTGAACCATTGTCAATGAATGCTCTTCGGATATCTACACCATTGACTTTGCCAGATAAGTACAAACGTTTTATGTGCCCATGCACAACATCATCTTCATCTTTATCAGTAAAATATTTCACTGCATGGAATTCTGCAGGATTATTCTCTATGTGATAGACTTCAACTGCAGCAATTTCAGCTTCAAACTCCCAAGGACTTGACAAAGCTTCGATGAGTGCTTCCCGAAGATCTTTTGACAGATTCAAAGCATCCAAAATTGATAACTTGGCTGGTACTTGGGCCAAGTGTTTCAATATATCATACTTTTGATCTAAAGGTCTTCGTTTCCCAACAGGAATATGCGATTTAGCAGGTACCTTGGAAACAGATGCTTTGGATGCTGATGCATCTTGTATTGGGATAGAAGTTGGCAATATCCTTGGTTTTGGAAGATTAGACCGATTAGATCCATTTACTTGCTGAGATAAAGAAGATGGAATTTTCAACCGGTCTTCCAAAATAACTGTGCCAAGACTGAGTTGACTATTGGCAGAAGAACTTGCTTGTTCTTTTTGAGCTCGCTGAAGGGCTCTACCACGAGTTTCTGCTTCATACACAGTGCTAGCAGGGGTAGAATTGGAGTAGTGGCTTTGGAAACATCCATGTCTTTCCCTGTATCCTGAACCTCTGGAACTTCCTCGGATTCCCTTATTTGATACAGGGAATTCGGGCTCATCAAAATTATGAATGGAATACGGATCTGTTAATTGAATCATATTAACAGAACCGATGATTAACTCTTCGTCTGGTAAAGACTCTTCCTGATTAGCCTATTTAGGTTGTGCCGTTTGATGGGGCGGTGCCCGTTGTTTTGAAGTAGATGGCATAAAGTCTTCCAGAGTCAAAGATATTTTAGGCTTTGACACATACTCATCTTCTTCTGATTATTTTTTCTTCTTTGAATCAATCCGTTTCTTTGAAGACTTTCCCTCTGACGAAGAGGGTTTTACTACAATATTCATGGTAGAAGAAACAACTGGTTTCTTTAATTGTGTTCGCAAAATGGCATGAGTCTGATTGATTGTCTTTCTGACCATCCAATCATCATACTTATGTGCATTTCTGCTTTTGACTTCTTTCCATTCACCTTCATCCTCTGGAACTGTAGCAGTAACACATGCTACCTGAGTCGAAGAACCTTTCAACTTGACTTGTCCCAAGTCGACCATCTTTTACAGGAGGTCTTTAAAGACCAAACACTCTTGGATGGGATGCCCTAACATTTGATGAAAGGAACAATAATTGGGACGGTCTTCATCTCCTTCTTTGTTTGGCCTCTTGGGCACTGGTAATTGAACCAAATTATTTTCCAGAGCTGAAATGAAGTAACCAGGAACTTGCTCACTTCGGAAGGAGTATGTTTTACTCTTCATATCCTCAAATTGTTTTCGTCGTTGATCTCTTTGATCATTTGGATGAAACAGCCTTTGTTTTTGGCGTTCAGGAGGTGGAACCCTTCGAGAAGATGAAGGTTTTGAAGTAGAAATAAGTACAGGTGCTTGTTTAAGCATAACTGTAGCAGTTTCCGCTTTACCCATTCTCCTTCCTGAAGCTGATGGAATTATATGAGATTTAACCTTAGCCTGTATAAGGGATTCTTCAATCTGCTGAGCGATTGAAGTAAGGTCTCGAAACCCTCCTGTGTATTTCACAGGGATCAAGGGCGTGCATAATTCGTCACGCAAATTTTCCACGCAGATTGGCAACAGCTCTTCCTGAGAGAGTGATAAACTCAGGGAATACGTTAATCCATTCCAAAGAGCAATGAAATCAGAGACTCTTTCATTCTCCCTTTTCTTGTAGTTTGTAAGATCGAAAACTTTCTTTTTTGGCAAAGTTGAGCTGAACTGAAGAAGGAATTTTTGGCGAAGATCCTCCCATCCGATGATTGACCAGGATTGCAAGCTTGTATACCAAACAAAAGTTGGTCCTTGCAAGGTTCGCATGAACCATCTGAGTTTCACTGCTTATTGCTACTCTGGAGTTCCCCTCATAGGATCACAACAAGACACATAATGTGTCAAATGTTGTTCAGGGTCGCCTGATCCATTGAAAGTAGGAAAAACAGGGTTTCCAAAACTGGATGGAGGAGAAATTGAATCTACCCATTCAGGGTAAACTTTATTTTCTTGTTGAACTTGCACCCGTTTCCCTTCCATAGTTTCTAAATGAGCTGTTAATGACTAAATAGTAGTTATTAACTTTTGAGAAACATCCGGTTGAATCTGGTCTTGGGTAGGTGCAATGAATGGAGCTTGGACAGACGTGGTGATTGGTGCTGCAACTGATGGTAGCACTGGCAACCGTTGTTGCGTTTGACCCACAGGATTAGACCTCTGAGGGTGTACTGATAAAGGAGGATATTCTTGATCCATCTCAGTAATTGCAACAAATTCCTTCGGCTATCGGATTTCAGCATTCTTAAGAAGAAGGCTACTCTGAAGTAGTTCTGCATTCAACCTTCTTAATTATTTTATTTCTTACTCTTGTTGTGCAAACCTTTGCTCTAACGAGAGCGATTGACCTTCTCCAGAGGAAGGATATGTAACCTGATTCTTTCCTCTCCCTTTGTTGGATACTTTTTGGAGAGAAGGAAGTGGATTACCTAGATTCTGAGTAATCTTTTGACTTCGTGTACGCACACCTTCTTCATTTGTATCGGTGCGTACATTTTCTTGAGCAGGACTCTCTTCATCTGAGTCCCCTGAGTGAGTCTCCTCTGGTGGATTAGCAAAAACGGCATTGATGACATTGATTGATGCATAATGCATCGCATCCCTTCTATCAACATTTCTGTGATATTGTTTTCTTTCATATCCTTGATGAGACATTGCCTTTTGTTGATTCAATCCTTTAGGAACTTCTTGACGAGCTATAATTTGGAGGGAATCTCCTGATAATTTGGCTCTTCATTCCTCTTGGGAATTCTTCCCCAATCGAGAAAAGACCGATATTCTCTGAGAAGGGGATTGATGATTTGAAAGAGTCCCCAGTCACGAGAACTGGGGATGTTCCTGTTGCTTCCGCTCAACTCCTCGAATCCCATTTGTTGACTCTGAGGGTTGGGTTAAAGGAGTCCCCATTCTGACAAGCTGGGGTGGCTCTTGACATGCTATGTCTGATATCTTCTTAAAATATCTCTTGATCTTGCGAATATTAGTTCGGAAATTAGCTGGATGCATTAACCTGTATCCACTTTTATCACCTGGTTCAACAGACCGTTGGATGATTTCCGAGACTTCTGTCATTTGATGATTTGTTTGCTCCATACGAGAGGCTTGTGCAATATTCTCGCCTGTATGATGTAGGAGCAATTCAAAAACTTGTTCTCTATATGCTTGATTTTGAGAAGAACTAGTTGAATCCTGTTCTTGAGCAAGCTTTTGATTATGAACAAAGCCCATTGACTGTGGCCGGCCATGGGCAATAACATTGCATGAGACCATTTTCGGTGGGCTTTGCTGACTGGAAAGCACTATGAAATGTAGTGCTCCGTGAACACCCCAACCTCTAATATGAACACCAGATGGAGCATTGGAAATTAATTGATGCAATTTTCTTAGTGCGTCAAGGCATGAACGTTGAAGGGTTCTCTATTGCTTTTCAGCCTTCGGATACCGAGAGACTGATAGAGATGCCAAATCAATCTGACATTGTAGCCCTTCTATTATCTTAAGATGATTTTCATATTCATCATAAGATAATACCTTCTTATTCAATTGAAAAAGAGTTTTCCATATGTTGAGACGAATATCATGGACTCCATCTTCCATCAACATCTTTGGAATATCATACTGGGAGTCAGCCAAAGGCCAAAACATGACTGGTACTTCACTGTTCGCCAGTTTTTTCCTCATGTTTAGCATTTCCTCTTTATCATTAAATGAAGATTCTTCTACCTATTTTGACCAGAGTTGGTGTTTCCTTGTTTCTTCATTAGATTCAACAAGATTGGTAGATGGATCATTGATCAAAATAGAAGATGCATGACTTAGGGGTGGTTCGGAGAATGACCTACACCCTGGGTTATCTTCTGATTGAGAAAGTATTTCACTTGCTAGCGATAAAGCATCAGACATGACTGGTTTCGCATTTGCAAGTGCCTCAAGATAAGAGGGCTTTCTCGGCACTACATTGTCCACTAGAGTATTTTCTAGGCAATGTGAATCACTACTGCGAAGAGGACTTTCGCAGAAAAATTCATCATCATGGGGAGGACCACCATAATGGGTTACAACAAAAGATGAGATCTCTTGCTCCTTGGTATTCTGACCACACAGAGGGTTCCTGTGGCTCTTATCTGAAGATGAAACTTCAAGATTGACCGAATTTTCATGAAGCAAGCCTTCATGAGGAAGTGTCTGTTGAAGACCTTCAGAATTAATGTTCCAGTTATTTGGAACTGAGGGAGTAGAATCTTGAATTCTGACAAATAAATGTCTGAGGGCTTCAAGAACTCCAGCATCGAGCAAGGCCTTGTTACAGATTGGCCTTTTATCTCCTGACTGTGCTGGGCGGATCTTTTTATTAGATGTCTTCTTACTCACTTTGGAAACCACTTGTTGACGAAAGTGGTTACTCTGAGCAGGTGTATGTGGCTGATTTGGAAAGATGGCCAGGTTAGGCTGACGATCTCCACTAAAATCAGGTGTATGTGCCTGACTTGGTTTTCCGTATGATATGGGGGAGTATGCCCCACAACCCTCTTGGACTGGAACAGATGTGTGTGTCTGTTCCAGAGTTAATCATTGATGTGTCACTCCACTGCTAGGGATAGATTTATGTGTCTTTCCCTGAGATGATGCTGAAGCTGTTATGATATCCTAGCAAGCATCCAGAATATGAGCAGGAATTTTCTTCTACTCTTTCACCATTGAAAAAATATGTTTGGGGATTTCAGCCACCGGAACGGGGATATACGTCCATTCCGGGCTTCGAGTAGGTGTATGTGCCTACTCCTGTCCTCCTTTTCCTGTCAGTGAATCCTGACAGTACTCAAGTGTGGAGGCAGAGAGTTGAGTCTGCCTCCTGTTTATCGTCGGGGCTTTCCGACTGACTTCTCTGTTCGCTACCAAGCGAGACTGTTGGTAGGCTTGATTAGTATTAGCAGGTGTATATGCCTGCTGATTACACTTCGCCCAACGCGGTTGACGAGATCCATCATATGTAGTCAGATGAGCCTGCTGACTAACTGATGATGTATAAGCAGGTGTATGTTGCTGCCTATAGTACTCCGCCGGAATTGCTTGGTGGGATTGGCTTGATGCTACCAGACGAGTCTGCTGGACAGCGGAATTAAAACGGACAGGTGTGTGTTCCTGTTCGTTGTTCGCCACCAAGTTAGGTTGGTGGACTCCATCATATGTAGTCAGGCGAGCCTGCTGACTAACTGATGATGCATAAGCAGGTGTATGTTCCTGCCTATAGTACTCTACCGGAACTGCCTGGCGGGATTGGATTGATGCTGCCAGACGATTCTGCTGGACAGCGGAATTAAAATGGACAGGTGTGTGTGCCTGTTCGTTGTTCTCCACCAAGTTAGGTTGGTGGAATCCATCATATGTAGTCAGGCGAGCCTGCTGACTAACTGATGATGCATAAACAGGTGTATGTTCCTGCCTATAGTACTCCGTCGGAATTGCCTGGCGGGATTGGCGTGATGCTGCCGGACGAGTCTGCTGGACAGCGGAATTAAAAAGGGCAGGTGTGTGTGCCTGCTCGTTGTTCTCCACCAAGTTAGGTTGGTGGACTTCTCCGGAGATGGCAGGGATGATAACCTGCCGATTGTTAACCGGATTCCACCTCTGTCGATTCATCTTGCCTGCTCGGGTTCGAGGAACCTGAGCTGAATGCCTGGAGTCGGTACCCTCATCATGTTGAGGGCGCACTACCGCACGAGTCTGGCGGCGATTGTTGATGGGAGCCCCCGGGAAGGACTCCTGTCTTTTTGAATTAAGGCCCTGAGGGACCTGCTCATTCACTTGCTCATAGTAAGGGAGTGAATGGAAATTGTGTTCCGGGGATAACGACCCGAAACGGTTGGAGACGGTAGTCAGCACCACCTGCATCTTGATCACTGGTCGTCGTTGTCCGGACGACCTGTGTGAGTTGTTCACTTAGAGGGCCTGTCGGGCAGCCTCCAGAGTTGGGATGGTACCGTGTTGACTGTACTCCTTAACCAGCGCATTTGATACCCAGCGTTGAAGACGCTGAGTAGGTGATGTCATCCACAGAGCGGATGACGATCCAGTAGGAATATCAGTAGTGGTATTTGCAGCAGCAGTATTCATAGATGTGAATTTAAGAGCAGCCATTATGGAAATACAGAAGATCTTGGAAAAGAGTGTCTGTTTAATATAACAGACGTAATCAAGATGAAAATCAGCCACTTCATCATTTGGATGAGCATACATGTCAATGATTGTTTTTGTTAGCCCTCTTACTGAGTTTTAAATAGGGGATTAAAAAATAGGAAAAACACCACTTTAACTTGGTTAAGGATTCACGTTGGGTTCACCATTTTTTGTTTCCCTCGGAATTCAGGGATGACCTCCTGGATGGGAGATTCAAACGTTCCAATCGGTTTCTAGCGGGTTTGTTCCTAGAACCGGAAACATCCAATGATTCCACATCCATTTGGACCTACTTTCCAAAGGTAGGTGCTCATTAGCTTGTGGACTGATGAGGCTTAGGAATTTCCATTGGTCGAGAGGATGGGAGGTCGGACTCATCACACCTTTTTGAGGGGAATTATTGTCTATTCCGGGACTCTCTTTATAGATTTAAGTTATGTTCCTGAATCCTTATTACATTACCAAGTATAAAATGAGCTTTCCTTCAGTTTTTACAATCAATGATTAAATATGTAAGAAATTTAGAGAATCTTTTATACGTATTCGAGGTTCTTCATCAATAGAGAATCATGTATATTTATTTAGAGATTCTTGGTCAATGGTACCCTTCAAAACATTCATATAAAAGTCTCTTGGTCATTATGATGACCAGGCTGGTTTTAAAGCCACTCAGTGGGGCACTTGAAGTTTATTGTCATTCAGAAGGACATGAATTATTTCAAAGTTGGGATCGAACCCATAGATGGGATACCTACGTATCCTTTGTTTTGGAAAAGGAATCAGAACCCACGTAGTTCAAGTAAGGGAGTATGACGTTTATGATTGATGGCTGAAAGAAGGATGTCATAATTACTTTTACACTCTAAGCTCACGTGAGTCATGCTCGGTGTGAGAAACAAGAGGTATTGGTAAAAATTAGACAATTGTGCCATGAAAGATTCAATCATAAGAAATGGTTTGGGTCTTATGTATGTATGCCCAGATAGATGAAGGTTTAGGATTTACATTAGGGAGAAAATCCAGGAACAGGGTCCATAAAGGTATATGTGCTTCATGGAGATTTGAATACTCTAACTTGGGACTTATTCCTGAAAAAGGAAACCCAAATTAGAAGAGGATTGATAACTGGGTTTTACTCCTGAGAAGGAATCCCAGATCAAACGTAAATTAAGACTGGTTAAAGAGAATTTAAGGGACTTGGGGATTATTCCTGAAAAGGGAACCCAAGATTATGACTGGGACTTACTCTTAAAAAGGAGGCTCAGGTTAAGGGATTTATGACTGGGACTTATTCCTGAAAGGGAAGCCCAGGTTAAGGATTAAGGTTTGGGGCTTACTCCTGAAACGGAATCCAAAATTAGAGGATATGGGGATTACTCTTAAGAAGGATGCCCAAAAAATTATGGGACTTGGGGCTTACTCCTAAAGAGGATTCCCAAGATTAGGACTGTGACTTATTCCTGAAAAGGAGACCCAGGTTAGGGGACTTTGGGCTTACTCCTGAGAAGGAAGCCCAAAATTTTGACTGGGACTTATTCCTGAAAAGGAGACCCAGGTTAAGGATTAAGGTTGGGGGCTTATTCCTGAAAAGGGTGCCCATATTTGTGATTGGGGCTTATTCCTAAGAAGGATGCCCATATTAAAGGATTATGATTGGGGCTTACTCCTGAGGAGGATGCCCAAGTTACGGATTATGATTGGGGCTTACTCCCGAGGAGGATGCCCAAGTTAAGGAATTAAGGTTTTGGGGCTTACTCCTGAGGAGGATGCCCAAAGTTGGGAATTTTAAGAATTTGGGGCTTACTCCTGAGGAAGATGCCCAAGTTAAGGAATTAAGGTATTGGGGATTACTCCTGAGGAGGATGCCCAAAGTTGGGAATTTTAAGAATTTGGGGCTTACTCCTGAGGAAGATGCCCAGATTAAAGGACTTATAACTGGGGATTACTCCTGAAAAGGAGACCCAGGTTAAGGATTCTCTCATCTTAAAGGATGATGTTGAATGAATGAACTCTCAATCTTTAGTGACAAAAAGATATTTAAATCACTAGGTTTTGAGAGATACTTCACTGAATTCCTTTCAGATAAGGAAGACAAATCAAGAAATCATGCCATAAATGGCTTTGAAGAGTATCTTGAAGACTGAATCTTGAAAAGGAAAGGTGAAACGAATTTAAGAGGGGTGAAATGGGCAAGAAAGGCACCCAAAAAGGAAGGGGCGTGCAAGTCTTTGAAGGCGCGCAGGTACATCGGCGGCGCGCAAGTATTGGGCGCGCAGGTATACCTGCGCGGCATGTGTGGTGCTTGCGCGTTTTTCAACCAGCATTAAAATACTTGAGCGACTCTTTCTTAAAGCCTTTAGAATCCTCTTGAGGGTCTTCCAGAAAAGGGACGCGCAAGTTCTATTGAAGAAGTAAGGAGGCACTCAAGTGTTGATGAATTTCAACACTTAGGCCTTCCTCCCTCTCTTTAGATCTTCTGTTCTAGGTAAGAAATTACCTTAGAAGTGTTCCGGAAGCTTTGAGAAGAGACTTGGGCGTCGGGAGCTTCAATCCGAGTTTCTGGAAAAAGATCCTCCCGAATGGGGGGCCCACAGGGTCTATTTATAGGCAGGAGAAGACCCTGGGCGGTTACCGGGCGGTTATCACTTAGGTCGCGCAAGTCACTTGCGCGACCAAGAGCGTCGCGCAAGTGGACTAGCGCGACATTGATATAACTTGCGCGGTTAAGTTGCTTTTGATCCTTTGTTCATGCCTTTGTCGATTTTTGATATTTTCTTCAAAGGTTGAATCACTTTGAGCTCAGATATTCCCCTTTTCCGATCTTTAGATTCTGTGACGAAAGGAGCGTCAACATTCATTTAGGTTTATGAATTTGTAAGAGGGTATATTAGGGGTTTTTAGGGGTTACTAGTGTTTATTAGGGTTTATTAGCACTTTTAGGCTTTGTTAGGGTTTATTATCCTTTATTATGTGTTTTAGGGATTTTAATTGTATATTTGCATTTTTTAGAGTTTAGTGGGGTTTATTATGGGTTTTAAGGGTGTGTTAAGGTTTATTAGGGATGACTAGGTATTTTTAGGGTCTTATTAGGGTTGAGTAGGTATCTTTATGTTTTTATTAGTGTTTATTAGGGTTGAGTAGGATTTATAAGGGATTCTTAGGGATTTTTAGGATTTACTACAGTTTGTTACTGTTTTTATTAGGGCATATGAGTGTTTTTGAGTTTTTGTTAATATATATGAGCGGTTGTTAGGGCATTGTATATTTTATTCGAATGTTTTTAGTGTTTGGGAGCATTTTTTATTTTTTATTATGTTTTATTAGAATTTAATTTGGTTTATTAGGATTTATAGGGCTTTTTAATGGTTTGTTTGGGTTTTTTTTATTGGGGTTTAGTTGGGTTTTATTAGGTTTTATTATGGTGTGTCAATGTTTATGAGGGTTGAGAATGTATTTTTAGGGTTTTATTATGGATTTATTAGGGTTTATTAGTTTTTATTAGGGTTTATTAGGGATTTTTAGGGTTTGTTAGGGGTCTATTAGTTTTTTTTGTTTTATTAGGTAACATTAGTGTTTGTTAGGTCTTTTTAGATAATATAGCATGTTTTATTTGTTTGTGAGAATTTTTTTGTGAGCGTTTTTAGGGTTTCTTAGGTTATATTAGAGTTTATTATGGTTTATTAGGGTTTCTTGGGATTTTTAAGGTATATTAGCATTTTTTGTCTTTATTAGGTTATATTAGTGTTTTAGGTATTTTTTGGTAATACAGTGCATTTTTAATGTTTGTATTCATTTTTTTATTGTTTGTGATCATTTTTACGGTTTATTTGGTCATATTAGTGTTTATCAGGGTTTCTCGGGATTTTTTACGGTACACTAGCATTTTTTTTCTTTATTAGGGGTTTGTAGGGTTTTGTAGGGTTTTATTAGGGGTTACTAGAGTGTGTTAAGGTTTGTTAGGGTTGAGCAGGGTTTATTTGGATTTATTTAGAGTTAATTAGGGATTTTTAGGGGTTTTGAGCTTTATTAGGGCTTATTAGTGTTTATTAGTATCTATTAGGGTTGGATAGGGTTGTTTAGGTTTTCTTAATGTGTTTTTAGGGTTTATTAGTTTTTATTATCATTTACTAGGGTTTATTAGGTATTTTTGGGGTTTTATTTGGGCTGAGTAGAGTTTCTTAGTGTTTTTAGGGATAATAAGGTGTTTTTAGGGATTATTAGAGTTTATTAGTGGTTTATTAGGGGTTTATTAAGGTTTAATTTTTTATATTATGGTATATTAGGGTTTAATATTTTTGGGGTTTTGAAGTGTCTTTAGGGTTTTTGTAGCCTTTTTAGGGTTTGTGTAGCATTGTTAGAGTTTATGTTTCATTTTTAGTGTTTATATAGCCTTTTTAGGGTTTAATTAGCACTTTAAGATTTTATGTATCATTTTTAGGGTTCATGTAACGTTTTTTGGGTTTATATAGCGTGTTTGGGGTTTAGGTTTTATGTAGCATTTTTTAATGTTTATGTTGCATTTTCTAGGTTTATATAGCGTTTTAAGGGGTGATGTAGCATTTATGTTGCATTTTTTAGAATATATGTAACGTTTTTAGGGCTCAAGTAGTGTTTTTAGGGTTTATATTGTGTTTTTAGGTTTTATGTAGCGTTTTTCAATGTTTATGTTGTGTTTTTTTAGGGTTTATGTTGTATTTTTTTAGGGTTTATGTTAAAGTTCTAGGGTTTAAGTAGTGATTTTAGGGTTTATGTAGTGTTTTTGGGTTTATTTTACATTTTTTGGTTTATGATGCATTTTTAGGGTTTTTGTTGCAATTTTTAGGGTTTATGTAATGTTTTTAGGGTTTATGTATCTATTTGAAGCTCTTTTTAGGGTTTTAATGGTTGTTTATGGTTTGTAGTGTTTTAGGGTTTTTAAGGGTTGTTAACAGGTGTTTATGGTTTTTTATGGTATCTGGTGGCTTTTTAATGGTTTTTTGGGGGGTTTTATGGGCTTATCTGTTTTTTGGGATTGATCGGGGTTGTTAGGGTTTTTTAGTGTGTTTTAGGGTTTTTTTGGGTATTGTAGTGGGTTTTAGGGTTTATATAATGTGTGTTATCTTTTTTTGGGTACTTTATGATTTTTTAGTGATTTTTAGAGTTTAATATGGTTCTTTAGGTTTTATTAGGGTTCTTTAGGTTTTATTAGTGTTCTTTAGGATTTGTTACAGTTTATTAGAATTTTTTGTTGTTTATTAGGGGTTTTTGGGATTTTGTTGGCATTAGTAGATTTTTCTAGGTTTTATCATCATTTTTAGGGTTATTTAGGATTTATTAGAATTTATTTGGATTTTTTTTATTTATTAGGGTTTTGTAACGCGTATTTAAGTTTATTACGATTTATTAGGCTTTATTATGATTATTTAGGGTTTATTGGGGTTTATTTGGGGTTTGTTATGGTTTGTTCTTGTTTATTATGATTTATTTGGCATAGTTACGATTTGTTACGGTTTATTTGAGTTTTTTAGGGTTTGTTATGATTTATTTTGGGGTTATTAGGATTTTTTAGGGTTTATTAGTGGGTTGTAGGGTTTTTAAGCTATTATTTAGGGATTTTTGTAGCGTTTTTTCAGGTTTGTTAGGGTTTTTAGTGATTATTAGCATTTATTATGGTTTAGTAGTTTTTTTATTGTATATTAGGGGTTTTTTGGCTATTTTTGCGTTTATTAGGGTCTAATAGAGTTTTTTAGGGTTTATTACAGGTTATTATGATTTATTAGTGTTTATTAGGGTTTTTAGGGTTTAATAGTGGGTTTATGGGTTAGTAGGGTTTATTAGTGGTTGTTAGGGTTTGTTAGGTTTTGTTAGGGTTTTTTACGATTTGTTTGAGTTGTTTGGGGTTTTATGCGTTTTTTTGGGTTCTATGGGTGTGTTTAGATTTTTAGGTTTTGTTAGGGTTATTTTAGCGTTTTATGGGGTTTTGTTGCATTTTGTGGGTTTTGAAGCATTTTTCATATTTTTGTAGCAATTGATAGGGTTTATGTAGCATTGTTAGTGGCTTTTCTAGTTCTTTAGAGTTCATTATGGTTGTTAAGGTTTTTAGGGTTCTTTAGGGTGTATTAGGGTTTTGTTTGAGGTTTTTAGGGTTTTCTAGGGGGTTTTAAGGGATTTTAAGGGTTTCATTGGGTTGGTTAGGGTTATGTTTGGAATTTTTAGGCTTTTTAGGGGTTTTTAGCGTTTTAGTGGTTTTTAGGTTTTTAGGGTATTTTGAGGTATTTTGAGGTTTTTTAAGGGTTTTTTAGGTTTGTTTTCGAGTTTTTTTTAGTTTTTTTAGGTTTTTAGGGGTTTGGGGTTTTTAGGGTTTTTTAGGATTTTTTAGGATTTTTAGGGTTTTTAGGGTTTTTATGGTTTTAAGGGGTTTTTTTCGGTTTTTATGGTTTTTAGGGTTTTTTCCGGTTTTGCCAGGTTTGTTAGGGGTTTTTTGTATATATTAGCATTTTGAATGGTTTAATAGCATTTTTGTTGTATATTTGGGTTTTTAGGTATTTTTTAGCTTTTATTGGTGTCTAATAGGGTTTTTAGGGTTTTGTACGATTTATTAGTGTTTATTAGGGTTTAGTAGTGGGATTTAGGGTTTATTAGGGTTTATTATGGTTTATTATTGGTTGGTAGGGTTTGTTAGGATTTATTAGTTCTTATGAGAGTGATTTAGGGTGTCTAAGAGTTTGTTAGGGTTTCTAAGGGTGTTTTAGGGTTTCTAAGGGTGGGTGGGGGTTTTTATGGACGGGTTAGGGTTTCTAAGGGTGTGCTATGGTTTCTAAGGGTTTCTAAGGTTGTGTTAGGGTTTCTATGGGTGTGTTGGGGTTTCTAAGGGTGTGCAAGTGTTTCTAATGGTGTTTTAGGGTTTGTAAGTGTGTGTTATGATTTCTAAGGGTGTGTTAGTGTTTCTTAGGTTTTCTTAGGGTTTTGTTAGGGTTTTTAGGGTTTTTAGGGTTAGGTTAGGGTTTATTATGGTTTCTTAGGGGGTTTTTAGGGTTTCTTCAGGTTTTTAATGTTTATTGGGGTTTCATAGTGCTTCTTTGGGTTTGTTAGGGCTTGTAAGGGTTTGATAGGGTTTGTTATGTTTTTTAGGGTTTTTTGGGGTTTGTTAGGGTTTGTTATGGTTTGTTAGTGTTTTTTACGGCATGTTAGGGTTTTCCGTGGTTTTTAATTGATGTTAGAGTTTATGGGGTTATTCATTGTTTTTGGGTTATTTTTTTGTTCATAGTTGTCACAGATGTATAGAGCTAGTCGCAATCTTCAATTTGATATGTGGTAGAGGTGAAACGGACACCCAGAGTAGAAGTTATGGTCATTTGGAGGAATAAAGGAACTTCTGGGTATTTAAGAACGTGATAAGGTGTTCCTATTGGTCACAGATGTGTAGATCTAGTCGAAATCTTTGATTTGATATGTGGTAGAGGAAAAACGGACTCCCGGAGTAGAAGTTATGGTTTCCTTGGGGGATTAAGGACCTTTTGGGGCCTTCGAGGATGTGAGAAGGTGCTTCAGTGGTTATAGGAGTGTAGGTCTAGTCTCAATCTTCAATTTTATATGTGGTATTGGTAAAAGAGACACCCATAGAAGAAGTTATTGCAAAAGGGACACCAGAAGCCAATCTTTTGACCATCTAAAGGGATATTGGGTCTTTTTGGGGGTTGAAGAATATCAGAAAGGGCTCCAGTGATTACCAGAGTGTGTATCTTTTCATGATATTTGATTTGATATGTGGTAGAGCCAAAAATGAACACACGTACCAGAAGTTATTGTTGTTTTAAATTGAGCAACCCTCTAAGCGCCTAAAAACCTAAGAAACCCGCAACTCACTAAAATAGGCATAACATCTGCTTCAGGTGTCCGTTTGAGCGCTGTGACTAGTAAAATCGAAGCTCATGAGATGTGTGAGGACCAAGTATAATTGAAACTGTGAGAACATCAAAGAAACATAAGATATATTAGTTATACCACTCCAAATAAAATTCCTAATTCAAACAACCATAACTTTTACTCCGGTTGTCCGTTTGAGCTCTACCACATACCAATAGAAGGTAGTGAAGAGAACTATGCATAAGGATAACTTCAGAAAAGTTCAGGTAATGTTTGGGATACTCAAATCCCAAAAACAAATCAAAAGGCCTCCAAAAATCCATTTCCATGTCCGGATCCCTGTCAAATATTTCTTAAAATGGTCATAACTTCTGATATGTGTGTCTGTTCGGCCTCTGTCACCTGTTTTTATCATAGTTCATTCCATGAGATTTAGTTTGACTATTCACGGAGTGGAAATGGAAACCTGAAGAAGATTATGCCTTTTTTTAATGGCTCCAGGATTTTTTAGGTTTTTCTAGACACCATTTCTAGTACTTTTGTCCTGTCTACTATTTTTTTCAAACAACTATAACATATTTTTACTGTTATTATTATTATTATTATCATCATCATCTCATGAAAATGTACATGCTCATGCACGTACATCATTGTTATATTTTTATTACCATGCACGTGCACATGCAATGCACACACATTATTTTGTTATCACATGCGTTGTTATTATTATTGTTATTATTATTATTTTGGTTTTTGTTGTTGTTTTGGTTGTTGTTGTTGTTGTTGTTGTTGTTATTATTGTTATTGTTGTTATCATCACATGAAAATGCACATCCAAATGCACATACACGCACATTCAATGAATGTTAGTTATTCTATTATCACATGCGTTATTATTATTAATATTATTAATATTATTATTTTTATTATCATCACATGCAAATGCAATTCACAAGAGTTATTATTTATTTCCATACACATGCACACCTAATGTAGATGCAATATTCTATTATAATATGCATTAGTACTACTACTATTACCACCACTACTACTATTATTATTACTACTTCTGTTATTATTACTATCATCACATGAAAATGTAGATGCACGTGCGTTATTATTTATTATTTATTACCATGTACGTGCATATGCAATACACTTGTATTATTCTTTTATTATTATTATTATTATTATTATTACTGTTTTTATTATTAGTATTATTATTATTATTATTATCATTAGCATTATTATTATCATTATCACATGAAAATGCACAAGCATGTTCGTTGTTATTTATTATTTATTACCATGCACATGAATGCATTATTATTATTATTATTACAATTAATATTATTAATATTATCGTCAAATGTAAATTCACATGCACATTCATGTGTGATCTTATTTATTATTATTTATTTATTATTTACTACTATGCGTGTGAACATGAAATGCACTTGCGTTATTCTATTGTTATTATTATTATTATTATTATTATTATTATTATTCTTGTGGTTGTTTGTATCATCAAAAACAAATGCACATGCACGTTAGTTATTACCATGCACGTGCATGCGTCATTGTCATTATCATTACATGTAAATGCACATGCATGTGTGTTATTATATATTATTTATTATCATGCACATGCAAATGCAATGCACTTGAATTATTCTATTATCAAATGTGTTATTATTATTTATTCTAACGCACGTGCACACGCAATGCACGTATGTTATTCTATTATCACATGTTTTATTATTTATTATTTATTATCATTCAAATGCAAATGCACATACATGTGGAGTTGGTTATTATTTATTTTTTATTACCATGCACATGCACATGCACATGCACATACATATGCATATACACATGCACTTGTACGTGCATAATTATTTATTATTTTTTATTATTCAGATGCACATGCACATACACATGCAATTCACATGCGTTATTATTTATTATCATTCACATGCAAATGCGCAGGCACATGCACATGGATGTGCGTTATGATTTATTATTTAAACCATGCACGTGCATTATTACTACTATTATTATTAGAGTTTTTGTAGGGTTTACTACCATTTTTTAGGATTTTTAGGTGTTATTAACATTTATTATAGTTTGTTACGGTTTTAGAATTTTTAATGGTATATTAGCATTTTTTAGGGGTTGGTGGGGGTTATTAGGATTTTGTTAGGGTTTATTATGGTGTGTCAAGTTTTATTAGGTTTTATTAGATATTTTAAGGGTTTTATTAGGATTGAGTTGGGTTTATTAGGGTATATTATGATGTATTTTGTTATGTTTGGGTATGTTTAAGATTTATTAGGTTTTATTATGGTTCATTACGGTTTATTATTTTTTAAGAGGGTATATTAGGGTTTTTAGTGTTTATTAGTGTTTATTCATGTTTATTAGCGCTTTTAAGCATTTTTAGGTTTTATTAGCATTTATTAGGGGTTTTAGGGCTTTTTAATGGTATATTTGCGTTTTTTAGGGTTTAGTGGGGTTTATTATGGTTTATTAGGGTGTGTTAACGTTTATTATGGTTGAGTAGGTATTTTTAGGGGTTTTTTAGGGTTGAGTTAGTATATTTATGGTTTTATTGGGGTTTATTAGGGATGAGTACGGTTTATTAGGGCTTGTTAGGGATTTCTATGGTTTACTAGGGTTTGTTAGTGATTTTATTAGGGTATATGAGTGTTTTTTAGTTTTTGTTAATATATATGAGGGGTTGTTATGACTTTTTAGGTTTTATTAGCGTGTTTTAGTGTTTGTGAGCATTTTTAATGGTTAATTATCTTTTATTTGAATTTATTATGGTTTATTAGGGTTTCTAGGGTTTTTCATGGTTTGTTTGCGTTTTTTTTGTTTATTGGGGTTTTGTTGGGTTTTATTAGGTTTTTTTTAGCGTGTCAAGGTTTATTTGGGTTGAGAAGGTATTTTGGGGGTTTTATTATGGTTTTATTAGGGTTTATCATGGCTTTTTAGGGTTTATTAGGGTTTTTAGGGGTTGATTAGTTTTTTTGTTTTATTATGTTATATTAGTGTTTGTTAGGTCTTTTTAGATAATATAGAGTGTTTTTATTGTTAGTGAGTGTTTTGTTTTTGTTTGTGAGTGTTTTTAGTGTTTCATAGGTTATATTAGAGTTTGTTATGGTTTATTATGGTTTCTAGGGATTTTAAGGTATATAAGCCGTTTTTGTCTTTATTAGGATATATTAGGGTTTTAGTTCTTTTTAGGTAATATTGCTCGTTTTTATTGTTTGTGATTGCTTTTTTATTGTTTGTGAGCATTTTTAGGGTCTATTAGGTTATATTAGAGTTTGTGAGGGTTTTTAGGGATTTTTTAAGGTATACTAGCATTTTTTCTTTATTTGGGTTTTGTAGGGTTTTATCAGGGGTTATAATGGTGTGTTAAGGTTTGTTAGGGTTGAGTAGGGTTTATTTAGCTTTATTTAGGGTTTATTAGGGCTTTTTATGATTTTTTTGGGGTTTATTAGGGTTTATTAGTGTTTATTAGTGTATATTAGGGTTGGTTTGTCACGACCCGACCCTACCCGGGATTGAGCCACAACTACCTCAAGCCCGCCTCCATAGTCTAGGGGCTGGCGACTAGCGCCGAAGGGACAACAACTCAGGGAGGCCTTTTCCTAAGTACCTGTAAACACAAACACATCCCACTCAATGATAAAGTGCAGAGTAAAAGTAAAAGTGATGTACCAACTACTATAAATAAACCACAAAGTGCATCGACCTCTAAACAGTACAAATTAAAAGCTACAGGTAAACTGAAAAGAAAAAGGGCAAAACACGTGCCCAACCAGAAAAGTGCCACATCTCGACAAGAGGTAAACAAAAGAAAACAACTGGGAGGGTCCCACACCAAGAACCTGAATATGACCACTGCACGCGGTCTAAGCTCCCAAACTCCAAAGCTCCACTGATGTCACGACCAACCTGTCTGTCGTCTGCAAGGGCACACCAAGTGCGGGCAAAACCCAAGCAGGGGTGAGTATAAAAATACTCAGTAGGTTGCCCCAAAGGCTCAAGGGAGAAACAAAGGAGGTACTGAAGAGGTGAGAAGTAGATCGAACAGGGAAATGTAAAGGAGTATAAACGAGAGTGCAGAAAAGAGTACAGCTCAACCCAATAAGAGGAAGGAAGTAGACTTGTCCAAACACAATGAGATAGAAGCGGTGAGAAGATAAACTTCTCGTCGAGTCTTCCCTACCTATATCAGGAGAGTAGGCCCATCCAACCAAGAGAAGCTAGACACGAAAATCACATGGCATACCCCTCGCGTCTTCATCTCTCCTGGAAGGAGAGTAACCGAAACCCAAAGAGTGGGTTCTGGAACAAGGTATATACATATCTATATGCTCAATCAAGAAGCCCGTACAAGATCGTAATGGGATCTCCGTCCTGTGATCAGCCCAATAAAGTGAGTAGCCAACAGTCCCAGAAGTAAACACCATCTATGCTCATTATCTCGTAAATCTTCCCCGAACTACAAGTCAAGGGGCTCAAATCACCACACCTCAACACTATCCTCTTTGGGTGGAATTGGATCGCCCGCACAGTTTTAAGTCGCATCTCAAGGATACGTCACGGTGGGGAAAGCGCCCATTGTTCTTGAGAGTTCTGAGAAAAGTAAAACCACACCTCATTAGTGTCACACAGTCGAGAGGTCCTCAAAGTCAAGCTGTCACATCACTGACCCCATACAACCAAGGGTCCCGCTCCGGCAGTCACGGAGAAAAGTAACCAATTAGCCTCATAAAATGTCCTGTGTCTAAAATGCCAACTTGTGACCCACTACCCACCCTTGCTGGAGGGTAAACCATAATAAATCATCAGGTGACCCACTGACCATCCCTTCTAAAGGTTAAACCCAGAACAAGAAGACAGGCGACCCACTACCCAGCCCTGCTAGAGGGTAGACCAGGAAGAAGTCAACATGAGACCCACTGCCCAGTCTCTTTTAGAGGGTAAACCTGGTAGACGTCGATGAGAAACCCACTACCCAGCCCCGTTGGAGGGTAAACCTAAAGAAGTAGATGAGCAAACTACTTCCCAGTCTCTGCTGGAGGGTAAACCTGAAGATGTCGATGAGCACCCCACTACCCAGCCCTGCTGACGGGTAAACCCAAAACTTCTCTGGCCATCCCTACTAGAAACAACCTCCTGGGTAGAGAATTGGTGCCCTCATAATGTATTGGTCACTCCAAATCCACTAAACCCTGCCAGGAAATGCGAAGGGACGTGATACTGAAAGACCACACAGCTAAAGGGAAAAGGGAATGCAAACAATTCTGCCGATCAAACCGTCGAGAACAGAACCATGCGTAACCACTCAACCATGCTGGTTAAAACCATCATGAATAGAAGGACCCTCTGCATTAAGAGAGGTCAAAGGTGTGTAAATCAGAACACGACATGCACATGGGTCCCACACGACGTGTAACCATGTCTCCAAACCAAGCACACAAACGTTCTCAGGTACTACAACATGTACCTCCATGCATACATGAATACTCCCAGAGTATACCACATTTCTAGCACAAAGGCTATCGTGCACACGATGTCCAACGTCAATGCAAAAAGGTCGAAAACGTAACAACTCTAAATTGCCACCTCATCGGCCTAGGCACGACCAACTACATCTCTTCAAACATTTACTTCACTCTCACAAGAGTGAACGTGATCACACGCCAAGGGTTCTCTTCCAAACACAATAAGAAGAACAACCACCAGAGAACCTTTCATGCTTTCCCATTTAATGATATCTCGAAAGAGACTCCACACATCCAAACGGACCGTACTGTTGTAATCCTTGATAAAAATCACACGAGATAAATTATTTACCCACCTCCAATGGATATCTGGCGGAAAAGTCTCCAACACCTCTTTACGCCCGAACAACATCCTATGGTCCTGAGCCTTGGTCCTGAAAACAGTCGGGCGCGTCGCACCATTGAGATCTCCTCAAAAAGACACATTAAATTGACTACTCACTTGAGTTCAATGGATATCTAGAGAAAAAGATGCATTTTTCCATACCGCACATGAGCGGTGCATCATGGGACCCGCATCTCGGTCCCGAAGCGCAATGAACGGATCGCACCGTTGTGATCCTCTCGAAAAAGTACACAAGATTAACTATTCATTTGCCCGCAACAGACACCCGGTGATAAATATGGAAATCACCATCAACTCCCCAAACAGCCCTCATGGCCCCCGCACCATCGTGTAGGATCAAAGCGGGTGGATTGCGCCATTGCAATGCCCTCATAAAAACACCCAGAATCGACTGCTTGCACGCCCCGAACGGACGTCCGATGAAAATGTTGCTAAACGCTGCTTGTAGCTTAAAAGACGACCCGTGGGGCCCATGAATCAACTCTGGTTTCAGCACCTGAAAACCCCTTGGCAATCTTCTTCTTGATTCAAGGGTCACTACGCCGTTGACAGCGCTCAAAACACACATTGGATGTGTCCGCGCTGCTCAAAACACGAACCCCCGGAAAAACGTCAAACTAATTAAAGTATGCGTCGGTCCACCGAGGCCCCCATATCGGGAGATAAAACCCCCAAAATCATCTCATATTCTCTTCTTCGATCCGAGGTTCGCACTGCCACAGTCATCATACAAAACGGACACCCGTAGTGGGAGATACGGGTGTCCGAAATTGGAGGGGGCGAGCCCCTTGGACTGGACCGGCCGGTCCGCCCATTCTGGGCCGGCCTGCGACGGCCGGCCCGGGTCGCCGCACCGGCTGGCGGCTTAGGCGCGCGGGCCTGCCGTGGACCCACGGTCCACCCGCAGACAGGCCCTTGTGGCCGGTCGTCCTACCGCGTGAAGACCCACAAGACGCTGATCGTGTCTCCCCCGCGGGGTCTCGTGCCATGACCCCGGTCCATCGTGTCGTCGCCTGGAGCCCACCGCGTGGAGGTGTCACCACCATCTGACCTGCGGATGAACATCCATGCTGCCCGCGCCTCTGCCTCGACCCCCTCCGCGCTGCCCAGCCCGTTCGCCGGACCGCCGCGCTGGACCGCCGGAGCCCTACTGGAAAAATACAAAACCACCAGAAACATTGTCGAACAGCTGTGGACACATCGGAGCTCAGAATTCAGATCCAAAATATGCGTCGGAAAGCTCAGAACATGTGCTACGCAATTATGGGCTTCTATCTACAAAATAATGGCAAATCAATGCATATATATGGATTCAAAGATGGTGCAGAAGTTTAAAACAAAAAAAGAACGATCCTACCTTAATGGTCGTTGCCCGACGCTTCACCGATGATCCGTCGGAGCTACTGGGCCTCGCTGGAGAGGTGGTGGAGAGGAGGAGTTCCTCTATACTTGGGAGGGTTTGTGCTAGGGGGAAACAAACAAAAGGGGGGGGGAAAGAAAAGTGTTTAAATAGAAACCACTTAAACCCCCTGCCCGTAGGCCCCCGTAACTGAACCCTCAGCGGGGTTGAGGTTTAGCCTCCCCTAGGGTAAAATCCACATTATGAGCCCAACGGTGGTATCTGAATTTTAATCTGAGTCCCCATTCAAAAGTTATAAAATTTAAAGCATGGTGCTGCTAAATTATGAAAACGCCCATGGTTTCATTTTCCACAGAAGGCCCGCGCCCGTGAAACTTAAACCCCTCCTATGGTAAACGGAATTCTCCGTACTCAACGGTGCCCTCGGTTTTCCCATCCGAGCAACTATTTAAGAGTTACTTGTTTTTATCCATTAAACGAATACATTAATTATTTAATTTATCCATTTCACATTCTGATAGCGAGCGAGGGGTCCAAACACCTCGCGCCGACATGTTTTATGTCATTCCTATGGTAAACACCTCATTTCAGACCCATCTATAAACTCAAATTTCTGATCTGAAAAACCGTTTAGGGGTTATCTCATTTATTTGGTGTTCGCAGTGTGAACGCACTGAAAAATTAATTCCTACCACATCGAGGCTTGGAATCGTACGCTGTCTGAAGACGCCGCTCTGGAATAATATCAAGAATTTTCCAAAGTATTTTATAGAAAAAACCGGGTTCATTCATCATTCCCTCCTTCAATATTTTCATCCCCGAAAAGAAAAACCTGGGAACAACTTAGGATACTAAGCCCGCACCTGTCTCTTTCGTACCCAGGAGGACTCTTGCATAGTCCCGCGTCATCGTACACAAACCAAAGGATTTGATCAGTTCACATGAGGTCTGCCCTTGTCGATGACGTGCATAAAAGCATAAACACTTCTTCTCGGGTGAGTCACGTGAGAGACTTCGTGCACCCACTCCAAACATTGGGTTTAGGTAAAGGCGTTGGGGACCTCTCCATCCCTTTGCATGGTCTTAAACGGCCCGAAGGACCTCGGGGGTTGCTCACACCCTCGGTTGAACCTCTACGTCACACGCCATGACTGGAATCTCTGTTTGGTCCTAGGACAAAGCCCGGTGATTCCCTCCTTCAGAATATTCATATGGTGAAACACCCAAGGATATCTGGTCATGAATTTTTTCATAGTCGATGTCTCACACCGAAGACTCTCTTCCACGCTTGGAAAGCGATGGGGTCGACACCATCGACTAACGGAAAAAGGTTCCACACCTTCTATTCCACTAACACAGGGTTACACCGACACCCCGCATCACCGTGGTAACACCTCAAACAAGGAGCAGGGAGAAAAGCATTTCTCACACAACGTCTAAAAATTCTACTTGAAAAAAGTAGAAGAGCTGTAGAATTTAACTCTTATCACCTCATTCTCTGTAGGATTGTAGAAATCCAAAGCCCATGGTTGTCCATGGTCCCAACTGTCATCTCCCGGACCCTGAAGTGGACCGCCTGCTGGTGATGGGAAGACCTCGTAAGGTCGTCCGCCACTTCCAGCTCATCCTGCTCCTCCATTAGCACCACCTCTTTGGGGACTCCACTCTGATCACGGTACTTCCACAGGGGCACATGACCATGTCTCCGAAACCGATGGTGGGGAGGCCACCTGCGTTGAGGTTCTGTCTGCCGACGCCTACTAGCTGCGGCAGACGTCTCGGCCCCGTCACGCCTACTGCCACCACCACCCATAAAGTGTGACAGGAAGATCTCTATCACGAGCGCCTTCTCTAGAACCTTGGAATAAGTGGGAATGCCAAAGGGTACAATGATAGCATGAATCTCTCTGCGGAGACCCTGCTGGAACTTATGCGCTTGGAAGTTGTCTTCATGCACCAAGTCCGGGCAAAAGCGTGCACGGTCTGTGAAACCAGTCGCATACTCAGTCACCGTCATCCCTCCCTACTGAAACTACAGGAGCTCCTGGATCTGAATGGAGCGTATGAAAGAGGGGTAAAACCCCTCATGAAAAAATAACTAAAAGTATCCCCATAAAAGAGACGACTCATCAAGAAACTGAGTCACCAGACTCCACCAACGCCCAGTTGCTCCGTGGAAAAGGCTGGTGGATAAAGCCACCATAAGATCTGCCGATGTTTGCGCAAGCCTGAAGAGGCAAACCACTGTCTCGAGCCAAACCTCTGCTGCCTTAGGATCTGGCTCACCACTGAAACTCAGCAGTCTCTGTCGCTGGAACTCACGGAGCATGCTCAACCTGCACTCAAGCTCAATCTTCTCTACTGAAGCTATCTACTTCCTACCAGGTGGGGGTGATGCTACCAGCCCACCCAGAGAAAGGGACTCACATGATGGGTCCTGGACTGAGGCCTCATAGCTCACAAGTTCGTCATCACATACCAATGCTGGTATCCTAGCTGGTTGTCTTTGCAGAGACATCCTGAATGTTATCAAGGAGTGCTGCGGTCAGATGAACATATGTGTATATAACAATAACGACAATGGGGAGATAAATCAACAAGGACAGTCAAAGACTTGATCCTATGTGATGCACAACCCAAATTTCCCAGCAATGAGTGTCTCAGCATGCCGAGTCGACAAGCGGGTTATCAGGGTCTTATTGATTGGATACGTCATCCACCGCACCATCGCCGGACTCCCTGGCCTGAGAGCCGCTCTCGAGACACGTTGACACTATTTCCCTATATCCCAACCAAATTCCTTTTTAGGGACGTCCAAACAACGTCCCAAGGAATGAACTACCTTTCATAAAACTTTTTCACGACCCGACCCTACCCGGGATTGAGCCGCAACTACCCCAAGCCTAACTTTATTTGCCAGTGGCTAGCGACTAGAGGCGAAGGCACAACAACTCGGGGAGGACTTTGCCTAAGTACCTTTACACACACACGCAACCCAATCAATGTAGAAGTTCAGAGTAAATGAATAAGTGGAGTATGAACTACTATAAATAAACAACAAAGTGCATCGACCTCTAAACAGTACAAAGTAAAAGATGAAGTCAAACTGAAAACAAAATAGTAAAAACACGCACCCAACCAGAAAAGTGCCCCACCCCAGCAACAGGTAAACAAAAGAAAACAGTTGGGAGGGTCCCACACATGGAACCCAACTACGACCACTGCACGCCGTCCAAGTTCCCGAAATCCGAAGATCCACTGAAGTCATGGAAAACCTGTCTGTCGTCGGCAAGGTAACACCATGTGCGGGCAAAGCCCAAGCAGTGGTGAGTATAAAAATACTCAGTAGGATGCCCCGAAGGCTCGAGGGAGCAACAAATGAGGTACTGAAGAGGTGAGAAGTAGATCGAATAGGGAAAAGTAATGGAGTATAACCAAGAGTGCAGTAAAGAGTACAACTCAACCCAATAAGAGAAAGGAAGTAGACTCTTCCAAACACAAGGATCTAGAAGCGGTGAGAATATAAACCTCTCGTCGAGTCTTCGCTACCTATAACAGGAGAGTAGGCCCGTCCAACCACGACAAGCTAGACACGGAAAGCACATGGCATACCACGCATGTCCTCACCTTTCCTGGAAAAAGAGTAACTGAAACCCAAGAAGTGGGTACTGGATCAAGGTTTATACATATCCATATGCCCAATCAATAAGCCCGAACAAGATCATAATGGGATCCCCATCCAATAGCCCAGCCCAAGAAATTGAGTAGCCAACAGTCCCAGAAGTAAACACCATCGATGCCCAATATCCTGTACGTTTTCCACGAACTGAAAGTCATGGGGCTCAAATCACCGCACCTCGACACCATCTGCTTTGGGTGGCACTGACACGCCCGCACGGTTTTAGGTCGCGTCTCAAGGAAGTGTCTCGGTGGGGAAAGAACCCCTCGTTCTTGAGAGTTTTGGGTAATTTCAAACCACACCACATCAGTGTTACACAGTCGAGAGGTCCTCAAAGTCATGTTGTCACATCACTGACCTGTACAACCAAGGGTCCCACTCTGGCAGTCACGGAGAAAAGTCACCGACTAGCCTCATAAGAAGGCCTGAGTCTGAAATGCCAACAGGTGACCCACTGCCCAGCCCTGATGGATGGTAAACCCTAATACATCATCAGGCGACCCACTTCCCAGCCTTGCTAGAGTGTAAACCCGGAACAAGTCGACAGGAGACCCACTGCCTAGCCCCACTGGAGGGTAGACCTGGAAGAAGTTGAAAAGTGACCCACGACCTAGTCTCTACTAGAGGGTAGACCTGGTAGAAGTTGATGAGAAACCCACTGCCCGGCCCCGCTGGAGGGTAAACCTGAAGAAGCTGATGAGAAAACCACTGCCTAGTCTCTACTGGAGGGTAAAGCCGAATATGTCAATGAGAAACCCACTGCCCAGCCCTGCTAGAGGGTAAACCTGAAACTGCTCTGGCCATCCCTACTGGAAACAACATCCTGGGTAGAGAATCAGTGCCCTCGTAAAGTATTGGTCACACCGGATCCACCAAACCCTACCAGGAAACTCGAAGGGACGTGATACTGAAAGCCCACAAAGCTAATGGGAAAAGGAAACCCAAACAATTCTACAGATCAAACAGTCGAGAACAGAACCTGGGGTAATGACTCAATCATGCTGGTTTAAACCATCATTAACAGAAGGACCCTCTGCGTCATGAGAGGTCAAAGGTGCGTAAAGCAGAACACGACATTCACATGGGTCCCACATGACATATGGCCCTGTCTCTAAACCAAGAACACAAACGTTCTCAGGTAATACAACATGTACCTCCAAGCATACCTGAATACTCCCAGAGTATACTACATTTCCATCCCAAATGCTATCATGCACACGATGTCCAACGTCAACGCAAAAAGGGAAAAAATGTAACAACTCCAACTTTCCACCTCATCATCCCAGTCACAACCAACTACATCTCTTCAAATATTTACTTCACTCTCACAAGAGTGAACGCGATCACACGCCAAGGGTTCGCTTCCAAACACAACAAGAAGAACCTCCACCAGAGCACATTTCATGCTTCCCCATTTAATGAGATCCTGAAAGAGACTCTACACATCCAAACGGAGTGTACCATTGTAATCCTCGTGAAAAAACATGCAAGATAGACTATTTACTCGCCTTCAATGGATATTCAATGGAAAAGGCGCCAACACCACTTTACGCCCGAACACCGTCACGTTGTCTCGGGCCTCGGTCCAGAAAACAGTTGGGCGCATCACACCATTGAAATCTCCACAGAGAGACACATCAAATTGATGGATCACATGAGTGAAACAGATATCCAGAGAAAAAGATGCATTTCGTCGTATTTCACACGAGAGGTGCATCGTGGGACCCGCATCTCGGTCCCGAAGCACAATGAATGGGTTGCTCCATTGAGAACCTCTCGAAAAAGTACACAATATTAAATATTCATTCGCCCTCAACAGACACCTGGTGATAAAGATGGAAATCACTGCCAAATCCCCAAATGGCCCTTGTTGGTCTCACACCATCGTGTAGAATTAAAGCAGGCAGATTGCACCATTGCAATGACCTTGGAAAAACACCCAGAATCGACTTCTCGCATGCCCCGAATAGACATCCGATGAAAAAGTTGCTAAACGCTGCTCGCAGATTAAAAGATGGCCCATGGGGCCCATGCCTCAAATCCGGTTTCAATTCCCAAAAACGCCTTGGAAATCTTCATCTTGAATCCAGGGTCACAATGTCGCTGACAGTGCTCAAAACAGACACCGGATGTGTCCACGCCGCTCAAAACATGAACCCCCCAAAAAACGTCAAACTACTTAAAGAATGTGTCGCTTCATCGAGGCCCCAATCTCAGGAGCTAAATCCCCCAACACCATATCATATTCCCTACCTCGAGCTGAGGTTCTCACTTTCGCAGATGGCATGCAAAACGGACACCTGTAGTGGGAGATACAGTTGTCCGAAATTGGAGGGGGTGAGCCCCTTGGACTGGACCGGCCCGGACCAGCCGGTGTGCCCGTTCTGGGCCGGCCTGTGGCTCAGCCGCGTGGGCCGGCCGTGGACCCACTTTCCACCTGTATACTGGCCCTCGTGGTCGGTCGTCCCGCTACGTGAAGACCCATGGGACGCGGGTCATGTCTCCCCCGCGGGGTCGCGCACCGCGACCCCAGTCCACCGTGCCGTCGCCAGGAGCCCGCCGCGTGGAGGAGTCGCCGCCGCCTCGCCCTGATGCCGAATGCCCACGCCGCCCGCGCCTCCTCCTAGACCCCTGCCGCGCCACCACGCCCTCTCACCGGACCGCCACACTGGACCGCCGGAGCCTCGCCGGAAAACCCCCAAACTACCCGAAACTTTGTCGGACAACTGCGGACGCCTCAGAGCTCAGAATTCAAATCCAAAATATGAGTCGGGAAGCTCAGGACAAGTGCTATGCGATTATGGGCTTTGCTCGACAAAATAATGGCAAATCGATGAATATATATGGATTCAAAGAAGGTGCAGGAGTTTAAAATGAAAAATGCAAGATCCTACCGTAATGGGAGTTGCCCGACGCTTCACCGACGATCCGCTCGAGCTGTGGTGCCTCGCCAGAGAGGTGGAAGAGAGGAGGAGTTCCTTCTTTCTTTGGAGGGTTTGCGCTAAGGGGAAAATGGGGGGGGGAGAAGTGTTTAAATAGAAAAGAATTAACCCCCCCCCCGTAGGCCCCATACCCAAACCCTCAGCAGGGTCGAGGTTAAGCCTCCCCTCGGGTAAACTTCATGTTCTGAGCCCAACAGTGGTCTCAGAATTTTAATCTGAGGTCCCATTCAAAAGTTATAAAACTTAACACCCGAGGCCGCTAAATTATGAAAATTCCCCTGGTGGCATTTTCCACAGAAGGCCCACGCCCATGAAACTTACACCCCTCCTAGGGTAAACGACATTCTCTAGACTCAATGGTGCCCTCAGTTTTCCCATCTGAGCAACCGTTTATGAGTTACTTGTGTTTGGACATTAAAAGAATAAATTAATTATTTAATTTATCAATTTCATGTTCAGATAGTGAGCGAGGGGTCCAAACGCCCCGCGTCGACATGTTTCATATCATTACTACAGTAAACACTCCATTTCAGACCCATTCGTACACTCATATTTCTGATCTGATGCATTATTTAGGAGTTATCTCATTTATTTAGCGTTCCTAGTCTGAATGCACTGAAAATTTAATTCCAACCACACCGGGGCTCAGAATTATACACCGTCTGAAGGCACTGCTCTGGAATAATATTAAGAATTTTCAAAAGCCTTTTATAGAAAAAACCATGTTCTTACATGTTTAGGGTATTTTAGGATTTCTTAATGTGTATTTAGGGTTTATTAGGTTTTATTATCATTTATTAGGGTTTATTAGGTATTTTTGGGGTTTTATTAGGGTTGAGTAGAGTTTCATATGGTTTTTACAGATTATAAGGTGTTTTTAGGGATTATTAGAGTTTATTAGGGGTTTATTAGGGTGTAATTATTTATATTATGGTATATTAGGGTTTAATATTTTTGAGGGTTTTAAAGCGTCTTCAGGGTTTTTGTTGCATTTTTTAGGGTTGTGTAGCGTTGTTAGTGTTTATGTAGAATTTTTAGTGTTTATGTAGTGTTTTTAGTGTTTAGTTTGCGGTTTTAGATTTTATGTATCATTTTTAGGGTTTATGTAACGTTTTTAGGGTTTATGTAGTGTGTTTATGGTTTAGGTTTTATGTAGCATTTTTAGGGTTTATGTTGCATTTTCTGGGTTTATGTTGCATTTTTAGGGGTGATGTAGCATTTATGTTGCATTTTTTTAGGTTTTATGTACCATTTTAGGGTTCATGGAGTTTTTTTTGGGTTTATAATGTGTTTTTAGGTTTTATGTAGCAATTTAAAATGTTTATGTCACGTTTTTAGGGTTTATTATGTGTTTTTACGGGATTATGTTACAGTTCTTGGGTTTATGTAGTGCTTTTAGGGTTTATGTGGCGTTTTTTGGGTTTATGTTGCATTTTTTGGTTTATGTTGTGTTTTTAGGGGTTTTGTTTCATTTTAAGGGCTTATGTAACGTTTTTAGGGTTTATGTATCTATTTGAAGCCTTTTTCAAGGGTTTATCAACATTTTTAGGGTTATTTAGGGTTTAATTGGGTTTATTAGGGTTTATTTTTTTTATTTGGGTTGAGTAACATGTATTTGGGTTTATTACAATTTATTAAGAATTATTATGATTTGTTAGGGTTTATTGCGGTTTATTAGGGGTTTGTTATGGTTTGTTTCAGTTTGTTACCATTTATTTGGCATTGTTAGGAATTGTTATGATTTATTTGGGGTTGTTGGGGTCTGTTACAATTTATTTTGTGGTTATTAGGGTTTGTTAGGGTTTATTAGTAGGTTGTAGGGTTTTGTAGGCTATTATTTAAAGGTTTTTGTAGTGTTCTGTCGAGTTTGTTAGGGTTTTTAGTGATTATTTGGGTTTATTATGGTTTAATAGTGTTTTTATTGTATATTAGGGGTTTTAGGGCTTTTTTACCATTTATTAGGGTCAAATAGAGTTTTTCTAGGGTTTATTACTGGTTATTTTGATTTATTAGTGTTTTTTTGGGTTTTAGGGTGTAATAGTGTGGTTTAGGGGTTATTAGGGATTATTAGTGGTTCTTAGGGGTTATTAGTGGTTGTTAGGGTTTGTTAGGCTTTGTTAGGGTTTTTAGGGTTTGTTACGGTTTGTTTTAGTTGTTTGTGGTTTTATGCATTTTTGGGGTTTTATGGGTGTGTTTGGATTTTTTATGCTTTGTTAGGGTTATTTTAGCGTTTTTTTGGGGTTCTGTTGCATTTTGTGGGTTTTGAATCATTTTTCGGTTTTTTATAGCAATTGATAGGCTTTATGAAGCGTTGTTAGTGGATTTAGTGGTTCTTTAGGGTTTTTAGGGTTCTTTATGGTGTATTAGGGTTTTTTTGAGGTTTTTAGGGTTTTCTAGGAGGTTTTTAGTGTTTTCAAGGGTTTCATAGGGTTGGTTAGGGTTTGTTTAGGCATTTTTTGTCTTTTTAGGGCAAGGAAGGCTCGGGGCTAGGATATTCTTAAATCCCCCCAAAATTTATTATAAAAACACACGAAGACACTACAGACAAGGGAGGGGCGGGGTCAATCAACCCACACCCAAAAACCCTTACAACCCAAGACACAAAAGACCCCAAAAAAAGAAAAATCAAAAAAGAAAAAAACACAAAAGACCAAACACAACAGCAGCTTCAGAAACACTAGTGTCACCATCCAGTGCCTCTTTGTCATGACGATTCCCCACCAGCATCACATAACCAACAAATTCATCACTAGCCAAATAACACCCAACAACACAATTTTCATCAGCCAACTCCTCTTTGCCAATCATATCCACCACCAGAATAACAGAACCACATCCCTTCCGCACATCCCAGCTAAGTGGTAACTAGAGTCCAGCAGAACACCTTCCAGCACCCAGCAACTTCCCACAAAAAAGACTTATAACCAACAACATCAAGCCATCAACACCAAAATCACCAGCCTCTACAACAGCCAACACCTCCATGCCAGCCAGATCCATTGCCAACAGCACATAACCATCCACATCAGAAACAAAACAAACTTCTTCACATTCCATCCAAAAAGAAACCAAAGTTCCATTATACTGCACCAAGCAGCACAGCCAGGGGTAAAGAACTATCATCATCCAAGACAAAAACCAGTATGTAACCCAAATATCCCTTCCAGCAACCTAGAAACCACAACACATAGAGAGCACACAATACCTCATACCAATCCCAGCAAACATCACCAACATCAACCCACAACCAAACCATACATCATCACAACAGATCCATCCAAAACCTTCAGCAAGATGCGCCGGACCTAGAAGACCACTTTGGCACCATAGGAAATCATAGATCAAAACCATATCGCATCAAAACAAAAACAGACCATAAGTAGCAACAAGATTCAAGAACATGACTGAGGAACAAACCTGAGGCTTTCACGCAGGCCGAAAACAATATGATCCGATAACCCACAAAGTTGGATCAAGCGCACCACCAATCTGGTACCATGCCTCTTTCATCCACCAGGAACTACCCATCGCGATGCATCGACGATGAGGCCAAAGCCCATGCTGCCTTTGTGTCCCTCGCCACCATTGAGAAGACTAAAGACGTTGATCCATCTGGGGAGGTATCATCACTGCATACACAAACCAAAACCGCATCTGAAACCCATAAGGATACCCAATCTCCAGAGTGTTGTCTGCCTCAACTCTAGCTGAAGCGATCCCCCTCCACCGATGAGAACATTGAAGCCGTTGACCTACCCGATGAGGACCAATCTCTGCAAACACAATCCAGAGCCCCTTCCTAAGTCCAAAAGGGTTTCCAATCTCCATATTGCCGTCCGCAACAACTTCATCGGACACGATTGATATAGAATAGCAACGTGCCTTGCATCTTCTATGAACGCCGAATCCCGAGGACAAGGGAAAAGAAGAAAAGATCTGTTTGAGACTGAAGATGAAGGCCCAAAAAAACTAGCACTCTAGAAAGAAGAAACCGCCCGAACAAGAGAACCACCACAATCTTGGATTTTTAGAGCATGCCCAGGTGTTGAAGCAGTTGTTGCACCTACCAAACACTAACACGATGCCAGATATACCTGTGCGACTTCAGATCTGAAGCAGTCTTTGTGATCTGCTTATTTGTTGACCAGGATGTGGCCAACCAAGGATGCCAGATCTTTCCACCAACACGCCTACATAAGCAACCGCAACTAGCCCCGAAGTAGGTGATCTTCCAAGACCGCATCCAAGCCACCGAGATATCAGCAACACTGCCAAGGATATACAATGATCCATCAGGGGTAGACGGCGATGAAGTGAATGTAAAGGGTGAGCACCCGGAGACTCAACCACCATTTTTTCCTTATCTTTTTTTGGGGGTTTTAGTGTTTTAGGGGTTTTAGGGTTTTAGCATTTTTTTGAGGTTTTATTGAGGTTTTTTAGGGTTTTTAGGTTTGTTTTCAAGTTCTTTCAGTTTTTTTTGGTTTTTTTGTGTTTTTAGAGATTTTAGAGTTTTTTATGGTTTTAGGGTTTTTTTTTGGATTTTTAGGGTTTTTAGGGTTTTTAGGGTTTTTAGGGTTTTTTTGGTTTTTAGGGTTTTTTAAGGTTTTTTTATGTTTTTCCAGGATTGTTAGGTTTTTTTGTGAATATTATCATTTTGAAAGGTTTAATAGAATTTTTGATGTATATTTGGGTTTTAGGTGTTTTGTAGGTTTTATTGGCGTCTAATAGGGTTTTTAGGTCTTGTTACAATTTATTAGAGTTTATTAGGGTTTAGTAGTGGGATTTAGGGATTATTAGGGTTTATAATGGTTAATTATTGGTTGGTAGGGATTTTTAGGATTTATTAGTGCTTATTAGAGTTATTTAGGGTGTTTGAGGGTTTGTTAGGATTTCTAAGGGTGTGTTATGATTTCTATGGGTGGGTTAGGGTTTTTATGGGAGGGATAGGGTTTCTAAGGGTGTGCTATGGTTTCTAAGGGTTTTTAAGGTAGTGTTAGTGTTTCTATGGGTGTATTGGGGTTTCTAAGGGTGTTCTAGGTTTTCTAAAAGTGTGTTAGGGTTTCTAAGGGTGTGTTAGGGTTTCTAAGGGTGTTTTAGTGTTTCTTAGGTTTGCTTAGGGTTTTGTTGGGGGTTTTAGGGTTTTGTTAGGGTTTCTTATGGTTTCTTTTGGGTTTTTAGGCTTTCTTTGGGTTTGTGGGTTTATTGGTGTTTCTTAGTGCTTCTTGGGGTTTGTTTGGGTTTGTTAGGGTTTGTTAGGGTTTGTTATGTTTTTTAGGATTTTTTGAGGTTTATTAGGGTTTGTTTTGGTTTTTTAGGGTTTGTTACGGGTTTTTCGGGTTTTTTAGGGTTTTGCATGGTATTTAATGGTTTTTAGTGTTTATGGGGTTATTCATGGTTTTTAAGGGTTATTTAGTTGTTCATGGTTGTCACATATGTGTAGAGATAGTCGCAAGATTCAATTTGATATGTGGTAGAGGTGAAACAGACACCCAGAGCAGAAGTTACGCTCATTTGGAGGACTTGAGGACCTTTTGGGAGTTTAAGAACGTTAAAAGGTGTTCCTATTGGTCACAGATGTGGAGATCTAGTCAAAAGTTTCGATTTGATATATGGCAGAGGCAAAACAGACTCCCGGAGTAGAAGTTATGGTCTTTTTTTAGGGTTTATGGACCTTTTTGGGCCATCAAGGATGTGAGAAGGTGATTCAATGGTTATAGGAGTGTAGGTCTTGTCGAAAGCTTCTATTTGATATGTTGTAGAGGCAAAATGGACACCCATAGAAGAATTTATTGCAAAACGGACACCAGAAGTCAATCTTTTGACCATCCAAAGAGATTTTGGATATTTTTCGGGGTTGAAGAATGTTAGAAAGGGTTCTAGTGGTTACCAAAGTGTGTATCTTTTCACAATATTTGACTTGATATGTGGTAGAGCCAAAATTAAGACACATAGTAGAAGTTGTTGTCATTTTAAATTTAGCAACTATCCTAGCACCTAAAGACCAAAGAAACCCGCAACTCACTAAAATAGGCATAAATTCTCCTTCAGGTGTCCGTTTGAGCACTGTGACCAATCAAATCGAACCTCATGAGAAGAGTGAGGACCAAATTTATTTTAAACTATGAGAATATCAAATAAATATAGGTTATATTATTTATACCACTCCCAAAAATGTCCAACATCAAACGACCATAACTTTTTCTCAGGTTCTCCGTTTGAGATCTACCACATATCAAATAGAAAGTAGCGAAGAGATCTATGTAGAAGGATGACTTGAGCACAATTCAAGTCATTTTTGAGACCCTAAAATTCTAGAAACCCATTAGAAGGCCTCCAAAACTCCATTTCCGTGTACAGATCCCTGTCAAATGTTTCGTAAATGGTCATAACATCTGATCTGTGTGTCTGTTCGGCCTTCGACACCTGTTTTTATTGTATTTCGTTCCATGAGATTCAGTTTGACTATTCATGGAGTAGAAATGGACACCCGAAAAAGAAGTTATGCCTTTTTCAATGACTCTGTGATTTGTTAGGTTTTTCAAGACCCCATTTCTAGCATTTTTGTCATGTTTGATGTTTTTTCAAACTACTATAAATTATTATTACTGTTATTATTATTATTATCCTCATCATCTCATCCACATGAAAATGCACATGCACATACGTTATTATTATATTTTTATTACCATGCACGTGCACATGCAATTCAAACACATTATTTTATTATCACATGTATTGTTATTATTATTTTTATTTTTATTAGTGGTTGTTGTTGTTATTGATGTTGTTGTTTTTATTGTTATTATCATCACATTCAAATTCACATGCGAATGCGCATACATGCACATTCAATGCATGTGAGTTATTCTATTATCACATGTGTTGTTATTAATAATAATAATATTATTATTATTATTATCATCATCATCATCAAATGAAAATACAATGCATGGGCATTATTATTTATTACCATGAACGTGCACATGTAATGTACATTCAATATATATGAGAAGTTTTTAGGACTTTTTAGGTTTTATTAGTGTGTTTTTAGTGTTTCTGATCATTTTTTATTGTTTATTTGGTTTTATTAGAATACATTATGGTTTTTTAGGTTTTCTAGGACTTTTTAATGGGTTTTTTGCGTTTTTTTGTTTATTGAGGTTTAGTTGGGTTTTATTAGGTTTTATTATGGTGTGTCAAGGTTTATTAGGGTTGAGAATGTATTTTTAGGGTTTTATTATGGTTTATTAGGGTTTATTAGATTATATTAGGGTTTACTAGGGATTTTTAGGGTTTATTAGGGTTTTCTAGGAGTTTATTAGTTTTTTTTTGTTTTATTAGGTTATATTAGTGTTTGTTAAGACATTTTAGATAATGTAGAATTTTTTATTATTTGTGAGCCTTTTATTTTTTTTGGCATTTTTAGAGTTTCTTAGGTTATATTAGAGTTTATTATGGTTTATTATTGTTTCTTTGGATTTTTAAGGTATATTAGCATTTTTTGTCTTTATTAGGTTATATTAGTGTTTTTAGGTATTTTTAGGTAATATAGCGTGTTTTTATTATTTTTGATCATTTATTTTATTGTTTGTGAGCGTTTTTAGGGTTTATTGGTTATATTATAGAATATTAGGGTTTCTAGGAATTTTTTAAGGTATACTAGAGTTTTTTTTCATTATTAGGGTTTTGCAGGGTTTTATTAGGGGTCATTATGGTGTGTTAAGGTTCGTAAGGGTTGAGTAGGGTTTATTTGGATTTATTTATGGTTTATTAGGGGTTTCTGGGGTTTTTTGGGGGTTTATTATAGTATATTTGTGTTTATTAGTGTCTATTAGGGTAGGTTACGGTTGTTTAGGTTTTCATAACGTGTTTTTATGGTTTATTAGGTTTTATTGTCATTTATTAGGGTTTATTAGGTATTTTTTTGGGATTTATTATGGTTGAGTAGAGCCACTTAGGGTTTTTAGGGATTATAAAGCATTTTTAGGGATTATTAGAGTTTAATACGGGTTTATTGAGGTTTAATTATTTATATTGTGGTATATTAGGGTTTAATATTTTTGAGGGTTTTGAAGCGTCTTTAGGGTTATTGTAGCATTTTTTAGTGTTTGTGTAGTGTTGTTTGAGTTTGTGTAGCATTTAGTGTTTATGTAGCACTTTTAGGGTTTAGTTAGCGATTTTAGGTTTTATGTAGAATTTTTAGGGTTTATGTAATGTTTTTAGGGTTTATGTAGTGTGTTTAGGGTTTAGGTTTTATGTAGTATTTTTTTGGGTTTATGTTGCGTTTTCTAGGTTTATGTAGCGTTTTTAGTGGTGATGTAGAGTTTATGTTGCGTTTTTAAGGGTTTATGTAATGTATTTTGGGTTCATGTAGTGTTATTAGGGTTTATGTTTTGTTTTTAGGTTTTATGTAGAGTTTTTTAATGTTTATGTTGCGTTGTTTGGGGTTTATGTTACTGTTATTGGGTTTATGTAGTGATTTTGGGGTTTATGTTGCGTTTTTTGGGTTTATGCTGCATTTTTTGAGTTTATGTTTCATTTTTAGGGTTTATGTTTCATATTTAGGGTTTATGTAATGTTTTTTGGGTTTACGTATCTATTTGTTTCCTTTTTAGGGTTTTAATGGGTTTTTATAGTTTGTAGTGGTATTTAGGATTTTAAGGGTTGTTAACGGGTGTTTATGGTTTTTATGGTATTTGATAGGTTCTCAATGGTTTTTTTGGAGTTTTTAACGGTTTAGTTGTTTTTTCAGGATTGATAGGGGTTGTTAGAGTTTTTAGTGTGTTTTAGGGTGTGTTTGGGTATTGTAGTGGTTTTTAGGGTTTTTGTAATGTGTTTTAGCATTTTTTGGGTTCTTTAGGGTTTTTAGGGTTCTTTAGAGTTTATTATGGTTATTTTGTGTTTATTAGGGTTCTTTAGGGGTTATTAGTGTTCTTTAGGATTAGTTATGGTTTATTAGCATTTTTATTGTATATTAGGGTTTTATTGGGCTTTTGTATGCATTAATAGCTTTTTCTATGGTTTATCAACATTTTTTAGGGTTATTTATGATTTATTAGGGTTTATTTTATTTATCAGGGTTTATTAACCTTTATTTGGGTTTATTACATTTTATTAGGGTTTATTATGAATTGTTAGGGTTTATTGCGGTTTATTAGGGGTTTGTTATGGTTTGATTCGGTTTGTTACGATTTATTTGGCATTGTAAGGATTTGTTTCAATTTATTTGGGGTTGTTAGGGTTTGTTACAATTTATTATGGGGTTATTAGGGCTTTTTAGGGTTTATTTGCTGGTTGTATGGTTTTATAGGAAATTATTTGGTGGGTTTTGTAGTGTTTTGTCGGGTTTGTTAGGGTTTTTAGTGATTTTTAGGATTTATTATGGTTCATGTGTGTTTTTATTGTATATTAGGAGTTTAATGGATTTTTTAGAATTTATTAGAGTCTAATAGGGGTTTTAGGGTTTATTACAGGTTATTATGATTTATTAGTGTTTATTAGGGTTTTAGGGTTTAATAGTGGGTTTCAGGTGTTATTTGGGTTTATTAGTGGTTCTTAGGGGTTATTAGTGGTTGTTAGGGTTCGTTAGGTTTTGTTAGGGTTTGTTAGGATGTGTGTTATTCTATTATCACACATGTTATTATTATAATTACTGTCATTATCATTATTGTAATTATCCTTATTGTTATTACTAGTATTATTATTATTATTATCGTCACACGCAAATGCAGATGCCCATGCGTTATTTTTTATTATTTATTATATATTATTTATTTCCATGAATGTGCATATTTTTTTGTGGTCGTTATTATTATTATTAGTTCTATTAATATTATTATTATTATCATCACATGCAAATGCACATGCACGTCTGTTATAATTTATTACCATCCACGCGCACCCGCAATGCACCTACATTATTCTATTCTCACATTCATTTTTAATGTTATTGTTATTATTACTATTATTGTTATTATCATCAAATGAAAACGCAAATGCACGTGTGTTATTATTTATTACCATACATGCGTAAATTCAATACATGTGCGTTATTCTATTATCTCAGGAGATATTATTATTAATATTTCTATTATTTTAATTATTATCATCACGTGCACTATGAGTTATTATTTATTATCATACACTGCACATGCAATGCACGCGTGTTATTCTATTATCACATGTGTTGTTATTATTATTATTATTATTATTAATGTTATTATTATTATTAGTATTATCATCTCATGCACATGCACATGCACATGCACATGCACATGAACATGCACATGCAATATTATTTATTTTTTATAACCATGTACGTGTACATGGAATGCACACACGTTATTTTATTATCACATACGTTGTTATTCTTAATGTTATTATTATTATTGTGGTTGTTGTTGTTGTTATTGTTGTTGTTGTTGTTGTTATTGTTATTGTTATTATCATCACATGAAAATGTAAATGCAAATGCACATGAAAATACATAAAAATGCACATTCAATGCATGTGCGTTACTCTATTATCACATGCATTGTTATTATTATTATTATTATTATTATCATCATCATCGTTAGCATCATCATAGGAAAAAGTAATGCACGCACGTTATTATTTATTACCATGCACGTGCACAGGTAATGCACATGAAATATTCTATTATCACATGCATTGGTACTACTACTATTATCACCACTACTACTACTTCTACTGTTATTATTATTATAATCACTTGCAAATGCAGATGCAGGTGCGTTATTATTTATTATTTATTACTATGCACATGCATATGCAATGAACTTGTATTATTCCTTTATTATTATTATTATTACTATTATTATCACAGTTTTTTATTATTATTATTATCATTATCAATATCATTATTATTATCTTTATCACATGCAAATACACATGCATGTGCGTTGTTATTTATTATTTATTACCACACACGTGCGAGCATTATTATTATTATTAATACAATTAGTATTATTAATATTATTATCAAATGTAAATTCAAATGCACATGAATGTGTGTTATTATTTACAATTATTTATTTATTATTTACTACTATGCACGTGCACATGCAATGCACTTTCATTATTCTATAATTATTATTATTATTGTTGTTGTTGTTGCTTGTATCATCAAATACAAATTCACATGCACATGCGTTGTTATTTATAATTTATTACCATGAAAGTGCAGGTGTCATTATCATTATCATTACATGTAAATTCACATACACGTGTATTATTATATATTATTTATTACCATGCACATGAAAATGCAATGCACTTGCATTATTCTATTATCAGATGTGTTATTATTATTTATTCTCATGCACGTGCACACACAATGCACTTGCATTATTCTATTATCACATGTGTTATTATTTATTATTTATATCATTCAAATGAAAATTCACATTCATGTGGACTTTGTTATTATTTATTTTTTATTACCATGCACATACACATTAAAATGCACATGCACTTGGATGAGCATTATTATTTATTATCATTCACATGCACATGCACATACACATGAAATTCACATGCGTTTTTATTTATAATTAATTATTTATTATCATTCACATGCAAATGCGCATGCATATGGACATGCAGGTGCATTATGATTTATTATTTAAACCATGCACCTACATATTCACATGCACATGCGTTATTAATACTATTATTATTAGATGTATTTTTAGGGTTTACTATCATTTTTTAGTATTTTTAGGTGTTATTAACATTTATTATGGTTGTTAGGGTTTTAGGGTTTTTAATTGTATATTAGCATTTAATAGGGTTTGGTGGGGGTTATTAGGATTTTATTAGGATTTATTATGGTGTGTTAAGGTTTATTAGGTATTTTTAGGGTTTTATTAGGATTGAGTTGGGTTTATTAGGGTTTATTATGGTATATTATGGTATATTTGGGTTTGTTTAGGATTTATTAGGGTTAATAATGGGTCATTATGGTTTGTTAATTTTTAAGAGGGAATATTAGGGGTTTTTAGTGTTTAGTAGTGTTTATTCAAGTTTATTATCGCTTTTAAGCTTTATTAGGTTTTATTAGCTTTTATTTGGAGTTTTAGGGATTTTTAATGTAATATTATCATTTTTTGGGTTTAGTGGGGTTTATTATGGTTTATTATGGTGTATTATGGATTATTAGGGTTGAGTAGGTATTTTTAGGGTTTTATTAGGGTTGAGTCGGTATCTTTAAGATTTTATTAGGGTTTATTAGGGTTTGTTAGGTATTTTTAGGGTTTACTAGGGTTTGTTAGTGTTTTTATTAAGCTATATGAGTGTTTTTTTAGTTTTTGTTAATATATATGAGGAGTTGTTATCACATTTTGGGTTTTATTAGCGTGTTTTCAGTGTTTGTGAGCATTTTTAATGGTTTATCAGCTTTTATTTGAATTTATTATTGTTTATTAGGGTTTATAGGGCTTTTTAATGGTTTATTTGCATTTTTTGTTTATTGGGGTTTATTTTGTTTTTATTAGGTTTTGTTATGGTTTGTTAAGGTTTATTAGGGTTGAGGAGGTATTTTTAGGGTTTTACTAGGGTTTTATTAGGCTTTATTTTTTTATTAGGGTTTATTAGGGATTTTTAGGGTTTATTAGGGTTTGTTAGGGGATAATTAGTTTTTTTTATTTGGTTATATTAGTGTTTGTTGGATCTTTTTAGAGAATAAAGTGTGATTTAATTTTTGGTGAGTGTTTTGTTATTGTTTGTGAGCATTTTAGGGTTTTATTTGGTTATATTAGAGTTTATTATGGCTTATCAGGGTTTCTAGGTATTTTTACGATATGTTAGCATTTTTTTCATTATTATATTATATTAGTGTTTTTAGGTCTTTTTATGTAATATAGCTTGTTTTTATTATTTTTGATCATTTTTTTATTATTTGTGAGAGTTTTTAAGGTTTATTAGGTTATATTAGAGTTTATCAAGGTTTCTAGAGATTTTTTAAGGTATACTAGAATTTTTTCTTTATTAGGGTTTTGTAGGGTTTTATTAGGGGTTATTATGATGTGTTAAGGTTTATTATGGTTGAGTAGGGTTTATATGGCATTATTTATGGTTTATTTGGGCCTTTTAGGGGTTTTTGGGGGTTTATTAGGGTTTATTAGTGTTTATTAGTGTCTATTAGGGTTGTTTAGGGTTGTTTAGGTGTTCTTAACGTGTTTTTGGGGTTTATTAGGTTTTATTATCATTTATTAGGGTTTATTAGGTATTTTTGGGGTTTTATTAGGGTTGAGTAGATTTTCATAGGCTTTTAGAGATTATAAGGTGTTTTTAGGGATTATTAGTCTTTTTTAGGGGTTTATTAGGGTTTAATTTTTTATATTATAATATATTAGGGTTTAATATTTTTGAGGGTTATAAAGCATCTTTAGGTTTTTTGCAGCCTTTTTTAGGGTTTGTGTAGCATTGTTAGAGTTTATGTAGCATTTTTAGATTTTATGTAGAGTTTTTAGGGTTTAGTTAGCAGTTTTATATTTTATGTATCATTTTTAGGGTTTATGTAACATTTTTAGGGTTTATTTAGCGTGTTTAGGGTTTAGGATTAATGTAGCACTTTTAGGGTTTATGTTGTGTTTTCGGGGTTTATATAGCATTTTTAGGGGTGATGTAGCATTTATGTTGCATTTTTTAGGGTTTATATAAGTTTTTAGGGTTCATGGAGTGTTTTTAGGGTTTATATGGCATATTTATGTTTTATGTAGCGTTTTTTAATGTTTATGTTGCGTTTTTTAGAGTTTATGTTGGGTTTTTAGTGTCTATGTTACAGTTCTAGGATTTATGTAGTGCATTTAGGGTTTATGTAACGTTTTTTTTGGGTTTATGTTGTGGTTTTTGGTTAATGTTGCATTTTTAGTGTTTTTTTTTCATTTTTTAGGGTTTATGTATGTATTTGAAGCCTTTTTAGGGTTTTAATGCTTGTTTATGGTTTGTAGTGTTTTTAGGGATTTTAAGGGCTGTTAACGGATGTTTATGGTTTTTATGGTATCTGATGGCTTTTTAATGGTTTTTTGGGGGTTTGTGGGTTTATTTGTTTTTTTGGAATTGATAGGGGTGGATAGGGTTTTTTAGTACATTTTAGGGTTTTTGGGTATTGTAGTGGTTTTTAGGGTTTATATAATGTGTTTTAGCATTTTTGGGGGTTCTTTATGGTTTTTAGTGTTATTTAGTGTTTAATATGGTTCATTAGGGTTTATTAGGGTTCTTTAGGGTTTATTAGTGTTTTTTAGGATTTGTTACAGTTTATTAGTGTTATTTATTGTATATTAGGGTTTTATTGGGCTTTTGTAGACATTAATAGATTTTTCTAGGGTTTATTAACCATTTTTAGGGTAATTTAGGATTTATTAGGGTTTATTAGGGTTTATATTATTTATTAGGGTTTACTAACATGTATTTGGGTTTATTACGATTTATTAGGGTTTATTATGCTTTGTTAGGGTTTATTGTAGTTTATTAGGGGTTTGTTGTTGTTTGTTTCAGTTTGATACGATTTATTTCACATTGTAAGTATTTTTTACGATTTATTTAGGGTTTTTAGGGTTTGTTATGATTTATTTTTGTGTTATTGGGGTTTATTAGTGGGTTGTAGGGTTTTGTAGGCTATTATTTGGAGGTTTCTGTAGCATTTTGTCGGGTTTGTTAGGGTATTTAGTGATTATTAGGGTTTATTGTGGTTTAATAGTGTTTTTTGTTATATATTTTGGGTTTTAGGGATTTTGTAGCATTTATTAGGGTCTAATAGAGTTTTTTAGGGTTTATTAAAGGTTATTACGATTTATTAGTGTTTATTAGTGTTTTAGGGTTTAATAGTGGGTTTTAGAGGTTACTAGGGTTTATTAGTGGTTCATAGGGGTTATTAGTGGTTGTTAGGGTTTGTTAGGGTTTGTTGGGGTTGTTTAGGTTTTCTTAACATGTTTTTAGGGTTTATTAAGTTTTATTACCATTTATTAGGGTTTATTATGTATTTTTGGGGTTTTATTAGGGTTGAGTAGAGTTTATTAGGATTTTTAGGGATTATAAGGTGTTTTTAGGGATTATTAGAGTTTATTAGGTGTTTATTAGTGTTTAATTTTTTATATTATGTTATATTAGGGTTTAATATTTTTGAGGGTTTTACAGCGTCTTTAGGGGTTTTGTAGCATTATTTAGGGTTTGTGTACCGTTGTTAGAGTTTATATAGCATTTGTAGTGTTTATGTAGCACTTTTAGGGTTTAGTTAGCGGTTTTGGGTTTTATGTATCATTTTTAGGGTTTATGTAATGTCTTTAGCATTTATGTAGCGTGTTTAGGGTTTAGGTTTTATGTATCATTTTTTTGGGTTAATGTTGCGTTTTTTATGTCTATGTAGCATTTTTAGTGGTGATGTAGCCTTTATGTTTTCTTTTTTAGGTTTTATGTATCGTTTTTAGGGTTCATGTAGTGTTTTTTGGGTTTATATTGTGTTTTTAGGTTTTATGTAGCATTTTTTATTGTTTATGGTGCGATTTTTAGGGTTTATGTTATGTTTTTTAGGGTTTATGTTACATTTCTAGGGTTTATGTTGTGATTTTAGGGTTTATGTAGCGTGTTTTGGGTTTATGTTGCGTTTTTTTGTTTATGTTTCGTCTTTAGGGTTTGTGTTGCATTTTTTAGGGTTTATGTAACGTTTTTAAGGTTTATGTATCTATTTGAATCCTTTTTAGGGTTTTAATGGCTGTTTATGGTTTGTAGTGTTTTTAGGGTTTTTAAGGGTTGTTAATGGGTGTTTATGGGGTTTTATGATATCTGATGGATTTTTAATTGTTTTTTGGGGGTTTTATTGGTTTATTTGTTTTTTGGGATTGATTGGGTTTGTTAGGGGTTTTAAGGGTTTTTAGGGTTTGTTTGGGTATTGTAGAGGTTTTTAGGGTTTATATAATGTGTTTGAGCATTTTTTTGGTTCTTTAGGGTTTTTAGTGTTCTTTAGAGTTTAATATGGTTCATTAGGGTTTATAGGTGTTCTTAAGGGTTTATTGGTGTTCTTTAGGATTTGTTACAATTTATTAGTGTTTTTTATTGTATATTAGGGTTTTATTGGACTTTTGTAGGCATTAATAGATTTTTCTAGTGTTTATCAACCTTTTTTAGGGTTATATTGGATTTATTAGGGAATATTAGGATTTATTATATTTATTAGGGTTTAGTAACATGTATTTGGGTTTATTATGATGTATTAGGGTTTATTATGATCTGTTAGGGTTTATTGGGGTTTATTAGGGGTCTGTTGTAGTTTGTTTCAGTTTGTTACAATTTATTTGGCATTGTTAGGATTCGTTACAATTTATTTTAGGTTCTTAGGGTTTGTTACGATTTATTTTGGGGTTTTTAGGGTTTTTAGGGTTTATTAGTTGGTTGTAGGGTTTTGTAGGCTATTATTTGGAGATTTTTGTAGAGTTTTGTCATATTTGTTAGGGTTTTTAGTGATTATTAGGGTTTATTATGGTTTAATAGTGTTTTTATTATAAATTATTGCTTTTATCACTTTTCAAGTGTTTATTAGGGTCTAATAGAGTTTGTTAGGGTTTATTATAGGTTATTATGATTTATTATTGTTTATTAGGGTTTTTAGTGTTTAATATGGGGGTTTTATGAGTTGTTAGGGTTTATTAGTGGTTCCTAAGGGTTATTAGTGGTTGCTAGGGTTTGTTAGGTTTTGTTAGGGGTTTTTGGGTTTGTTTGAGTTTTTTGGGGTTTTATGCTTTTTTTGGGTTTTATGGGTGTGTTTGGATTTTTTATGTTTTGTTAGGATTATTTTAGCATTTTTGGGGTTTTGTTGTGTTTTGCGGGGTTTGAAGCATTTTTCGGGGTTCTGTAGTAATTGATAGGGTTTATGAAGTGTTGTTAGTGGCTTTAGTGGTTCTTTAGGGTTCTTTACTTTTTTTTAGGGTTTGTAGGGATTCATAGGGTTGGTTAGGGTTTTGTTAGGCATTTTAAGTATTTTTATGGTTTTTAACGTTTTTAGTGTTTTTTGAGGTTTTTTGAGGTTTTTTGAGGTTTTTTAGGGTTTTTTAGGTTTGTTTTGGCATTTTTTTCCAGTTTTTTCGGGTTTTAGATGTTTTCGGGTTTTCGGGTTTTTAGGGTTTTTAGTATTTTTAGGGTTTTTAGGGGTTTTTAGGGTTTTAGGGGGTTTTTTTGGGGTTTTATGGTTTTTTAGGGTTCTGTCAGGTTTTTTTGGTTTGATAGGGTTTCTTTGTGAATATTATCATTTTGAAGTGTTTAATAGTGTTTTTGTTGTATATTTGGATTTTTAGGTATTTTTTAGCGTTTATTTGGGTCTAATCATGTTTTTAGGGTTTATTACGATTTAATAGTGTTTATTAGGGTTTAATAGTGGGCATTAGGGTTTATTAGGGTTTGTTATTGTAACGCCCCGACCCCAGTTACCCAGAGTCGGTGCATTATTGGGTAACATTGGCATGATCACAAAGGACCAAGTCTCGAAAGACTGATTAGTTTAGTAGCCATGGAAACACTAGATACATTCATAAGTCTTACATTACATCATAAAGTAGAAAAAACTACAACAACATCTTGTCTTCATATCCCCTCATACTATCCCTGCAGGTCATTCATAATATACTTCACATCCTGGAAAAATTAAAACATTGAAAGGGGTGAGCTCAGATGCTCAGTAAGGATAAAAATATAGCAGAAGCTTTAATAAATAAACATAAACATTTAAGGCAATGTATGACTAAAACACAATCCTTTTAAACTTGAACTTCAACATAATATGGAAAAAGTAAAATGAGACAATGCCATTTACTTATTCACATGGATATTCAACTGGTCGAATAATCACATGCAATATCAATAACCACTTTCATAATGATGGAATGCATAATGCCAGACTATCAAAACCATGTATCCAAGGCCTCATGCCAAGACTACAAATAAGATTTTGTCAAGGCCTCGTGCCAAGACACTAGTTTGTCTCATGAGACCTTCTGATTCATCAAGGAGCTATAGCGGGCTTCACCCGTCACTTATTAAGTCCAATGCATTCCTCTTATGAACAGGTTTAAACATATCATAAACCATAACATAATCGTATCACATAAAACATGAATAAAGGAAACATAAAATTTCCACATTTCAATCAAAAGATATCAATACAACACATTGATATAATAAAAACATTATCAAAACCATTTTCAATACCAAAACAAAAGAATATTAAATCTTGGTATTTATTTTTCATTTAACAAAAGTTATGGCTTGCTGAGGAAGCCGAAACTCAAATAATGGTCACCGTGGCGGAGAAGTCGTTGTCGCCGCATACGTACGACAAGAAAAACATTCCTTTTTGTCATTTAGTAAAATGATTCATATAAAAATATTTCTTTTTAATAAACGTAAAAGTCAAATGGGTTTATACACCGTATAAAAGAAATTTGTGTATAAAACAAAATATGCCTCAACGAATGGAGATTTAGACGAAGTCCCTTACAAAGATCATTGTTTAAAAATACAATAGATATATTATGTGTATCCAATATAAGTACACATAAATAAAGTTCAAATACAATATAGGACATAATAATATCAGGAAACAATTTGAAAGTAGGAGATTAACCCAAAGAATGGAAATCGGGTTAAGAAGTTCCCTTACCTCGTGTCCGACTTGACTCGATCGTTCTTTAATCTCCTGAAAAATAAACTAAAGATAATTTATATTTGCTTAATAACCTTTTTCATGTTCATTATTCCTTTTATATCACTTATTACCATGTTATGAACATTATGTAATTATTTAAGATAATAACGGTCATTTTGTCGATCTTTGGTACTTGAGTCAAAAATAAATTTCTTATAATTACAAGTTTTTCATGTGGTGAAATATCCATTATATCCAGAATTATATTAATGATGTAGATATCATATATATCATATATATCCAGTATATACATGCATTTATAAAATTACATAACATTTAGAGGTAAGAAATGAAATGCAACGTTCATGGAGACGGTAAGCCGTACATACGCATGAACGCTACTTTCATTTCTATTTCGTATTTAATGGAATGAAATTATAATTATATAAAGATATAATATAATTCCAGTATAATATAATGTATAATACCATTTACTCCATCCTTTATACATCCCACATATGGCCTTAACGATTCAAATCACATTGAGGGGGCGGTAGTCCGCACTTCCTAAAATGAAATTATCGCGTTTACCCATAATGGAAATCATAAAGGTATGCCATAATTGAAAAATAAGGAAAAAAACATAATATATATCATATATAAAAATAGTGTCATCATAATGGCCCCTATGAGAGGTGGTATGAGAAGATAGAACAATCATCATTTCGTGAGGCAGTAATTCGCCACCCACAAAAACAGTATGTTCTTTAACCATTAGACCAAGGTGTGTGTAAGTGTAAATAAAATAATTCCCATAAAAACAAACTATTATATTGAAGATACTGGTGTTTTTACAAAATAAAATAATAAAAATAGTTTATGGGGGTTGGAGAAGCAAAATAAAACAAAACAACATTAGAGAAGACATTACCTTAAAATTGGGTAACTCTTTTTTATTTGAGCCAAAGGCTTCCTTGGGAAGACTTCTTCCCAAAGTGAGCCCTCTAGGAGTAATATAGGGAATTTTAGAGAGTATTTTGGAAGATTTTGGCCGATCCAAATGGCTTTGATGGTGTGAATAAGGTGGTAGTGGTGGGGGCCTTTTATAAGAGGAGAGGAGGGGCACTCTTGGAAAGATTGAAATGTTACGTTATTATGAAATTATTTTCGGATTATAAAGGTCCCACAATGATATATTTATAGGATAAGGTGATAAGGGTTCTAAATATGATCATCCAATAGGTTTTTGACAAGTTTAAGCCTTATATGTTTCATTATATTTTCATTTTATTCAAATCGTTAATTAATGAGGTAATCGCTGCATCATCATTGTGTCATAAAAAATTTAATTTATATAATGTATAAAATTTATAAAAAATTACCATGATGTAGGAAATATTTTTATCTTTATAATGAATATTTATAGTAAAAAGGTTAACTTATATAACCCCATGTAATAATTATTTTAGTAAAACAACACATGTTTGTGACAATTTTATTTTTACTTTAAATAAAAAGTTATTAATGTCATTTTCTTACCCAAGTGGCTCCATGGGGTCCACAAGTTGACCCATGGATTGTCTTGGTCGTCCATGACTCATACAATAAGGGTAGGACAAGTGTAAAATTAATTTCATATTTTTATAATATCATTTTTACCTTAAATTTCACTAATTACCTTTAATCGCGATTAATTAAACTTAAAGGTTAATATTCACCAAAAAAATATTTTAATCCCATTGAACCACATTATACATCCTAATTACAACCATGTATGTTGGATTTTTGAAAATCAAATCACAGAAGTGGTAATGTTTCATTTAAACAAAAAATCAGTTTTTTAACTACCACTTACTGGTTTCAATATTCATCAAAAATTGAAGTTTTTCAGAACAATGCCAAAATTTCACCCTTAGCTATAATTGATATTACGAATTAAAAAATGATTTATATTTTACAAAATTCAAAACATATAAGTTGATTTAAATAATTTTTAATTAATTCCCGCTGTCACAACAAATAGCGTGTTTTTAAGAAACAATATATATCAAAAGACTGACAATTGTGTATGTCCAATTTCAAAGTGAAATTAATTATAATGAACACCATTGGATAAAATGGTAAAAATATATTATAATTATACTTTAAAAACACTCAATAGTATAATTTATCACTATAAATTATTTTTATTAAAAAAAGTTGTTTTTAAGTATTTTTCACAATTCATAAAAAAATTGAAGCTCTCAGAAAAATACCAAAATTTCATCTTAGGATAATTTTGATATTACGAATCCAAAAATGAAGTCCATTTTGAAATATAAAATATATATGATTTCAAAAAGTGGGTATTACTATTCACAATGGCTATTTTGATTGGTCGCGGTGTGTTAGAATCTTGAACTTGCGTACAATGCAAGCTATTGCATTATTGAAAGTGAAGCGTATCATGGAAGCTCGGGGTGCTACATTCTCCCCTCCTTCAATAAATTGCATCCTCGCAATTTGATATTTTTCTTTGAAAATAAAAGGTTGAAAATAGAAAATACCTTTGTGGAAAACCCACATCGAAAATAGGGTTAATAAAAATATAACATTAAAAGAAAGAAAGAGAGGTACAAAGGTCACTCGAGATAGCCCATAGTAGGATTATATGAAAATATGGATATGGAGGAAGAAAACCATCAAGGTCTGATGGAGAGTTATAGAAAACCAGATTATGAGAAAGTTAACCACAAGAAAATCACAAACTTGTGATTGGTTAAACGGTCATTGAATCCCCATTTGGAAAAGTTAACCGACAACGTTTTGGTTTTAAGTTACCTTTCATAAAGTTGAAGAATTTATTTAAGAGATTTACTAAGAACGTAAGGAAATATACTTACTTGTCATGTAGGATTTCATTCTTTAATAAATTTTTACCACGAACCCATCTTTCAGTCCAAATGGTAACAGAACTCAAAAATATTCTATTTATCCTAATTGTATAAGGTTACAAATATTACCACATACCATTTAGATTAGGATAACTATTTTGTAATAACCAGGGACTTCCTGTAGGCTAGTGGTATGTAATAAAGGCCTGTCGCACTATGGTTGTGGGTTCGATTCCTGCAGCTTTGTCCAACGCGACGAGTTATCCCCCAAACTGCAGGTTGTAATTTTTCTAAAAGTATAGTATTATAATATTAAAAAAATAATCTTCAGAAATGTTTTAACCTTAAACAATACTATCCAAAGTTCAACTTAATTCATTCCAACCTTTATAGTTATCCAAAATACCTCTATCCAAACATTCTCTAAAAGGTCTCTAAATTCCAAAATCAATTGTAACATCAGATTCCCCAAACAAAGTAAAGATTCTCTTATTGTCACATACTAAAAATATGATTACCTTCATCATATTAAATCCTTAATGAAAACAAGAAGTACTGCAGTACAATCCTTATATATATATATCACATTATCCTTATAACCATAATATAATCCTTGAGTCCAAAAGCACCAATACATTAATTATTCCACTTCAACTGTAGTAACAGCATAAGATTTTCCTTGATCCCTTGGCCTTTTCTGAGGTAAGTTTCTCTGACGCTTAGGACATTCATTTGCATAATGTCCCATTTCCCTACAATTGTAGAATTCAACATTGGTAGCCTCTTTCTTTCCCTTGCAATCACGGGCCTGGCGACCTTTTTCTCCACATTTATAACAAACACTCATTCCTTTTAGGCAAGTACCAGGGCGATTCTTCCCACAATTATTGCATAATGGAAAATCCTTCTTTCCCTTTTTACCTTTATCTGTCTCTTGTTCCACCATTCTCTTCTTCTCTTGCATTACTTTATTTTCATTAGATTTAGAGAATTCCTTTTCTGTCTTGATAGAACATGAGACAATATCTTCGTACGACGAGAAGGTTTTTGAGACTAATGCTCGATGGAGAAACGGTTTTAACCCATCAAAGAAACGATTGATCTTACTTCTTGGTTTACGTATATAATCTGGAGCATGCCTCGCTAACCTTGTAAAGTTAGCCTCATACTTTGCGACATTCTCATCCTCCTTCAGCCTCAGACTCAGAAATTTCCTTTCCATATCTGCTCTATTGTCACGAGGGAATTATTTTTCTATGAAAAGCTCTTTGAACTCTCTACATTACATAATTAATACTTCTTCATCTTCCTTTGTGTTTTGAATCAGCGACCACCATTGATCGGTATCTCCAGTAAGCCGGTAAACTTCCATGACAACCTTCTCCCTTTCGCTACTCCCCAAGGTGTGGAATATTTTCTCTAAGGTGTTTATCCATTGCTCAGATACTAATGGATTTTTACCCCCATTAAATGTTGGCAGTTGTTTCCTCATGAAACGATCTAACATTGATCCTCCACGTTGCGGATCAAGATGCTCCATACGAGTAAGGTTATTATTCATAACCTGATTGAGTTGTCCCAGTATGGTGATAAGGTGATCAGCACCAGTTGTATCTCCATCTCCACAATAATTATCTTGAACAGGAGGGAAATCCATACATGGTGTGAGTGCATTTATACGGTTTCCATTCCTCCCACTAGGAGCCATTTCTAAACAATGGCACAAACTAGATTAGTTTATGAATCCAAATACATAATTCCAGACTTGTAAAACACTTAACATAAATTGAAAAATTTATGGATATAATCCATAATCATAAAATTTTTTCTTTGAGGAAGTATATACTCATAAACCCTTTATAATTGTTTTCAAAGAAAATGAGAATTATCATAGGCATATCCCCCAGGAGTGTCGTTAGCAGGAGTGCAGCAAGGCCCGTTGTCGTGCACCCGTTCCCATTCGAGTCTAGCTCAAAGAGGTGTTTTCGGGTTTTACCCCTAGGTACATCTGTGCCAGAGCTGCCTCTACCTACTCGTATCCAGACAAGGATGTATTGCTCATAAAACTCACAAAATCTCTATAATACCAAAATTATAGGAAGTTCTTCTATACTAATCCACAAATTCTATATTTGGGATATGTGCTCTAATCAGAGTTTATCTAAATCTAGCTTCCAAGGTTATTACTAAACTGCATCTGATACCAACTGTAATGCCCCGACCACAGTTAGCTAGAGTCGGTGCATTATTACGTAACATTGGCATGATCACAAAGGACCATGCCTCGAAAGATTGATTAGTTTAGTAGCCTAGGAAACACTAGATACATTCCTAAGTCTTACATTACATCATAATGTAGACAAAACTAAAACAACATCTTGTCTTCAAATCCCCTCATACTATCCTGCAGGTCATTCATAATATACTTCTTCACATCCCGGAAAAATTAAAACATTGAAAGGGGTGAGATCAGATGCTCAGTAAGGATAAAAATATAGTTGAAGCTTTCATAAATAAACATAAACATTTATGGCAATGTATGACTAAAACAAAAGCCTTTTAAACTTGAACATCAACATAATATGGAAAAAGTAAAAAGAGATAATGACATTTACTTATTCACATGGATATTCTACTGGTCGAATAATCACATGCAATATCAATAACCACTTTCATAATGATGGAATGCATAATGTCAGACTCTCATAACCATGTAGCCAAGGCCTCGTGCCAAGACTACAAATAAGATTTTTTCAAGGCCTCATGCCAAGACACTAGTTTGTCTCATGAGACATGCTGATGCATGAAGGAGCTATAGTGGGCTCCACCCATCACTTATTAAGTCCAATTCATTCCTCATATAAATATGTTTAAACATATCATAAACCATAACATAATCGTATAATATAAAACATGCATAAAGGAAACATAAAATTTCCACATTTCAATCACAAGATATTAATACAACACATTGATATAATAAAAACATTATCAAACCCATTTTCAATACCAAAATAAAAGAAAATTAAATCTTGGTATTTATTTTTCATTTAACAAAAGTTATGGCTTGTTGAGGAAGCCGAAACTCAAATAATGGTCACGGCGGCGGAGAAGTCATTGTTGTCGCATACGTACGACAAGAAAAACATTCTTTTTTTTCATTTAGTAAAATGGTTCGTATAAAAATATTTCTTTTGAATAAACGTAAATGTCAAAGGGGTTTATACACCGTATAAATGAAATTTGTGTATAAAACAAAATATGCCTCAACGAACGGAGATTGAGATGATGTCCCTTACAAAGATCATTTTTTGAAAATACAATAGATATATTATGTGTATCCACTATAAGTACACATAAATAAAGTAAAAATACAATATAGGACATAATAATATCATGAAATAATTTGAAAGTAGGAGATTAACCCAAAGAATGGAAATCGGGTTAAGAAGTTCCCTTACCTCGTGTCCGACTTGACTCGATCGTTCTTTAATCTCCTGAATAATAAAATAGAGTTAATTTATATTTTCTTAAGAACCTTTTTCATGTTCATTATTCCTTTTATATCACTTATTACCATGTTATGAACATTATGTAATTATTTAAGATAATAACGGTCATTTTGTCGATCTTTGGTACTTGAGTCAAAAATAAACTTCTTATAATTACAAGTTGTTCATGTGGTGAAATATCCATTATACCCAGAATTATATTCATGATGTAAATATTATATATATAAAATATATCTATTATATACATGCATTTATAATATTACATAACATTTAAAGTTAAGAAATGAAATGCACCGTTTATGGAGACGGTAAGCCGTACGTACGCATGAACGCTACTTTCATTTCTATTTCGTATTTAATGGAATGAAATTATAATTATATAAAGGTATACTATAATTACAGTATAATATAATGTATAATACCATTTACTCCATCCTTTATACATCCCACATATGGAATTAACGATTCAAATCACTTTGAGGGGGTGGTAGTCCGCACTTCCTAAAATGAAATTATCGCGTTTACCCATAATGGAAATCATAAAGGTATGCCATAAATGAAAAATAAGGAAAAAAACATAATATATATCATATATAAAAATAGTTTCATCATAATGGACACTATGAGAGGTGGTAGGAGAAGATAGAACAATCATCGTTTCATGAGGCAGTAATTCACCACCCACAGAAACAGTATGTTCTTTAACAATTAGACGAAGGTGTGTGTAAGTTTAAATAAAATCCTTCTCATATAAACATACTATTATATTGAATATACTGGTGTTGTTACAAAAGAAAATAATAAAAATAGTTTAGGGGGTTGGAGAATCAAAATAAAACAAAACAACATTAGAGAAGACATTACCTTAAAATCGGGTAACTCTTTTTGATTGAGCCAAAGGCTTCCTTGGGAAGCATTCTTCCCAAAGTGAGGCCTCTAGGAGTAATAGAGGGAAGTTTAGAGAGTATTTGGGCAGAAGTTTTCCGAGCCAAATGGCTTTGAAGGTGTGAATAAGGTGGTAGTGGTGGGGGCCTTTTATAAGAGGAGAGGAGAGGCACTCTTGGAAAGATTGAAATGTTACATTATAATGAAATTATTTTCGGATTATAAAGGTCAAAAAATGATATATTGAGAGGATATGGTGACAAGGGTTATACATATTCTCATCCAATAGGTTTTTGACAAGTTTAATCCTTATATTGTTCATTATCGTTTCATTTTATTCAAATCGTTAATTAATGAGGCAATCTCTGCATCATCATTGTGTCATAAAAGATTTAATTTATTTAATGTCTAAAATTTTTAAAAAAAATTACCATGATGTAGTAAATATTTTTATCTTTCAAATGAATATTTATAGTAAAAATTTTAGCTTATATAACCCCATGTAATAATTATTTTAGTAAAACAACACATGTTTGTGACAATTTTATTTTTACATTAAATAAAAAGTTATTAATGTCATTTTCTTACCCAAGTGGCTCCATGGGGTCCCCAAGTGGACCCATGAATTGTCTTGGTCGGAAATGACTCATCCAATAAGGGTATGACAAGTGTAAAAGTAATTTTATATTTTTATAATATCATTTTTACCTTAAATTTCACTAATTACCTTTAATCACGATTAATTAAACTTAAAAGTTACAATTCACCAAAAAATTATTTTAATCCCATTCAACCAAATTTTACTTCCTAATGACAACCATGTATGTTGGATTTTTTAAAATCAAATCACAGAAGTAGAAATGTTTCATTTAAACGAAAAATCAGTTTTTTAGCTACCACTTAGTGGTTTCACTATTCATCAAAAATTCAAGTTTTTCAGAACAATGCCAAAATTTCACCCTTAGCTATAATTGATATTCCGAATTAAAAAATGATTTATATTTTAAAAAATTTAAAACATATAACTTTCATTAATTAATTTTATAATTAATTCCCACTGTCACAAAAAATAGCGTGTTTTTAGGAAACAATATATATCAAAAGATTGACAATTGTTTATGTCCAATTTCAAAGTGAAATTAATTCTAATGAACACCATCAGATAAAATGGTAAAAATATATTCTAATTATACTTTAAAACCACTCAATAGTACAATTTATCACTATAAATTATTTTTATTAATAAAAAAAATTATGTATTTTTCACAATTCACAAAAAATTTGAAGTTCTCATAAAAATACCAAAAATTCAACTTAGGATAATTTCGATATTCAGAATCCAAAAATGAAGTCTATTTTGAAATATAAAATATATATAATTTCAAAAAGTGGGTATTAATATTCATAATGGCTATTTTGATTGGTCGCGGTGTGTTAGAATCTCGAACTTGCGTACAATGCAAGCTATTGCATTATTGAAAGAGAAGTGTATCATGGAAGCTCGGGGTGTTACAGTTATGTTTTATTATTGGTTCGTAGGGTCTGTTTGGATTTAATAGTTCTTATTAGAGTGATTTAGGGTGTCTAAGGGTTTTTTAGGTTTTCTAAAGTTGTGTTTGGGTTTCTTAGGGTGGGTTAGGGTTTTTATGGTCATGTTTTGGATTCTAAGGGTGTGATATGGTTTCTAAGGGTTTCTAAGGTTGTGTTAGGGTTTCTATGGGTGTGTTGGGGTTTCTAAGGGTGTGCTAGGGTTTATAAGGGTGTGTTATGGTTTCTAAGGGTTTGTTAGGGTTTCCAAGGGTGTTTTAGTGTTTATTAGGTTTTCATAAGGTTTTGTTAGGATTTTTTGGGTTTTTAGGGTTATGTTAGGGCTTCTTATGGATTCTTAGGGGTTTTAGGGTTTTTTGGGTTTTTTTGTTCTTATTGGGGTTTCATAGTGCTTCTTGGGGTTTTTTAGGGATTGTTAGGGTTTTTAGGGTTTGTTATGTTGTTTAGGGTTTTTTGGGGGTTTGTTAGGGTTTTTTTGGGGTTTGTTAGGGGTTTTCATGGTTTTGAAGGGATTGTATTGTTTATGGGGTTATTCATGGTTTGTTAGGGTTATTTAGTTGTTCATGGTTTTCATATATGTGTATAGCTAGTCGCACGCTCCAATTAGATATGTGGTATAGGTGAAAAGGACACCCAGAGTCGATGTTATGGTCATTTGGAGGACTTAAGGACCTTTTGGGTCTTTAAGAACGTGATAAGGTGTTCTTATTGGTCACAAATGTGTATATCTAGTCGGAAGTTTTGATTTGATATATGGTAGAGGAAAAAAAGACTCCTAGATTAGAAGTTACGGCCTTTTGGAGGGTTTAAGAACCTTTTTGAGCCTTCAAGGATTTCAGAAGGTGTTTTATTGGTTATAGGAGTGTAGGTCTAGTCTCAAGCTTTGATTTTATATGTGGTAGAGGCCAAACGGACACCCATAGAAGAAGTTATCGCAAAACAGACAACATAAGCCAATATTTTGACCATCCAAAGGGATTATGGGTCTTTTAGGGGGTTGAAGAATGTGATAAAGGGTTTTAGTGGTTACCAGAGTGTGTATCTTTTCATAGTATTCGATTTGATATGTGGTAGATCCAAAATGAACACACGTAGCAGAATTTATTGTCGTTTTAAATTGAGCAACCCTCCTAGAACCTAAAAATATACGAAACCCACAACTCACTAAAATAGGCATATCTTCACCTTCAGGTGTCTGTTAGAGTGTTGTGACTAGTGAAATAGATGCTTGTGAGATGAGTGAGGACCATGTCTAATCTAAACTATGATAAGATCAATGAAATAAGAGATATATTAGTTATACCACTCCAAAAAAAGTCCATCTTCAAACGACCATAACTTTCACTCTAGTTGTCCATTTGAAAATATATTGAAAATAAATTATCAATTTTCATCATTGATATTAGATATATAAAAAATTGAAATGGTTGTGGAACCCATTCCCACTCAGGTTTACCCTTCCTAAATATCTTAGAAGAATCTTGTTACACACAGACCTCTCATGAACAACTCAAAGTTATGACTATTCCCAAGAGTGGGAAAACTATTTTAAAACCCAATCCATTGATTCCTAAACCATTAGAGTCTTCAAAATCATAGGAAAAAATGAATAACCAACATTAGAAACTGAAAAATCAGAGTTGGATAATGAGTGAATCGGTTAGGGAATATTGAAATTCAATGATAGGAACATGGGGAAATTGTTGATGGGTGTTAAAATCTGGAGAAAAGTTATTTTATATATTCAAAAGAGAGAAAATTGACATCTTGGAAAGATTTTCCTAAATATTATTGTATTATTTAAGGAAGAGTGTCAAGAAAATATAGGATATTCTAGATTTTAGATAAAGAAAAAACAACCCTTAAAGATAGATACATGTATCCCATCCAATGAATAGTGGGATTGATCTATTGACACTAAAATAATAGGTGGAAGATGGACTTGATGTGGCCATTAGATAAATAACCTCATTCTCACTTATAAATAGATTGATCTCAAAAAAAATTATAATATGCCATAATGGTTTTTTATTTGTTAATTGTTTTATATGGTGATGATGTTTAGACTACATTGGTGTGGTTGAGGAGACATCCCCCCATCAAAATCCATGGATTTAAACGAATTTTTATTTTCATTTCTCTAGGGTGATTTTCATGAAATCAGATTTTTTCCATATGAGTAGTAGATTATTATCCATGCGCCTTTAAATTTTACCATGGTTTTATCTATTAATTTGGTTTACACATAATAATACCAAAATATTCATTCATTTATAATATGATGTTGGGGAGTGAGGGGTGATAAAGGAGTGATTAAGCATTCTCAATTACCATGGGTAGGTGAAAGTAGTGTATCAAAAATAGTTTTTTTCACTACCAAACCTAACACACTAAAGAGAGAGTGAATGGATTGAGATCTTCGGCCATTCCAGGGCATTATTTAGGGGGCGAATTTATTTTATAAGATATTATTATATAATTAATGAGAGAATTATATAAGGGAACCCTTCATTATATTCATCATTTTAGACTTTTATTTTATTTCTTCCATCCAGTTGTGGTTCCAATCCTTCATTATTTTATTATTTTAAAATTAATAGTGTTATATTAGTGTAGGTGTGAGGATAATGAATTATTATATCCTTCAATGCACTTGTGGTTCCCTATCTCTTTTCACAATAAAATGCAGTATTTTTAATTATCTATTGTATTACATTTCCAGACTGGAGTTTCAAATTAGTGGTAATCACGTTTCGGTTCACTATATCTTTTCACCATAAAATGTCGTATTTTTAATTTTCTATTGTATTAAATTTCCATATTGGAGTTGAAAATTAGTGGCAATCATGTTTTGAGTTCTTAATCAGATATACCTATTGAATTAGAAATCTCTGGTGTTTTGCATGGTGCACTTTGATCACCCTTTTGGAATCATACTTTGTTTTAAGGACATTATTATTGAAGACTATCTGTTAATGACTATACGATAAAATGATTTAAATTTATGTTTCATATAATCATGATTAATTGAATCTGCATTTGATTAGCTTGGACTGAGGGCTGGACAATGCTTAGTTACTTTATTTTTAGGTTCGTCTGAGAGGAATATGAAGAATATTTGTTGATGAAGTGAAACACTTCTAATTATGGAGGAGCGGAAAAGTGGATGTTGCAACATGATTTTCTTTATGGAGTTTTGCTGTGATTTTTGGCTCATACGGTGACTCATTTTTTTTCATTATATGAAGTTTTATTATAAGTCATGTTTATATCCTATTTCAATTACTTGATGATGCATTCTGATTACACCTCATGTTTTCACTGTATCTTGAACCATAAATTTTTTTCCTGTGGTATGGGTTGGAAAACCAACTCATTCATTTTTTCACTATTGTAGTTCATTAATTTTGCATTGAATATTTATCTATTAGATATAGTGAGCATAAAATGTGTGTTGTGCATCCTGCGGTCTACGGTTTTCATTGCTGGCATCAAACGGGAAATTTAGGCTTCTGATTGTCTGCCTGTACAAGTTCATCTTTTTAATTTATATGTTGTTAAACCTAAAACAGGATTTATGGAAAATTATGAGTAATATATGATGAAAAAAAGGTGAAGAAGGAGAACTGAAACACCATTGAGGGTCCATGAGGTTAACATCTAATCTTCTACAGTGTTTGGAGAAACCTTTTTATGGTGATTCTTTCTTTCCAATTCTATGAAGCACATAAAAATATCAGTATCCTTTTTATGATTTCTTTACTGCTTTATATTGATTGGTTTTGTTGGTGATCAATTTTATTTGATCTTGTTTTATCATACTAATCATGATTTTTTATTTCGTGTTAATCAAAATTGTTATTTTAGTTTATGTTTAGCTTGTTAGGCTGCTATAATTTTTACTTGAATCTATTCCATGCAATGTCATGTTCATGTGAGTTTATATTTTTGAATCAATATGTATAGATTTCATTTTATTGTAATACATTTCAGGATTGGTATTATTCTAGTATTCATGATTATATATTCTATTTGCAGAATAATACGTGTGTTGAAATGTTGTTTTGAAACTTTTATGGGGGATGGTGCAAGATAGGGGAGCAGGGGGTGTTGCAGGAGGGGTTGGGGATGGTTGTGGGGGAGGGGACTGGTTTGGGGGGAGGGGGATAGTTTTGGGGGAGGCTAGTATAGGGGATGGGGTGGGGGTGGTGTAGGGGGGCTGGTGCAAGCTAGGGGGTTGGGGGGCTAGTGCAGGCTAGGGGGATGGGGGTGGTGTAGGGGGGGACTGGTTTTGGGGGGAATGTGCTGGTTTGGGGGGGAGGCTAATACAGGTGAAGGGTGGGGTGGTACAGGGGGTTAGGGGGGCTGGTGTAGGGGTGGGGGTTGGGGGGGATGGTGCATGCTATGCAAAGAACCAGCAACAAAACATCGCCCATGGTTATTCATGTGAGCATATATTGTCACGACCCGTCCTCGGGGCTCGTGCCGTTACTAACCCCAAGCCCGCCTTCCATAGGTCAGGGGCTGGCGACTAGAACCAAGGAGTAAATACCGACAAAAAAGGGGGAAGGAATTTCCTTTGTAATGTAAACAAACACCACAGAGTAAGCAATCAGATGTAAACACTTAGTAAAACTAGGTACAATAGTAAGTGCAGAAAAATAAGTGGGCCAGAATAAAAACCCAAACTGAAAGTAAAGTAAAACTGGAATGAAAGTACAGTAACTGAAAGTAAAGAAGCAACGTCGAGCCGTCCACTGGTAGTCCCACCTGAAGGGTGGGTACAGATAGCCACCTCAGCTCCTTAGGTCCAGCCGTCCGCTCCGTGTACGTCCCGCCTAGTGGTCCACCTTCAGGTACCGACTACTCCACTAGCCTCAACCACGATCAGTGCTATCCGTCGTCTGCATCCAACATAACATAGTGCGGGAATAGCCTGTGTAGGGGTGAGCATAAGATACTCAATAGGGACCCCGAGACCCCCGAAGGTATCCCAGAATCCACAAAGGATAATCCACAAAATAAAGATACAATCACGAAGTAACAACCAACACTACTTAGGTATATTCCCATACATATACCTAAGCCATCAATCCCAGTTCGGCTCCAACATCCGAGCCTAAGTTCGATCACGTCCACGTAGGATAGCACAACCAATCCACACAGGATAACACAACCCAAATGCACAAGTCAATCATATCAAAGATAAAGATTGAAAGTCAAGACTCGCCTCAAACCAAGATTTAATCATGATGTCGAAACCATAGCTGCTGGGGAAACTCCTCCTCTATGGAGTACAGTGAGCCTGCCGCTACAACCAAGCGCTTCCCATTAACCTTGGACTCCTGTAGTATTCCACCTATCGAGTACTGTGGGCCTGCTGCTACAACCAAGCGCTTCCCACCATGGGTCTGCCGCTACAACCAAGCGCTCCCCATCATAGCCTCCAGAGGTACTTCTTCTGTTGAGTACCGCGGGTCTGCCGCTACAACCAAGTGCTCCTCCGCCGTGGGTCTGCCGCTACAACCAAGTGCTCCCCCTCATAGCCTCCAGAGGTACTCCTTCTATTGACTACCGCGGGTCTGCCGCTACAACCAAGCGCTCCTCCGCCGTGGGTCTGCCGCTACAACCAAGCGCTCCCCCTCATAGCCTCCAGAGTTACTCCTACTATTGAGTACCGCGGGTCTGCCACTACAACCAAGCGCTCCCCCGCCGTGGGTCTGCCACTACAACCAAGCGCTCCCCACTGGGCTATCCAAAACACACCGAGTCGATCGATATGCAGTCGTCAAGTCTCAGCCAGCTCTAGGGTTTCATAAAGATTGAATTTATCATAGTCGTCACCATCAAACCCACTCAGGTTTCCTGTACTGTTTTTTCCTTCATCGAACCCATGGAGGATTCCAGTACGGAAGTCATCATCGTCGCAGACGCAGCCAGCACTAGGGTTCCCGCACACAACATGCTCATTCCGGGAGGGTCTACTCCACGAGCCAAGGGGGGTCGATACATCAACTAACACGTAGTACAGAGTTGATGTATCCCAAAGTTCCATCTAGTCAAAAGGAACACAACGCGACAGACGGCGCGTCAATCGGACGCCCGGTCTGAGAGTTATTGGCCTTTTCATTCCAGGGGCCCGGTTGGTTTTTTAGTCAAAACCAACCTAACTGCACTCCAACTGCATCCAAACCTTGAGTGGAGTAAGGAAAAAGGTCCATCTCACTAAGAGGAATCCAACAATGTCGACGGCACGTCAATCGGACGTCCGGAGCTCAAGTTATAAGCGTTTCTGCTCCGAGGGCCCGGTTGGTTTCGTGTTCGAACCAACCTGGACATACACAAAGTTCTCTGAAACCTTGAGTTTAATATACCGAAACGACCGTCTCGATCCAAGGATCTCTATGAAAGTAACGGTGCATCGATCGGAGGTCCGTAGCCCAAGATATGGGCAAATGAAAGGAAGTGGTCTAAAAAGGGGGGGTCTGGGCCCGGACCGACCCTGCCCAACCCCCCCTGGGTTGGCCCAAACCAGGTCTCTCCAAACTGGGTCCAGGTCTGGCCCAATATGGCGTGGCCCGGCACAGTTGGCGTGGCCGGAACCTGTCGGCGCGGCCCATCCCGGTGCGGCCTGTCCGGCCTGGGCGGCTCGCCGCTGGCCGAGCGGCCGTGCAAAGGGGGCGCTGCCCCCTTGATTGGAGTCGCGGACCCCACGAGGGGGGCTCTCCTTGCCAGCGGACACGGCCAGACACCGCGTCGCCCATGGTCTCGTGCGGCCACAGGACCAGCCGCCTGCCGCCGCGGCTTCAGCCGCAACGGCCCTTCCTGGCGGCCGGCCGGTGTCGGCGGGGCGCACCGGCGGGGTCTTCTGCGGACCACCGGACGCTCTCTGGTGGTCCGTTTTGCCTTCCGTCTTCGCCAGCAGTCCTCCTGGGACCGGCTCCTCACTGTGAAGACCTGAAAATTCCCTTGAGGCCTACTTCATCACCACCCGTCGATCCGCACACCAAGAACAAAGAAACAATGGGTTCAGACTTGCTCGTTTGTCCGCACCCACCGCGTTAGCGGTTTAAACGACTTCCGAAAATTAAACACATGTCAAGAATATAATTCACATAGATTTAATTGAACCAAAAACACCTACCTCATGCGGTTGATGATCAAAGATTGTCGCGGGAGAAGGAACATTGCAGAAGAAGCATCGCGGAAGGAGGATCGTCGGCGTCGCGGTACACGGCGTCGCGTCGTCAATCTTTGAGGTTTCGGCATTCTTCGTCACCCTTCGTCAGAGGCCGGAGTTCTTCGTCGGGGACGGTGTGTTCTTCATGTTCTTCGTTTTCTTCAGCGAAGAAGGTGAAGATTCAAGGCTTTGAGAAAAACATCTCAATTCCTCCCGCACAACCAAAGCCACCCCAATAAAATATGGCGTAGCCTTATTTTATTTCTCACGCCAACTGTTTTTTTAAGTCAAAAACAGATAATTAAATTAGTTTATTTAATTGAATAGTTTTAACCTCCCAATTAAAGAGGCGTCTAATAATTAATTAAACGTGGGGGTTGAATTTCATGTAATGGGGGTGCGAGTGCGTTACCTAATTAAAATAGGGGGTTTTGAGGAAGTTGAATAGGTGGGGATCGTGTGGGCCCCACCCCACAAATATCCTACCTAGTGGAGTAGGATATAATAGGTCTCATTCCAACCACTTATCTTAGGTTAAACTACTTTAAATAAAATAAAATTGGTTGCACCATTTTATTTTATCTTTTTACTTAACCCAAAATTTTATGAACCACACCTGAGAAAACGCAACTCCAGAAAAGGTGTTTCTAAGCAATTATCGGCACTGCGATTCAATCAGTGCCCTCAGAATTCGATTCTGAGCACCGGTTCAAAATTTAGGAAAACCGGCTCGTTCGTTTACTGAACGTACCTGAGCTAAACATCAGAAATTGATTTCAGGCACACCGGGCCTCAGAATCAGGTGCGGTCAGAAACTGCGTACTCGTAAAATTCTAAATAAAATTAAGCAAAAAATTTCCGTTGAAATTTACGGGTCTTTACATATATATAAGGATCCTCTTGTGTGTGGCTTGACACCTTTGAGATAGAGTACCTCTACCAGCCTCTTTAATTCAAAAATTATTCAAATTGAATTTAGCTACCATCTTGATTCCTTATTTGTTATATTAAATTGCAATTCTTGATCAAGTGTTAGTTAAAATAATTGTTTTGTTTTATAAATAAGTCGATCTTTTGTAATGAAACCCCTCCAATGGAGGTGCACTGTCTGCAAAAACTCACAGAAGTAGTTTATTCTTATATAGCTTGTTTGAAGTTATTGCATTTACGTTTTTTCATTATAATCCTTACTCCTCTCATTTGAGACACCACAAGCATCTCCCATGATTTTTTTGAGTCGCAGGGGGGGATGGTGCAGGCTAGGGGGGCTAGGGGTTGGGGGTGCAGGGGGGTGTAGGGGGGTTTGTGCAGGCTAGGGGGTTGGCTGGCGGGGGTAGGGGCAGGGGGAAGGGGCTAGGGGCTGGGGGCTGGGGGCAGGGGGTAGGGGATAGGGGGCAGGGGGCAGGGGGGAGGGCGGAGGGGGGCTACACCAATCCAAAATTATTCTTAAGATTTCAATATTTGGGGTTTAACCTCTATCCTTATTGATTTTTTGATTCAAGGATTTATATTCTATGAATTTTAGTTTTGGAAGTTATGGATTCGAGTTTAGGGTTTTATGTTTTAGAATTTTAGGGTTTGGGGTTTTATGATTTATTGTTTCAGGGTTTATATGAATTTTGAATCCATGAAATTCATTTCTATCAAAATAGGTTGAGCTCACTTGAAGCCTATGAAACAGGTGCATGAGTGACATTAAATGACCAAACAACCTTTTTCACTATCATTCACACCTGCCTTTTTTTAATGTTTTGGTTATTTTTTTTATTTTCAATATTATTTTTTATATATACCAAAATCATTTTTTAAAACTCAGTTATTTTCAATTTGGTTTTCCACTTTTCCATGTCACACCTCTTTCCCTTCCATTTAAATCACTTCCAATATTCTGAATGAGGCATTAGTTTATATTACCATGTACGTGCATATGCAATTCACTTGTTTTATTCTTTTATTATTATTATTATTATTATTATTATCATCATTATCATTATTATTATCATTATCACATGCAAATGAACATGCATGTGCATTGTTATTTATTATTTATTACCATGCACGTGCATGAGTTATTATTATTATTATTATTATTATTACAATTAGTTTTATTAATATTATCATCAAATGTAAATGCCCGTGCACATGCATGTGAGTTCTTATTTATTATTAATTATTTATTATTTACTACTATGAACGCGCACATGAAATGCACTTGCGTTATTCTATTATTATTAATATTATAATAATAATTATTATTATTATTATTTTTGTTGTTATTGTTGTTTCTATCATCAAATACAAATGCACATGCATGTGTGTTGTTATTTATTATTTATTACCATGCACGTGCATGCATCATTATCATTATCATTACATGTAAATGCACATGCACGTGGATTATTATATATTATTTATTATCATGCACATGAAAATACAATGCACTTGTGTTATTCAATTATCACATGTGTTATTATTATTTATTCTAATGCATGTGCACACGGAATGCACGTGTGTTATTCTATTATCACATCTGTTGTTACTTATAATTTATTATCATTCACATGAAAATGCACATTCATGTGGACTTGGTTATAATTTATTGTTTATTACCATGCACATGCACATGCACTTGTATGTGCGTAATTATTTATTATCATTCACATGCACATGCACATACACATGTAATTCACATAATTATTATTTATTATTTATTATTTATTATCATTCACATGAAAATGTGCAGGCATGTGAACATGCACGTGCGTTATGATTTATTATTTAAACAATGCACATTCATATGCACATGCACACGCGTTATTACTACTATTATTATTTGTGGTATTTTTGGGTTTACAATAATTTTTTAGAATTTTTATGTGTTATTAACATTTATAATGGTTTGTTAGGGTTTTAGGGTTTTTTAATGGTATATTAGTGTTTTTTAGGGTTTGGTGGGGGTTATAAAGATTTTATTAGGGTTTATTATGGTGTGTTAAGGTTTATAGGGTTTATTAGGTATTTTTAAGGTTTTATTAGTATTGAGTTGGGTTTATTAGGGTATATTATGGTATATTACAGTATATTTGTGTAAGTTTAGGATTTATTCGGGTTTATTATGGTTCATTATGTTTTATTAATTTTTAAGAGGGTATATTAGGGTTTTTAGTGTTTAGTAGTGTTTTTTCGGCTTTATTAGCACTTTTAAGCTTTTTAGGTTTTATTAGCATTTATTAAGGGTTTAGGGCTTTTTAATGGTATATTTGTAATTTTTTAGTGTTTAGTTGGGTTTATTAGGCTTTATTAGTTTGTGTTAAGGTTTATTAGGGTTGAGTAGGTATTTTTAGGGTTTTATTAGGGTTGAGTCGGTATCTTTAAGGTTTTATTAGGGTTTATTAGGGTTGAGTACGGTTTATTTGGGTTTGTTAGGGATTTTTAGGGTTTACTAGGGTTTGTTAGAGTTTTTATTAGGGTATATGAGTGTTTTATAGTTTTTGTTAATTTATATGAGGGGTTGTTATATCTTTTTAGGTTTTTTAGTTTTTGTTATTATGAGTGTTTTCATAATGCGTTTTTCGGGCTTATTAGGTTGTATTATCATTTATTATGGTTTATTAGGTATTTTTGGGGGTTTTATTAGGGTTGATTAGAGTTTCTTAGGGTTTTTACAGATTATAAGTTGTATTTAGGGATTATTAGAGTTTATTAGGGGTTTGTTAGGGTTTAATTTTTTATATTATGGTATATTAGGGTTTAATATTTTTGAGTGTTTTAATGCATCCCTAGGGTTTTGTAGCATTTTTTACGGGTTGTGTAGCATTGTTTGAGTTTATGAATCATTTTTAGTGTTTATGTAGTGTTTTTAGGGTTTAGTTAGCAGTTTTTGATTTTATGTATCATTTTTAGGGTTTATGTAACATTTTCAGGGGCTATGTAGCATGTTTAGGACTTAGGTTTTGTGTAGCATTTTTTAGGCTTTATGTTGAATTTTCTGGGTTTATACAGCATTTTTAGGAGTGATGTAGCGTTTATGTTGCATTTTTTTGTGTTAATGTAACGTTTTTAGGGTTCATGTAGTGTTTTTAGGGTTTATAGTGTGTTTTTAGGTTTCATGTAGAGTTTTTAATGTTTATGTTACGTTTTTAGGGTTTATATTGTGTTTTTAGGGTTTATGTTACAGTTCTAGGTTTTATGTAGTGATTTTAATGTTTAGGTTGTGTTTTTTGGGTTTATGTTGCGTTTTTGGGATTATGTGGAGTTTTTAGGGGTTTTGTGGCATTTTTAAGGGATTATGTAATGTGTTTAGTGTTTATGTATCTATTTGAAGCCTTTTTAGGGTTTAAATGGTTGCTTATGGTTTGTAGTTTTTTAAGGGGTTTTAAGGGTTGTTAACGGGTGTTTGTGGGTGTTTATGGTATCTGATGGGTTTTTAATGGTTTTTGGGGGGTTTATGGTAAAGAAGGTGTGGGACCAAGCAGAAGGCTTGATCTCTCAACTAAATAAAAGAAAAATAAAGTTCATGGAATTACAAGGGGGACCTATGCAACCGGGTATGGGTAGAACCCATCATGTCCGAATCCACAATTGACGCACAAAAAGAGGGAGCAACAAAAGACCACCATGAGTAGTGTTCTTCAATAGCCTTCTTGGAAAGCACATCAGCTACCATATTAACCTCCCTGTATGCATGGGTGATCTTAAGAACCATATTTTTGAATAAACTAATGCAATCAATCCATTGGGGTAGAAGCCGCCATGGATCCTTATTTGAATTTTGACAAAAGGCCTGAACCGCAAGCATGGAGTCAGAGTCAATCCAGATTTGCTTCCAACCAAATTGATTTGCAAACCGCACCGCCTTGATGGTATCCCAAAGCTCTACTTCATAAGCACATCCAATTCTGATGAAGTGATAAAAATTTCCCTTGACGAAACCTCTATAAGTACGGAAGACGCCACCACAGCCAGAAGGCCCTAGAGAGCCTACTGCCACAACATCAACATTGACTTTGATCCAAGACGAGATAGGTGGAATCCATCAGATTGAATTCACCACCAAGGGTTTTTTGAACCTACCAGAGACACCAAGAGTGCGGAGAGCGATGAGGTCCATAAAGCAATTGTTCATCGCTCCTGTTTGAATGCCCCCGGCCATCCGGACAGTATAATGCATGGCAAGAATACCCTCATGAAGGGAGCTTGACTTATTCCGGAACATAGAAGAGTTTCTGGCAGCCCATAGAAAAGCCACAATGGCTGCCGAAGCAGCAAGGAGAAGATTGTAGATTTGCTCTCTATACCTCGATTCTGTGATGAGAGACATCATCTGAGCAAAGGTTCTATCCAGGGGCAATTGAAGACCAAATACATCCTGCAAGTACATCCGCAGACCATGAGAATGCTTGTATTAAACAAAAAGATGCTGCACATTTTCAGCATCCTGCGTGCATATACAGTAGGCCGAAGCAAGATGCAACCCAACTTTTTGAAGTTGGCCATGCATGGGCAGTCGATTCCTCCATATCCACTAGAAGAGAAGAAAATTTCTAGGAGGAATAAAATGGCATTTGTATCTCATGAGCCATGAGGGGGATCTATCCCTTGCCGGAATTTGTTATTGTAAAAGTCCTTTACCGTAAGCAGGCCAATCAAGTTCGGTTTCCAGATAATTGTGTCATAATCCATGTAACTGTAGAGTTGAATCTCAGAAATGATATGGGTAGGTAAGGTCCCAGCCAGCTCCGGTAGTCTGGTGTTGAGTTCATTAATGGACATATGTTGCAAACCATGCAGAACCTTCATAGATTCATGCAACCGACTCTTGAGCCAAGGGGTGAACCAACAATTCAAGTTGGATTGCCTCGAGACAGCCCAAGTAGATTGAGTGATAATGTCCTTATACCAGTATTTAACCGTTTTCCAGACAGAGGAGAGCATGTACCAAGTATAACCATTGCACAGTTTCCCAGTAAAGCGTTCTTTGAGAAAGTCCAAATCACCCTCTCTGTGTGTGAAAAGATTCCAAGTGAATTTGGCCAACAGGGAATCATTGAAGATCCTGAGATCCTTAATGCCTAGCCCCCCCATTTCAAGTGGTTTGATGCATTCCTTCCAGGAAACAGTGATCAATTTCCTTTCATTAATACAACCTGTCCATGCAAAGTTCCGGATCTTGGCTTGAAGGGATTTAATTAGGCTGACTGGCCACTTATAGATGGAGAAGGTATGAGCAAACATTGAGGTGACAATAGAATTGATATGACATGCCCTGCCTGCTTGTGAGAGGGTCTTGCCCTTCCATTTGGCAAGCTGATGAGTGATGTTAACAGAGATGCTTTCAAGATGACAATGTTTAACCTTCCCCCAAAATAAGGGAACACCAAGATATTTGAAAGGCAAGGATCCTTTTTTGACATAAAGGCATCTGACAATCTTGGTCTGTCTCGTAGTAGAGCTCCCTTTCCCAAACACAATAGATGATTTACTCTAGCTAATGGCCTGTCCAGCAAAAGCCTCATAATGAGCGAAAATTTTCCGGATAGAAGATATGGTCGGCATATTAGCCTGCCCATAGAGGAGAATATCATCAGCATAAAGTAGATATTAAGGCACAAATAAATCTCTCCCGTCTTTAATAAGGCTGTAGTATCCAGCCAACATAGAATTAGTAACAAGGTGGACTAGGTAGTCCTCAGCAAGTGCAAAGAGAATTCTGGAAAGAGGATCACCCTGTCTGACCCCCCGGGAACACTGAAAGAATCCTTTTGGAGCTCCATTAATCAAAACAGAAATTCTAGCACTATTCAAGATGGTGGAAATCATGAAAATACATTTGTCTGAGAAACCATGCATGCCAAGAATCTTGAACATTAAATCCCACTTAATAGTATCAAAGGCTTTGGATATATCCAGTTTTAAGGCAAAGGACCCAAACTTCGATGCCCTACTCATGGCATTAACTCCTTCAGAGGCCGTGTATAAGCAGTTCTGAATACTTTTTCCAGGATCAAAACCAAATTGGTTAGGTGAAATCATGTTGCCAACAATCTTCCCTAATCGGATAATAATGATTTTGCTAATAATCTTGGGTATAGTGTTCCCAATGGAAATTGGCCAAAAGTCACCTATCTCAATTGCAGCTTCCTTTTTAGGAAGTAGGGAAATAAAATTGGAGTTGACTCCATGAGGGATTAACCCCAAGAGAAAGAATTCCCTAATATCTTTAGTGATTTTCGCATGAAAGATGTCCCAATAAAAGGTGAAGAATTTGTTGGTGAATCCATCCCGGTCGGGAGCACTATCTGAGTTGAGAGAAAAGAGGGCATATCTGACTTCATCCTCAAGAGGTGGAGAAGTAAGATCATTATTCTGTGAATCATTAACACATTTATCAATGAACGCATCAAGCGGGGAAGCAGAGGGAATGCCATCATCATTATGAAGCACTTTGAAGTGATCAAAAACAGCATCAGAGAGATCTTTCTCATCAACAATGGTATGACCATTGATACAGATCTGATTTGGTCCTTTATGGGCTTTTTTCTCCCATTGCAAGCGATGTAAAAACTTTGAATTTCTATCACCATCTTTAAGACATCGGACATTGAATTGATATTTTACCAGACTCTCCTTGAGTGCCAAGAGGTCATCAAGCCTTTTATGAAACACAATCTCTTAACTGGTAGTAATGTTCCCTTGTTGATTATTCTATTGGAAAGACATCAGCTGATATTCTGCATCACTAATGTCATCATCAAGCCTCGATAAGGAGTTCCTACTCCAGACTTTTAGGAGGCTTTTGATCTTGTGAAGCTTGGAGGCAACCACAAAGTGAGGACTCCCATGAAAAGCAGTGTTCCATCCATCAAGAACGACTTCTCTGCAACCTGGGATTAAGATCCAGGCATTATTAAATTTGAATGGTAGAGGATAGGTCCTCGTACTTTCCTCCTGAATGTTTACCATAAGAGGATTATGATCAGAATTGAATTTCGGAAGAGAAAATCCTCAGATAACAGCTGGGGAGCTGCTGTCATTTATTTGCATAAAGCACCTATCAATTTTATTATCCTGCCTACCATTGACAGTAAACCTTCCCCAAGTAAATTTGGAACCTGCAATAGGAACTTCAGTGAGGTTGCATTGGTCCACACAACATTGAAAATCATTTACAGCAGCACAGGAGAAGTGTGGTCCAATCTTTTCATCTGGACAAAGGATAGCATTGAAGTCACCGGTTATAACCCAGTTGTGATCCATATTCTCACTTAGAATAGATAAACCATTCCAAATTTCTCTTCTTCTGGTGTAGTAGCAAGAGGCATAGACAAAAGAGAAGGTAAAAGAGATATCCTGCAGCTTGGTGCAGACCGAGATTAGCTGATTGTGAATCTCAAAAGAGGATATTTGCAGAACATTGTGTTAGAAAACCCATAAGGTTTCAAGAGAATCCACACCTCTTTTGTGAGTAATAAGAGAGTATCCAAGGGAACACCAGTTGAAAGGGGTTGTTAGGGTTTTTAATGTGTTTTGGGATATTTAATGTTTTTTGAGTGTTTTTTGGGGTTTTTGGGGTTTTAGGAGTTTTTGCATTTTTTGAGGTTATTTAGGGTTTTATTGGTTTGTTTTCAGGTTTTTTGGTTTTTTCGTGCTTTTAGGGGTTTTAGTGTTTTTAAGGGGTTTAGTGTTTTTAAGGGGTTTTTTATGGTTTTTAGTATTTTTTAGGGTTTTTAGGGTTTTTTTGGGGTTTTTTGGGTTTTTTTGGGTCTTTAGGGTTTTTAGGGTTTTGTCAGGTTTTTTTGGGTTTGTTAGAGATTTTTTGTGAATATTAGCATTTTGAATGGTTTAATAGCATTTTTGTTGTATATTTGGGTTTTTAGGTATTTTGTAGCTTTTAATGGGGTCTAATAGAGGTTTTAGGGTTTATTATGATTTATTAGTGTTTATTTGGGTTTAGTAGTGGGATTTAGGGTTTATTAGGTTTTATTGTGGTTTATTATTTATTGGTAGGGTTTGTTACAATTTATTAGTGCTCATTAGAGAGATTTAGGGTCTCTATGGGTTTGTTTGGGTTTCTAAGGGTGTGTAAGTGTTTCTAAGGGTGGTTTAGGGTTTTTATGGGCGGTTTAGGGTTTCTAAGGTTGTGCTGTGGTTTCTATGGGTTTCTAAGGTGGTGTTATAATTTCTATGGGTGTGTTGGGGTTTCTAAGGGTGTTCTATGGTTTCTATGGGTGTGTTATGGTTTCTAAGGGTATGTTAGGGTTTCTAATGTGTTTTAGTGTTTCTTTGGTTTTCTTAGGGTTTTCATAGGGTTTTAGGGTTTTGTTAGGGTTTTTTATGTTTTGTTAGGGTTTTTTTGGGTTTCTTCGGGTTTTTCTGGGTTTATTTTGGTTTCATAGTGCTTCTTGGGGTTTGTTAGGGCTTGTTAGGGTTTGTTAGGTTTTTTAGGGTTTGTTATGTTTTTAGGGTTTTTTGGGGTTTGTTAGGATTTGTTAGGGTTTGTTAGGGTTTGGTAGTGTTTGTTAGGGTTTGTTAGGGTATTTAGGGGTTTTCTAGGTCTTTAAATGTTTTTAGTTTTTATGGCGTTTTTCAGGGTTTGTTAAGGTTATTTAGTTGTTCATGGTTGTCACAGATGTGTAGATCTAGTCGCAAGTCTCAATTTGATATGTGGTAGAGGTGAAACGGACAACCAGAGAAGAAGTTATGGTCATTTGGAGGACTTAAGAATATTTTGGGACTTTAAGAACAAGATAAGGTGTTCCTATTTGTCACAGATGTGTAGATCTAGTCGAAATCTTCGATTTGATATATGGTAGAGCCAAAATGGACTCCTAGAGTGGAAGTTATGGTCTTTTGGAGGGTTTAAGTGCATTTTGGGACATCAAAGATGTGAGAAGGTGCTTCAGTGGTTATAGGAGTGTACGTCTAGTCGCAAGATTCTATTTGATATGTGGTAGAGGCAAAACAGACACCCATAAAAGAATTTATTGCAAAACGGACACCAAAAGCCAATCTTTTGACCGTCCAAAGGGATTTTAGTTCTTTTTGGGGGTTGAAGAATGTCATAAAGGGTTCCAGTGGTTACCATAGTTTTTATATTTTCCCAATATTTGATTTGATATGTGGTAGAGCCATAATGAACACACATAGAAGTAGTTATTATCGTTTTAAATTGAGCAACTCTCCTAGCACCTAAAAACCTAAGAAACCCGCAACTCACTAAAATAGTCATAACTTCTCCTTAGGGAGTCCGTTTGAGCATTGTGACTAGTAAAATCGAAGTTCATGAGATTAGTGAGGACCAATTTTATTAGAAACTATGAGAAGATCAATGAAATATAACATATATTAGTTATACCACTCCAAAAAAAGTCCAACTTCAAACGGACTTAACTTTCTCTTCGGTTGTCCGTTTGAGCTCTACCACATATCAAATCAAATGTAGCGAAGAGATCTATGAAAAAAGATGACTTGAAAACAGTTCAAATTTTGTTTGAGACCCTAAAAACCCAAAAAACCATCAAAAGGCCTCCCAAACTCCATTTACATGTACGGATCCCTTTAATTTTTTTAAAATGGTCATAAATTCTAATATGTGTGCCGGTTCGGCATCCGACACCTATTTTTATTGTAGTTCGTTCCATGAGATTCAGTTTGACTATTCATGGAGTGGAAATGGACACCCGAAGAAGAATTTATACCTTTTTCAATGACTCTGTGATTTTTTAGGTTTTCTGAGACCCCATTTCTAGCATTTTTGTCATGTCTACTATTTTTTCAAACAACTATAACTCATTATTACTTTTATTATTATTATCATCATCATCTCATCCACATGAACATGCACATGCATGTGCATTATTATTATATTTTGATTACCATGCATGTGCACATGCAATGCACACATGTTATTTTATTATCACATGCATTGATATTATTATTGTTGTTATTATTATTGTGGTTATTATGATTGTTGTGGTTGTTGTTAATATTGTTATTATCATCACATGCGAATGCATATGCGAAAGCACATTCAATAAAATTCAATGCACATGTGTTATTCTATTATCACATGCGTTGTTGTTGTTGTTGTTGTTATTATTATTATTATTATTAAGATCATCATCATCACATGAAAATGCAATGCACAGGCGTTATTATTTATTACCAAGCACGTGCACATGTAATGCACATGCAATATTCTGTTATCACATGCATTGGTACTACTACAATTATCACCACCACTACTACTACTATTACCACTACTATTATTATTACTATCATCACATGCAAATGTAGATGCATGTGCGTTATTATTTATTATTTATTACCATGCATGTGCATATACAATGCACTTGTATTATTTTATTATTATTGTTGTTATTGTCACAATTTATTATTATTATTATCATCATCATTATCATTATTATTATCATTATCACATGAAAATACACATGCATGTGTGTTGTTATTTATTATTTATTACCATGCACGTGCATGCGTTATTATAATTATTATTACAATTAGTATTATTAATATTATCATCAAATGTAAATGCATATGAACATGCATGTTCGTTCTTATTTATTATTTACTACTATGCACGTGCACATGAAATGCACTTGCATTATTCTATTATTATTATTCTTGTTGTTGTTGTTTGTATCATCAAATACAAATGCACATGCACTTGCGTTGTTATTTATTATTTATTACCATGCACGTGCATGCATCATTATCATTATCATTACATGTAAATTCCCATGCACGTGCGTTATTATATATTATTTATTATCATGAACATGCAAATGTAATGCACTTGCGTTATTATATAATCACACGTGTTATTATTATTTATTCTCATGCACATGCACCCACAACGCTCGTGCATTATTCTATTATCACATGTGTTATTATTTATTATTTATTATCATTCACATGAAAATGCACATTCATGTCGACTTGGTTATTATTTATTGTTTATTACCATGCACATTCACTTGCACATGCACATGCACATGGAAATGCAGATGCACGTGCGTTATTCTATTATCACATGCATTGGTACTACTACTGTTATCACTACTACTACTACTACTGTTATTATAATTATCTTCACATGCAAATGCAGATTCACAAGCGTTATTATTTATTATTTATTACCATTCAAATGCATATGCAATGCAATTGTATTATTATTTTAATATTATTATTATTATCACAGTTTTTATTATTATTATCATTATTATTATTATTATTATTATTATCAGTATTATTATTATTATCATTATCACATGCAAATCAACACGCATATGCGTTGTTATTTATTATTTATTACCATTCACGTACGTGAATTATTATTATTATTATTATTATTACAATTATTATTATTAATATTATTTTCAAATGTAAATGAACATGGACATGCACGTGTGTTCTTATTTACTATTATTTATTTATTATTTACTTTTATGCACGTTCACATGCAATGCACCTGCGTTATTCAATTATTATTATTATTATTATTATTATTATTATTGTTTGTAGCATCAAATAAAAATGCACATGCATGTGCGTTGTTATATATTATTCATTACCATGCACATACATGCGTCATTATCATAATCATTACATATAAAAGCACATACACATGTGTTATTATATATTATTTATTACCATGCCCATGAAATTGCAATGCACTTGCGTTATTCAATTATAACATGTGTTATTATTATTTATTCTCCTGCACGTGCACATGCAATGCACTTGCGTTATTCTATTATCACATGTGTTAATATTTATTAGTTATTATCATTCACATAAAAATGCACATTCCTATGGACTTTGTTGTTATTTATTGTTTATTACCATGCACATGCACATGAACTTGGATGTGCGTTATTATTTATTTTTTATTATCATTCACATGAACATGCACATACACATGCAATTCACATGCGTTATAATTTATAATTTATTATTTATTATCATTCACATGCAAATGCGCATGCACATGAACATGCATGTGCGTTATGATTTATTATTTAAACCATGCACATGTATATGCACATGCAAGTGCATTATTACTACCATTATTATTAGAGGTATTTTTAGTGTTTACTATCATTTTTAAGGATTTTTAGGTGTTATTAACATTTTTTATTGTTTGTTAGAGTTTTAGGGTTTTTAATGGTATATTAGCATTTTTTAGGGTTTGGGGGGGGGGGGTTATTAGGATTTTATTGTGGTTTATTATGGCGTGTAAAGGTTTATTAGGGTTTATTAGGTATTTTTAGGGTTTTATTAGGATTCAGTTAAGTTTATTATGGTATATTATGGTATATTTGGGTATGTTTAGGATTTATTAGGAGTTATTATCGTTCATTATGGTTAATTAATTTTTAAGAGTGTATATTAGGGTTTTTAGGCTTTAGTGGTGTTTATTAGGGTTTATTAGTGCTTTTTAGATTTATTAGGTTTTATTATCATTTATTAGGGGTTTTATGGCTTTTTAATGGTATATTTGGGTTATTTAGGGTTTAGTAGGATTTATTATTTTTTTATTAGTGTGTTAAGGTTTGTTAGGGTTGAGTAGGTATTTTTAGGGATTTATTAGGGTTGAGTAGGTATCTTTAGGGTTTTATTAGGGTTTATTAGGGTTGAGTAGTGTTTATTATGGTGTGTTGGGGATTTTTATGGTTTAGTAGGGTTTGTTAGTGTTTTTATTAGGGTATGTGTGTGTTTTTTTGTTTTTGTTAATATATATGAGGGGTTTTTAGGACTTTTTAGGTTTTATTAGCGTGCGTTTTAGTGTTTTTGAGCAATTTTTATGGTTTATTAGGTTTTATTAGAATTTATAATGGTTTATTAGGGTTTCTAGGGCATTTTAATGGTTTGTTTGCATTTCTTTTTTGTTTATTGGTGTTTAGTTGGGTTTTGTTATCGTGTGTCAAGGTTTATTAGGGTTGAGAAGGTATTTTTAGGGTTTTATTAGGGTTTATTTGTTTTTATTAGGGTTTATTAGGGTTTTTAGGGTTTATCATGGTTTGTTTTTGTCAGTTTTTTTGTTTTATTAGGTTATTTTAGTGTTTGTTATGTATTTTTAGATAATATAGTGTATTTTAATTGTTTATGAGCGTTTTGTTTTTGATTGTGAGAGTTTTTAGGGTTTATTAAGTTATATTAGAGTTTATTATGGTTTATTAGGGTTTTTAGGGATTTTTAAGGTATAATAGTATTTTTTGCCTTTGTTAGGTTATATTGGTGTTTTAGGTCTTTTTAGGTAATATAGTGCATTTTTATTGTTTTTGATCATTTTTTTATTTTTTGTGACCATTTTTAGGGTTTATTAGGTTATATTAGGTTTATCCGGGTTTCTAGTGATTTTTATGGTATAGTTGAATTTTTTTCTTTATTAGGGTTTTGTATGGTTTTTTAGGGTTTATTATGGTGTGTTATGGTTTGTTAGGGTTGAGTAGGGTTTATTTGGCTTTATTTATGGTTTATTAGGGACTCTTAGGGTTTGTTTGGGGTTTATTATGGTTTATTAGTGTTTATTACTGTCTATTAGGGTTGGTTAGGGTTGTCTAGTTTGTCTTAACATGTTCTTAGGGTTTATTAGGTTTTTTTATTATTTATTAGGGTTTATTAGGTATTTTTGGGGTTTTATTAGGGTTGAGTAGAGTCTCTTAGTGTTTTTAGTGAATATAATGCGTTTTTTGGGATTATTAGAGTTTATTAGGGGTCTATTAGGGTTTAATTGTTTATATTATAGTATGTTAGGGTTTAATATTTTTGAGGGTTTTGAAGCATCTTTAGGGTTTTGTCGCATTTTTTAGTGTTTGTGTAGTATTGTTTGAGTTTATGTAGCATTTTTAGTGTTTATGTATCACTTTTTTGGTTCAATTAGTGGTTTTAGGTTTTATGTAAAAATTTTTATGGTTTACGTAACAATTTTAGGGTTTATTTAGTGTGTTTAACATTTAGGTTTAATGTATCATTTTTTATGGTTTATGTTGCATTTTCTGGGTTTATGTACAGTTTTTAGGGGTGATGTAGCGTTTATGTAGTATTTTTTAGGGTTTATGTAATGCTTTTAGGGTTCACGTAGTGTTTTTAGGGTTTATGTTGTGTTGTTAGGTTTTATGTAGCGTTTTTTAATGTATATGTTGCATTGTTTAGGGTTTATGTTAGAGTTCTAGGGTTTATGTAGTGCTTTTTGAGTTAATGTAGAATGTTTTGGGTTTATGTTGCATTTTTTTGAGTTTATGTTGGTTTTTAGGGTTTATGTTTCATTTTTAGGGTTTAGGTAACGTTTTTGGGTTTATGTATCTATTTGTTTCATTTTTTAGGGTTTTAAGGGTTGTTCATGGTTTGTAGTCATTTTTGGGGGTTTTAAGGGTTTTTAACAGGTGTTTGTGGTTTTTATGGTATTTGATTGATTTTCAATTGTTTTGGGGGGGGGGGGGGTTAAGGGATTATTTGTTTTTCCGTGATTGGTAGGGGTTGTTAGGGTTTTTAGTGTGTTTTAGGGTTTGTTTGGGTATTATAATGGGTTTTAGGGTTTATGTAATGTGTTTTGGCATTTTTTTGTGTTCTTTAGGGTTTTTTAGTGTTCTTAAGAGTTTATTATGGTTCTTTAGTGTTTATTAGGGTTCTTTTGAGTTTATTAGTGTTCTTTAGGATTTATTACGGTTTATTAACATTTTTTATTATATATTAGGGTTTATTGGGCTTTTATAGGCATTATTAGATTTTTCTAGGGTTTATCATCCTTTTTAGAGTTATTTTCGATTTATTATGGTTTCTTAGGGTTTATATTATTTATTAGGGTTTATTAACGGGTATTTGGGTTTATTACGATTTATTAGGGTTCATTATGATTTTTTAGGGTTTGTTGTGGTTTATTACGGGTTTGTTATGGTTTGTTTCAGTTTGTTAGAATTTATTGGGCATTGTTAGGATTTGTTAGGATTTATTGGGGATTGTTAGGGTTTGTTACGATTTATTATTGGGTTATTAGGTTTTTTAGGGTTTATTAGTGTGTTTTAGGGTTTTATAGGCTATTATTTAGTGGTTATTGTAGAGTTTTGTCATGCTTGTTAGGGTTTTCAGTGATTATTAGGATTTATTATGGTTTAATAGTGTTTTTTATTGTATATTAGGGGTTTTAAGGATTTTTTAGCATTTATTAGAGTCAAATAGGGTTTTTAGGGTTTATTACATGTTTTTATGAATTATTAGTGTTTATTAGGGTTTTATGGTTTAATAGTGGGTTTTAGTTGTTATTTGGGTTTATTAGTGGTTCTTAGGGGTTATTAGTGGTTGTAAGGGTTTGTTAGGTCTTTCTAGGGTTTGTTAGGACGTGTGTTATTCTATTATGACACATGTTATTATTATTATTATCATTATCATTATTATCATTATCATTATTATAATTATCATTATTGTTGTTACTATTATTATTATTATTATTATCGTCACATGAAAATGCAGATGCACATGCGTTATTATTTATTATTTATTATTTATTATTTATTTATGTGCACGTGCATATGTTGTTGTTGTTGTTGTCGTTGTTGTTGTTTCTATCATCACATGCAAATGAACATGCATGTCTGTTATTATTTATTACCATGCACACGCACACGCAATGCACCTACATTATTCTATTATCACATTCATTTTTATTTTTATTGTTATTATGAATATTATTGTTATTATTGTTATTATCATCAAATGCAAATGAAAATGAACGTACGCTATTATTTAATACCATACACGCGCACATTCAATACATTTGTGTTATTCTATTATCACATGCACTATTATTATTAATATTACTATTATTTTTATTATTATCATCACGTGCTCTATGAGTTATTATTTATTATGATGCACTGCACCTGCATTTCACGTGCATTATTCTATTATCACCTGTGTTATTGTTATTATTATTAGTATTACTATTATTATTATTATTATTATTATTGTTGTTGTTGTTGTTTTTTTTTGTTGTTATTGTTATTATCATCACATGAAAATGCACGAGAAAATTCACATGCAAATACATAAACACACACATTCAATGCACGTGCGTTATTCTATTATCACATGCGTTGTTATTATTAATATTAATAATAATATTATTATTATTATCATCGTCATCATCATCACATGCAAATGCAATGCAGACGCATTATTATTTATTACCATGCACGTGCACACGTAATTAACATGCCATATTCTATTATCACAAGCATTGGTACTACTACTATTATCACTACTACTACTACTGTTGTTGTTATTATTATTATCATCACATGCAAATGCAGATTCACGTGCGTTATTATTAATTATTCATTACCATGCATGTGTATATGCAATGCACTTGTATTGTTCTTTTATTATTATTATTATTATTATCACAGTTTTTTATTAGTATTAGTGTTATTATTATCATTATCATTATTATTATCATTATCATTATTATTATCAATATCACATGCAAATCCACATGAATATGTGCGTTGTTATTTATTATTTATTACCAGGAACGTGCATGAGTTATTATTATTATTAATATTATTATTACAATTAGTATTATTAATATTATTATCAAATGTAAATTCTCATGCACATGCATGTGAGTTCTTATTTACTATTATTTTTCTGTTATTTACTACTATGCATGTTCACATGCAATGCACTTGCGTTATTCTGTTATTATTAATATTGTTGTTGTTGTTGTTTGTATCATCAAATACAAATGCACATGCACATGCATTGTTATTAATTATTTATTACCATGAACTTGCATGCATCATTATCATTATCATTACACGTAAATCCACATATATGTGTGTTATTATACATTATTTATTACCATGCACATGAAAATGCAATACACTTGCGTTATTATTTTATCACATGTGTTATTATTATTTATTCTCATGCACGTGCACATGAAATGCACTTGCACTATTCTATTATCACATGTGTTAATATTTATATTTTATTATCATTCACATGAAAATGCACATTCATGTGGTATTTGCAATTATTTATTTTTTATTACCATGCACATGCACATGAACATGCACTAGGATGTACATTATTATTTATTTTTTATTATCATTCACATGAACATGCAGATACACATGCAATTCACAAGCGTTATTATTTATAATTTATTATTTATTATGATTCACATGCAAATAAGCATGCATATGCATATACATGTGCCTTATGATTTATTATTTAAACCATGTACATGCATATGCACATGCACATGCGTTATTACTACTATTATTATTAGACGTATTTTTAGGGTTTAAAATCATTTTTTAGAATCTTTTGGTGTTATTAGAATTTATTATACTTTGTTAGGGTTTTAGGGGGGTTTAATGGTATATTCATGTTTTTAGGGTTTGGTGGGGGTTATTAGGATTTTATTAGGGTTTATTATGGTGTTTCAAAGATTATTAGGGTTTATTAAGTATTTTTAGGGTTTTACTAGGATTGAGTTCGGTTTATTAGGGTATATTATGGTATATTTGGGTATATTTGGGTATGTTTAGGATTTATTAGGGTTTATTATGGTTCATTATGGTTTATTAATTTTTAAGAGGGTATGTTAGGTTTTTTTAGTATTTATTAGTGTATATTCGGGTTTATAAGCGCTTTTAAGCTTTGATAGGTTTCATTAGCATTTATTAGGGGTTTAAGGGCTTTTTAATGGTATATTTGCTTTTTTAGGGTTTAGTGGGGTTTATTATGGTTTATTATGATGTGTTAATGTGTATTAGGGATAAGTAGGTATTTTTAGGGTTTTATTATGATTGATTTGGTATATTTAAGGTTTCATTAGGGTTTATTAGGGTTGTGTATGGTTTATTAGAGTTTATTAGGGATTTTTAGGGTTTTCTAGGGTTTGTTAGTGTTTTTATTCGGGTATATGAGTGTTTTTTAGTTTTTGTTAATATATATGAGGTGTTGTTAGGAATTATTAGCTTTTATAAGAGTTTGTGAGAATATTTAATGGATTATTAGATTTTATTTGAATTTATTATGGGTTTTTAGGGTTTATAGGGCTTTTTAATGGTTTGTTTGAATTTTTTTTGTTTATTGTTGATTAGTTGGGTTTTATTATGGTTTGATATGGTGTGTCAAGGTTAATTAGGGTTGAGAAGGTATTTTTAGGGTTTTATTAGGATTTATTAGGGTTTATTCGTTTTTATTATGGTTTAATAGGGATTTTTATGGTTTATTAGGGTTTGATAGGGGTTTGTTAGTTTTCTTTGTTTTATTAAGTTATATTAGTGTTTGTTAGGTGTTTTTAGATAATATATCGTGTTTTTATTGTTTGTGAGCATTTGTTTTTGTTTATGAGTGTTTTATGATTTCTTTGGTTATATTAGAGTTTATTATGGGTTATTAGGGTTTCTAGGGAAAGGAAGATGTGAGGGTCGGGCTATTCCCGGCCCCCCCAAATTTATTAAGAAGAAAAAAGACACAGCAGACAATGGAGGGGAGGGGTCAAATGACCCACACCCAAAAACCCTTCACAGTAAAAGACCCAAAAAATGAAAATCAAATAAGAAAATAAAGACAGAGAAAAAGACACAAAACAAAACACAACATCAGCTTCCACACATCTTGTTCAGCCAACACCAACATCCAGCACCAATACCAAACATCACAGCAGCATCCACACAACCAGACCAGCCAACACCAGCATCCAACAGCATCCACATAATCAGACCAGCCAACACCAGCATCCAGCACCAGTACCAAAAAAACACACAAAAGGCGACCAAGGTAGACATCCAGAAACATCCAGTAATACCAAACCAAACATCTTATAGCATGTTATAGCTCATATTCTAGCAGCCAACATCACCAGTCAGACAGCAAGCAGTACTTGACCAGCACCTAGCAGTAGAAAAATAGGACCACCAGCTTCTGTACCTCAAACAATACCGCAGCACCCAAACCACCATGTTCAGACTCGAAACCAAGTAACCCCTCACCTCCAAACCAGCATCCAACACCATCAGCAACTTACATCCACAACCGCCATGACCAGAGCACCAGAAATTGACCAAACCAAAGACAAACAGGAACCATATAAAAGGATAAATACCAGCAAAGTAGTCTGATGAAAACCAGATTTTCAATCCTTCAAATAATGGTAAAGCATAGAACCACCAAGACAACGTGGCAAGATCCAAGAAACCCATCACAGAACATGAGAACAAACCTGTATCGGCAACACAAGCTGAAAACATCATCACCGTGGCTGACTTCCAGACCAATCCACCCCTGTCGGATTTGCTGAGAAAACGCCACCATGTTGCATCGTGGACCTCCACAATTTTTTTTTTCTTTGTGAGCGTTTTTAGGGTTTATTATGTTATATTAGAGTTTATCAGGGTTTATAGGGATTTTTAAGGTATATTAGCATTTTTTCTTTATTAAGGTCTTGTAGGGTTTTATTAGGGGTTATTAGGGTGTGTTAAGGTTTGTTAGGGTTGAGTATGGTTTATTTGTGTTTATTTATGGTTTATTAGGGCTTTTTAGTTTTTTTGTGGTTTATTAGGGTTTATTAGTGTTTAGTAGTCTCTATTAGTGTTGGTTAGGGTTGTTTAAGTTTTCTTAACGCGTTTTTAGTGTTTATTGGTTTTATTATCATTTATTAGGGTTTATTAGGTATTTTTGGGGTTTTATTAGGGTTGAGTAGATTTTCTTTGTATTTTTGGGATTATAAGGCGTTTTAAGGATTATTAGAGTTTATTAGGGGTTTATTAGGGTTTAATTTTTTATATTACGGTGTATTAGAGTTTAATATTGTAGAGGTTTTTAAAGCGTATTTAGGGTTTTCCTATCATTTTTTAGGGTTTGTGTAGTGTTGTTAGAGTTTATATAGCATTTTAAGTGTTTATGTAGCGTTTTTAGGGTTTAGTTAGCGTTTTTAGATTTTATGTATCATTATTAGGGTTTATGTAATGTTTTTATGGTTTATATAGCGTGTTTAGGGTTTAGGTTTTATGTTGCAATTTTTAGAATTTATGTTGCGTTTTCTGGGTTTATGTTGCATTTTTAGGTGTGATTTAGCGTTTATGTTCCATTTTTTAGGGTTTATGTAACTTTTTAAGGGTTCATGGAGTGTTTTATGGTTTATATTGTGTTTTTAGGTTTTATGTAGCATTTTTTAATGTTTATGTTGCGTTTTTAGAGTTTATGTAGTTTTTATAGAATTTATTTTATAGTTCTAGGGTTTATGTGGTGCTTTTAAGGTTTATGTAGCTTTTTTGGGTTTATGTTGAATTTTTTGGTTTTTGTTGCGTTTTTAGGGGTTTTGTTTTATTTTTAGGGTTTTTGTAACGTTTTTAGGGTTTATGTATCTATTTGAAGCCTTTTTAGGGTTTTTATGGTTGTTTATGGTTTGTAGTGTTTTTTAGGGTTTTAAGGATTGTTAATGGGTTTTTATGGGTTTCTATGGTATCTAATGGATTTTTAATGAGTTTGGGGGGTGGTTGTATGGTATTATTTGTTTTTTTTTTGGGATTGATAGGGGTTGTTAGGGTTTTTTAATGTGTTTTAGGGTTTGTTTGGGTATTGTAATAGTTTTTAGGGTTTATATAGTGTTTTTAGCATTTTTTGGGTTCTTTAGTGTTTTTAAGTCTTCTTTAGAGTTTAATATTGTTATTTTGGGTTTATTAGGGTTCTCTAGGGTTTATTAGTGTTCTTTATGATTTTTTACAGTTTATTAGCATTTTTATTGTATATTAGGGTTTTATTAGGATTTTGTAGGTATTAATATCTTTTTTCTACGGGTTATCAACCTTTTTTTGGGTTATTTAGGATTTATTAGGGTTTATTTTATTTATTAAGGTTTAGTAACGTGTATTTGTGTTTTTTACGATTAATTAGGGCTTATTGTACTTTTTTAGGGTTTATTGCGGTTTATTAGGGGTTTGTTATGGTTTATTTCAGTTTTTTAGGATGTATATGGCGTTGTTAGGATTTGTTATGATTTATTTGGGGTTTTTAGGGTTTGTTAGAATTTATTTTGGGGTTATTAGGGTTTTTTAGGGTTTATTAGTGGGTTGTACGGTTTTGTAGGGTTTTTTGATCTATTATTTGGACGTTTTTTGTAGTGTTTTGTCAATTTTGTTTGGGTTTTTAGTAATTATTAGGGTTTATTATGGTTTAGTAGTGTTTTTTATTGTATATTAGGGGTTTTAGGTCTTTTGTAGCATTTATTTGGGTCTAATAGAGTTTGTTAGGTTTTATTTTAGGTTATTATGATTTATTAGTTTTTATTAGAGTTTTTTGTTTTTAATAGTGGGTTTTAGGGGATATTAGGGTCTATTAGTGGTTCATAGGGGTTATTAGTGGTTGTTAGGGCTTGTTTGGTATTTTTAAGGTTTTTAGGGTTTGTTACGTTTTGTTTGAGTAATTTGGGGTTTTATGCGTTTTTTGGGATTTATGGGTGTGTTTGGATTTTTTATGCATTGTTAGGGTTATGTTAGTGTTTTTTGGGGTTTTGTTCCATTTTGTGGGTTTTGAAGCATTTTTTGGTTTTTGGTAGAAATTGTTAAGGTTTATGTAGCGTTTTTAGTGACTTTAGTGGTTCTTTAGAGGTTTATTAGTGGATTATTAGGGATTAATTTTTTATATTATGGTATAGTAGGGTTTAATATTTTTGAGGGTTTTGAAGCGTCTTTAGGGTTTTTGTAGCATTTTAAGGGTTTGTGTTGTGTTTTTAGTGTTTACGTGTCATTTTTAGTGTTTAAGTAGCTTATTTAGGTTTTAGTTAGCGGTTTTAGGTTTTATGTATCATTTTTAGGGTTTAGGTAACATTTTTCGGGTTTATGTAGCGTATTTAGGGTTTATGTTTTATTTAGAATTTTTTAGGGTTTATGTTGTATTTTCTGGGTTTATATAGCGTTTTATGGGTGATGTCACGTTTATGTTGCATTTTTAGGGTTTGTGTAACATTTTTAGGGTTCATGTAGTGTTTTCTGTGATTATATTGAGTTTTTAGGTTTTATGTAGCGTTTTTTAATGTTTATGTTGTGTTTTTAGGGTTTATGTTGTGTTATTTAGGGTTTATGTTACAGTTCTAAGGGATTATGTAGTGATTTTAGGGTTTATGTAGCGTTTTTTGGGTTTATGTTTCATTTTTCGGTTTATGTTGTGTTTTTAGGGGTTTTGTTGCATTTTGTAGGGTTTATGCAAAATTTTTAGGGTTTATGTATCTATTTGAAGCCTTTTTAGGGTTTTATTGGTTGTTTATAGTTTGTGGTGCTTTCTTGGGTTTTTAGGGGTTGTTAATGGGTGCTTATGGTTTTTTATGGTATCTGATGGATTTTTAATGGTTTTGGGGGGATTTTAGGGGTTTATTTGTTTTTTGCGATCGATAGGGGTTCATAGGGTTTTTAGTGTGTTTTAGGGTTTGTTTGGGTATTGTAGCAGTTTTTAGGGTTTATATAATGTGTTTTTGCGTTTATTGGGTTCTATAGGATTTTTTAGTGTTCTTTAGAGTTTAATATGGTTCTTTAGGGTTAATTAGGGTTCTTTAGGGTTTGTTAGTGTTCTTTGGGATTTTTTATAGTTTATTAGCATTTTTTATTGTATATTAGGGTTTTATTGGGCTTTTGTGGTCATTAATAGCTTTTTCTAGGGTTTATCAACCGTTTTAGGGTTATTTAGGGTTTATTAGGGTTTATTTTATTTATTAGGGTTTAGTAACGAGTATTTGGGTTTATTATGATTTATTTGGGTTTATAATGATTTGTTTGGGTATTGGGGTTTATTAGGGGTTTGTTTCAATTTGTTATGATTTGTTTGGTGTTTTTTGGATTTGTTACGATTTATTTGGGGTTGTTTGGGTTTTTTACAATTTATTTTGGGGTTATTAGGGGTATTTAGTGTTTATTAGTGGGTTGTACGGTTTTTAGGCTATTATTTAGAGATTTTTGTAGCGTTTTGTTGGGTTTGTTAGGGTTTTTAGTGATTATTAGAGTTTATTATGGTTTAATAGTGTTTTTATTTAATATTAGGGGTTTTAGGGATTTTGTAGCATTTATTATGGTCTAATAGAGTTTTTAGGGTTTATTATAGGTTATTACAATTTGTTAGTGTTTATTAGGGTTTTTAGGGTTTAATAGTGGGGTTTATGGGTTATTAGGGTTTATTAGTGGTTCATAGGGGTTATTAGTGGTTGTTTGGGTTTGTTAGGGTTTTTAGGGTTCGTTACGGTTTGTTTGAGTTGTTTGGGGGTTTTATGCGTTTTTTTTGCATTTTATAGTTGTGTTTGGGTTTTTTATGCTTTTTTAGGGTTATTTTAACATTTTTTGGGATTTTTTTGGTTTTGTGGGGTTTGAAGCAGTTTTCAGGTTTTTGTAGCAATTGATAGGGTTTGTGTAGCATTGTTAGTGGCTTTAGTGGTTCTTTAGGGTTCTTTAGGGTATTTAGGTTTTTAAGGGTTCTTTATGGTGTATTAGGGTTTATTTTGAGGGTTTTAGGGGTTTCTAGGGGTTTTTTAGGGTTTTTAAGGGTTTCACAGGGTTGGATAGGGTTTTGTTAGGCATTGTTAGGCTTTTAGGGGTATTTTATCATTTTTACTGGTGTTTAGATTTTTAGTGTTTTTTTAGGTTTTATTAGGGTTTTTTGTTTTGTTTTCAGGTTTTTTTGGTTTTTTCGTTTTTTATGGGTTTAGAGTATTTAGTGGTTTTTAGGGTTATTTATGTTTTTTAGGGTTTTTAGGGTTTTTAGGGTTTTTTAGGGTTTTTGGGTTTTTATGGTTTTTTAAAGGTTTTGTCAGGTTTTTCCGTGTTTGTTACGGTTTTTTTTTGTGAATATTAGCACTTTGAATGGTTTAATAGTGTTTTTGTTGTATATTTGGGTTTTTAGGTATTTTGTAGCCTTTATTCGAGTCTAATAGGGTTTTTAGGGTATATTAAGATTTATTAGTGTTTATTAGGGTTTATTAGTGGGCTTTAGGGTTTATTATTGTTTATTATGGTTTATTATTGGTTGGTAGGGGTTTTTAAGATTTATTAGTTCTTATTAGAGTGATTTAGGGTGTCTAAGGGTTTGTTAGAGTTTCTATGTGTGTGTTAGGGTTTCTAAGGTTGGGTTAGGGTTTTTATGGGCTGTTTAGGGTTTCTAAAGGTGTGATATGGTATCCAAGGGTTTCTAAGGTTGTGTTAGGGTTTCTATGGGTGCGTTGGGGTTTCTAAGGGTGTGCTAGGGTTTGTAAGGGTGTGTTAGGGTTTCTAAGGTGTGTTAGGGTTCCTAAGGGTGTGTTAGTGTTTCATAGGTTTGCTTAGGGTTTTGTCAGGGTTTTTAGGGTTTTTAGGGTTATGTTACGGTTTCTTATGGACTCTTAGGGGTTTTGTAGGGTTTCATTGAGTTTTTTGCCTTTATTGGGGGTTTCTTAGTCCTTCTTGGGGTTTGTTATGCCTTGTTAGGGGTTTTTAGGGTTTGTTATGTTTTTTTAGGTTTTTTGGGGTTTGTTATGGTTTGTTAGGGTTTTGTTAGGGTTTGTTAGTGTTTTTTAGGGTTTGTAATGTTTTTTAGGGTTTTGTGTGGGTTTTAATAGTTTTTAGTGTTTATGGGGTAATTCATGGTTTGTTAGGGTTATTTAGTTGTTCATGGTTGTCACAGATGTGTAGAGCTAGTCGCAAGCATCAATTTGATATGTGGTAGACGTTAAACGAACACCCAGAGCATAAGTTATAGTAATTTGGAGGACTTAAGGACCTTTTGGGTCTTTAAGAATGTGATAAGGCGTTCCTATTGGTCACAAACATGCAGATCTAGTCGAAAGCTTTGATTTGATATATGGTAGAGGCAAAATAGACTCCTGGAGTACAAGTTATGGTCTTTTGGAGGGTTTAAGTACCGTTTTGGGCCTTCAAGGATGTGAGAATGTTCCTCAGTGGTTATAAGAGAGTAGGTCTAGTCTCAAGCAATGATTTGATATGTTGTAGAGGCAAAACAGACATCCATAGAAGAAGTTGATGCAAAACGGACACCAGAAGCCAATATTTTGACCATCCAAAGGGATTTTGTGACTTTTGGGGGTTGAAGAATGTCAGAAAGGGTTATAGAGGCTACCAAAGTGTGTATCATTTCACAATATTCGATTTAATATGTGGTAGAGCCAAAATGAACACACGTAGAAGAAGTTATTATCATTTTAAATTGAGCAACCCTCATCTCCTTTAGGTGTCTGTTTGAGTGTTGTGACTAGTAAAATTGAAGCTCGTGAGATGGGTGAGGACCAAGTCTAATAGAAAATATGAGAATATCAAAGAAACATAAGATATATTAGTTATACCACTCCAAAAAAATGTCTAACTTCAAACAACCATAACTTTCACTCCGATTTTCTGTTTGAGCTCTACCACATATCAAATCGAAGGAAACGAAGAGATCTACACATAAGAATAACATGAAAAAGTTCAAGTCATGGTTGGGACCCTAAAATCCCGAAACCCCTCAGAAGGCTTCCAAAACTCAATTTCCATGTCTAGATCCATTTCAAATTTTTCTTAAAATGGCCATAACATCTGATCTGTGTGTCTGTTCAACCTCTGACACCTTTTTTTATCATATTTTTTCCATGAGATTTAGTTTGACTATTCACAGATCAGAAATGGATACCTGAAGAAGATGTTATGACTTTTTTAATGACTCTGTGATTTGTTAGGTTTTTCAAGATACGATTTCTAGAATTTTTGTCCTGTCTGCTATTTTTTCAAACAACTATAAATTATTATTACTATTATTATTATTATTATCATCATCTCATGCACATGCACTTGCCCATGCACATGCAGTATTATTATATTTTTATTACCATGCTCATGAACATGAAATTCACACACGTTATTTTATTATCACATGCGTTGTTATTATTATTGTTATTATTATTATTGTGGTTGTTGTTGTTGTTTTTGTTCATGTTTTTGTTGTTGTTGTTATTGTTACTATCATCACATGAAAATGCACATCAAAATTCACATACACGCACATTCAATGAACACACGTTATTCTATTATCACATGTGTTGTTATTATTAATATTATCATCATCATCATCATCATCATCATCATCATCATCATCATCATCATCATCATCATCATCATCATCATCACAATCAAATACAATGCACGAGAGTTATTATTTATTACCATACACATGCACACGTAATGCACATGCAATATTCTATTATCATATGCATTAGTACTAATACTATTATCACCACTACTACTACTATTATTACTGCTGTTATTATTATTAATATCATCACATTCAAATGTAGATGCACGTGCGTTATTATTTATTATTTATTACCATGTACGTGCATATGCAATGCTCTTTTATTATTTTATTATTATTATTATTATTATCATAGTTATTATTATTATTATTATTATTATTATTATCATTATCATTATTATTATTATTATTATCACATGCAAATGCACATGCATGAGCATTGTGATTTATTATTTATTACCATGCACGTGCATGCGTTATTATTATTATTATTATTATTATTACAATTAGTATTATTAATATTATCATCAAATGTAAATTCACATTCACAGGCACATGAAATTCACTTGCGTTATTCTATTATTATTATTATTATTATTATTATTATTATTATTATTATTATTGGTATTGTTGTTTGTATCATTAAATACAAATTCACATGCACGTGTGTTGTTATTTATTTTTTATTACTATGCACGTGCATGTGTCATTATCATTATCATTACATGTAAATTCACATGCACGTGCATTATTATATATTATTTATTATCATGCACATGAAAATGCAATGCACTTGCGTTGTTCTATTATCACATGTGCTATTATTATTTATTCTAATGCACGTGCACACACAATGCACGTGCATTATTCTATTGTCACATGTGTTATTATTTATTATTTATTATCATTCACATGAAAATGAACATTCATGTGTATTTTTAGGGTTTACTAGGATTTGTTAGTGTTTTAGGGCTTTTAATGGTATATTTGTGTTTTTTAGGGTTTATTGGGGTTCATCATGGTTTATTATGGTGTGTTAAGGTTTATTAGGGTTGATTAGTTATTTGTAGGGTTTTATTAGGGTTGATTCGGTATCTTTAAGGTTTTATTAGGGTTTGTTAGGGTTGAGTACAGTTTATTAGGCTTTGTTAGGGATTTTTAGTGTTTACTAGGGTTTGTTAGTGTATTTATTAGGGCATATGAGCGTTTTTTAGTTTATGTTAATATATATGAGTGGTTGTTATGACTTTTTAGGTTTTATTAGTGTGTTTTTAGTGTTTGTGAACATTATTAATGGTTAATTAGCTTTTATTTGAATTTATTATGGTTTATTTAGGTTTCTAGGGCTTTTTAATGGTTTGTTTGCATTTTTTTTGTTTATTGGGGTTTATAAGGTTTTGTTATGGTGTGTAAAGGTTTATTATGGTTTAGAAGGTATTTTTATGGTTTATTATGGTTTTATTAGGGCTTATTAGGGAGTTTCAGGGTTTATTAGGGTTTGTTAGGGTTTTATTTGTTTTTTTGTTTTATTATGTTATATTAGTGCTTGTTAGGTATTTTTTGATAATATACCTTTTTTTTATTTGTGAGATTTTTAGGGTTTCAAAGGTTATATTACAGTTTATTGTGGTTTCTAGGGTTTCTAGGGATTTTTATGGTATATTAGCATATTTTTCTTTATTAGGTTATATTAGTGTTTTATGTCTTTTTAGGTAATATAGTGCGTTTTTATTGTTTTTTATCGTTTTTTATTGTTTGTGAGTGTTTTAGTGTTTATTAGGTTATATTCGAGTTTATCATGGTTTCTAGGGATTTTTTAAGGTATACTAACAATTTTTTATTAGGGTTTCGTAGGGTTTTATTTGGGGTTATTATGGTGTGTTATGGTTTGTTAGGGTTGAGTAGGGATTATTTGGCTTTATTTATGGTTTATTAGGGCTTTTTAGGGTTTTTTTTGGGTTTAATAGGGTTTATTAGTGTTTATTAGTGTCTATTAGGGTTGTTTAGGTTTTCTTAACGTGTATTTTGGTTTTATTATCATTTATTATGGTTTATTAGTTTTTTAAGGTTTATGTAACGTTTTAAGGATTTATGGAGTGTTTTTAGGGTTTATATTGTGTTTTTAGGTTTTATGTAGCGTTTTTTAATGTTTAGGTTGCCTTTTTAGTGTTTATGTTGTGTTTTTAAGGGTTTATGTTACAGTTCTAGGGTTTTGGTAGTGCTTTTAGGGTTTATGTAGCATTTTGGAGTTTATGTTGCGTTTTTTGGTGTATGTTGGGATTTTAGGTTTTTTTTGCATTTTTAAGGGTTTATGTAATGTTTTTAGGGTTTATTTATCTATTTGAAGCATTTTTCAGGGTTTTAAGGGTTATTTATGGTTTGTAGTTTTTTAGGGTTTTTAAGGGTTGTTAAAGGGTGTTTACAGTTTATTATGGTATCTGATGGCTTTTTAATTGTTTTTTGGGGAGGGGGGATATGGGTTTATTTGTTTTTTTCAATTTATAGGGGTTGTCAGTGTGTTTTACTATTTTTTAGAATTTTTTGGGTATTGTCATGGTTTTTAGGGTTTATATAATGTGTTTTAGAATTTTTTGGGTTTTTAGGGGGTTTTGGTGTTCTTTTGAGTTTATTATGGGGTTTTAGGGATTATTAGGGTTCTTTAGGGTTTATTACTGTTCTTAAGGATTTGTATCAGTTTATTATTGTTTTTATTGTAAATTAGGGTTTTATTGGGCTTTTATAGGCATTAATAGATATTTTTAGGGTTTATCAACCGTTTTTAGGGTTAATTAGGATTTATTATGGTTTATTAGGGTTTATTTTCTTTATTAGGGTTTATTAACGTTTATTTGGGTTTATTATGATTTATTAGTGTTTATTGCAATTTGTTGCGGTTTATTGCGGTTTGTTAGGGGTTTGTTATGGTTTGTTTCAGTTTGTTATGATTTATTTGGCATTGTTAGGATGTTTTACGATTTATTTGGGGTTTTTAGGGTTTTTTATGATTTATTCTGGGATTATTAGGGTTTGTTAGGGTTTATTAGTGGGTTGTAGGGTTTTTTAGGCTATTATTTGGAGGTTTTTGTAGCATTTTGTCGGGTTTTCTAAGGTTTTTAGTGATTATTAGGGTTTATTATGGTTTAATATTGTTTTTTATTGTATATTAGGGGTTTTAGGGCATTTTTAGTGTTTATTAGAGTCTAATAGAGTTTGTTAGGGTTTATTACAAGTTATTACGATATATTAGTTTTTATTAGGGTTTTTAGGGTTTAATAGTGGGTTTTAGGGGTTATTCGAGTTTATTAGTCGTTCTTATGGGTTATTAGTGGTTGTTAGGGTTTTTAGGTTTTGTTAGGGTTTTTAGGGTTTGTTACGGTTTGTTTGAGTTGTTTGGGGTTTTCTGCATTTTTTTTGGGTTTTGTGCGTGTGTTTGTATTTTTTATGCTTTGTTATGGTTATTTTAGCATTTTGTGGGTTTTGAAGCATTTTTCGGTTTTTTGTAGCAATTTTTAGGGTTTATGTAGCGTTGTTAGTGGCTTTAGTTGTTCTTTAGGGTTCTTTAGGGTTCTTTATAGTTTATTGGGGTTTCTTTTGAGGTTTTTAGGGTTTGTGAGGGGTTTTTTTGGGGTTTTAAGGGTTTCATAGGGTTGTTTAGGGTTTTGTTCGGCATTTTTATGCATTTTAGGGTTTTTTAGCTTTTAGGTATTTTTTGGGTTTTTAGTGTTTTTTGATATTTTTTGAGGGTTTTTTGAGGTTTTTTTGGGTTTTTTAGGTTTGTTTTCAGGTTTTTCTTATTTTTAGGGGTTTTATGGGTTTTAGGGTATTTTATGGTTTTCATGATTTTTAGGGGTTTTAGGGTCTTTAGGGTTTTTTAGGGTTTTTGGGGTTTTTAGGGGTTTTAGGGTTTTTTATTATTTTGTCAGGTTTTTCCGGGTTTTTTAGGTTTTTTTTGAATGCTAGAATTTTGAATAGTTTAATAGCATTTTTATTATATATTTGGGTTTTTAGGTATTTTGAAGCTTTTATTGAGGTCTAATAGGGTTTTTAGGGTTTATTATGATTTATTAGTGATTATTAGGGTTTAGTAGTGGGATTTAGGGTTTATTAGGGTTTATTATGGTTTATTATTGGTTGGTAGGGTTTGTTAGGATTTATTAGTTCTTATTAGAGTGATTTAGGGTGCTTAAGGGTTGGTTAGGGTTTCTAATGGTGGGATAGGTTTTTTTTGGTGCGTTTGGGTTTCTAGGTGTGTGCTATGGTTTCTAATGGTTTCTAAGGTTGTGTTAGGGTTTCTATGGGCGTGTTGGGGTTTCTAAGTGTGTGCTCGGGTTTCTAAGGTTGTGTTAGGGTTTCTAAGGGTGTGTTAGGGTTTCTAAGGGTTTATTATTATTTCTTAGGTTTGCTTAGGGTTTTGTAATTGTTTTTAGGGTTTTGTTAGGATTTCTTATGGTTTATTGGGTGTTTTTAGGGTTTCCTCAGGGTTTTTTGGGTTTATTGGGGTTTCTTAGTGATTCTTGGTGTTTGTTAGGGCCTATTAGTGTTTTTTAGGTTTTGTTATGTTTTTTGGGGTTTGTTAGGGTTTGTTGGTGTTTATTAGGGTTTTTTTAGGGTTTCTTAGGGTTTTGTATTGTTTTTAATGGTTTTTTAGTTTTTATGGAGTTATTCATGGTTTTTTAGAGTTTTTTAGTTGTTCATGGTTGTCACAGATGTGTAGAGCTAGTTGAAAGCTTCAATTTGATATGTGGTAGAGGTGAAACAGACACCTAGAACAGAAGTTATGGTCATTTGGAGGACATGAGAACCTTTTGGAACTTTACGAACATGATAAGTGTTACTATTGGTCACAGATGTGTAAATCTAGTCGAAAGCTTCGATTTGATATTTGGTAGAGGCAAAACAGACTCCCGAAGTAAAAGTTATGGTCTTTTGGATGGTTTAAGTACCTTTTGGGCCTTTAGGGATGTGAGAAGGTGTTGTAGTGGTTATAAGAGTGTAGTTCTAATCGCACGCTTCGATTTGATAGGTGGTAGGGGTAAAACGGACACCCTTAGAAGAAGTTATTGAAAATGGACACCAGAAGCCAATCTTTTGACCATACAAAGGGATTTTGGGTCTTTTGGGGGGTTGAAGAATGTGAGAAAGCGATCCAGTGGTTACCAGAGTGTGTATATTTTCACAAAATTCGATTTGATATGTGGTAGAGGCAAAAGGAACACATGTAACAGAAGTTATTGTCGTTTTAAATTGAGCAACTCTCCTAGTGCCTAAAAACCTAAAAAACCCGTAACACATTAAAATGGGCATAACTTCTCCTTCAGGTGTCTTTTTGAGTGCTGTTACAAGTCAAATTGAAGCTCGTGAGATGGGTGAGGACCATGTTTAGTAGAAACTATGAGAAGATAAAATAAATATAAGATATATTAGTTATAACAGTAAAAAAAATTCCAACTTCAAACGACCATTACATTCACTCGGGTTGTCCGTTTGAGCTTTACCACATATCAAATCAAATGTAGTGAAGAGATCTACGCAGATGGATGACTTGAACTCAGCTCATGTCATTTTTGACACCCTAAAATCCTAGAAACCCATCAGAAGGCCTCCAAAACTCCATTTCCGTGTACGGATCCCTGTCAACTGTTTCTTTAAATGGTCATAACTTCTGACATCTGTTTCTGTTCGGCCTCAGGCACCTGTTATTATTATTATCATCACATGCAAATGTAGATGCACATGCATTATTATTTAATATTTATAACCATACACGTGCATATGGAATTCACTTTTATTATTCTTTAATTATTATTTTTACTATCACAATTATTATTATTATTGTTATTATTATCATTATCATTATTATTATCATTATCACATGCAAATGCAAATGCACATGCATGTGTATTGTTATTTATTATTTTTTACCATGCACGTGGATGCATTATTATTATTATAATTACAATTAGCGTTATTAATATTATCATCAAATGTAAATGCACACGCACAAGCATGTGCGTTTTTATTTATTATTTACTACTATGCACGTGCACATGAAATGGAATTGCATCATTCTATTATTATTATTGTTGTTGTTGTTGTTGTTGTTGTTGTTGTTTGTGTCATCAAATACAAAAGCACACACACTTGCATTGTAATTTATTATTTATTACATTGCACGTGCATTCTCCATTATCATTATCATTACATGTAAATGCAATGCACGTGCGTTATTATATATTATTTATTATCATGAACATGGAAATAAAATGCACTTGAGTTATTCTATTTTCACATTTGTTATTATTATTTATTCTCATGAACTTGCACACACAATGGACGTGCATTATTCTACTATCACATGTGTTATTATTTATTATTTATTATCATTAACATGCAAATTCACATTCATGTGGACTTGTTTATTATTTATTGTTTATTACCATGCACTTGCACATGCACAAGCACCTGCACATGCACATGCACATGCACCTGCACATGCACATGCACATGCACGTGCACATGCACATGCACATGCATGTGCACATGCACATGCACATGGTTGTGCGTTATTGTTTATTATTTCTTATCATTCACATGCACATGCACATACCAATGTAATTAACATGTGTTATTATTTATTATCATTCACATGCAAATGCGTAGGCATATGCACATGCACGTGCATTATGATATATTATTCAAACCATGCACATGCATATGCACATGCACGTGCATTATTATTATTATTATTATTAAAGGTGTTTTTAGGGGTTACTAGCATTTTTAGAATTTTTAGGTGTTATTAACATTTATTGTGGTTTGTTAGGGTTTTAGGGTTTTAATTGTATATTAGCATTTTTTAGGGTTTCGTGGGGGTTATTATGATTTTATTATGGTTTATTATGGTGTGATAAGGTTTATTAGGGTTTATTAGGTATTTTTAGGATTTTATTTGGATTGAGTTGGGTTTATTAGGGTCTATTATGGTATATTATGGTATATTTGGGTATGTTTAGGATTTATTACAGTTTATTATCGTTCATTGTGGTTTATTAAATTTTCTGAGTGTATATTAGGGGTTTTTAGGGTTTAGTGGTTTTTATTAGGGATTATTAGTGCTTTTATGCTTTGTTAGGTTTTATTAGAATTTATTAGGGCTTAGAAGGTGTGGGGCCAAGCAGAAGGCTTGGTCCCTCAAGTGTATAAATAAAAAATAAAATGCAAGGAATTACAAGGGGGACTTATGCAACCAGGTACGGATAGAAACCTCCATTTCTGAGTCCACAAATGACGAACAAAAAGATGGAGCAACAAAAGACCACCATGAGCAGCGTTCTTCAATAGCCTTCTTGGAAAGCACATCAGCCACCATATTGACTTCTCTGTATGCATGGGTGATCTTAATAACCAGATTCTTGGATAAACTAATGCAATAAATCCATTGGGGTAGAAGCCGCCAGGGAACCGTCATTGAATTTTGACGAAAGGCCTCAACCGCAAGAATGGAATCAGACTCAATCCATGGTTGCTTCCAACCAAACTGGTTTGCAAAACACACCTCCTTGATGATAGCCCAAATCTATGCTTCATAAGCACATCCAATTCTGATGAAGTGATAAAAAGTGCCATTGACAAAACCTCTATAAGTACGGAAGATGCCACCACAGCCCGAAGGCCCTGGAGAGCCTATTGCCACACCATCAACATTGACTTTGATCCAAGATGGGATGGGTGGAATCCATCAGATTGACTTCACCACTAAAGGTTTTTTGCACCTACTAGAGACACCAGGAGTGCAGAGGGTGATGAGGTCAGTAGGTATCTATAGGGTTTAATTAGGGTTTATTAGGGCTAAGTAGTGTTTATTAGGGTTTGTTAGGGATTTTTAGGGTTTACTCGGGTTTGTTAGTGTTTTTATTAGGGTATATGAGTGTTTTTTTAGTTTTTGTTAATATATATGTGAAGTTGTTAGGACTTTTTAGGTTTTATTAGTGTTTTTTAGTGTTTGTGAGCATTTTTTATGGTTTATTAGGTTTTATTAGAATTTATTGTGGTTTATTAGGGTTTCAAGGGATTTTTAATGGTCTGTTTGCGTTGTTTTGTTTATTGGGGTTTAGTTGGGTTTTATTAGGTTTTATTACGGTGTGTCAAGGTTTATTAGGGTTGAGAATGTATTTTCAGGGTTTTATTATCGTTTTGTTAGTGTTTATTAGTTTTTTTAGGGTTTACTGGGGATTTTTAGGGTTTTTTAGGGTTTTTTAGTCATTTATTAGTTTTTTTGTTTTATTAGGTTATATTAGAGTTTGGTAATTATTTTTAGATAATATTGTGTTTTTTTTATTTTTGGTGAGCGTTTTGTTTTTTTGTGAGAAGTTTTAGGGTTTCTTTGGTTATATTAGATTTTTTATGTTTTATTTATGGTTTCTATGGATTTTTAAGGTATATTAGCATTTTTTGTCTTTACTAGGTTATATTAGTGTTCTTAGGTCTATTTAGTATTTATGTTACGGTTCTGGAGTTTATGTAGTGATTTTTGGGTTTATGTAGAGTTTTTTGTGTTGATGTTTCCTTTTTTGGGTTTATGTTGTGTTTTTAGGGTTTCTGTTATATTTTTAGGTTTTATGTAAATGTTTTGGGGTTTATGTATCTATTTTTTTTCCTTTTTTGGGTTTTAATGGTTGTTTATGGTTTGTAGTTTTTTAGGGGTTTATGGGTTCTTAACGGGCGTTTATGATTTTTATGGTATTTGATGGGTTTTCAATGGTTTTTTTTGGGAGGGGGTTTAAGGGTTTATTTTTTTTTCGGGATTGATAGGGGTTGTTAGGGTTTTTTAGTTTGTTTTAGGGTGTGTTTGGGGATTTTAGCGGGTTTTAGGGTTTATGTTATGTGTTTTAGGGTTTTTCGGGTTCTTCAGGGTTTTTAGTGTTCTTTAGAGTTTATTATGGTTCTTTAGGGTTTATTTGGGTTCTTTAGGGTTTATTAGTGTTCCTTAGGATTTGTAATGGTTTATTAGCATTTTTATTGTATATTAGGGTTTTTTTGGGGTTTTGTAGGCATTAATAGTTTTTTCTAGGGTTTATCAACCTTTTTTCTGGTTATTTAGGATTTATTAGTGTTTATTAGGGTTTATTATATTTATTAGGATTTATTAATGTGTATTTTAGTTTATTACAATTTATTTGGGTTTATTATGATTTTTTAGGGTTTATTGCAGTTTATTATGGGTTTATTACGGTTTTTTTCAGTTTGTTACGATTTATTTGTCGTTTTTAGGATTTGTTATAATTTATTTGGGGTTTTTAGGGTTTGTAACAATTTATTATGGTGTTATTAGGGTTTTATAGGGTTTATTAGCGGGTTGTAGGGTTTTGTAGGCCATTATTTGGCGGATTTTGTAGTGTTTTGTCGGGTTTGTTAGGGTTTTTAGTGATTATTAGGATTTATTATGGTTCAATTGTGTTTTTTATTGTATATTAGGGGTTTGAGGGATTTTGTAGCGTTAATTAGAGTATAATAGGTTTTTCAGGGTTTATTACATATTATTATGATTTAATATTGTTTATTAGGATTTTTGGGTTTAATAGTGGGTTTCATTTGTTATTTGGGCTTATTAGTGGTTCTTAGGGGTTATTAGTGGTTGATAGGGTTTGTTTGGACGTGTGTTATTCTATTATGACACATGTTATTATTATCATTTTTATCATTATCATCATTATCGTCATCATTAATATAATTATCATTATTGTTACTACTACTACTATTATTATTATCGTCGCATGCAAATGCAGATGCACATGCGTTATTATTTATTATTTATTATATATTATTTATTTCCATGCACATGCATATGTTGCTGTTGTTGTTATTATTATTATTATTATTACTATTATTTTTATTTTTATAATTTTCATCATCACAAGAAAATGCACATGCACATCTGTTATTTTTTGTTACCATGCACATGAACATGCAATGTAACTACATTATTATATTATCACATGCATTTTTATTATTATTGTTATTATTACTATTATTGTTATTATTGTTATTATCATCAAATGCAAATGCAAATGCACGTGCATTATTATTTATTACCATACATGCGCACATTCAATACATGTGTGTTATTCTATTATCACATGTGCTATTATTAATAATATTACTATTATTGTTATTATTACCATCACATGCGCTATGAGTTATTATTTATTATCATGCACCGTACTTTCAATGCATGTGCGTTATTCTATTATCAAATTAATTGTTATTATTATTATTATTACTGTTATTATCATTATTATTATCATCTCATGCACATGCACGTGCATTATTATTTATTTTTTATTACCATGCACGTGCATATGCAATGCACACACATTATTTTATTATCACATACGTTGTTATTCTTATTTTTATTATTGTTATTGTGGTTATTTTTGTTGTTGTTGTTGTTATTGTTATTATCATCACATGGAAATGCATATGCAAATGCACATGAAAATACATAAACACGCACATTCAATGCACATGCGTTATTCTATTATCACATGCATTGTTAAAAATAAAAATAAAAATAAAAATATTATTATTATCATTGTCATCATCATCACATGAAAATGAAATGCATGCGCGTTATTATTTATTACCGTGCATGTGCACACATAATGCACATGCAATATTCTTTTATCACAAGCATTGGTACTACTACTATTATCACTACTACTGCTACTATTGTTATTATTAGTATCATCACATGCAAGTGCAGATGCACGTGCGTTGTAATTTATTATTTATTACCATGCACATTCATATACAATGCACTTATATTATTCTTTTATTATTATTATTATTATTATTATTATTATTATCACAGTTATTATTATTATTATTATCATCATTATTATTATCATTATCATATGAAAATCCACATGCATGTGCGTTGTTATTTATTATTTATTACCATGCATGTGTAAGCATTATTATTATTATTATTACAATTAGTATTATTAATATTATTATAAAATGTAAATGCACATGAAGATGCACATGCGTTCTTATTTACTATTATTTATTTATTATTTACTATTATGAATGTGCACATGCAATGAACTTGCATTATTCTATTATTATTATTATTATTATTATTATTTTTATCATCAAATAAAAATGCACATGCACATGCATTGGTATTTATTATTTATTACCATGAACGTGCATATATACATCATTATCATTATAATTACATGTAAATGCACATGCATGTGCATTATTATATATTATATATTACCACAAACATGAAAATGCAATGCAGTTGCGTTATTCTATTATCACATTTGTTTTTATTATTTATTATCATGCACATGCACACGCAATACACTTGAAATATTCTAATATCACATGTGTTTTTATTTCTTATTTATTATCATTCACATGAAAATGCACATTCATGTGGACTTTGTTATTATTTATTATTTATTACCATGCACATGCACATGCACATGCACATGCACATGCACATGCACTTGGATGTGCGTTATTATTTATTATTTTTTATCATTCACATGAACATGCATATACACATGCAATTCACATGCGTAATTATTTATAATTTATAATTTATTATCATTCAAATGCAAATGCGCATGCATATGCACATGCACGTGCGTTATGATTTATTATTTAAACCATGCACATGCATATGCACATGCACGTGCATTATTACTACTATTATTATTAGAGGTATTTTTAGGGTTTACTATCATTTTTGAGGTTTTTTTGGTGTTATTAACATTTATTATGGTTTCTTAGGGTTTTAGGGTTTTTAATGGTATATTAACGTTTTTAGGGTTTGGTGGGGGTTATTTTGATTTTATTAGGGTTCATTATGGTGTGTCAAGGTTTATTAGGGTTTATTGGGTATTTTTAGCATTTTATTAGGATTGAGTTGGGTTTATTAAGGTATATTAAGGTATATTATGGTATATTTGGGTATGTTTAGGATTTATTAGGGTTTATTATAATTCATTATGGGTTATTAAATTTTAAGAGGGTGTATTATGGTTTTTAGTGCTTAGTAGTTTTTATTCAGGTTTATTAGAGATTTTAAGCTTTTTTAGGTTTTATTAGCATTTATTAGGGGTTTTAGGGCTTTTTAATGGCATATTTACATTTTTTATGATTTAGTGGGGTTTATTATGGTTTATTATTGTGTGTTAATGTTTATTAGGATTGAGTAGGTATTTTTAGGGTTTTATTAGGGTTGAGTTATTATCTTTAAGGTTTTATTAGGGTTGAGTAAGGTTGAGTAAGGTTTATTAGGCCTTGTTAGGAATTTTTAGGGTGTACTAGGGTTTTTTAGTGTTTTTAATACTGTATATGAGTGTTTTTTAGTTTTTGTTAATATATATGAGGGGTTGTTCTGACTTTTTTGGTTTTATTAGCGTGTTTTTAGTGTTTGTTAGCATTTTTAATGGTTTATTAGCTTTTTTTTAATTTATGACAGTTTATTAGGGTTTTAGGGCCTTTTAATGGTTTGTTTGTGTTTTTTTTTGTTTATTGGGATTTAGTTGGATTTTATTCGGTTTTTTTATAGTGTGTCAAGGTTTATTAGGTCTGAGAAGGTATTTTTGGCGTTTTATTTGGGTTTTATTAGGGTTTATTAGTTTTTATTAGGGGTTTTTAGGGTTTTTAGGGTTTATTAGGGTTTTTAGTGGTTTACTAGTTTTTTTTTTGTTTTGTTAGGTCATATTAGTGTTTGTTAAGTCTTTTTTGAAAATATAGCATGTTTTTATTGTTTGTGTGCATTTTGTTTTTGTTTGTGAGTGTTTTTAGGGTTTCTTAGGTTATATTAGTGTTTATTATAGTTTATTTCAGTTTCAAGGGATTTTTAAGGTATATTAGTTTTTTTTGTCTTTATAAGGTTATATTAGTGTTTTTTTGCCTTTTTAGGTGATATAACACGTTTTTATTGTTTGTGAGCATTTTAGGGTTTATTAGTTCATATTAGAGTTCATCAGGGTTTCTAGGGAATTTTATAAGGTATACTAGTGTTTTTTTCTTTATTCGGGTTTTGTAGGGTTTTATTAGGGGTTATTATGGTGTGTTAAGGTCTTTTAGGGTTGAGTAGGGTTTATTTGGATTTATTTATGGTTTATTGGGGCCTTTTGGGTTTGTTTGGTGTTTATTAGGGTTTATTAGTGTTTATTAGTGTCTATTAGGGATGATTATGGTTGTTTAGGTTTTCATAACGTGTTTCTAGGGTTTATTAGGTTTTATTATCATTTATTAGGTTTTATTAGGTATTTTTGGGGTTTTATTAGTGTAGAGTAGAGTTTATTATGGTTTTCAGGGATTATAAGGTGTTTCTAGGGATTATTAGAGTTTATTAGGGGTTTATTAGGGATTAATTTTTTATATTATGGTATATTAAGGTTTAATATTTTTGAGGGTTTTGAAGCGTCTTTAGAGTTTTTGTAGCATTATTTAGGGTTTGTGTAGCATTGTTAGAGTTTATGTAGCATTTTTAGGGTTTAGTTAGTGGTTTTTGGTTTTATGTATCATTTTTAGGGTTTATGTAACATTTTTAGGGTTTATGTAGTGTGTTTAGGGTTTAGGTTTTATGTAGCATTTTTTATGGTTTATGTTGCATTTTCTGGGTTTATGTAGCATTTTTAGGGGTGATGTATCATTTATGTTGCATTTTTAGGGTTTATTTAACATTTTTAGGCTTCATGTAGTATTTTAGGGTTTATATTGTGTTTTTAGGTTTTATGTATCATTTTTTAATTTTTATGTTGCGTTTTTTAGGGTTTATGTTGTGTTTTTTAGGGTTTATGTTAAAGTTCTTGGGTTTATGTAGTGATTTTACGGTTTTTGTACTATATTTTGGGGTTTATGTTGCGTTTTTTGGTTTATGTTGCGTTTTTAGGGGTTTTGTTGCATTTTTTAGGGTTTATGTAACATTTTTAGGGTTTATGTATCTATTTGAAGCCTTTTTTATGGTTTTAATGGTTGTTTATGGTTTGTAGTGTGTTTAGGGGGTTTAAGGGTTGTTAAATGGTGTTTATGGTTTGTAGTGTGTTTAGGGGGTTTAAGGGTTGTTAAAAGGTGTTTATGGTTTTTATGGTATCAGATGGATTTTTAATGGTTTTGGGGGGTTTTATGGGTTTATTTGTATTTTGGGGGTTGATAGGGGCCGTTAGGTTTTTTTATAGTGTTTTATTGTTTGTTTGGGTAATGTGTCGATTTTTAGGGTTTATATAATGTGTTTTAGCATTTTTTGGGGTTTTTAGGGTTTTTAGTGTTCTTTAGAGTTTAATATGGATCTTTAGGGTTTATTAGGGTTCTTTAGGGTTTATTAGTGTTCTATAGGATTTGTTATGGTTTATTAGATGTTTTATTGTATGTTAGGGTTTTATTGGGATTTTGTAGTCATTAATAGTTTTTTCTAGGGTTTATCAACCTTTTTAGGGTTACTTAGGATTTATTAGGGTTTATTAGGGTATATTTTATTTATTAGGGTTTAGTAACGTGTATTTGGGTTTAATACAATTTATTAGGATTTATTAGGATTTGTTAGTGTTTATTTGTGTTTATTGGGGGTTTGTTATGGTTTGTGACAGTTTGTTATGATTTATTTGGCATTGTAAATATTTTTTATGATTTATTTGGGGTTTTTAGGGTTCGCTACAATTTATTTTGCGGTTATTAGGGTTTTTAGGGTTTATTAGTGTGTTGTAGGGTTTAGTAGGCTATTATTTGGAGATTTTTGGAGCGTTTTGTCGGGTTTTATTGAATTTTTAGTGATTATTAGGTTTTATTATGGTTTAATAGTTATTTTTGTATATTAGGGGTTTTAGGGCTTTTCTAGCGTTTTTTAGGGTCTAATAGAGTTTGTTAGGGTTTTTTCTGGTTATTACGATTTATTACTGTTTATGAAGGTTTTAGGGTTTAATAGTGGGTTTTATGGGTGATTAGGGTTTATTAGTGGTTCTTAGGGATTATTAGTGGTTGTTAGATTTTGTTAGGTTTTGTTAGGGTTTTTAAGGTTTGTTACGGTTTGTTTGAGTTATTTGGGGTTTTATCAGTTTTTTTGGGTTTTATGGGTGTGTTTGGATTTTTTATGCATTGTTAGAGTTATTTTAGCATTTTTTGGGGTTTTGTTGTGTTTTACTGGTTTTGAAGCATTTTTTGGGTTTTTGTAGTAATTGAGAGGGTTTATGTAGCATTGTTAGTGGCTTTAGTAGTTCTTTAGGGTTCTTTAGGGTTCTTTAGGGTTCTTTAGGGTTCTTTAGGGTTCTTTAGGGTTCTTTAGGGTTCTTTAGGGTTCTTTAGGGTTCTTTAGGGTGTATTAGGGTTTTTTTTGTAGTTTTTAGGGTTTGATAGGGGGTTTTATGGTTTTAAGGGTTTCATATGGTAGGTTAGAGTTTTGTAAGGTATTTATAGGCTTTTTAGAGTTTTTCAGCGTTTTTAGTGGTTTTTAGGTTTTTTAGGGTTTTTTGAGTTTTTTTCGAGGTTTTTTAGGGTTTTTAGGTTTGTTTTCTGTTTTTTTTTGGTTTTATCAGTTTTTAGGGGTTTTAGGGTTTTCTGTGTTTTTATGGTTTTTTAGGGTTTTGTCATGTTTTGCCGGGTTTGTTAGGGGTTTTTGTGAATATTAGCATTTTGAAATGTTTAATAGCATTTTTGTTGTATATTTGGGTTTTTAGGTATTTTGTAGATTTTATTGGGGTCTAATAGGGTTATTAGGGTTTATTACGATTTATTAGTGTTTCTTTGGGTTTAGTAGCGGGATTTAGGGTTTATTAGTGTTTATTATGGTTTATTATTGGTCGGTAGGGTTTTTTAGGATTTTTTAGTTTTTATTAGAGTGATTTAGGGTGTTTAAGGGTTTATTAGGGCTTCTAAGGGTGTGTTAGGGTTTCTAAGGGTGGGTTAGGGTTTTTATGGGAAGGTTAGGGTTTCTAAGGGTGTTATATGGTTTCTATGGGTTTATATGGTTGTATTAGGGTTTCTATGGGTGTGTTGGTGTTTCTAAGGGTTTGATAGGATTTCTAAGGGTGTGGTTGGGTTTCTAGGGGCGTGTTAGGGTTTCTAAGGGCGTGTTAGTGTTTCCTAGGTTTTCTTAGTGTTTTGTTAGGGTTTTTAGGGGTTTTAGGATTATGATAGGGTTTCATATGGGTTTTAGGGGTTTTTAGGGTTTTTTCGGGTTTTTTATGTTTATTGGGGTTTCTTAGTGCTTCTTGGGTTTTGTTTGGGCTTATTAGGGTTTGCTAGGTTTTTTTGGGTTTGTTATGTTTTTTAGGGTTTTTCGGTGTTTGTTAGGGTTTGTTTGGGTTTGTTAGTGTTTGTTAGGGTTTGTTAGGGTTTTGCGTGGTTTTTAATGGTTTCAAGTATTTATGGTGTTATTCATGGTTTGTTAGGGTTATTTAGATGTTCATGGTTGTTATAGATGTGTACAGCTAGTCACAAGATTCAATTTGATATATGGTGGAGGTGAAACAGACAATCAGAGCAGAAGTTATGGTAATTTGGAGGACTTAAGGACCTTTTGGGTCTTTAATAACGTGATAAGGTGTTCCTATTGGTCACAAATGTGTAGATCCAGTAGGAAGCTTCGATTTTATATATGGTAGAGGTAAAAAAGACTCTCGGTGAAAAAGTTATGGTCTTTTGGAGAGTTTAAGTACCTTTTTTGTCCTTCATGGATAGAGATAAGGTGATTTAGTTGTTATAGGAGTGTAGGTCTAGTCTCAAGCGTCGATTGGATATGTTTTAGAGGAAAAACAGACACCCATAGAATAATTTATTTCAAAATAGACACCAGAAGCCAATCTTTTGACCATCCAAAGGGATTTTGGGTCTTTTGGGGGGTTGAAGAATGTAAGAAAGGTTTCCAGTGGTTACGAGACTGCGTATCGTTTCACAATCTTTGATTTGATATGTGGTAGAGCCAAAATGGACTCGCGTATTTGAAGTTATTGTCGTTTTAAATTGAGCACCCCTTCTATCGCCTAAAAACCTAAGAAACCCGCAACTCACTAAAATAGGCATAATTTTTCCTTCGGGTGTCCGTTTGAGTGCTGTGACTAGTAAAATCGAAGCTTTTGAGATGAGTGAGGACCAAGTCAAATTGAAACTGTGAGAAGATCAAAGAAATAGAAGATATATTAGTTATACCACTATAAAAGAAATTCAACTTTAAACGGACATGACTTTTATTCCTGTTGTTCGTTTGAGCTCTACCACATATCAAATTGAAGCCAGCGAAGAGATATACGTAGGAGGATAATTTGAGAAAACTTAAATTCAGTTTTGGGACCCTAAAATCCCAAAAACCCATCATAAGGCCTCCAAAACTCAATTTTCTTGTCCGGATCCTTGTCAAATTTTTCTTAAAAGGGTCATAACTTTTAATCTGTGTGTCTGTTCGGCCTCTGACACTTGTTTTTATCGTAGTTTGTTCCATGAGATTTAGTTTGACTATTCACGGAGCGGAAATTAAAACCTAAAGAAGAAGTTATGAGTTTTTTAATGACTCTATGGTTTGTTAGGTTTTTCGAGACACCACTTCTAGCACTTTTTCCTGTGCTGTTTTTTCAACAACTATAACTTATTATTACTGTTCTTATTATTATTATTATTATTATCATCTCATGGAAATGGAAATCCACATGCATGTGCGTTATTATTATATTTTTATTAACATGCACGTGCACATGCAATGCACACACATTATTTTATGATCACATGCTTTGTTATTATTATTGTTATTATTATTATTGTGGTTATTGTGGTTATTGTTGTTGTTGTTGTTATTATTATTGTTGTTGTTGTTATCATCACATTAAAATGTACATCCAAATGCACATACACACACATTCAATGAACGGGAATTATTCTATTATCACATGTGTTGTTATTTTTGATAATAATAATAATAATAATAATATTATTATTATTATTATCATCCTCATCATCACATGCAAATGCAATGCACAGGGGTTATTATTTTTTACTATACACATGAACACATAATGCAATGCAATATTATATTATTATATACATTAGTAATACTAATATTATCACCACTACTATTACTATTACTACTACTACTGTTATTATTAATATCATCACATGCAAATGTAGATGCACGTGGGTTATTATTTATTATTTATTACCATGTACATGCATATGAAATGCACTTGTATTATTCTTTTACTATTATTATTATTATTATTATCACAATTTATTATTATTATTATTATCATTATCAGTATTATTATCATTATCACATGAAAATGCACATGCATGTGGGTTTTTATTTATTATTTATTACCATTCATGTACATGCGTTATTATTATTATTATTACAATTTGTATTATTAATATTATCATAAAATGTAAATGCACATGCACATGCATGTGCCTTCTTATTTATTATTATTTATTTATTATTTACTACTATTCATGTGCACATGAAATGAACTTGCGTTATTCTATTATTATTATTATTATTCATCATCTTGTTGTGGTTTGTATCGTCAAATACAAATGCACTTGCACGTGCGTTGTTATTTATTATTTATTTCCATGAACATGCATGCAGCATTATCTTTATCATTACATGTAAACTCACATGCACATGCATTATTATATATTATTTATTATCATGCACATGCAAAGGCAATGCACTTGCGTTATTCTATTATCCCCTGTGTTATTATTATTTATTCTAATGCATGTGCACATGCAATGCACGTGCGTTGTTCTATTATCACGTGGGTTATTATTTATTATTTATTATCATTCCCATGAAAATACACATTCATGGGGACATGTTTATTATTTATTGTTTATTACCATGCACATGAACATGCACATGCACATGCACATGCACATGCAGTTGTATGCGCGTAATTATTTATTATTTATTATCATTCACATGCACATGCACATACACACGCAATTCACATTTTTTATAATTTATTATTTATTATTTGTTACCATTCACATGTAAATGCCCAGGCATATGCACATGCACGTGCGTTATGATTTATTATTTAAACCAGGAACATGCATATGCACATGCACGTGTGTTATTTCTACTATTATTATTAGATGTATGTTTAGTGTTTACTATCATTTTTAGTATTTTTTGGTGTTGTTAACATTTATTATGGTTTGTTAGGGTTTTGGGGTTTTTTAATGGTATATTATAATTTTTTAGGGTTTTGTGGGGGTTATTAGGATTTTATTAGGGTTTATTGTGGTGTTTCAAGGTTTATTAGAGTTTATTAGGTATTTTTAGGGTTTTATAAGGACTGAATTGGGTTTATTAGGTTTTATTATGGAATATTATTGTATATCTGGGTAGGTTTAGGATTTATTAGGGTTTATTATGGTTCATTAGGGTTTATTAATTTTTAAGAGGGTATATTAGGGTTTTTAGTGTTACGTAGTGTTTATTCAGGTCTATTAGCACTTTTGAGCTTTTTTAGGTTTTATTAGCATTTATTAGGGGTTTAGGGCTTTTTAATGGTATATTTGCGTTTTTAGGGTCTAGTGGGGTTTATTATGGTTTATTATTGTGTGTTAAGGTTTATTAAGGTTGAGTAGGTATTTTCAGGGTTTTATTAGGGTCGAGTCTGTATATTTAAGGTTTTATTAGGGTTGAGTATGGTTTATTAGGGTTTGTTATGGATTTTTAGTGTTTACTGGGGTTTGTTAGTGTTTTTTTAGGGTATATGAGGGTTTTTTAGTTTTTGTTAATATATATGAGGGGTTGTTATGACTTTTTAGGTTTTATTAGCATGTTTTTAGTGTTTGTGAGCTTTTTTAATGGTTTAATAGCTTTTATATGAATTTATTATTGTTTATTAGGGTTTTAGGTCTTTTTAATGATTTGTTTGCGCTTTTTTTGTTTATTGGTGTTTCGTTGGGTTTTATTAGGTTTTGTTATGGTCTGTCGAGGTTTATTAGGGTTGAGAAGGTGTTTTTAGGGATTTATTATGTTTTTATTAGGGATTATTAGTTTTTATTAGGGTTTATTTGGGATTTTTAGGGTTTATTAGGGTTTGATAGGGGTTTATTAGTTTTTTTGTTTTCTTTGGTTATATTAGTGTGTGTTAGGTCTTTTTAGATTATATAGCGTGTTTTTATTGTTTTTGAGCGTTTTGTTTTTGTTTGTGAGCATTTTTAGGATTTCTTAGGTTATATTAGTGTTTATTATAGATTATTTGGGTTTCTAGGGATTTTTAAGGTATATTATCCTTTTTTCTTTATTAGGTTATATTAGTGTTTTTAGGTCATTTTAGGAAATATAGCATGTTTTTATTGTTTGTGATCATTTTTTTATTGTTTGTGAGCGTTTTTAGGGTTTATTAGGTTATATAAGAGTTTATCAGGCTTTTTAGGAATTTTTCATGGTATACTAGCATTTTATTTCTTTATTAGGTTTTTTTAGGGTTTTATTAGGGGTAATTATGGTGTATTAAGGTTTGTTAGGGTTGAGTATGGTTTATTTGTCTTTATTTATGATTTATTTGGGATTTTTAGGGTTTTCTGGGGGTTTGTTATGGTTTATTAGTGTTTATTAGTGTCTATTAGGGTTGGTTAGGGTTGTTTAGGTTATCTTAATGTCTTTTTAGGGTTTATTCGGTTTTATAATCATTTATTAGGGTTTATTAGGTATTTTTTGGGTTTTATTAGGGCTGAGTTGAGTTTCTTAGGGTTTTTATGAATTATAAGGTGTTTTTAGGGATTATTAGAGTTTATTAGTGGTTTACTAGGGTTTAATTTTTAATATTGTGTTATATTAGGGTTTAATATTTTTGAGGGTTTTAAAGCATCTTTAGGGTTTTTAAATCATTTTTTGGGTTTTGTGTAGTGTTGTTAGAGTTTATGTACAATTTTTAGTGTTTATGTAGTGTTTTTAGCGATTACTTACCGGTTTTAGATTTTATGTATCATTTTAGGGTTTTTGTAATGTTTTTAGGGTTTATGTAGCATGTTTAAGGTTTAGGTTTTATGTAGCATTTATTACGGTTTATGTTACTTTTTCAAGGTTTATGTAGCATTTTTAGGGGTGATGTAGCGTTTATTTTTCATTTTTAGGGTTTATGTAACGTTTTTAGGGTTCATGGAGTGTTTTTAGGGTTTATATTGTGTTTTTATGTTTTATGTAGCATTTGTTAATGTTTATGTTGTGTTTTTTAGGATTTATGTTGTGTTTTTAGGGTTTATGTTTCAGTTCTAGGGTTTATGTAGTACTTTTAGGTTTATGTAGTGTTTTTTGTGTTTATGTTGCGTTTTTTGGTTTATGTTGCGGTTTTAGGGTTTTTGTAGGATTTTTAAGGGTTTATGTAATGTTTTTAGAGTTTATGTATCTATTTGATGCCTTTTTGGGGATTTAATGGTTGTTTATGGTTTTTAGTTTTTTTAGGGTTTCTATGGGTTGTTAAAGGGTGTTTATGGTTTTTTATGGTATATGATGGCTTTTTAATGGTTTGGGGGGGGGGTTATGGGTTTATTTGTTTTTTTTGGATTGATAGGGGTTGTTAGGGTTTTTAGTGTGTTTTAGGGTTTGTGTGGGTATTGTAGCTCTTTTTTTGGGATTATATAATACGCTTTAGTGTTTTTTGGGGTCTTTAGGGTTTTTAGTGTTCTTTAATGTTTAATATGGTTCTTTAGGGTTTATTAGGTTTCTTTAGGGTTAATTTGTGTTCTTTAGAATTTATTATAGTTTATTAGCGTTTTTATTGTATATTAGGGTTTTATTGGGCTTTTGTAGGCATTAATAGCTTTTTATAGGGTTATTTAGGATTTATTAGGGTTTATTTTATTTATTAGGGTTTAGTAATGTGTATTTGGGTTTATTACAATTTATTATGGTTTATTATGATTTGTTAGGGTTTGTTGCGGTTTATTAAGGGTTTGTTATGGTTTTTTTTCAGTTTGTTACAATTTATTTGCTGTTGTTAGGATTTGTTACGATTTATTTGGGGTTGTTATGGTTTGTTACGATTTATTTTGGGGTTTTTAGGGTTTATGAGTGGGTTGTAGGGTTTTGTAGGAAATTATTTGGAGGTTTTTGTAGCGTATTATCGGGTTTGTTAGGGTTTTTAGTGATTATTAGGGTTTATTATGGTTTAATAGTGTTTTTATGATATATTAGGGTTTTTGGGCTTTTGTAGTATTTAGTAGGGTATAATAGTGTTTGTTAAGTTTTATTACAGGTTATTACGTTTTATTAGTGTTTATTATGGTTTTTAGGGGTTAATAGTGGGTTATTAGGGGTTATTAGGGTTTATTAGTGGTTCTTAAGGGTTATTAGTGGTTGTTAGGGCTTGTTAGATTTTGTTAGGGTTTTTAGGGTTTATTACTGTTTGTTTGAGTTGTTTGGGGTTTTAGGCGTTTTTTTGGGATTTATGGGTGTGTTTATTTTTTTTCTTTGTTAGGGTTATTTTAGAGTTTTTAGGGTTTTGTTGCGTTTTGTGGGTTTTGAAGAATTTTTTGGCTTTTTTGTAGCAATTTTTAGGGTTTATATAGCGTTGTTATTGGTTTTAGTGGTTCTTTAGTGTTTTTAGGGGTTTTTAGGGTTCTTTATGGTTTATTAGGGTTTCTTTTGAGGTTTTTAGGGTTTTTTATGGGGTTTTTAGGGCTTTTAAGGGTTTCATAGGCTTGTTTAGCATTTTGATAGGCATTTTTAGGCTTTTTGGGGGTTTTTAGTGTTTTATGGGTTTTTAGGGTTTTTACTGTTTTTAGGGTTTTTTTGAGGTTTTTTGAGGTTTTTTTAGGGTTTTTTATGTCTGTTTTTGGGTTATTTTGATTATTTTGTTTTTAGGGGTTTTAGGGGTTTTTAGGATTTGTTGGGTTTTTTGGGTTTTTATGGTTTTTAGGTGTTTTTTTGGGTTTTTTAGGGTTTTTTGGGTTTATAGGGGTTTCATAGGGTTTTGTGAGGTTTTTCCATGTTTGTTAGGGTTTTTTGTGATTATTATCATTTTGAATGGTTTAATAGCATTATTGTTGTATATTTTTGTTTTTAGGAATGTTGTATCTTTTATTGGGGTCTAATAGGGTTTTTAGTGTTTATTACCATTTATTAGTGTTTATTAGGGTTTACTGGTGGGCTTTAGGGTTTATTAGGGGTTATTATGGTTTATTATTGGTTGGTAGGGATTATTAGAATTTATTAGTGCTTGTTAGAGTGATTTAGGGTGTTTAAGGATTTGTTAGGGTTTTTAAGGGTGTGTTATGGTTTCTAAGGGTGTGTTTGGGTTTTTATGGGCGGGTTAGGGTTTCAAAGGGTGTGCTATGGTTTCTAAGGGTTTCTAAGGTCGTGTTAGAGTTTCTATGGGGTTTTTGGGGTTTTTAGGGGTGCGATAGAGTTTCTAAGGGTATGTTAGGGTGTCTAAGGGTGTGTTAGGGTTTATAAGGGTGTGTTAGGATTTCTAAGGGTGTGTTAGTGTTTCTTAGGTTTTCTTAGGGTTTTGTTAGGGTTTTTAGGGATTGTTTAGGGTCTCTTAGGGTTTCATAGGTGTTTTTATGGGTTTCATTGGGTTTATTGGGTTTATTGGGGTTTCTTAGTGCTTCTTGGGGTTTTTTAGGGCTTGTTAGGTTTTTTTTGAGTTTGTTAGGGTTTGTTATGTTTTTAGGGTTTTTTGGGGTTTGTTGGGGTTTGTTAGTGTTTGTTAGGGTTTTTTAGGGTTTGTTAGGGTTTGTTAGTGTTTGTTAGGGATTGTTAGGGTTTTTAATGGTTTTTAATAATTTTTATTGTTTATGGGGTTATTCATGGTTTTTAGGGTTATTTATTTGTTCATGGTTGTCAAAGATGTGTAGCGCTTGTCGCAAGCTTCAATTTGATTTGTGGTAGAGGTGAAACGGACACCCAGAGCAGAAGTTATAGTCATTTAGAGGACTTAATAACCTTTTGGGACTTTAATAATGTGATAATATGTTCCTATTGGTCACATATTTGTATATCTAGTCGAATGCTTTGATTTGATATATGGAAGAGGCAAAACAGACTCCCGGAGTAGAAGTTATGGTTTTTTGGAGGGTTTAAATACCTTTTTTAGCCTTCAAGGGTGTACGAAGATGATTAGGTGGTTATAAGAGGGTACTTATAGTCACAAGCTTCGATTTGATATGTAGTAGAGGCAAAACGGACACCCATAGAAGAATTTATTGCAAAACAGACACCAGAAGCCAATCTTATGACAATCCAAAGGGATTTTGGGTCTTTTTGGGGGTTGAAGAATGTCATAAAGGGTTACAATGGTTACCAATGTGTGTATATTTTCACAATCATTGATTTGAGATGTGGTAGATCCAAGATGAACACACGTAGAATATGTTATTGTCGTTTTTAAATTGAGCAACTCTCATAGCGCCTAAAAACCTAAGAAACCCACAACTCACTAAAATAGGCATAACTTCTCCTTCTGGTGTCCGTTTGAGAATTGTGTCCAGTCAAATTGAAGCTCATGAGATGAGTGAGGACCATGTTTAGTATAAACTATGAGAATATCAAAGAAATATAAGATATATTAGTTATACCACTCCAAAAAAAAGTCCAACTTCAAACGGGCATAACTTTCGCTCCGATTGTATGTTTGAGCTCTACCACATATCAAATCGAAATCAGTGAAGATATCTATGCAAAAGGATGTCTTAAACAATGTTCAAGTCATTTTTGAGACCCTAAAATCCCAAAAACTAATCAGAATGTCTCTAACACTCCATTTCCATATACAGATTCTTGTCAAATATTTCTTAAAATGGTAATAACTCTTGATCAGTGTGTCTGTTTGACCTCCAAAACCTGTTTTTATCATAGTTCAATCCATGAGATTCAGTTTGACTATTCACAGAGCATAAATTGACAGCTGAAGAAGATGGTATGCCTTTTTCAATGACTATGTGATTTGTTAGGTTTTTTGAGACCCCATTTCAAGCATTTGTTTCTTGCCTACTATTTTTTCAAACAACTATAACTTATTATTACTATTATTACTATTAATTTTATCATCATCTCATCCACATGCACATTAACATGAACATGCATGTGCATTATTATTATATTTTTATTACCATGCATGTGCACATGCAATGCACACACATTATTTTATTATCACATGCGTTGTTATTATTATAGTTATTATTATTATTATTGTGGTTGCTGTTGTTGTTGTTGTTATCATCACATGAAAATGCACATACATGCACATCCAATGCACATGAATTATTCTATTATCTCATGCATTGTTATTATTAATATTATTATTAATTATAATATTGTTATTATCATCATCATCATCACATGAAAATTCAATGCACGAGCATTATTATTTATTACCATGCATGTGCACACGTAATGCACATGCAATATTCTATTATCACATGCATTGGTACTACTACTATTATCACCACTACTACTACTATTATTACTAATACTGTTATTATTACTATCAAAACATGAAAATGTAGATACACGTGCGTTATTATGTATTATTTATTACCATGCATGTGCATATGCAGTGCACTTGTATTATTCTTTTATTATTATTATTATCACAATTATTATTATTATTATTATCATCATTATCATCATTATTATCATTATCACATGAAAATGCACATTCATGTGAATTGTTATTTATTATTTATTACCATGCGTGTGCATATGTTATTATTATTACTATTATTACAATTAGTATTATTAATATTATCATCAAATGTAAAGTCACATGACATGCTTGTGCATTCTTATTTATTATTATTTATTTATTATTTACTACTATGCACGTGCACATGAAATGCACTTGCATTATACTATTATTATTATTATTATTATTATTGAATCATCAAATATAAATGCACATGGACATGCGTTGTTATTTATTATTTATTACCATGTACGTGCTTGCGTCATTATCATTATGATTACCTATAAATGTTCATACATGTGCGTTATTATATATTATTTATTATCATGCACATGAAAATGCATTTCTCTTGCGTTATTCTATTATCACATGTGTTATTATTATTTATTCTCATGCACGTACACACGCAATGCACGTGCATTATTCTATTATCACATGTGTGATTATTTATTATTTATTATCATTCACATGAAAATTCACATTCATGTGGACTTAGTTATTATTTATTGTTTATCACCATGCACATGCACATGCACATGAACATGCCCATGCACATGCACATGGATGTGCGTTATTATTTATTATTTATCATCATTCACATGCACATGCAAATACACATGTAATTCACATGAATTATTATTTATAATTTATTATTTATTATCATTCACATGCAAATGCACATGCCAATGCACATTCACGTTCGTTATGATTTATTATTTAAACCATGCACAGGCATATTCACATGCACGTGTGTTATTACTATTATTATTATTAGAGGTATTTTTATGGTTTACTAGCATTTTTTTGAATTTTTATGTGTTATTAATATTTATTATGGTTTGTTAGGGTTTTAGGGTTTTTAATTGTATATTAGAGTTTTTTAGGGTTTGGTGGGGGTTATTAGTATTTTATTAGGGTTTATTATGGTGTGTTATGGTTTATTAGGTTTTATTAGGTATTTTTATGGTTTAATTAGGATTGAGATGGGTTTGTTAGGGTATATTATGATATATTATGGTATATATGGGTATGTTTAGTATTTATTAGTGTTTATTATCGTTCATTATGGTTTATTAATTTTTAATAGGGTATATTAGGGTTTTTTAGGGTTCAGTAGTGTTTATTTGGGTTTATTAGTGTTGTTAATCTTGGTTAGGTTTTATTAGCATTTATTTGGTGGTTTAGGACTTTTTAATGGTATATTTTCATTTTTTAGGGTTTAGTGGGGTTTATTATGGTTTATTGTCACGACCCGTCCCCCAGGGCACATGACATGCCTACCCCAAGCCCACCTTACATTGGATAGGGGATGTCGACTAGCACCAAAGGCGTATTACCTTGAACTGGGAAGGAATTTCCTTTATAACCTACAAACTGACGTAAACAAGCACACAGTAAGATACGAACACAAGAAAACTACATAGTAAACATGTGAGTACAATATGTAAAAAGGGGCCAGAATACACGCCCAACTGGAATGTACATGTATGACTAAAATTCAATACAAATGAAGAAAGAGAAAGAAATCCACTAGATCGTCCTTCGGGGTTTCTACCTGAATGGTAGGTAGAGATAACCTCCTCAGCACTACAGGTCCATCTGTCTCCTCTACGTACCGACACTCCATAAGGTCTACCTCCGAGCACCATCCAGTCTTGGTACTCTCAGCCTCAGTCAGTGTTTTCGGTCATCTGTAACCAACACAACAAGGTGTGGGCATAGCCCGTGTAGGGGTGAGTATAACGATACATAGTAGGGACCCTGAGACCCTCAAGGTCCCACAAAATCCACCAAGGATAAAACAAAAAGTATGAAGTCAATAGATAACCCTACTTAGGTATACGCCCATACATATACTTAAGTTATCAAGTAATCCATCTCAATCATGAGGAAAACATAAAAAAACTCACTGAGCTCAAACCAAAATTTTATTCTAGGGGTAGTATCAAGTAACATCCCCAATCACATTATCGAAACCTCGGCTGCTGGAGAAATCCTTTTCTATTGAGTACATTGGGCCTGCTGCGACACCAAGCGCGCTTCCCACTAAACCCTAATAACCCCAAAACCCCACTATTAAACCCTTAAACCCTAATAAACACAAATAAATTTTAATAACCTGTAATAAACCCTAACAAAATTGATTAGACCCTAATAAATGCTATAAAATCCCTAAAAACCCTAATATACAATAGAAACACTATTAAACCATAATAAACCCTAAAAATCACTAAAAACCCTAACAAACCTGACAAAATGCTACAAAAACCTCCAAATAATAGCCTAAAAAACCATACAACCCATTATTAAACCCTAACAAACCCTAATAACCCCAAAATAGATCGTAACAAACCATAACAACCCCAAATAAATCGTAACAAATCCTAAAAATGCTAAATAAATCGTAACAAACTGAAACAAACCATAAAAACCTCTAATAAACCCCAATAAACACTAACAAAACATAATAAATCCTAATAAATCATAATAAACCCAAATACATGTTAGTAGACCCTAATAAATAAAATAAACCATAATAAACACTAATGAATCCTAAAGAAACCTAAAAAAGGTTGCTAAACCCTAGAAAAAGCTATTAATGCCTACAAAAGCCCAATGAAACCCTAATATACAATAAAAAATGCTAATACACTGTAAAAAATCCTAAAGAACACTAATAAACCCTAAATAACCCTAATAAACCCTAAAAACCATATTAAACTCTAAAGAACACTAAAAACCCTAAAACCACCAAAAAAATGCTAAAACACATTATATAAACCCAAAAAACCGCTACAATACCCAAACATACCCTAAAACACACTAAAAACCCTAACAACCCCTATCAATCCCAAAAAACAAATAAACCCTAAAACCCCCAAAAACCATTAAAAAGCTATTAGATACCATAAAAATCGTAAACAACCATTAATATCCCTTAAAAACCCTAAAAAACTACAATCCATAAACAACCATTAAAACCCTAAAAAATGCTTCAAATAGATATATAAACACTAAAACATTACATAAACCCTTAAAATGCAACAAAACCCTAAAAATGAAACATAAATCAAAAAACACAACATAAACCCAAAAAACGCAACATAAACCCTAAAATCAAAACATAAACCCATGAACTATAACATAAACCCTAAAAATCACAACATAAACCCTAAACAACACAACATAAACATTAAACAATGCAACATAAAACCTAAAACCCCAATATAAACCCTAAAAACACAACATGAACCCTAAAAACATTACATAAACCCTAAAAAATGCAACATAAACACTACATAACCCCTTAAAATGCTACAGAAACACAGAAAATGCAATATAAACCCAAAAAAATGCTACAAAACCCTAAAACACTTTAAAACCCTCTAAAATATTAAACCCTAATATACCATAATATAAAAAAAATTAAACCCAAATAAACCCCTAATAAACTCTAATAATCCTAAAAATACCTTATAATCCCTAAAAACCATAATAAACTCTACTCAACCCTAATAAAACCCCAAAAATACCTAATAAACCCTAATAAATGATAATAAAACCTAATAAACCCGAAAAACACGTTAAGGAAACCTAAACAGTCCTAACCAACCCTAATAGACCCTAATAAACACTAATAAACCCTAATAAACCCCCAAACCCCTAAAATATATAATAAACTATAAATAAATCCATATTAACCCTACACAACCCTAACAACCCTTAACAAAACATTATAACCCCTAATAAAACCCTAAAAAACCCTAATAAAGAAAAAACACTAGTATTCTTAGAAAACCCTAGAAACCCTAACAAACTCTAATATCACCTAATAAACCATAAAAACGATCACAAAAAAACCACAAACAATAAAAAACGACAACAAACAATAAAAACGTGCTATATTACCTAAAAGGACCTAAAACACTAATATAACCTAATAAAGACAATAAATGCTAATATACCATTAAAATCCCTAGAAACCCTAACAAACCATAATAAACTTTAATATAACCTAAGAAACCCTAAAAACACTCATAAACCAAAACCAAACGCTCACAAATAAAAAAACACACTATATTATATAAAATGACTTAACAAAAATTAATATAACCTAATAAAAGGAAAAAACTAATAAACCCCTAAAAAACCATTATAAACCATGAAAATCCCTAATAAACCCTAATAAAAACTAATAAACCCTAATAAAACCCTAATAAAACCTTAAAAATACCTTCCCAACCCTAATAAACCTTGACACACCATAACAAAACCAAATAAAACCCAACTAAACCCCAATAAAAAAAATCCAAAAAACCCATTAAAAAGCCCTAGAAACCCTAATAAACCATAATAAATTCAAATAAAAGCTAATGAACCATTAAAAATTCTCACAATCACTAAAAACATGTTAGTAATGCTTAAAAAGTCATAACAACCCCTCATATATATTAACAAAAACTAAAAAACACTCATATACCCAAATAAAAACACTAGAAAACCCTAGTGAACCCTAAAAATCCCTAAGAAACCCTAATAAAATATATTCAACCCTAATAAACCCTAATAAAACCTTAAATAAATAGAGTCAACCCAAATAAAACCCTAAAAATACATACTCAACCCTAATAAACCCTAACACACCATAATAATCCATAATAAACCCCACTAAACCCTAAAAATGAAAATATACCATTAAAAATCCCAAAAATCCCTAATAAATGATAATTACACCTAAAAAAGCTTAAAAGCACAAATAAACCCAAATAAAAACTACTAAACACTTAAAATTCCTAATATTCCCTCTTAAAAATTAATAAACCCTAATGAACCATAATAAACCCTAATAAATCCTAAACACACACAAATATACTATAATATGCCATAATATACCCTAATAAACCCAAATAAATCCTAATAAAATCCTAAAAATACCTAATAAACCCTAATAAGCCTTGACACACCATAATAAACCCTAATAAAATCCTAATAACCCCCAACAAACCGTAAAAAATGCTAAAATACCATTAAAACCCCTAAAACCCAAACAAACCATAATAAATTTTAATAACTCCTAAAAATCCTAAAAAATGATAGTAAACCCTATAAATAACTCTAATAATAATAGTAGTAATAACACACGTACATGTGCATATGTATGTGCATGGTATAAATAATAAATCATAATGCACGTGCATGTGAATATGCATGTGCATTTGAATGTGAATGATAATAAATAATAAATTATAAATAATAACACGTGTGAATTTCATGTGTATGTGCATGTTCATGTGAATGATAATAAATAATAAATAATAACGCACATCCAAGTGCATGTGCATGTGCATGGTAATAAACAATAAATAATATCAATGTCCACATGAATGTGCATGTAATGGCCCAGACCCAGCTGGTCCTTTACAATGCCAAAACACATCTCCACTGAAACAGTTGCACTGGTCATAGGGGCATCAGTGACGGTTTCACCGTGAACCTCGCACACCCGTCTCGGTGGCACAGTGAGGGTGGAACAGTGAGGGTGGCACTGTGATGGTGGCACCGTGAGGGTGGCATCGTGACGGTGGCACTGTGACCTCACAAAGCGGTCTTTGTTCTTTTCCAGTTCCCGACTTGTCTGCTCCCGCAACATATCTTTTGACATAAAGATGATTTAATTCCCTCTTTCAATCCATTTAATTCCCATAAATAATATATTAAATCCCCCAAGAGTCGGGCAACCCTTAACTTACCATAAAGTGTGGTTTTTACTCAGTGTCATGCCCTTCCCCGTACCTTCCTGTTCCGCCCCTGTTACGTGTTTCCTTATGGTTAAATAAAACTATTTAATGCATAGACATTATGAGAACCCATCCGAGGAGAATTGTTAAATGACAATTAATTCCATCGTACATAACTGCCCAACTATATGGGGAACCACTATCCGAATTTAAATCCATTCAAATTTCCATATCCCATAACAACGGGATCTCATCCTTATATCCCACCAGAATTCCTTCTTCTTCTTCCTCTTGATTGGTCTCCTTTTCTTCCTGGTGATTTTGGAGTTCCCCTTCCCAATGATAGTGGTGCGCCTATGCCGGAGCCTTTTGGATCACCATTGGAGTCCCCGACGTTCCTCCCCTACAAGTTGCGCATCCCCAGTTCTTGGCGCATGGAGAATAACTTCGGTCCTTGATCAACCGGGTAGGGATTTGTCTTTGTCTCTCCTTACTATGTATCATGCGGGGTGGGTACACTACTATTTCTGTGGGAATGGATAAAACCAAACCTTAACAAAGATAATAAACACACTGTTAAAGAATGATGGGGTGTGTTTGACAATTCCGCTGTACTCTTTTATAATTTCTATATGTTGTGAACTGTATGGTCTTATGCTCACTGAAAATCATTGTTGTTGGTGGTATTTCCTTGCGCACTAATGAAACCTTGCCTTCTGTGATGATTAAATAATTGTAACATGGAAATTGGTTAATCACCTAAACTCAGTTGGTTAAATGGATACCCAGTGAACATCAATCCCTGTGTGGTCACCCCGGTTAACCAACAGAGAGAAGAACCTAATTAATGATGTTCTTGAACCTGGAATTTTCCCTACATTGTTTTGGTAGTAGGTGTGTTGTTCTGTTTGATGCTTATGGGGTGATGTGAATGTGGATGGGATCCTCTATTGTGGCACAGTTGTTGGTTCTGAATCTGAAGGTGTGTGGGGTTGTATCTAGAGGCTTGGATTGGTTCCAGTACTTTAAGGGATCTCACTGGCCCCATTGTTGTTGTGACTTCACAAGAGAACCAGGTGTGAATGCTTAAATTGCTGTTTGGATGTTTCTCTTTCTCTGGATTGTGGTTATGCCGGTTAGTTTCCCAGTAGTGTAGAATTCACCTAAATGGGATCACTTGAACATGAAAGCAGGAACGAGTTAAATGGGGAATTGGTTTTGGAAATGAGTTGTAACTTGGTCGTGAGCGATGTTCCTTTCTTTTATGAATGAATAGTAACAATGATTTTTGTGATTAGGTTGGATTTGGAAACCCTAGGTTGGGATGGGTGCTTGTTACCTATACATATTATTGTTGTTCTTATTTTCCTTATTTGTGCCCCACCCAAGTTGAGCACTTCGTGTCGAACACCCTCATTTCATAGGAGAGGGTGTCTTTTCCAACACTCCTATGGGCGGGTTATTAGCTAATTTTCTGATCCCTTTCCCAAATATCTCAACACTCTTCGGGCAGGCTGTGATGACCTGAGGTCCATTATAGCCCAAGATTCTTCGGGCAGGGTAGTTGTGGTGGTTGTCCCAGGTGTGTGCAGGAAGGTTGTTTCCCAAGAGTCTTCGGGATGAGGCCCATGTGTCTGTGGGTGTGGTTGTAGTTATTTTTGCCCAAGTGTTTGTGGGCGTGGATATGGGTGGTTGATGTGGCCCAGGTGTTTGGAGGTGGGATGTGTGGTAGTGATGACCCAGGTGTGTGTGGGAGTGGAGTGGTAGTGAGACTGCAATGAGAATGGCGGGAGAGGATCGATGCGTAGGATGTCTTCAATAACCAGTGGGAAAGTGGCGTGGGGTACCCAAATATCGATATTATATCACTATACATTACTTGACTTATGTTATTTGGGGAGTGTTCCTTAGTGAGGCTTGGGTAATAAATTTTCTTTGCTAGGTGCTTTGGTTATCTCATTTCCCACAGGGCATTATAATGCCTCCCCATTTGTGCACAAGATTCTTTGGTTTTCCATAATAAGTATACTAGTATACTCACCCTATGTATATAAAATTGCTTTCAGGTTTCTACGAGGACTTTAGAGATCATGCAGGGTCGTACTAGATCAGACGCTGGGATAGTTACAGTTGTTGTTTTTCATTCTTTGGTACTTTACCTTTGTAGTCTCCATGTACTTTGTGGCATTTACTTTTGTAACATTCATCTGGGAATGGTTTTATTTGGCTTTACTTTACCCCCCCCAGTATTTGTGTTGTTGGGATTTATTATCTTATCTTCTTATCTTATTAAATAAAAAAAGGGTAATGCCTTCCATCTTGTGTGTGATTCTATACCCTTGGTGCTAGTCTCCACTCTGGGACCTATTGAAGGCGGGTCACTGGGGTCATTATCTCTCCTTCAACTTGAATAAGGAAGGGTATGGAAATCTTCTGTCCCTTCTCTCATCTTGGTGAAGGCGGGTCATGACAGAATGGTATCAAAGGAGTTAGGTTGAGGGATAGGATAAAGTCTGGGGTTAGGAACAATGAGGATTTCATGGGATGGTAGGAAAACAGTGTTGTGTGATCTTGGTGTGTGAAATAGGCTCTGGAAGACTGGCTAGGACATGGGATTTTTGGTCCCCCCCCCCCCCCCCCCCCGTGATCCGATATAAGGACTCTGGGCCTACCAAACGACCAAGTGAGGCTGCACTGATTGCAGGGTAAAGACCCTAGGGAAGACACATGCATCATAATGACTTGTGTTCTTATGTTTCATGGGTATTTTGGGGATTTAAAATGAATAAGAAGTCTAAGAAAATTTACGAACAATATTCTACACTACTCAGTCTTAGGCATTCCTTGTTTACCTTTCAGCTGTGGCACCTAGGAGATGATCATGAGTAGTGTGGGAAATCAAGGCCTATGAGGTTGACTTGGCTGATCGACAGAGGGATGGCTGAGAGGAGGAGGAAAATTAGTGGCAGAATACGCTTCTTGCCTTTCAGTGGTAGACCCTCGGGAAGTATGAGGGCAACATCTTTGACGTGGAGACAGAGAGATAGCTAGAGGAGCTGGTGATAGCTTTCAGCTTGATCCGGGCTCCGATGGAGTACTGGGTTCCACTGGCTATAAGCTAGATATACGGAGCAGCACGTTAGTGGTGGACGCTATATCTTTGGGAGAAGAGGGAGGCTAAGGTTACGTGGGCTGACTTCGAGAAGGAGTTCCAGGTAGAATTCCTCTCTTCCACGATGAAGGCTGGGAAGAGTCAGGTGCTACTCTCCCTCCAATATGGGATCATGTTAGTGAAAGATTTTTCTATCATGATCAAGGATCCCCTCCGCTTTTCTTCGGACCTCTTTCCAAATAAGGAGTCTCCGGTAAGACATTTGGAGTAGGCACATCGACCTTCTCTTCAGTATGCTGTTACTCCCTTCACGTTACCAATGTACATAGAGGTATAGAAGAAGGCTGAAGTACTGGAGAGGATGCACACGCAGGGAGGTGTATCACTACAGGTAATCCTGTTGGGCTCATCGAAGGGGAAAGCCGTCAGCAGTAGGCCTCCAACATCAGGGCCCTCTAAGTTTCGACCCGCAGGAAGTAGGCCTCAGCAGTTCCAGTTCTAATCTCTTGGCCCTCGCACTTTCCTTTCAATCCTAGTACTGAGATGTTTCATTTATGGAAGCCATGGGAACCATCAGAATCAGTGCCTGGACGGAGTACAATACAATGGGGGTGGGCCAGTACAGCACCCGCCCCAGCTGCAGCAGTTTCCAGCCAGGCCCTTGCAGCAGTAGCAGTAGGGACAACGATCTCCCGCTCCTCCAATGGCAAACATCCCAAGAAGAGGCCAACCTAAGGGCGCTCCACAGGGACCTCGACCAGGGCGCGGTCGGGGAGGCAGATAACAGCCGAGGGGAAGGGGAGCTGGGTATGGGGAGTAACACGCCGTGGAGGCAGCAGCTTTAGCAGGTCTGGATGTCGTTCATGGTACGATCATCTTGTTTAGTACTATTTCCTACGCCTTGTTCAATACAGGAGCTTCACACTCCTTTGTTGTGCGTAGTCTAGTCCGTGCTCTAGGTCTAAACATTGAGATACTTCTAGTGCCCTTGGTGTTGAGTACACCAGTCAGATGTCAGACCGACTTGTTTTATGTTTTCTGAGGGTGTATACTGATGATAAGGACACATCAGTCAATCATGGATCTTCTACTATTGCAGATACATCCATACGATGTCATACTACGCATTGACTGGTTGTTCTATGTATGTTTCATCATTGAATGCTTCCTAGGAAGGGTTGTGTTTTCTGATTTGGGAGGCCGACGTGTAACTTTCATCGGCGAGTGGGGTTTCTAGAAAAGCAGTAGGTGAGAGGATCCCCTCCTTTCCTTGTTAGATGAACTATCAGTGGAGTCGGTGGATGAAGAAATGGTGGAAGTCCCGGGGATCTTTAGTGAGTTTATGGACGTCTTCCCTGAAGAGGTGGATAATCTACCCCCCTCGACGTGATATTGAGTTCGAGATAGACTTGCAACCTGGTGCACATCCGATTTCGATGGCTTCTAACCGGATGACACCTTCTGAGTTGCGGGAGTTGCAGATTCAGATTGACGATCTGATGAAGAAGGTTTTTGTTTGACCAAGTTCGTCACCATGGGGTGCTCTAGTTTTGTTCACAAAGAAGTCAGATGGTGGTCTGAGGCTGTGCATAGACTATAGGATATTGAACCAGGTAACGGTCAAGAACTGTTACCCCCTCCTCAGGATAGACGATCTCTTTGACCAGCTGAGGGGAGAAGGTTGGTTCATTAAGATCGATATGTGGTCTGGCTATCACCATTTGAGGGTGAAGGAGGGAAACATCTCAAAGACTGCCTTCAGATGTAGGTACGGACACTTTGAGTTTCTAGTCATGTCGTTCGGCGTTACGAATGCACCAGTTGTGTTCATGTTACTCATGAAATCTGTCTTCCTAGAATACTTGGATCTGTTCATAGTAATGTCTATTGACGACTTCCTGATCTACTCAAGATTAGAGAAGGATCACACTGAGCACCTGAGAACGATTTTAGATGTCCTCCGACAGCACCAACTCTATGGGAAGTTTCCCAAGTGCGAGTTCTGGATGCCAGAAGTAGACTTTCTTGGGAACGTGGTGTCCAAGTAGGGAATAGCAGTGGACCCATCTAATTTCTAGGTGGCTGTTTCTTGGGAAGCACCCAAGAATGTGGCCGAAGTTCATAGTTTCCTTGGACTAGAAGGCTACTATCGGAGGTTTGCGCCCAACTGCTCTCCAGTTGTGTCACCTTTGACATCCTTGACCAAGAAGAACCAGGCTTTCATGTGGAATAGGCAGTGCGGGGAAACCTTCAGCTATCTGAAGGAGAAGTTAGTAAGTGCCCTAGTGCTGAGGTTTCCAGAAGAAGGGGCAACGTATGAGGTGTTCTGTAATGCTTCAGGATAAGTCCTTGGGTGTGTGCTGATGCAACGACAAGGGGTGATCTCTTTTGGGACTAGATAGTTACGTTCTCATGAGCATAATTATGCCACCCGTGACTTGGATCTTGTGGTGGTCGTGTTCGCGCTAAAGTTTTGGTGGCATTACCTCATCGGGGAGCGCTTCGTGGTTTTCACGGATCACAAAAGCTTGAAGTATATCTTCTCCCAGTGGGACCTGAACTTATGGCAGTGAAGGTGTATGGCATTCCATCAGGACTAAAACATCGAGATTTACTACACCTTAGGAAAAGGGAATGTGGTGGTCGATTTCTTGAGAAAGAAGTTGTAGAAGGATGCAGTTCGAGAGTCGGCAGATGCTTGGAAGGCGATGGAGGAGTTGGCTGCCCTACACCTGGATGCGAGGATAAATGGTAGTAGAGGTTGCATGTATCATATGACAGTGTAGTATTCTCTGTTACAGTAGGTAGCGGAGTCTCAATGGGGAGAAATGGAAAGTGAAGTGATGCATGACCGGGTTATACAAGGCGATGCTCTGGAAGGGTGGACGAAGGATGGTCAGAATCAGATGCTTTTCTGAGGGAAGTTGTTTGTTCCAGAGGCGATGCATGAGAGGGTTCTTGGGGAGTTCCAAAAATCACCCCTAGACGTGTACCCGTGAGTTTCCAAGATGTACTGGGGTATGAGGAGTCAGTTTTGGTAGCCCGAGGTAAAGCGGGCGGTGGCGGAGTTTATGGCCAGATGCCTAGTGTGCCAGTAGGTGAAGCTTGAACACTATGTTCCAGGCAGTTTGTTGCAGCCTTTAGACGTCCCTGAGAAGAAGTGGGAGGATATCTCAATGAATTTTGTCACAGGACTACCCAGAGTTCAAGGAGGCTACGATGCTATCTGGGTAGTGGTGCACCAGTTGAAAAAATCAGCTCACTTTCTGGCGATCAAGGAGTCGGGTGCAGTGGATGCCTTAGCCCGGAGGCACGTGGATGGGGTGGTGCGGTTGCATGGAGTTTCTAGGTCCATAGTATTGGATAGGAATGCATGGTTTACCTCACGAGTATGGAGGGGATTTCCGCATGATTTTGGCACCCAACTACGTCTTAGCACTGCATTCCACCCCCAGACAGATGGGAAGATAGAGTGCACCATCCAAACGGTGGAGGATATGATACAAGCATGTGGCTTGGATTTTGGGGGATCATGGGTGCGACCCATGCCTCTGGTAGAGTTTTCCTACAATTATAGATATCATTGTACCATGGGAATGGCTCCGTTATAAGATTTGTACGAGAGGCCGTGTCACTCACCCATGTGTTGGATAGAGGTCGGGGAGGCTGTTATACTTGGCCTGAAGGTGGTGCAGACCACGACGGAGAAGGTTCAGCTTATACGGGAGAGGATGAAGGCAGCCTAGGACTGGAAAAATTCATATGCTGATAATAGGAGGAGACCCTTGGAGTTCGAGGTTGGGGACCATGTGTTCTTGAAGGTCTCCCCTCAGCGTGGGAAATAGAGGTTTGACAGGGGGAGTAAGCTTTTTCCCAGGTTCTTTGGACCATTCGAAGTGCTGCGGCGGGTCAGTGAAGTGTCTTATCAGCTAGTTATACCACTGCCACTGATGAAAATGCATGATGAATTCCATGTATCTCAACACTGACTGTATCTACATGAATATTCACACGTCCTCAACTGGGGAAAACTATATATTGAGGATGACGTGACGTTTGTGGAAATACCTATGAGAATCGAGGATCATGAGGAGAAGGTGCTCCGTGGATGGACCATTCCTTTGGTTCGTGTGTTGTGGAGGTATGGTGGGATCAAGGAAAGTACCTGGGAACGATAGAGGCAGATGTGCGCCCAGTACCCAGAGTTGTTTTTATTTTTGATATGTTTTTTTTGTACTTGTTTGTGATGGAACGCTTTACCTTGTTAACTATGGAACGTGCGATTTTCATTATTTTTTGGATGTGTGTGAAGAGTCCTGACTATGGGGAGGGGAGGACCTGATCCCTAATCAAGACGCATTAAGGTGGATGCGATTAAACCCTGTACAGGTGAGTCAGTGCCACCGAAAGTGGATAGTATCTTGAAATGGGGGAAGAAACTCCTTAACCCATATGACTGGACAGTTTGAACCATGAATTTTTCATAGTTACTTAAGGGATAGGTGTTTCTTGTTGTCGATGAGGTCCACTATTGAGAGGTATCTTTCAAGGTGTTTGTTTGGAACCCCTCTTTTCTTCGGGTCTAGTTTTGATTCTCAAGGGAGAGAATAGTCTGAGAGGTATCTGATGTAATGGCCTGGACCTACCCGGTCCATTACTTTTCCAAAACACGGCTCCACAGAAACGGTGTCACCGGTCACGTGGGAACTAGTTATAGTGGCACTGTGACAGTCGCACACCGGTCACGGTGGAACCTGTTATCGTGGCATCATGACGGTGGCACTATGATGGTCGCACACCGGTCACAGTGGCACCGTGAAGGTGGCACCGTGAGGGTGACATCGTGACAATGGCACCGAGAGCGTGGCACTGTGACAGTGGCACCGTGTCCTCATCGAGCAGTCATTGTTCTTTCCAGTTACGGACTTTTCCACTCCCGCAACATATCTTTTTACATAAAGATGATTTAATTCCCTCTTTCAAGCCATTTAAAGCCCATAAATAATATCTAAAATCCCCCAAGATGCGGGCAACCCTTAACTTACCAAAATGTGTGGTTTTTCCTCGATGTCACGCCCTTCCTCGTACCTTCTAGTTCTTCCCCTGTTACACATTTCAATATGGTTAAAGAAAACTATTTAACGCATAGTCATTATGACCACCCCTATGAGGAGAATTGTTAAATGATAATTAATTCCATCATGCGTAACTACCCAACCACATGGAAAACAACGATACGACTTTAAAGCCATTCAAATTTCCATATCCCATAATGACGGGATCTCATCCTTATATCACACATGAATTCCTTATTCTTATTCCTCTTGGCTGGTCTCCTTTTCTTCCTGGTGCGTTTGGAGTTCCCCTTCCCGAGCCAAGTGGTGCGCCTGTGCCGGATCCTTTCTGCTCACCCTTGGTGTCCCCGACGTTCCTCACTTGCAAGTCGTGCATCCCCAGTTCGTGGCGCGTAGAGAAGAACTTCGATCCTTGATTAACCAGGTAGGTATTTTCCTTCATCTCTCCTTACTATGTATCATGCGAGGTGGGTACGATACTGTTTCTGTGGGAATGGATGAATCCAAACCTTAAAAATGAAAATAAACAGACTGTTAAAAAATTATGGGGTGCGTTTGAAAATTCTTCTATACTCCTTTATAATTGCTAAATGTTGTAAACTGTATGGGATTATGCTCAATGAAAATCATGTCTGTTGGTGGTCTTTCCTTGCACACTAATTAACCCTTGCCTTTTGTGATGATTAAATAACTGTAACATGGAAATTGGTTAATCACCTAAACTATGTTGGTTAAATGGATACCTAGTGAACATCAATCCTTGTGTGGTCACCTCGGTTAACCAACAGAAATAAGAACCTAATGAATTATGTGCTTCAACCTGGATGTTTCCCTACTCTATTTTTGTAGTAGGTGTGTTGTTCTGTTTGATGCTTATGGGGTGATGTGGATGGGGATGTGATCCTCTTCTGTGGCACGGTTAATGGTTGTGAATCTGAAGCTGTGTGGGGCTATATCTCGATGCTTGGTTTGGTTCCAGTACTATGAGGGATCTCACTAATCCCTTTGTTGTTGTGACTTCACAAGAGAACCGGGTGTGAATCCTTAAATTGATGTTTGGATGTTTCTCTTTCTTTGGCTTGTGGTTATGCTAGTTAGTTGCACAGTTGTGCAGAATTCACCTAAATGGGATCACTTGAACATGAATGCAATAATGGGTTAAATGGGGAATTGGTTTTGGAAATGAGTTGTGACTTGGACGTGAGTGATGTGCCTTTATTTTATGAATGAATAGTAATGAGGGTGTTTATGCATAGGTTGGATTTGAAAACCCTAGGTTGGGATGAGTGCTTGTTACCTATACATATAATTTTAGTTCTTATATTTCTTATTCGTGCCCCTCCCAAGTTGAGCACTTATTTCCGAACACCCCCATTTCATGGGGGAGGGTGTTTTTCCCAACACTCCTATGAGTGGCTAGTTATTAGATCCTTTTCTTCTCCCATTACCGAATATCCCAAGACTCTTTGGGCAGGATGTGATGGCCTGAGGTCCATTATAGCCCAAATTCATCGGGCATGGTAGTTGTGGTGGTTGGCCCAGGTGTGTGCAGGCATGTGGTTTCCCAAGAGTCTTCGGGATGAGGCCCATGTGTCTGCAGGCGTGGCAGTAGTTGTTCGGGCCCATGTGTTTGTAGGCGTGGTTGTGGTTGGTTGTTGTCGCCTAGGTGTTTGTAGGTGGGATTTGTTGTAGTGATGGCCCAGATGTGTGCGGGTGGGGAGTGGCAGTGGGACTTTAGTTAGAATGGCGGGAGAGGTTCGATGCGTAGGATGACTTCAATAACTAGTGGGAAAGTGGCATGGGGTACCCAAATATCTATGTTCTATTAATATACATTACTTGACTTGCATTATTTGGGGAGTGTGCCTTGGTGAGGCTTTGGTGGATAGTTTTCCTTACTAGGTTATTTGGTTATCTCTTTTCCCACAGGGCATTAGAATGCCTCCCCACTTGTGCACAAGAGTCTTTGTTTTTCTCTACTGAGTATACTTGTATGCTCACCCTACATATATAAAACTGCTTTTATGTATCCATGAGGACTTTAGGGATCATGCAGGGCTATACTAGCTCGGATGTTGGGACAGTTGCCGATGCTGTTTTTCTTTCTTTGGTCCTTTACCTTTGTAGTCTCCTTGTACTTTGTAGAATTTACTTTTGTAACATGCATATGGGAATAGTTTTCTTTTGATTTACTTTTACCCCCCAGTTTTGGTGTTGTTGGGATTTACAATCTTATCTTTCGATCCTATTAAAGAAAAAAAGGGTAATGCCTTCCATCTTGTGTGTGATTCTATTCCTTTGGTGCTAGTCTCCACTCCGGGACCTATTGAAGGTGGGTCTCGGGGGTCATTATATCTCCTTCAACTTGAAGAAGAAAGGGTTTGGAAATCTGTTGTCCCTTCTCTCATCTTGGTGAAGGCGGGTCGTGACAGTGCATTTTCACATGAATGATAATAAATATTAAATAATAACATATGTGATAATAGAATAAAGCAAGTGCATTGCGTGTGTTGGTGCATGAGAATAAATAATAATAACACATGTGATAATAGAATAATGCAAGTGCATTTCATTTTCATGGGCATGCTAATAAATAATATATAATAATGCACGTGTATGTTCATTTACATGTAATGATAATGATAATGATGCATGCACGTGCATGGTAATAAATAATAAATAACAACGCACGACCATGTGAATTTTTATTTGATGATAAAAATGATGATGATGATAATAATAATAATAATAATAGAATAATGCAAGTGAATTGCATGTGAATGTGCATTTGCATTTGATAATAATATTAAAAATACTAATTATAATAATAATAATAATAATAACGCATGCACGTGAATGGTAAGAAATAATAAATTACAACGCACATGCATGTGCATTTTGATGTGATAATGATAATAATTATTTTTATTATAACAGTAATAATAATAATAATAATAACAACAACACATGTGATAATAAAATAACGCACGTGCATTGCATGTGTAGTGCATGATAATAAATAATAACTCATAGTGCACGTGATGATAATAATAACAATAATAGTAATATTAATAAGAATAGCGCATGTGATAATAGAATAACGCACATGTATTTAATGTGTGCGTGTATGGTAATAAATACTAATGCACATGCATTTTCATTTTCATTTGATGATAATAAAAATAATAACAATAATAGTAGTAATAAAAATAATAATAAAAATGCATGTGATAATTGAGTAATTTAGGTGCATTGCATGTGCGCGTGCATGATAATAACTAATAACGGACCTGTATGTGCATTTGCATGTGATGATAATAATAATAATAATAATAATAATAATAACAACAACAACAACAACAAATGCATGGGCATGGAAATAAATAATAAATAATAAATAATAACTCATGTGAATATGCATTTGATTGTGATGATAATAATAATAATAATAATAGTAATAACAATAATGATAATTATAATAATGATAATAATAACGTGTGTGATAATAGAATAACACGCATCCTAATAAACCCTAAAAAAATCTAACAAACCCTAACAACCACTAATAACCCCTAAGAACCTCTAATAAATCCAAATAACACCTGAAACCCACTATTAAACCCTAAACCCTAATAAACACTAATAAATCATAATAACCATTAATAAACCCTAAAAACCCCATTAGACTCTAATAAATGCTACAAAAGCCCTAAAACCCCGAATATACAATAAAAAAACAATGTAACAATAATAAATCCTAATAATCACTAAAAACCCAAACAAACTCGACAAAACACTAAAAAATCTGCAAAATAATAGCCTACAAAACCCTACAACCTGCTAATAAATCCTATGAAACACTAATGTGACACCCCGAGATTTTATGAAAAATATTCTTTTAATTTCATTGATGTCTTGTGTTGTATACTACACCAAAATTATATTGTGCTATATGCAACACCGTATTAGCTTAAATTATAGAAAACACTATTCTTGGCTTGTGTTTCACGCAAGAGCAACCTTCCTCAATAGCGTGTGTTGTACGCAATACTAAGTTTCACTAAACAATGATATATTGTTATAATATTATTATGAACTAGCCATTATGAATATTAGTAACTACATTTTTAATTTTATGACATTATAATTCATCTTACACATTTTATAGAACATGGTATGAGAACAAAATAATTTTTTCGGGTAAAATAAGTATTTTTAAAAAACTGCAGTTTTGCCGCCTTTTGATGGCGCACCCACATTAAATTTAGTTTTTGATATGTTTATAAGTTCATTTTGAGAAAATAAAATTCTTCATTTGAATTAGGATATAAAAATTTACTTTGGATAAATTTTTGATATTTTTCTGACAACGTTCTTATTTTGATGAATAGTAACAAACACGCTAAATTTTACTTAAAAAAAACTTTTTTCATCGAGATAATTTATGTTGTCAAATGATAATAGTAAATTTTTTTAAAGTATAAATAGAATATTTTTACCATTTAATATAATTTAAGTCATTAGGATTATTTTTACATTGAATTTATAAGTAAAAACATTTCAATCTTTTGCAACGTTTTGACTTTAAAAACCCGTTTTCTCAACAGCGGGATTGATTTTAAATTAAATACTGCAACTTTTGTGTTTCAAATTTGGAAAAATGGATTCCATATTTGGAATCATTAGTTCTGAATTATGTTAATAAGCTACTTTGTAGTTTTAGGCATTGTGAATAGTAACTACGGTAAATTTTATTTACCATAGTTAAAGGTAAATCGGGTAATTAAGGGTAAATATAATATTATAAAATTATCCTAACACTTGTCTTAATATAACTGGATGATTATATTTTTCCCTAAATCATACTTGGGTCGAAATGGAATCTAATGGAACCCAATTGTATTTGATTAAGGCGTTTTATTAATTTTATTTAAAGGAAAGTGAAATATGTCTCACTCAAACTTTAATAATTAGATTATTTTTAATATAAGTTTATACAAAATATAAATTTGATTATAAATACTCATTATAAAGATAAATTTTTTTCTTTATCACGGTAATTTGTATGTAATTTTTATGAAATATTTAATTACCTTAATATCTTATACATTAATGATGTAGAAATTATTTATTTAGTAAAAAATCAATAATATAGTTTTTATTAAAATAAAAATACCTATCAAAAAGAACTATAAACTTGACCAAACATTATTGGTCGAGTATATCTATACCCTAATCATACAAGGGTCAATTTGTGAACCATTTGGAGCCTTATAAAACCGATCAGGACATTTGTAATATTTTATTTTAAATGATGTCATAGATGCCCCCTTCATAATTGAATAAATATAACAATTTAAATGTTGCGATTTTAATATGATAAATTAGACTAAAAATATTATTATGAAAGTTATTATATTTATCTTCATCATAGGGTTTTTTTAAAATTTTATACAACAAAAAAATATATTAAATAATTATAAAAAAATGTTGTATTAATTATTTTATTAAGATATATACCAAATAAATGGTTTTAAAAATATTAAAATTAATAATATATGAACAAATTAATGTATCCCGTGAATTTTTATGATTAATATGACATTTTATGAATCTATTATATATTTTTTTTCGAACATATCTTCTCTATGGTTTTTATTTAAATTCAAATAATGAATTGTGTCAAAATTGACACTATTGATATTTTATAGAAATAACATATTATGAAATTATTAAAAAATAACAAAAATATTTAAAAACTACAAACTGAAAAATAAATGGTCTAAAAGGTTATAAAGTATCCAATTATGGGAAATTGACAACATTTAATAATGTGTTTATAACAATTTAAAATTTATAATTTTATTACCACAAATAAAATTAAATAGATTAAATAATGATAAATCAAGTTGATAAGGTTTAAAATAAACATGAAACATGTCTAAATTTTATTTTATGATTATATTACAACACTATATCATCTCATATTCTAATTCAGTCAATTTTGGAGGTTTTTAAGTGGGGATTCATTTTATTATTAATTAATATTTTTAAGGCTTCCAAAAGTGCTCCTCTCCTCTCCTATATAAAGCTACCTCCTTCCCTCTCCTCTTCACAAAACATTTAGCCTTCAAGATCGTCCAAAACCTGCCCATTTCTCTTCTAAACTTCCCTAGTAACATTATGGAGGTTTTGGGATTCTAAAAAGACCAACTATAGTCCCTTAATAGGAAGTTTAAAGAAGGAACGTCGAAGAAGAGGTAATCTCTTCTACCGATTCTTTCAAGTTTCATCATTCTTCTACTTCCTCTTATTTAGTTGTTTATTTATAAAGTAATAACATAAGTATCACTAATATAATTATATGTTATTATAAATATGAAAAAACCCTATTTCATCTTTTATCCATCCTACGGAAAACGAAATCACTGCGCGTGCGTACGTACGGAATACCGTCTCCACGCCGTGGTGTAATCTCTTTTTCCACCACCATGTTACTTGGATGGATATAATGGTGTAAATAATACCTATATATGGTTATTAAAACATCATAATGATTATGAGATATTATATCATCCACTCCAGTTCCATTCAATAATTATGGGAACGATATCATCGCTCGTGCTTACGTACGGATTACCGTCTCCATACTGCGATGAGATTCTTTCTCCATGTTAACCATTCAAGAATGATTATAAAGTACATATAATGAATAATAATGGTATATATAATGTAATAATTCTAATTTATTAATTTATATATATATATGTCATCTAATTACTTCTATTCAAGTCAATAAGGAAAGGAAAGCATTGTTCATGCGTACGTACGACCTACCGTCTCCATGAACGGTGTATTTCATTTCATTTATCTATATTATATATATATATATATACTGAATATATATGATATATAAATCATGATTTAAATTATTTAAGTAAGTAAATCATGATATAAGTAATAATAATATCAAGAACAACAAGTTCAAACACGTAAGATAAATAAAACAAATTTACCAAAAACACCACTTTAACATGGAATTTACAAAAGAACGGGTAATATAAAGTCATAAGTGAACCATTATGATATCATAACAATGAATAAGATTCTATAATAAGTCAATGACATTATTTAAATCATAATATAGGAGGTTCAGATACATACGAAGCATATTGGACAAAAGGTAAGGGATAACTTTTCCAATCTCGTTTTTATCTGAGATTGTTTATTCATAAGTATTTACTGGGGTTATATTTATCATCCATGTCCTTGTTTTATAAAAATGTATTCATGTATGTTTAAAGTCCTTTTTACCCATTTTTTTACTTCTACAACATGGTATGTAAGGAATCATTCTTTTGTTTACGATACTGGGTACTTTTTTGACTTTTAGGAAAAAGTACGAGAAGATTGTTTTTTTAACCTATACAGCATGAACGGATTTTTACGGTTTCAAAACGCCTTATTTTCATGAATAATACTCTAAAAGATTTAATTACTATTTAAAAGAATCATTTTATTTTAAAATTTGGATGGAATTTTGTGAAAAGAAAATGATTTTGAAGAAGAAATGATATTTTCCTCAAGAATTCATTTCAAGTGTTTTATCAAAACCATTTTCCATATAAGATGGAATTATTTCATATGTGTATTTTTCAAGTATAATGGCTCTATGATTTACATGGTTTAACTTTTCTTAAGATAAAATTATATCCAATTTTTTATATGGATTATGTTATGATGGGTTTATGATTATGAAACCCATTTTATTCTCTGGGTAATGATGAATGATTTATGTTCATGTTGTGGCACACGTAAGAATGATTTCATTATGAGATGGGCGGGAACTATATCTCCCACTAATGCATTGGGTAAAGATTTATATCTCATGATATAGACATGGCTGGATTGGCATGTTAATCTGGTTCAGTGATACATGACGGAAACAAGGAGTGAACTCGATTCAGTAAGGGACTTTGTCCACTAAGATGGTCTTGGCAGCAATGCATTGGATACTATGGAAATAATATCATGTGATCAATGGTTTTCCACAATTACATGTTTTATTACCATTCTATTTTTTCAAGATTTATGTTCCATTTTGATCTTTTCCTTATGTACTGCAATGCTTTATGTCATTGCTCAATATTTTGATGTTTAAACATTATGTTCATGTTTTATGTTCAAAAGTATATGGTTTGTTTTATTTTCACCATGCTTACCCTTACTGAGAATTTTATCTCACCCTTTATATGTTTCCTTTTCCCCATGATATAAAGAAATGTTTTAGGTAAGAAAACAAAAGTGGAAGATCTTTATGGGAGATGTTGAAGATCTTTCACCATGATTAGAAGATTATGTTCCGAGTTTCCAAAGACACTAAACTATTACGATCCCTAAGTGTTTGTTTTTGTTATGTATTATGTATTCCTCAAAATTAATGTAATGTCCATGTACGTCAAGTTTGGTGTTTCTACAGTTGGTATCAGAGGAAAGGTTTAGTTAACCTTTGGAAACTAGGATGCAAAAACATTAGTGAGATCCCTAGAGATATTTCTAAGGTATGTCTAGGGATGTCACTAAGGTTAAGTATAAGTATAGGTTATAGTACTAGAATTACGGTAATGAACTTATAATTAATCCTAAGATGTTATATATTGAAGGAACTCCCCCTTTATTATGTTATTTTCCTAGTATGATTTTTCCCTCTCAAACTATTCTTTTTGGGTTTTAGAAAATTTCTGGAAATAGGAAGATTCACGATAATGGTGGATATGATGGACACTGGAATGTTAATCTTCATGAGAAACCAAATGAAACGGGATTTGGATTTCCAAACATCATTATTATTCCTAATCAGCAATGTCATTATATGACAACCCTGATTTTATTATAAACATAAACATGATTTATTACATAAATCTTCACTTGATACAACAAAGAAGATTGAGAGGTTTAGTGTCTTTGGGGCTTAGGATAATTACTTTGATACTTAAAACATGAAATAAAACATCTTTATTGAAAACTTCCTTTACATGACCACTACATTCCCTTGTACTTAGCATTGCATGGGAGAACCTGAGGACATGCATAAGAAAAGGGTGAGCTATAAGGACCAGTAAGGGAGTACACATGGAATAACATGAGGAGTACAATACATGTTATACAATAGTCATATCACTAGAGAATAATATAAACATGAAAATAAAGGCATGATAAATCATGATAATCATAACATGGAAATGTGGCAACAACATTTAACATGGAATTAGCATGAGCCAAGGCTCATTGCACATAGAGCATGAGTAAATCCTCATTGCACATAAAGCACAAGTAAACCCTTATTGCACTTGAATTAGCATGATTAAACACTCATTGCACATGACGTATCATGATACTATACTTTACCCAATGCATTGGAGCACTATAAGGGCGCACCCTTCTTAAACATTTCATTTCATGCATAAGTGGGTCACATGGATCATAAACATGGATTAATTAAACATAATCATTTATTCAACGATAATGGAATGTGGAATTAATACATGAAACTTGGTAATAAATAAGTAAATGTGCATAAAGGTGAATACCCTTGATGGAGAAATGGGCATGGTATCCACTACACAATGGCATTGGCTTAGAAAATCGGTGCGATTTCGGTAGTGTAACGGCATGACACAAGAATTCATAAAAATGGTTAATGAGAGATAAAGGGTTTCCTAATAATATTTACATGTAATGGAAAGTAATTATGTCATATAGATACATGTCCCAACAATTGTAATGTAATTTAGATTCAGGATACAAAAGTATTGCTTGAATGTAAATGAGGAGAGAGAAGTTCCTTTTGGAATATCGGCATATTAACAGGTGTACATGGGAGGCATTTAATGGTAGATAAAGGGTTATCCCATAATTAAAACATAAAGAGGGCAGTATGATGGAGCTGATAAACCATACCCCAACATTCATAATTGAAATTAAAAGGGCAAAACATCTTAAAGAAAATTGACAAAAATGAGAAAGTAAGAAAAAACCCTTACTTGGAAGTGTGCTTCGAAAGGCTAGAGAGAGGCTTGAGAGAGGCTTCTTGGGATCTTGGGGCACCTTGGGAGGATTCTAGAGAGAGTAGGGAAGAGATTGGACGAACTCCAAAGGAAATGAGTGAGGAGGAAGTGGGAGCTTGGGTGGGTTTATATAGGAAATGTGAGGGAATTCTTTATTATTTAGGTTTGGGACCCCTTACATTAAATTAATCCAAACCACAAACCAGCCCATGGTTTTTGGAAAAGGGAAGAGGAAAAAAATATTAAGTAAGGATATAGTATGATCTTATTAAAATAATGGGGTTGCTTATGTGGAGGTGAGTCACACTCCCATGGAATATAATTTAAAAAGACAAGGTATTTAATAAGTCTTGAAGGGTCCATTAATGCTTTGAAAAGTAAGTTAAACAAACCCAAAATCACATTATTTTAATGTCAAAACATATATTGGCCGAAAATAAAGCTTATAATATTTTATTAAATCACTATTGGGTCATTATGATGCCATAAAACACATTATATATTTAAACGATATTTAATTTTTACCCAAACATTTGGCTGTCTCAGAAAATTATGAAAAATTCACCGTAGGATAATTTCGACATCCTGATTCCAAAAATAACATTTATTTTATCTAAATAATTTTCTAAATAAGTTAATTTTCAGTTTTAAAATAAAATCCAACATTTATCGAAAATTCACTGGTTTTGAAAAAAATGGCTTTCAAACCTTATTAAAAATTATAATTGCATTCATACAATTATATGATCATTTATATATAATAAAATCAATTTAATAATAATAATAATAATATTTTATTAAAATAATATTTAATTAAAAAATCCCTTAATTTAATAAAATATATTTCTTAATTAAATAATAACTAAAAACACCATTTGTACTTTAAAAAATATTTACAATGTATCAATAATGACAAGAAAGTATATACATTATTATATACAGAAGAATAATGTACATGAACATAGTACTATCGATTTGTTACATAACCCCTTAAAACATCCACATAAGACCTAAGGGTATGGTGTGCGATGGTGACAGACTCTTGGGGGGGCTCAGATAACATCGCTCGTGTGGTAATCTCTATAAAATTCTACTTTTCCCATAGACGGTCCTGTTAGAGATTGACATGATGAAGCTCTTCTTGGGTTTGGTCGAGAGTGAAGCCCAAAGACACCACCACTTTTCCATGCTCTGACAAATGGGCTTCATATGGAGCAATTCTACTGGATGAGGTCATTGCTTCTTTTGTCTGAGTAAATTGGATTTGTTAAAGACCAATATTTATACTAATCATGTTATCACTGTTCAACGACTATATTAGCAATGGTCAAAATTCTTAACATAAAACCAAAGAAGATGACATCTAAAAAAACATTTTTCATAAAGAGACATTTAACTAGATCAAGATGGATTTTCCATTAATGAGACTTTGGGTCGTTACAATATTCCCCCCTTAAGAAATTTCTCCCTCGAAATTTTCCTTTTCCCTCACTAAAACAGATGTGGGTAACTCAGCTTCATCATTTCCTCCGATTCCCAAGTCACTTCTTCAAACTTGTGGTTTCGCCACAACACCTTAACGAGGGGCATTTTCTTATTTCATAGAACTTTTTCTCTACGATCTAAGATCTTCACTGGTTGCTCCTCGTAAGAAAGATCATCCTCCAATTATACCACCTCAAAAAAAAGTACATGTGAAGGGTCCGGTATGTACTTCCTTAAGAGGGATACATTAAAGACATCATGTACCTTGGCCATGGTAGGTGGAAGCACTAGTTGATAGGCCACCGGCCCTACACGATCAAGAATCTCGAAGGGGCCTATGTACCATGGACTTAACTTCCCTTTCTTTCCAAACCTCATGACCTTCTTCCATGGAGATATGCATAAAAAACCATGTCTTCAACTATAAACTCAAGGTATCATCGATGATTATCTTCATAACTCTTCTGTCAACTCTGGGCTTCCTTGATATGCTGCTGAATGGTTTTCACCTTCTCCACCATTTCCTCGACCATTTCTGGTCCAAGAATCTTACGTTGACTGACCTCATCCCAACATGTCGGTGTTCTGCACCTTTTCCCATAAAGGGAATCATATGGTGCCATTTGGATGCTCGAGTGGAAACTGTTATTATAAGAGAACTCAACCAGAGGAAGATGTTGATCCCACCCTCCTTTAAAGTCCATTGAGCATTCTCTCAACATTTCCTCAAGTGTTTGGGCAGTCAGCTCAGATTGGCCATCAGTTTGAGGATGATAGGTCGTACTGAAGTTCAGTTCAGTATTCAAAGCATGTTGAAGACTCTTCCAAATGTTAGAGGTGAATCTTGGATCTCGGTCAAACACAATAGATAGTGGTACTCCATGTTTCCTTACCACTTCGCTGATATATATCTGTGCTAGTTGATCCAATGGGAAATCCTCCCGAATAGCAATGAAGTGTGCAGTCTTTTTAAGACTATCCACAAAAACCCATATTGCATTGTTTCCTTTGGATGTCCTCGGATGTCCGGTGGCAAAGTCCATGGTGATGTTCTCCCATTTCCATTTTGGTATGGGCAATGGTTACATCATCCCCTTAGACTTCTTCCTCTCTGCCTTCACTTGCTAGAACACCAGGCACATTAATGTATATCCAGCAATCTCCTATTTCATATTATCCCACCAAAAGTTTTCTCAGAGATCTCGATACATATTTGTGCTCCCTGGGTGAATAGAGAAATTTGAACTATGTGCATCATCCGAAAGTTCCTTCTTTAGCTCCAGACGTGATGGAACACATAGAATTTTCCCAAATCTCACAATTCCTTCTTCATTAACATTAAACTCTGAGGATTTACCTTTTTTATAGCTACCACTTTTTCCTGAATTCCCACATCATCCTTTTGAGCATCCTTTGACCTTTACAAAAGAGACGGTTGAGCAATAATTTGTGAAGGATTGATAATTTTCCCATCTTTGTGATTACCATGTCCATCTTTATCAAGTCTAAGAAGATTGGATCCTTCTCAATTCTCATCATTGATAGAATTGCAGGGTCCTTTCAACTTAGTGCATCTGACACCTTGTTTGCTTTCCCAGGGTGGTAATGGATTGAACAGTCATGATCCTTGATGAGATCTATCCATCTTCTCTAGTGCATATTAAGCTCTTTCTGTGTGAATATATATTTAAGACACTTCTAGTCAGTATATATCTCACATTTCTCTCCATAGAGATAATTCCTCCAGATTTTCAAGGAAAAGATCACTGCCGCCACCTCTAGATCATGCGTTGAATAATTTTGCTCATGGAATTTCAACTGCCTTGAGGCATAGGATATCAATTTATCATTCTACATCAGCACACAGCCTAAGCCCTTCTTTGAAGCATCACTAAATACCACAAAAAGTTCCCCACCTGTGGATAAAGTGAGCACGAGCGTAGTGATAAGCCACCTTTTCAACTCCATGAATCTTTCTTTGCATTCATCACTCCAAGAAAAATTTACTCCCTTTCGAGTTACCCTAGTAAGAGGGTTGAAAAAACATGAGAACTTTCTCAAAAATCGTCGATAATATCCAGCTAACCCTAAGAAGATATGGATATCCATTACTGATGTTGGCCTCGGTCATCCCTCAATTGCGTCTATTTTAGAGGGGTCCACAGTTATCCCATTGCTTGTGATGATATAGCCCAAGAACAAGACTTCCTTAAACCAGAACTCACACTTGATGTAGTTTGCATAGAGCTTCTCCTTGTGCAATGTCTCTAGTATAGTTCTTAAATACTCCTCATGATCCCCCTTGGTTTTGGAGTATATTAGAATATCATCTATAAAGACTACCAAAAAAATTTCTAGGTAATCTCTAAAGACTCTATTAATCATGTCAATGAATATTTCTGGAGCATTGGTGAGTCCGAAAGGCATTACTATGAATTCATAGTGCCTGTATCTTGTACGAAAAGCAGTCTTGGGGACATCTTCCTTCTTCACCCTTACTTTATAATATCCTGACCGCAGATCTACCCTGGAGAAGTATTGTGCTTTACGCAGCAGATCGAACAAGTCATAGATCTGTGGAAGAGGATACTTGTTCTTTATCGTGATTTTGTTAAGTTCACGATAATCGATGCAAAGCCACATTGAACCATCCTTCTTCTTGACGAAGAGGACTGGTGCACCCCATGGTGAAGCACTTGGGCATATAAACCCTTTATCCAGAGTCTCCTGTAGTTGTTTCTTCAACTCTTAAAGTTCCATGACATCCATTCTATATGGATTCTTGGATATCGGTAGCACCCCTGGTATAAGTTCAATTGCGAATTCAACATCTCTTCTAGGAGGAAGACCAGGAAGTTTCTTGGGAAACACTTCAGCGAATTCCCTCACAATAGGCATTTCTTCAACGATGGTTTCTTCCTTGGACTCAATCATCTGAGCCAGATACGCGTGCTCATAAGGCATTAGTATCCATGATTGAGATGATGGAGCTAAAGGAGATTCATCTTCCTCTTTACACTTGTAAATAATTAGGGGTCTATTCTCTATATAGAGTGTGATTTCCCTCTCCCGACAATTTATGTTGGCTCTATATAAGGAAAGTCAATCCATGCCAAGAATTGCATCAAATTCCACTAGAGGGAGTATGACGAGGTTCGTCGGGAAATTCAATCTGCAGATTATAACAGGGGAGGACTTATATTCATGTGATGCAATGATTTCCCCATTTTCCGTACTCACCGACACCTTCACTTCTATGATTTGTGGTGGTGCTGGGATTGTTCTACTACACTTTCAAGATATAAAAGAATGCGTAGAACTTGAATCGAAAAGTACATTGTCTATACTTGAATGAATAACTAGAGTACCTGTCACCACGTCATTGTCGGGGTTTATTTCAGCAGAAGTGATGGCAAAATATCTTCCTTGCTACCTTGGAGGTTGTTGGTTGCCTCCGAAAGCCCTCAGATTAGGGAACTGATTTGCAAGATACGCCATTTCTTTTCATTTGTAGCAATGAACAATGCATTGAGGTTCGAATGGAGCGTTCCTCTCCTCGGTCACAGCTGCAGGTCATTCTTGCACACAATTAATAGCTAGGTACCCTTCTCTTCCATGCCTAAATCATTTCCTCATCCCCTTGAGGAAATTTATAGGGTTCTTCTTTCCGCACTTTTGGAAAGTGGGCTGCTGGATCTTCTTAGCACCGTTGGATTTATCCATCAGTCCACCAGCATTGAATTCCACCTTACACTTCTTGTCCCCATGATACCCCTGTGATTCCCCGATCTCCATTTCGACCTTGAGGGCACATTGGACAATTTCCTCATAGCTGTCGAAGTCAAGGATCGCTAATGCCTTCCACAGGCTAGGCTTCGCCCACCAAAGAAGCGGTAAACCATACATTCGTGGGTAACAACAAAGCCGGAAGCGTATCGTGCAAGCCTTCTGAATTTTTCCTCGTACGCTACAAATGATTCTTTGTCTTTTTTCTTGAGGGAAAGTAAGTCCCTTTCCATCTTAAGTTAGAGGGTGCACGGAAAATATTTATCGAAAAACATCTTCCAGAAATCCTTCCATTCCAACTCCTTGATCTCCTCCTTAGGCTTTGTATTTTTGATCAACATCCACCATTGATTAGCTTCACCCTCCATACGATAAGCATCCAGGAGAACCTTATCTTGTTCAGAACATTGAAGGATGGAGAAGATATTTTCAATGGAGTTGATCCATTGTTCAGCGATCGTGGGATCAGATGAACCACTAAAAGTAGGAGGCCTTTGTCTCATGAAGCTCTCAATAGTGAATTGTTCTTTCTTAGGGGGTTTTGGACGTTACGCTTGACCCGTGTTTCTATTCAGATCTTGAGTTAGCTGAGAGAGAAGAGTGAAAACGTTTGCAATTCCAGCTCCCATTGGATTGGGCATCTCATTAGTACAGTCATCACACTGATCTTCACATCAGTTGTTAGCCTGAGTCCTCTTATTACCCACCATTGGCTGGAATAAAAGGAAAGTTAGGGGTAACACATAAAGGGTAATCCAAAGACAAAAGTTGATGACTCATAAATTAAATTTTATTTCCTTAACTTATGAATCTATAGGATTCAGTCTAGTCTTTTCATGATCTACTTTCTAACATATATTCTTAGGGGCATTTTTTTTAATTCCCTTGATAAGGGTTCATACTAAGATTGTGAATTTATCAAAACATATCCCCCAGGAGTTTCGTAACTAGGAGTGCATCAAGGCCTGTTGTTGTGCATTGGTTCCCATTTGAATCTAGCTCAAAGCGGTGTTTTCAGGTTTTACCCCTAGGATACATCAGTGCCAGAGCCGCCTCTACTTGCTCGTATCCAGACATGGATGTATTTGTTTGATAAACCACTTACTCAGGACTTACCAAAACATAGGGATGTTTTTATTATACTTAGTCTTGTCTCTAAGGATTTACTAGGGTTTTCTAATCCTAATCCCAAAAATAACTAAACCTATCCTCTGATACCAACTATGACAACCCTGATTTTATTATAAACTTAAACATGATTTATTACATAAAACATCACTTGACACAAAAAATAAGATCGAGAGGTTTAGTTTCTTTGGGGATAAGGATCATTACATAGAAACTTAAAACATGAAATACAATATCCTTATTGAAAAGTTCCTTTACATGACCACTACATTCCCTCGTACTTAGAATTGCATGGGATAAACTGAGGACATGCATAAGAAAAGGGTGAGCTATAAGGCCCAATAAGGGAGTACACATGGAATAACATGAGGAGTACAATACAAGTTAGAAAATAGGTATATCAATAGTGAATAAGTGAAACATGAACATATAGGCATGATAAATCAGGATAATCATAACATGGAATTAGCATGAGCCAAGGCTCCTTGCACATAGAGCATGTGTAAATCCTCATTACACATAAAGAACGAGTAACCCCTAGTTTCACTTGAATTAGCATTATTCAACACTCATTGCACATGATGTATCGTGATACTATACTTTACCCAATGCATTGGATCTCTATAAGGGCCCACCCTTCTTAAACATTTCATTTCATGCATAAGTGTGCCACATGGATCATAAACATGGATTCATTAAACATAATCATTTATTCCATGATAAAGAAATGTGGAATTAATACATGAAACTTGGTAATAAATAAGTAAATGTGCATAAAGGTGAATACCATTGATGGAGAAATGGGCATGGAATCCACTACATAATGGCATTGGCTTAGAAAATCTGTGTGATTTTGGCAACGTAACAGCGTGACACTAGAATTCATAAAAATGGTTGATGAGATAGAAAAAGGTTACTCATCATATTTACATGTAATGGAAAGAAAGGAGGTCATATATATACATGTACCAACAATTTTAATGGAATTTAGATTCATGATACAAAAGTATTGCTTGAATGTAAATGAGGAGAGAGAAGTTCCTTTCGGAATTTCGGCATAGTAACGGGTGTAAATGGGAGAAATTTAATGCGAGAGAAAGGCATATTCAATCATTCAAACAATAAGAGGGAAGTATGAGGGAGGTTCAAAACCATACCCCCACATTCATAATTGAAATTAAAAGGGCAAAATAACTTAAAGAAAATTGACAAAAATGATAAAGGAAGAAAAAAACTCTTACTTGGAAGTGTGCTTCCAAATGCTAGAGAGAGGCTTGAAAGAGGCTTCTTGGGAGCTTGGGGAACCTTGGTAGGATTATAGAGAGAGTGGGAAAGAGGTTATATGATATCCAAAGGCTTTGAGTGAGGAGTAAGTGGGAGCTTTGGTGGGTTTATATAGGAAATGTGAGGGAATTCTTTATTATTTAGGTTTGGGACCCCTTATATTAAATTAATCCAAACCACAAACCAGCCCATGGTTTTTGCCCATTGTTTTTGGTAAAGGGAAGAGGAATACAATATTTTATAAGCCTATAGTCCGAAATTCTTAAAATAATGGGGTTTCATATGTGGAGGTGAGTCACACTCCCATGGAAAACAATTTAAAAAGACAAGGTGTTTAATAAGTCTTGAAGGGTTCATTAATGCTTTGAAAAGTAAGTAAAACAAACCCAAAATCACATTATTTTAATTTTAAATCATATATTGGCCGAAAATAAAGCTTATAGTATTTTATTAAATCACTATTGGGTCATTGTGATGTCATAAAACACATTATATATGTAAACGATATTTTATTTTTACCCAAAAATTTGACTGTCTTAGAAAATTATGAAAAATTCACCGTTGGATAATTTCGAAGTCCTGATTCCAAAAATAACATGTATTTTATCTAAATAATTTTCTAAATATGTTAATTTTTACTTTTAAATTAAAAACTGACATTTATCAAAAATTCACGGGTTTTGACAAAAATGGCTTTCAAACCTTAATAAAAATTATAATTGCATTCATACAATTATATGATCTTTTATATATAATAAAATTAATTTAATAATAATAATAATATTTTTTTAAATATTATTTATTTCAGAAATCCCTTAATTTAATAATATATATTTCTTAATTAAATAATAACTAAAATCACCATTTGTACTTTAAAAACTATTTATAATGTATCAATAATGACAAGAAAGTATATACATTATTATATACAAAAAAATAATGTACATGAACATAGTATTATCGGTTTGTTACATAAACCCTTAAAACAGCCTCATAAGACATAAGTGTATGGTGTGCGATGGTGACAAACTCTTGGGGGGGGGCTCAGATAACATCGCTCGTGTGGTAATCTCTATCAACTTACACTTTTCCCGTAGGCTGTCACGTTCGAGCTTGACATGATGAAGCTTAGTTTGGGCTTGGTCAAGAGCGAAGCCCAAAGAAGCCAACTATTTTCCATGCTCCGACAAATGGGCTTCGTATGGAGAAATTCTACTGGATGAGTCCATCACTTCTTTTGTCCGAGTAAATTGGATTTGTTAAAGCCCTATATTTATACTAATCATGTGATCACTATTCAACAACTATACGAGCAACGATCAAAATTCTTAACCTAAAACCAAAGAATTTGACGTCTAAAAAAACATTTTTCATAAAAATACTTTTAACTAGATCAAGTGGGATTTTCCATTAATGAGGCTTTGGGTCTTTACACATTATATGATCAATATAATCCACGTTGGTAAGTTTCCTTACTCAGCTAATAAGAGAAAGATGGAGTTTTATGATGATCATAGAGGAAAGAAAGTTAAATTTCCACTATGTAAATCATGTGGGAAGAGGCAACAAGGAGAATGTTTCAAAGGAACTGGAAGATACTTTGGGTGTGGAAAAGAAGGACACAAAGCTAGTAATTGCAATGGAAAAGTTTCAGTTAACACAATGTACAAGGATAATGGTATTTATAAGACATAAACAACGATTAAATGTTTTAAAAGGGGATTGTACGGTCATTATGAAAACCAATTCCCTATGGGAAAATCTCATGAAGAGAGTCAGCATGGTCGTATGTGTAGTATTTATGTGGATGATGATGAAGAGACTACAAATGATATATGAGATGAAAGAAGTGTTGAGGAATAAAATGATGAAGATCAGTCAGTGGTTTAAGAGGGTAGTGGATTGATTTATGTTTATCCAGAGTTATGTTGTATAGGTAAGGGCACTATGGAATAAAGACACATCTAAGGATTGTTACACTATTGTTTTTCCAAAAGTACTTGAAAGTATATGTTGAATGGTACTGGTAACCATGATTGGTTATTCCGATATTTTTGGAAAGTAGATGATATGCGCATAATGAAGGGATAAAGAGATAATGAGATGTTTGATAGTATTAAAGAGATCCTGAATGATATAAGAACAAAGTGGTATCATGGTTTGAGTATATAAAACATTTGGGATTTTGGTTGACTTTTGAAAACATTCATGTTTTCACTAAGGTTCTATGGTAATTCATGTTTCAAGAGAATACATGATTAAGGTATTCACATGTTTAGAAGGTGACCAACAAGATATATCATATGATATATGGGGGATAAATGATGGTATTCACCTGCTTGGTTGATGAAATTTCTAGTAATCGTTTTCTTCATACAATAAGATTGGATAGAAGTATTTTCGATAAGCCTAAAGGTTGGAATATGTTAAGTTGGACAACATATATAATTGTTTAAGGATATAAATTTTTTCGATATTATTTCAGTAATGTTATAATAGTGTAAAAGAACATCCCATAGGACGGGTGACAACCCGTCGCGTCGGATAAGGCTGTGGGAATCGAACCCACAACCGAAGTGCGACAGGCCTTTATCACCTACCACTGGCCTGCAGGAAGACCCTGATTAGTAGAAACTAGTTTTATTTTATTAAGCGGCAAGATAGATGATGTATGAGTTCATTTTTGGAATCATATACGATTCACCGCACCATAGATGGAATTAAGTATATTTGATAAATTTTGCTAACCTTTTGTTTGAAACTGATGTAATGACCTATCATTCTTTCCCATGATCTACTAACACTTCACGAATAACAAATTCAACTTCATTTCTTTAATATATGAAGTAAATATGTTTAAAGTAACGAACAATAGTGAGAGTGTACCAAAATCATGTAAGTATTTCTTTTAATTCATCAACGTTAGGAAAATGATCCTAAAAACCAAAAATGATTTTCTAGTGACCACATATCCGATGAATCAGATGGTACCTTAGATCATCACAAATTTATGGATTTGTTATTGTTGTAATTTTCATAGCCATTCCCTCTACCACTCTTTATCAGAACATAATGGTTAAAGTTTTCTTCCATATCCATATTTTCACCTATGTTCTCCTATGTGGAAACCCAGTGATGAGTTAATTTGGGTGACTGTTATGTTTCTTTACTTTTTAAAATTTAGTTTTAGTATTCCTTTTTATGATGTGGGTTTCTATGAAAGAAACTTTCAAGTAGTAAACCAATTATAACCTCGATGAATTTTGAGGGAAAAAAATCATTTTAAGGGGGGTAGAATGTAACACCACGAGATTTTATAAAAAATATTCTTTTAATTTAATTGATGTCTTGTGTTGTACGCTACCCCAAAATTAGCTTGTTCTACACGCAACACCGTATTAACTTATATTATATGCAAACACTATTCTTGGATTGTGTTTCATGCAAGAGAAACCTTCCTCCATAGTGTGTGTTGTACGCAATACTGAGTTTCACTAAACAACGATATATTGTTATAATATTTTTATGAACTAGCCGTTATGAATAGTAGTAACTAAATTTTTAATTTTATGACATTATAATTCATGTTACACATTTTATAGAACATGTTATGAGAACAAAATAAATTTTTCGGGTAAAATAAGTATTTTTAAAAAAATGCAGTTTTTCCACCTTTTGATGGCGCACCCACATTAAATTTAGTTATTGACATGTGTATAAGTTAATTTTGACAAAATAAAATTATTCATATGAATCAGGATATAAAAATTTACTTTGGATAAATTTTTTATATTTTTCTGACAACGTTCTTATTTTGATGAATAGTAAAAACACGCTAAATTTTACTTAAAAACAACTTTTTTCAACGAGATAATTTATATGGTTAAATTATAATAGTAATTTTTTTTAAATTATAAATAGAATATATTTTTACCGTTTAATATAATTTAATTCATTAAAATTAATTTTACATTGAATTCATAAGTAAAAACATTTCAATCTTTTGCAACATTTTGACTCTTAAAACCTGTTTTCTCAACAGCGGGATTAATTTTAAATTAAATACTGCAACTTTTCTGTTTTGAATTTTGAAAAATGGATTCCATATTTGGAATTAGTAGTTCCAAATTATGTTAATAATCTACTTTTAATTTTTAGGCATTGTGACTAGTAACTACTGTAAATTTTATTTCCCATAGTTAAAGGTAAATCGGGTAATTAAGGGTAAATATAATATTATAAAATTACCCTAACACTTGTCTTAATATAATTGGATGATTATATTTCTCCAAAAATCATACTTGGGTCTAAATGGATTCTAATGGAACCCAATTTTATTTGATTAGGACATTTTATTAATTTTATTTAAAGGAATGTGAAATATGACTCACTCAAACATTAATAATTAGATTATTTTTAATATAAGATTATACAGAATATAAATTAGATTATAAATAATCATTTTAAAGATAAAATGTTTTTATTTATCATGGTAATTTATTTGTAATTATTAAGAAATATTTAATTACTTTAATAGCTTATACATTAATGATGTAGAAATTATTCATTTAGTAAAAAATCAATAATATAGTTTTTATTAAAATAAAAATAACTATCAAAAGGACCAGAAACTTGACCAAACATTACTGGTAGAGTATATATATCCCCTAAGCATCCAAGGGTAGATTTGTGGACCATTTGGATCCTTATAAAACCGATTAGGACATTTGTAATATTTTATTTTAAATGATTTCAAAGTTTCCCCCTTCATAATTTAATAAATATAACAATTTAAATGTTGTTATTTTAATATGATAAATTCTAGTAAAAATATTATTATGAAATGAATTATATTTATATTCATCATAATATTTTAGTTTTAATTTTTATTCCACATATAAGTACATTAAATAATTATACGAAAATGTTGTATTAATTATTTTGTTAAGAGATATACCAAATAAATGGTTTTAAAAATATTCAAATAAATAATATACGAAACAATTAATGTTCCCCATGAATTTTTATGATTAATATGACATGTTATGAATCTATTATATATTTTGGTTCGAACATATTTTCTCTGTGGTTTTTATTTAAATTCAAATAATGAATAGTGTCAAAATTGACACTATTGATATTTTATAAAAATAACATATTATGAAATTATTAAAAAATTACAAAATTTTTTAAAAACAACAAACTGAAAAATAAATGGTCTAAAAGGTTATAAAGTATCTAATTATGGTATATTGATAACATTTATGTATATATTTATAACAATTTAAAATTTAGAATTTTATTACCACAAATAAAATTAAATACGTTAAATAATGATAAATCATGTTGATAAGGTTTAAAATAAACATAAAACATGTCTAAATTTTATTTTATGATGTTATTACAACAATATATCATCTAATATTGTCATTGAGTCATTTTTGGAGGTTTTTAAGTGGGGTTTCATTTTATTGATAACTAATATTTTTAAGGCTTCCAAAAGTGCTCCTCTCCTCTTCTATATAAAGGCACCTCCTTCCCTCTCCTCTTCACAAAACATTGAGCCTTAAAGCTCAGCCAAAACCTGCCCATTTACCTTAAAAACATCCCTAGTAACATTCTAGAGGTTCTGGGATTCTAAAAAAACCAACTCTAGTCCCTTAAGAGGAAGTTTAAAGGAGGAACGCCGAAGAAGAGGTAATCTCTTCTACCGATTCTTTCAAGTTTCTTCCTTCTTATACTTCCTCTTATTTAATTGTATCATTATAAAGTAATAAAATAAGTATCACTAATATACTTATATGTTATTATAAATATGAAATAACCCTATTTCATCTTCTATCCATCCTACGGAAAATGAAATCACCGCACGTACGTAGTTACGGAATACCGTCTCCACGCCGTGGTGTAATCTATTTTTCCACCACCACGTTACTTGGATGGGTATAAAGGTGTAAAGAATACCTATATATGGTTATTAAAACATCATACTAATTCTGAGATATTATATCATCCACTCCAATTCCATTCAATAATTATGGGAACGATATCATCGCTTGTGCTAACGTACGGATTACAGTCTCCACACTGCGAGGAGATTCATTCTACATGTTGACCATTCAAGAATGATTTTAAAGTATATATAATGAATAATAATGGTATATATAACATAATAATTCTAATGGATTAATTTATATATATATATATATCATATACTTCTATTCAAGTCAATAAATAAAGGAAAACAGCGTTCATGCGTATGTACGGCCTACCATCTCCATGAACGGTGTGTTTCATTTAATTTATCTATCTATTATATATATATATATATACTGAATATATATGATATATAAATCATGATTTAAATTCTGGAAGTAAGTAAATCATGATATAAGTAATAATAATATCAAGAACAATAAGATCAAACACGTAAGATAAATAAAACGATTTTACTGAAAACGCTACTTTAACATGGAATTTACAAAAGAACGGGTAATATAAAGTAATAGGGGAACCATATATGATATGATAACAATGAATATGATTCTTTAATAAGTCAATGAAATTATTTTAATCATTATACAGGAGGTCCGGATACATACGAATCATATCATACATAATGTAAGGGATAACTTTTCCAATCTCGTTTTTATCCTAGATTGTTTATTCATAAGTATTTACTGGGATTCATAAGTATTTACATGTTCAGTGATATAGTACAGAAACGAGGAGTGAACTCGATTCAGTAAGGGACTTTGTCCACTAAGATGGTCTTGGCAGAAATTACTTGGATACTATGGAAATCATATCATGTGATTAATGGTTTGCCACAATTACATGTTTTATTCGCATGCTATTTTATCATGATTGATGTTCCATTTCGTTCTATACCTTATGTACTACCATGAATTATGTCATTGCTCAAGTTTTTGATGTTTAATCATTATGCTCATGTTTTAAGTTCAAATGTATTTGGTTTGTTTTATTTTCTCCATGCTTACCCTTACTGAGCATTTGAGCTCACCCTTCACATGTTTTCTTTTCCCCAGGATATAAAGAAAGTTTTTAGGTATGAAAACAAAAGGGGAAGATCTTTATGGGAAATGTTGAAGATCTTTCACAATGATTAGAAGATTATGTTCTGAGTTTTTAAAGACACTAAACTATTACGATTATTGAGTGTTCATTTTTTTTATGTATTAAGTATTCCGCAAAATTAATGCAATGTCCATCTACGTCAATTTTGGGGTCTATATACTAATAACCCCATAATAAATCGTAACAAACCCTAACAACCCCAAATAAATAGTTACAAATCGTATCAATGCCAAATAAATCGTATCAAATTGAAACAAACCATAAAAAACCCTTAATAAACTACAGTAAACCCTAAAAAATCATAATAAACCCTAATAAATTGTAATAAACCCAAATACATGTTAATAAACCCTAATAAATATAATAAACCCTAAGAAACCCTAATAATTCCTAAATAACCCTAAAAAGGGTGATAAACCCTAGAAAAAGCTTTTAATGCCTACAAAATCCCAATAAAACAATAATATACAATAAAAAATGCTAATAAACCATAACAAATCCAAAAGAACACTAATAAACCCTAAAGAACCATAATAAACCAGAAAGAACGATATTAAACTCTAAATAACACTAAAAACCCTAAAGAACCTAAAAAATGCTAAAACACATTACATAATCCCTAAAAACCACTACAATGCCCAAACAAACCCTAAAACATACTAAAAACCCTAACAACCCCTATCAATCCCAAAAATACAGATAAACCCTTAAAAACCACCAAAAAACCATTGAAAACCAATCAAATACCAGAAACACCGGTTAACAACCCTTAAAACCCATAAAAACAACTACAAACCATAAACAACCCTTAAAACCCTAAAAAAAGCAACAAATACATACATAAACCCAAAAATCTTTACAAAAACCCTAAAAATGATACATAAACCCTAAAAATGCAACATACACCCAAAAAACGCAACATAAACCCAAAAAACGCAACATAAACCAAAAAAGCACTACTTAAACCCTAGAACTGTAACATAAACCCTAAACAACACAACTTAAACATTAACAACGCTACATAAAACCTAAAAACACAACATAAACCCAAAAAAAACTACATGAACCCTAAAAACGTTACATAAAACCAAAAAAATGAAACATAAATGCTACATCACCGCTAAAAATGCTACATAAACCCAGAAAAAGAAACATAAACCCTAAAAAATGCTATATAAAACCTAAACCCTAAACATGCTACAGAAACCCTAAAAACATTACATAAACCCTAAAAAATGCTACATAAAACATAAAACCACTAACTAAAACCTAAAAGTGCAACATAAACACTAAAAATGCTACATAAACTCAAACAAAGCTACCCAAACACTAAAAAATGCTACAAAAACTCTAATGACTCTACAAAACCCTCAAAAATATTAATCCCTAATATACCATAATATAAACAATTAAACCCTAATAAACCCTTAATAAACTCTAATAATCCCTAAAACGCCTTATAATTCCTAAAAACCCTATGATACTCTACTCAACCCTAATAAAACCCCCAAAAAACTTAATAAACCCTAATAAATGATAATAAAACCTAATAAACACTAAAAACACGTTAAGAAAACCTAAACAACCCTAACCAACCAAAATAGACACTAATAAACACTAATAAACCGCAATAAACCCCCAAAAACCCCAAAAATACCTAATAAACCATATATAAATCCAAATAAACCCTACTCAACCCTAACAAACCTTAACACACCAAAATTACCCCTAATAAAACCCTACAAAACCCAAATAACGAAAAAAATGATAGTATACCATAAAAAATCCCTAGAAACCCTGATAAACTCTAATATAACCTAATAAACACTAAAAACGCACAAAAATAATAAAAAAATGATCACAAACAATAAAAAACTCTATATTACCTGAAAAGACCTAAAAACATGAATATAACCTAATAATGAAAAAATGATAATATACCTTAAAAATCCCTAGCAACCATAACAAACCATAATAATCTCTAATATAACCTAAGAAACCCTAAAAATTCTCACAAACAAAAACAAAATGCTCACAAAAAATATAAAATGCTATATTATCTAAAAATACTTAACAAACAGTAATATAACCTAATAAAAAAACTAATAAACCCCTAACAAACCCTAATAAACCCTAAAAATACCTAATAAACCCTAATAAAAACTAACAAACCCTAATAAAACCATAATAAAACCCTAATATTACCTTATCAACCCTAATAAACCATGACACACCATAATAAGACCTAATAAAACCCAACCAAACCCCAATAAACAAAAAAACACAAACAAACCTGTAAAAGTCCCTAGAAACCCTAATAAACCATAATAAGTTCTAATAAAACCCACTAAACCCTAAAAAATGCTCACAAACACTAACAACACACTAATAAAACCTACAAAGTCCTAACAACCCCTCATATATATTAACAAAAACAAAAGTACACTCATATACCCTAAAAAACACGAACAAACCCTAGTAAACCCTAAAAATCACTAACTAACCCTAATAAACACTACTTGTAATGTCCTGAGTCCGGATCCCCTCCACTAGTGCCCGTACCTGGTTCGCCACATGACCTCAATTACATTTCCACGAACGCTAGAGGCTACCGACTAGCAGTGAGGGCCTTGATGAGTCGGTGGGGAAACTATACCCTCATTCGGTAAGATATACAAGGTAAGAAAACAATGATAAACAACAAAAGCAGTAAACTAAATGCATACCAACAGAAACCAACAGCGAAAGCAATGGAAATATATATAACTAAGATGACAAATGTGCAGCAGGTACAAGTATCTAAGGAAAATAGTAAACACAACAACATACTGAAATACAACTGAAACCAAGTGCAAAAGAAAAACAAAGTTGGCTCCTCAGCATCGGGAGCCACGGCTCGGTCCCATGCTCCCCAGCTCCTGGGGAAGTCAAGATCTTGATGTAGAAGGGCACTTGCCCTTGTCTATACCTGCAGCAACATAGTCTGCATGGGCCCAAAAGCATGGACCAAAGAGGGTGTGAGATACAATCCCAGTAGTCAATCGCCCAAAGATTTGTGCCTAACAGTCAATGAATACATGGAAGTAATAAACAAGAATCAGTAAATAGGAAAACACAAGCAGCTACAATCCACATCTCTAACAAGTAAAGAACTCAAGTAAGCAATCAACAACAAGGAGAAAACAGGTAACCCTCTGGTAGCTCTCACAGTATAACCCCTATGGTTCAACCTCTAAATACTAGCAACCCTCTAGGAGGCACACACAGTCTCACCCCTCTGGTTCAGCTATGTAATTAAGCAGACTCTCTGGGGAAGCACTCACTGTCAATTCCCCCTATAGTCTCGTATCGTGCTAAAGGCTCTCTAGGGAAGCACTCAACGTCAATTCCCTCTATGTCCCACATCGTAGTTAAAGACACTCTGAAGAATCCCTTCCATCAATTATCCCCTTGGTCCCGCATCTTGATTAAAAGACACTCTGGAGAAGCCCTTCCGTCAATTCTCCCTTTGGTCCACTACTCTAGGTTCTCACAGTCCTGGGTATAACTAAACATGCTCAGTGCGTGTATATCGGCCAAGTAAACCTCAAGAACTACTTTTCTATCAACTAAGGCTCAACAACAATAATAAAACAACAGTCCACAATCCTATAACTAGGCCTGGCAAAGAAAACTGAGCACAAACAAAAATACTCTAATCACAAGCAATAACCTCTACTAAAGCAATCAAGCAAAGCAGGCAAGTACCATGGGAAAAACAGGAAACACACAATACCCCGTTCAAGGTTATTGGTGGAAATTGCAAAAAATATTCATCAACTTTCTACGGAAAGGCACAAACCACCTTCCTCGATCTGAGGAGATTGATATACATGAACCTCGACGACAGATTCCCCTTAGAACGACGTAGATCTGAGAAAACACACAAATCATTCATCCCACGATAACATGGAACCGAGGAGGAATCAAGAAACAAGACTCAAGCAGAAGGAAGAACTCACCGCTGCGATTCCAATGCAACTGATCGTGATCAAATCAGAGAACGGACGGCGAGGCGGGAATCCGTCGAAGATCCGGCCGTGCGGTCGCTTCCGGACGGTCGAACACTGAATAAGAAGATGGATATGGGGGTTAGACGTGACCCCGTTCCGTTTAATGAAAAGAAGTACACGACATGTACTTTTAGAGTACACGGTGTGTGCTTCAAATTTTCCGTACTCCGAAATAACCGGCCTCCACCTCATCCTTACACACCGTGTCTGTGGCCCGGACACGGACATCACACGGTTTCAAGACGGGGAAAGAGTACACGACGTGTACTCAGAAAGTACATGACGTGTACTTCTGAAATTTCCAGAAAATTCATTTTTCTCAAAAACTCTAGAAAAAGGAAAAACATACCTGAAAAGAGATCCGGGTTCTTACAAACTTCCCCCCTTAAAGAAATTCGTCCCCAAATTTCCCTAACGAGGCAGATAAGGAGAAACCCCGAACAGCTATGGCCACTGCGATCATACATCGGTCTCCCTCTCCCAGGTCTCAACCTGTACTCACCCGTGCTGCCATAACACTCGTACTAGAGGAACCAACCGCCCGCAGAGAACCTTCATACTACGATCGAAAATCCTGATAGGATGCTCCTCGAATGACGCATCCTCTTAAAGCAGGACTTCCTCGGGCTGAAAGGCATGAGACGGGTCTGAAAAGTAACGTCGGAGCTGAGAGACGTGGAAGACATCGTGCATGGCCCAATACCTCTGAGGTAGCTGCAACCGATAGGCGACCAGCCCCACTCTCTCCAAGACCTCAAACGGACCGACGTACCACGGTGAAAGCTTAGCCTATCTCTGAATCCTCTTGTGTCTCAACCTCGGTGCGACACATAGGAAAACCTGATCACCAACCTCGAACTCCAGAGGTCGTCTCCACCGATCAGCATAAGACTTCTGTCGAGACTGTGTTGTATACATCCTCTTCCGAATCATCTCTATCTGCTCTGAAGTCTCATGAACAAGACGAGGTCCCAGAAAAGTTGCCTCTCCTGCCTCCATCCAGCATAAGGGTGATCGGCATGGCCTACCGTACAAAGCCTCGTATGGTGTTATCTGAATGGTCGTCTGGAAACTGTTGTTGTAAAATAACTCCACCAGAGGAATATGCTTCTCCCAAGAACCGCCAAAGTCAAGGATGCAAGCTCGGAGCATATCCTCAAGTACCTGGATCGTGCGCTTGGACTGTCCGTCAGTCTGGGGATGATAAGTTGTACTCAAATGTACCTGTGTACCCAAGTCCTTATGAAGTCCCTGTCAGAACCGAGAGGTAAAGCATGGATCTCTATCTAAAACAATAGAGCGTGGAACTCCATGCAGACAAACGATCTCTCTGATGTAAAGTCGTCCCAGATCATCAACACTGAAGGTCTCCTTGATTCTCTAGAAGTGAGCATCCTTCGTAAGTCTGTCGACGGTAACCCAAACAGAGTCGTTTCCCCGAGGTGACCTCGGCAACCCTGTCACGAAGTCCATCGCAACATCATTCCACTTCCACTCTGGAATGGGTAACTGCTGTAAAAGCCCTGCTGGTCGCTGATGCTCTACTTTCACATGCTGACATGTAGAACATCTCATGAAAAAACCAGCAACATCCTTCTTCATACCTAGCCACCAGTATTGGCGATGAAGGTCCCGATACATCTTGGTGACACCAAGATGAACTAACTAAACAGAGGAATGGAAATCCCCCATCATCTCCTCACATATGTCTGCTGGCACCCATACGCGTCCTTGGAAGCGCAAGATCTCATCCTCGCCCACTGTCCATCCAGGAAGAGGTTCTCCTCCTGACACACTCTCCCGCAGGACTATGCCTTATGAGTTTGATAGCTGCCTCATCCGTCCCCGTTCAAGTAGCATGGAGGTAACAGCTACAGAAGATAGAAAAGTCTGTCCCCGTCTGTTGTGCACCTCCAGATGCATCTCAGAGAACAGATCCATCAGCTGCCACTCACTAATGGCCTCTTGAACTGCCTGAATCTGAGTTCTCCTGCTCAACACATAAGCCACATCATTGCCCTTTCCTAGTGTATAGGCAAGCTCGAAATCAAAAGATTGTAGATACTCGACCCCCCTGCGCTGCCTCAGATTCAGATCACGCTGAGTGAAGATATACCTGAGACTCTTGTGGTCCGTGAAGACCACAAAGTGCTCTCCCAGAAGATAGTGTCTCCAATAGTGCAAGGCATGAACAATAGCAGATAACTCCAAATCATGCATAGGTTAGTTCCTCTCATGTGGCCTCAACTGCCAAGACCTGTACGCAATGACTCCATCTCCCTGCATAAGCACCGCTCCTAGCCCGATGCCCGAAGCATCACAGTAAACAGTGTAGCTCTTGCCTGGCTCTGGAAAGACTAGTATCGATGCTAACGTCAACCTCCTTTTTAGCTCCTAAAAGGCTGACTCACAAGAATCTGACCATAAGAACTTCGCCCCCTTCTTGGTCAGACCTTTCAAAGGTGCTCTTAAATGGGAAAAGTCCCGAATGAAGCGTCTGTAGTATCCATCCAGCCCTAGGAAGCTCTGTACCTCAAAAACGTTCTTCGGCTGCTCCCAGGAAACTACAACTCTCACTTTATCTGGGTCCACAGATACACCTGGCTCTGAGATGATGTGACCCAAGAAGTTAATCTGATCCATCCAAAAGTGGCACTTCGAGATTTTATCATAAAGTAGATGCTCTCTCAGTGTACTCAGAACGATCTCAATATGTGTGGCATGGTCGTGTCGAGTGTGAGAGTACACCAAGATATCGTCTATGAAGACCACGACGAAAGAGTGCAAGTAAGGATGGAACACTCGGTTCATCAGTGCCATGAAAACTTCATGCGCATTCGTGAGACCGAACGACATGACTGTATACTCGTATAGACCATACCTGCTCCTAAAGGCTGTCAGAGGTATATCGGATGGTCTAACGTGCAACTGATGATAATCGGACCTCAAGTAGATCTTTGAGAACACATGGGCTCCTCAAAGATGTTCGAAAAGGTCATCAATCCGCAGCAAGGGATATCGGTTCTTGACCGTCAACTGGTTCAGCTTCTGATAATCCACACAAAGCCGAAGGGTACCGTCTGCATTCTTCGCGAACAGAACAGGCGAACCCCAAGGAGAAGTACTGGGTTGGATGAAACCCATAGCCTGTACCTCCTCCAACTGTTTCTTGAGCTCCTACAACTCAGGTGTGGCCATCCTATAGGGAGGATTGGACACCGGTGCTTCTCTTGGCATGAGCTCAATAGAGAAGTCTACCTCATGCTTCGGAGGAAAACCTGAAAAGTCTTCTGGAAAGATATCCCTAAAGCAATCCACCACTGGAGGAAAGTCCAACTGTGGAGTCCCCTGATCATCTAGATAAAGTTTAGCAATCTGGACTATCACCCCTACTAGCCCATGATGCTCGAGTCCCGCCCGACTCGCCCGAACGTCCAACTCGCCTCTATGAAGGAAAGATTCACCTTCTGGTGAAACGAAACTCACTCTGCGGTGATAGCATTCGACAACTTCCCGGAAGGGAATCAACCAGTCCATGCCAAGGATGACATCATAGCCTGTCATCTCTAGGACATAGAGATCCCATAAGAAGCGATACCCTGCAATCTCGAGAGGGCACTCTCTACACTGGCGCACACTAGATGTCCTCGTTCCCAAAGGTGTGTCTAGTGTCAACGAGTCAGCAGAAGAAAAGATGCAGAGTCCAAGGCTCTCTACAATAGAAACGGAGATAAATAAATTCATATCACCAGTATCAAAAATAGCTGAAGATAAAACTGAGGCTACGAGAATCGTATCTCGAATAGTAGAAGGGCCGGGATCCGGCTCATGATAAGTTTGCTCCACGAGGAAAGATTGGCCTGTACCGCGGCCCTGCACCCCTGGATGACCACTCTGAGCTGAACCGCCCTTCTGGTGATGAGGAATTGGTGGCTGACCGCCACAGACTCGACCTCCACCTCAGCCCGTATGGCCGGAAGAACTCCAGTTCCCTGACTGGTGAGGAACTGGTGGTATTGCTCTTGAACGAGGAGTCATGGAAGAACCCCGATCACCAGCTGCTGGGGAGAAAACCTGGCAGAACTGCTGAAGGCGACCCAACATGCCGCAAGATCAGCACTCCATGGGGTCCCTCCGGCACTGTGGCCTCGGGTGCCCTGTCCGGACACACTGATAGCACGTCACCTGGCTGCCTGATTATGTGTCTCGCTTCCTCGAATCACCGCGCGTAGGCTCCCTACGGCGCTTCTTAATGTCATCTGAAGGAAAGATAGATCTGGGAGCAGAACCGCCCTGGATCGTAGCTCTAGAGTCTCTCAGATTGTGCTCCGCAATCAGTTCCTGGTTGACGATGGATGTAATGGAAGTCAGCTAGAAGATGTTCACCTGCGAGCGGATCTCCCGCCTGTGTCCATCCTCAAACTTCCTTGCCAAGAACACCCCACTCCCATCCCGAAGGGGTGTAAAATGTTACAGCTCCGTGAAACCAGAGGAATACTCCATGATAGATAGAGTACCCTGCTCTAAGATCATGAACTCCCGGGCTCGATCGGCCCTCAGGGTCTCCAGGTAGAAGTAGTCGTAGAACACGCGCTGGAACTCCTCCCAAACCATAGCCTACTGCTAACCCACCTATGAGATCACGTCCCACCACCTCATGGAGGAGTCTCGGATCATGTAGGTGGCGAGATTGACCCACCTCTCTAGAGGCGTCTCCAGATGCTTGAAGATAGTCAGCATGGATTCCAGCCATGACTCTACAGCCTGAGGTCCTCCCTCCCCCGAGAACGTGGGAGGATGCTACTGTTGGAAAACCCGAGTCATGTATGACATAGACGATGCAGGTGGAAGTGCTCCCCGGAAGGCCTGCATCATCCTCATGAAACCTTCCCTAAATTGTGGATCAGTTCCCATGACTGGTACAACCACCGGTGCCAAGGCTGGCTCAACTGGGGGATCGACAGGAAGTTCCTGATCAGCCCTGTCTGGCGTCTGATCACTGCCTGGCGACAGGCGTACGACCAGAGGACGTCTCGGAGGCATTGCTCTGAAATATCAAGAGCACACCTCAGATCAAGAAAAACAAGGACAGAGAACACAAGAGCACAGAATAGTAATGGGGGAAGAAAAACACACAAGATTGGAAAACACGACTACACGGCGTGTATAAAACTACATGGCATGTCTTCTTAAACCACTAACATGGGCATGTACCCCTGCCCTACAAGTCGTATACACTTCAAACTACATGGTGTGTTGACCCCAACACACAACGTGTACTTGAAAAATATTCCCCCGCCCGAGTCTCCTTACACGGCTAACCCACATGGTTCGACTCAACCCAAGACTACATGGCGTGTTCGAAACAAACACGGCGTGCACTGGACAAGGCTTCGGCGGCCCGTGTTGTTAAGCACACGGTCTTCTACATGGCTAGACCATAAACGACATGCTCCAAAAAAGCATGGCATGCATAGGTGAAGGAGACACCATCCCGTGTTGTTCGCGACACGGCTGGGTACCTGGGAAAGACTACACGGCATGTTTCGAACAAACACGGCATGTGGAAAAGAAGGTAATGTTGGCCCGTGTTGTTCGTGACACGGCCGGGTACCTGGACAAGACTACATGGAGTGTTCACTAAGGACACGACGTGTTCTACCCGAGCTTCCTCGGCCCGTGTTGTTAGTGACACAGCCGGGTACACGGCTCTGAACTCACACGGCGTGTACCGACCGTACATGGCGTGTTCCCGAAGTTACTCCCACGACACTGTGTTCTACTCACATGGTCAGTGACACGGCCTAAAAACTACACGGCGTGTATCCAAATTGTACACGCCGTGTATTCTGGTTTTTTTCTGGACAGTAACTTAGAAACTGCGCAGAATTCTAGAAACACTAAAAACAAGGGAAAAGATGCCAATTTCCGATCCGTGAGGGCCTATAACACCTCAAAAACCAAAAATTAGCATTCATTATTAATCAAGGAACAAGACAATAGTTTTCTAGTACAAAATCAGAGAATCTATCAAGCATATATCACAACACCATGCATTATCTACACATAGCCTATCACAACAGTATGCAATCGCTAATGCACCCTAGATGGAATGGAAAGAATGCATGACATGTGATTTCTACAAGTTCCTATATGATGCGTGTGATGGAATAACCTCATCTCATTGGGTTTCGACAGAAATATAACCAAAATATCATAACAATAATAGAACTAGCCATGTGAATCACTCTAGGTGAAATCAGGTCAACCATAAAATCTCAAAACCAGAAACTGCAATTAACGAGGTAGTATGGCTTTTCCCTGTACACAGGTTTGATACTCCCGAGCACAGCTTAATGCCAAGTACTGAATCTGTCCTATCCCTAGATAAGGTCTCCAAATAGTAAGGCAAGAGAAAAGAACCTTCCTCTGATACCACTTTGTAACATCCCGAGTCTGGAGCCCCTCCACTCGTGCCCGTACCCGGTTCGCCACATGACCTCAAGCGCGTTTCCCCGAACGACAGAGGTTGCCGACTAGTAGCGAGGGCCTTGGTGAGTCGGTGGGGAAACTATGCCCTCATTCGGTAAGGTATACAAGGTAAGAAAACAACGATAAACAGCGAAAGCAGTAAACAACATGCAGACCAACTGAAACCAACAACAAAAGCAATGGAAATATATAAAACTAGGATGACAAAGGTGCAGTAGGTACAAGTATCTAAGGAAAATAGCAAACACAAAAACATAATGAAATACAACTGAAACCAAGGAAAAAGAAAAAAAAAGGCTCCTCAGCATCGTGAGCCATGGCTCGGTCCCATGCTCCCTAGCTCTTGGTGCAGTCAAGATCCTAAAGTAGAAGGGCGCTTTCCCTTGTCTATACCTGCAGCCACATAGTCTGCTAAGGCCCAAAAGCATGGCCCAAACAGGGAGTGGGATACAATCCCAGTAAGCAATCACCCAAAGATTTTTGCCTAACAGTCAATGAATACGTGGCAGTAATAAACAAGAAGTAATAAACAGGAAAACACAAGCATCTACAATCCACAACTCTAACAAGTAAAGCACACAAGTAAACAGTCAACAACAAGAAGAAAACAGGTAACCCTTGGGTAGATCTCACAGTCTAACCCCTATGGTTCAACCTCTAAGTACTAGCAACCCTCTAGAAGGCACACACAGTCTCACCCCTCTGGTTCATCTACGTAATTAAGCAGACTCTATGGGGAAGCACTCACTGTCAATTCCCCCTATAGTCTCGTATCGTGCCAAAGGATCTCTGGGGAAGCACTCAACGTCAATTACCCCTGTGTCCCGCGTTGTAGTTAAAGACACTCTGGAGAAGCCCTTATGTCAATTCTTTCCTTGGTCCTACATCTTGATTAAAAGACACTCTGGAGAATCCCTTCCGTCAATTCTCCCTTTGGTCCACTACTCTAGGTTCTCACAGTCTTGAGTATAACTAAACATGCTCAGCGCGTGTATATCTTCCATGTAAACCTCAAGAACTACTTGTCTATCAACAAAGGATCAACAGCAATAATAAAACAACAGTCCACAATCCTATAACTAGGAATGGAAAAGCAAACTGAGCACAAACAAAAATACTCTAATCACAAGCAATAACCTTTACTAAAGCAATCAATCAAAGCAGGAAATTAACAAGAGAAAAACAGGAAACACGCAATACCCCGTTCAAGGGTATTGGTGGAAATTGCACAAAATATTCATCAAATTTCTACGGAAAGGCACAAACCACCTACCTTGATCCGAGGAGATTGATATACGTGAACCTCGATGACAGATTCCCCTTAGAACGACTTAGATCTGAGAAAACGCACAAAATGTTCATCCCACGACAACTTGGAACCAAGGAGGAATCAAGAAACAAGACTAAAGAAGAAGAAAGAACTCACCGCTGCGATTCCAACGCAACTGACCGTGCTCGAATTGGAGAACGGACGGCGAGGCGGGAATCCGTCGAAGATCCGGTCGTACGGTCACTCCTGGACGGTCGAAAACTGAAGAAGAAGACAGATATTGGGGTTAGACGTGACCTCGATCCGTTTAATGAAAAAAAGTACACGGCGTGTACTTTTAGAGTACACGGCGTGTACTTCAAATTTTCCGTACTCCGAAATAGCTGGCCTCTACCTCAGCCTTACACACCGTGAGTGTGGCCCGGACACGGCCAACACACGGTTTGAGGCCGGGGAAAGAGTACACGGCGTGCACTTCTGAAATTTCCAGAAAATTCATTTTTCTCAAAAACTCCAGAAAAAGGAAAAACATACCTGAAAAGAGATCCGGGTTCTTACACTACTCAACCCTAATAAACCCTAATAAAACCCTAAAGATACCTACTCAACCCTAATAAAACCCTAAAAGTACCTACTGAACTCTAATAAACCTTAACACACTATAATAAACCATAATAAAACCCACTAAACCATAAAAAACCCAAATATACCATTAAAAATCGCTAAACCCCTAATAAATGCTAATAAAACCTAACAAATCATAAAAGCACTAATAAACCCTAATAAGCACTATTAGAACCTAAAAGACCCTAATATACCCTCATAAAAATAAATAAACCATAATGAATGATAATGAACCCTAATAAAATTTAAACATACCCAAATATACCATAATATACCATAATATACGCTAATAAACCCAACTCAATCCTAATAAAACCCTATCAAAACCTAATAAACCATAATAAACCTTAACACACCATAATAAACCCTAATAAAATCCTAATAACCCCCACCAAACCCTAGAAAACACTAATATACTGTTAAAAAACCCTAAAACCTTAACAAACCATAATAAATGTTAATAACACATAAAAATTCTAAAAATGCTACTAAACCCTTAAAATACCTCTAATAATAGTAGTAGTAATAACGGACTTGCATGTGCATGGTTTAAATAATAAATCATAACACGTGTGCCTGTGCATATGCCTGCGCATTTTCATGTGAATGATAATAAATAATAAATAATAAATAATAACGCATGTGAATTACATGTGTATGTTCATGTGCATGTGAATGATAATAAATAATAAATAATAATACTCATCCAAGTGCATGTGCATGTGCATGTGCATGTGCATGGTAATAAATAATAAATAATAACCAAGTCCATAAGAATGTGAATTTCCATGTGAATGATAGTAAATAATAAATAATAACACTTGTGATAATAGAATAATGCACATTCATTGCATGTGCACGTGCATGAGAATAAATAATAATAACACACGTTATAATAGAACTACACTAGTGCATTTCATTTTCATGTGCATGATAATAAATGATATATAATAACGCATGTGCATGTGAATTTAGATGTAATGATAATGATAATTACGCATCACTAGTAGAAATAAGGGATTTAACGTTGACGTAATTACGTCTTTTTTTATAAACCGTCTCCAATAGTATGTGCGGGAACTTATTGGCATCAGTTTTCAGTAAAACTGATGCCAAAAACCATTATTCGATGATATTTCACTTCAGTTTTGTGATAACTAATGCAGAAAATCAAAAACAATGTTTTGGAATCGGTTTTTAAGAAAACTGTTGCCTTAAGTACAATTTTCGGCATCAGGTTTCTCCAAAACTGACGCCAAAATTAAGAAACCCGGATAGTTTCGGTGTCAGTTTTTGTAAAAACGGATGCCGAAAATTTAAAAAAAGGATTATGGGCGTTGATTTTTAGAAAAACTGATGCCGAAATATTTTTTTTCAGGGTCGGTTTTTCTAAAAACCGATGTTGAAAGTCTTAAAATTTATCGGGGTCACAAAACCCTCATTTTGCTGGATCTTCGAAATCGAAACCTGTGGTGGCGCCTTCGACTCGGGATGACATAGAAGCCCAATTTGTGATCTTGGATGGGAATCTTTGACAGTTTTATTCCATTTTCACGATTTTTGTTTTGTGTTCTTCGTTATCCTCTCTTGATTTATCTTCCATTGTTTATTTCTTCTTCTATAACCCAATTTTACGCGAATTTAAATGGTGGTTTGAATTTAGTTGTTTTTTATCATTATTTTTCGTTATTATTATCATTGTTGGTATAGATTTTGTAGAGTTTGTTTATATAAGTCATTATATGGAACACAGTTTGGATTGAGGATCTCCATTTGGGTTAAACTACAAATTATTTATGTTTTTTTTAATTTTGTAGATATATATTTTATGAATTAATTTTGTTATTGATTTTCTTCAATTATTAGTTTATATTTTATTTTATATGTGTTAGGAGATGGTAAAATATTCTTTCAACAAACATTCTTAAATATCCTGTCAATAAATTTTATCTTTTTACATTGAATCCAATCAAATTTCACCCAATTCACTTACTGCATCATTTAAATTAATGAAATATTCAATACTTTTGACACATGCAACATCGAAATTATGAAAAAACTATGTAAAATGAACTAATAAATTTTAGAAGAATTATATTATAATTAAATTATAATATCAATATAACACACATGTATATAATTTGAAAATAAATTGTTTATTATTTGTAAATGTCTTTCATATCTGATGTTTTCTATCTGATTATCAATAGTTTTTATTAAATGTGTTTTTGTTTACAATTTATCTATTAGATATTTAAATGTTTATATGTTTTAATATATTCACTAAATATATTGTGATATCAGGTATTTAATGGATTGTAATTGGATTCATTTACGAAGAACCACTAGTGAATATGAAAAAGTAGTTGATAATTTTTTGGAATTCTCTAAACGACATCTTCAAAACATTGATTTGATTTTCTATCCATGTGTGAAGTGTGTAAATATGAGAAAGTTAAACTCCATAGAAATCAAGGATCATCTCATTTGTTATGGTTTTAGCCTTAATTATACACATTGGATCTAGCATGGTGAAAGAACTGAAAATTCAACATCCAATGTTGATGACGATATTCATAATGAGGAAGATGATCGTATTGAAGAATAAATTCATGATTTAGGTGTAGAAACCATCGAAAAAACACCAACTTTTGAATGATTGTATGGAGATTCTGAGAAACCATTATTCCCAGGTTGCAGTAAATATACAGTGTTATCAACAGTTTTGAGATTAGTTAACTTAAAAGCAAATAGTGGGTGGAGTGATAAAAGTTTATCCAGTTTACATGAGCTTTTAAAATAGCTACCTTCAGAAGGCAACAAACTTCTAGATTCCAATTATGAGGAGAATAAATAATTATTCCCAATGGAATTGGGGTATAAAAATATACATGCTTTCCCCGATGATTGTGTACTGTATAGGAATGAAAATGAATTTTTATCAAGTTTTCCTACATGTGGGACATCACGCTATAAGATAGATGGAAAAGTAAACTCAGATTTATTCTCAGGTGACGTCATCTAACGTCATGAAAAATCAATTTTGTACTTTACAATGATATCATCCAATATTTTTTTCATACAATTCTGATAATTCAATTCTGATTCATTTTTAAGTACCAAAATCAAAACTCGTACTAAAGCAATTTGGTACATTCCAATAATTCCTCATTTGAAGCATCTATTTGCAAATTGAATTGATGAAAATAAGTTAATATGGCATTCAGATGAGTGCATCTTTGATGGTAACTTACGCCACCCTGCCGATTCACCACATTGGAAGAGTTTTGATAAAAAACAATTCATGATTTTGGAAGTGATGTTAGAAATTTCAGAATGGGATTGTGTACTGATGGAATGAATCCATATCGAAGCCTCAGTAGCCAACATAGTTCATGGCCTATTTTGCTGGTAGTTTGCAAATTGTCCCCACATCTATGTATGAATAAAAAATATGTTATGATGAGCTTCATGATTTTTGGACCAAAACAACCCGGAAATGATATCGATGTGTATCTTTCACCATTGATTTATGATTTAAAACTTCTATGGGAGGAATGTGTTAAAGTTTTCGAAGCATACAAGAAAGAGTATTTCTATTTGCGTACTATGATAATGTTCACTATAAATGACTTTCTTGCATATGGAAACTTATATGGATCTATTGTTAAGGGACATAAATCATGTCCAATTTGTGAAGAAAAAACTTCATATTATCAAATAAAGATGAGAAGGAAGACAGTGTACATGGGACATCGACGATTCTTGCGAACTGATCATCCTTATCGTAGATTGAAAAAATAATTTAACTGTATACAAGAATACAAACTTCCCCCTCGACAATTTTCAGTTGAAGAATACTATGATAGGGTGAAATATATTGATTCGACATTTTGAAAGAGAAGAAGTTCTGGTTTTCAATAACATATCTAGAAGAAGCAATATATTTTTTTCAAACTACTTTATTGGAGATGTTTAGAGATAAAATATAACATTGATATTATGCATGTTGAGAAAAACATATGTGACAATTTGATTGGAACATTTTTAGACATAAAAGGAAATACAAAAGATGGATTGCATGATAGATTAGACTTCATATTAATTATAATACGTTTGGAGTTAGCTTCCACTGTGAAAGGAAACAGAACATATTTACCTTCGGCTTGTCACACATTAAGAAAGACTGAAAAGATGATTTTTTTCAGTATCTTCATGGTATTAAAGTATCCAGTGGTTTTTCTTCAAATGTTAGTAATTTGGTGTCATTAAAGGACTGTAAATTAATAGGTATGAAATCTCATAATAGCCACGTGTTGACGCAAAAAATTATACCAGTAGCGATGCATGGTATATTGCCGACAACTGTCAGAAGGACTATCATCAGGATATGTAATTTCTTCAAATCCATTTTTAGAAAAGTCATTGATCCAAATTTGTTAGATAGTTAGAGAATGAGGAAACTCTTATTCTTTGTCAACTAGAAATGTATTTCCCACCCACAATTTTTGATATAATGATTCATCTACTGATTCATTTGGTGCGTCAGATAAGAATATGTGGGCCTATTTATTTAAGATGGATGTATCCTTTTGAAAGAAATATGAAAATTTTTAAAGGATATGTTAAAAATCCTTATCGACCGGAGGCCTCTATTGTTCAAAAATATGTATCAGATGAGTTGATTGAGTTCTGTACAGATTATTTATATGAGGTGGAGCATATTGGTCTCCCTGTATCTTGACATATGAAAGTTGATAGTGAAGGTAGAGGGGTTCAAGGCTTAAAGGTAAAGTTCATTCCATGTGATGAAGTGATGCAGGCACATTTATACATTTTGAAAAACACAGATGAGGTTCAATCATATATATCCTCACATATTGATGAATTAAAGTTACAATATCAGAAAAGAAATAAAAAGTGGGTGATGATTGAGCATAAGATTACATTTCTTTCATGGTTTACAGAGAAAGTCACCCCAGATATATCTGCATCAGAAACAATGAAGTGGTTAGCATGGGGACCATCTCTTAATGTGATCACATGGTCTAGTTTTGATATCAATGGACTCAAAATTTTCACAAAAAACATGGATGACAAGAGTACCGTTCAGAATTGTGGTGTGATGGTTTTCGCTGAAGCAGCGCATTTTTTGAGTTCCAAAGATAAAAACCCAATTTCTACATCAACGTCATGTTTTGGAGTTCTTGAAGACATATGGAAAATTGATTATATTAAATTTCGAGTCCCCATTTTTATGTGTAATTGGGTTGATAGTAATAGTGGTGTGAAACATGATGAATATGGGTTTAAACTTGTTGATTTGAAAAGATTTAATTACAATGAGGAACCATTTAGCATGGCGACACATGAAAAACAAGTATTTTATGTCACTGAATCATCGAATTATCAGTGGTTAGTTGTTCTACAAGTAAAAAGATATCATTTGGGTGATGAGGATGATGCTGATGATGTTAGTGATTTACATGAGCCTTATTCATCTATTACTCAATTTCCAGATGATTACAATGAGTATAAGATAGACATAGTGCATGAAGTACATAATGATCAGGATGAAGGAATATGGGAAAACAATAAATTAGTCTCCTAATTTTTCTGGTAAATATTAATATTTTGTTTCCATTTTTGAGACTTAAAAATGTATGCCTCTTTTTTTACTTACTTATTTTTTTTCTTCCTTGTTTCTAATTATTCAGCTTTCTAATGATATGCAGGTACACAAAATTTCATTACAATTTCTAGTAGCAATGTCAGATACAGATATAGATGAGCAGTTACTGAGTTATAACTATTTTGACATATTATTAAATATTCTGTTATATACTTATTTAATGAAATAAAACGGTCAACTTTTAAAAAAAATTGCAGGACTTCTGATGCGTCCTCGACGGGGGAGACTTCTCCTGGTACTACTAAAAAATCAAGTTCTCAAGTTGGTAAACGTGGTATTACACATTTACCAAAACTATCACTTGCTCGTGATGATAACAAATTAAAAAACCGTTTTGATGATAATAATAATTCATTTGGCCCAAATGCAGTTTAGTTTGTCAGTTATATAGCAATGTAGAGCCGTTGTAGGATAAATATTTTATATCCTGATTGGAAGTCATTGGACAGGATGGCGAAGCAAAAAATTTGGGAGGCCATGATGGTAAAATATATTAATTGATTTATTTTATATCATTTTTGAATATTATATATTTTAAATGACATAATAAATTTATTCAATTACTGATGACATTCAATTTTGAGGAAACCAAAGAAATTAAGAAAATACATCTCTCTTTAGCGGCGGTTCGATGGAGAGATTTTAAAACCAAACTGAAAAAAAATTATGTTTTTCGAAAGAGAAGGATTAAAATCCCATGTCTTAAGTATCCGTTTATAGATGAAGATACATGGAAGTGATTTGTTGACAGTTTTCAGGAAGAGAAATTCCAGGTATAGTAATTATTTTAAATTATAAAATTTATGATATATTTTTCTTATTACTTAGTAGTTTATTTTTATATAACAGTCCTCCAGGAGATCTCATCAGAAGATCCAGTTCAGAAATGTATACCCTCAAACTTTATCACATGGAGGGTATTCGTATTTGGAGCAGAAAATGATTGAAGAAAAATTTGAAGCATTAAGAGCGCAATCAAGTAGTGGTTCATAAGAGGTCTAGTTTGGTCCTCTATATCCACCCACTCGCCATGAGAAATGGAAATATTCAAGAATAAAGAAAAGTGAAATGTATCTTACAGAGGAAGCTCACCAGGTGGATGATAGATTTGTAAGTAAATATTATTTATTTGTTAACAATATTTCTATTTTATAAATTATAAACACTAATATAACTTTTTTATTTTTCATTTCATGATAAAATTCAGGAGTAAGAGACAAAGGGCTATTTTATCCCCGAGGGTAGGATAGAAATCTTGGCCACTGCATATGGAAAGGCAGAACACCCCAGCCGTGTTAGAGGATATCAGGAAGGTGTTAGTATTCAGAAGGTTTTTGTTAAGAGTAAGCAACCAAGAGACCTAGAAATAGAATCCTTAAAAGAAGAGCTCAAAGATATGAAACAGTCTATGGGTGATATAATTCAAGCAGTAGTGCAGAAGGATTTATTAGAACACTTGGAAAGACACTCACAATCTGCGCAGCATTCTGAAGTATATTATTTATTTTTCGTCAATTTTTCTTTTTTATAAATTATAAATACTAATATAACTTTTCCATTTTTCAGCCTTCTCATCCTACTCACCTGGATTACCCTGCTCCATCTTCTTACCTTTCCCCGTCGGCGCAACCCTTTGAGGTATATTATTTTATTTTCATCAATTTTTATATTTTACACATTATAAAAACTAATATAACTTTTTCATTTTTATTCCTTCTCAGCATGCTCATCCAGACTACTCTGCCCAACCTACTTATCCTGCCCCGTTTGCACAGCCTTTCGAGGAATATTAATTTATTTTCATCAATTATTCTATTTTATAGTTTATAAACACTAATATACCTTTTTCAATTTTCAGCCTTCTAGGCCTCCACACCTGGACTACCCAGCCCCATCTACTTATCATTCCCCTTCTATGTACTCTTTCAAGGTATATTAATTTATTTTCATCAATTATTCTATTTTATTATTTATAAACACTAATATACCTTTTTCATTTTTCATCCTTCTCAGCTTCCTCACCCAGACTACCCTACCCTATCTGCTTATCCTGCCCCGTCTTCACATCCTTTTAATGTATATTATTTTATTTTCATCAATTTTTCTATTTTATAAATTATAAACACTAATATACCTTTTTCATTTTTTTTACTTCTCAGCCTGCTCACCCGGACTACCCTTCCCCATCTCTTTACTTTGATCCTCAACCTCCTCCCTCAGATCAAGCCTTATATTGTGAGTTGTTTGCTCAAGATCCTCATGTACATATTGTTGTGTTGGGATAGGTGCATTTTTTGGGGGACTCGGTACATCATCAACCTATGCAGATGGGTTGGGTTAGAGTATCAATACTTGATATTATAGATCCTACTACTCTACTACCATTTCCTTCTGAGGAGATCACCTGTGTTGGACAATGTCTAAGCCATTTTTTAATTTGTCCAAATAGTCTTCTACATTATATTTCATATGAGGTATGCGTTTTTACAAAATATGAATTACAAATGATTCAAAATTACTTGTAATTTTTTCTGAAATTTAACTTATATAGGAATATTTGAAAGCAAAAGAAACTACTCAAATGAAACAAAATGTTCAGGAACAGTCATCTTTAAATACTTCTAATATTTATTTTGGGTTACAAATATTATCTCAGGCTACTTATTCCTTGTATTATATCTATGATTTTTGGATGAAGCCTGATATATGTGGAAGAAGTTATCAATTGATAATAATGAAAGAAGATATCATGCATTTAGTTGATTTTTAAGAGCTCGGGCGGAGTATGGTGCAGTTGTTTTCCTTGTAAGTAAATTGATATTTGAATTGCCATTTCTTTAATAAAAGATGTTTTTAAATTGAATAACTTTATTTTCTTTTTAATTTAGGTATCTACACAAGCTTCTTTTACAAAATTAAAGAAATACCATTTAAAATTTTATAGATACAGAGTATATTTTCTTGGAAGTCATAAATGTGAAGAATGATGATAGAGTTCAATATATATATGAGAGATTATCACAGACAGGGAATAAATACTAGTTTTCTCCATTTCTTGATAAATAAGAACATAAACTTAATTATGATATAATAATAGTTATAATGTCATTAATTGTTAACTTTTTTTATTTTAGGGGACATTGGATGTTAGGTGTATTTTTCCCAAGTGAATGCACCTTATATTGGTTTTTCTCTTCATTAGGAATAGTTCGTAAACCATTTTCCACCTTATTAAACAAGTGAGTTTTTATTTTTATTTTTTATAAGGTCATTATGTTTAATTTTCATTGTTTAGACATTTATTATTAGTTCATATATAAGAAAATGCAGTTCATGGAAACAATTTAACAAGGAATACATGTCAGTAAAGAAACTAAAGAAAATCAAATATGTGGAAGTACACATAATTAGTTTTTATATTATTTTTTTCTGAATTTATTGTTATATAATATATTTATTATAAATTTACTATTTTAATCATTGTTAAAATGGAAATGTTGATGTGATTATTATATTTTACTATTCATGTACGAGATAATCACAACTTGGTAAACTACTGATTTTCATAAGGTTAGTTGTATTAATTTTTTTATATCTTCTGCAATATTATTTTCTTTTCTAACCTCATATCATTCAATATTATTGTAGGTATTAAATGATTCACAGTCATATTCCCAATCTGAAATGATCCATATTCGATCTAATTTTGTTAAATATTTTTTAAGTCTGATTAGGATTTGAGGTTTGTATATTCTAATATTTATAAATAATAATTCCCATGGGTTAAAAAAATTAACGCCTTTGATATATTAAGTGTTTCAACCTACCAATAATCAAATGAATGCTTCAACAATAACCAACAATGATCCTGCTGTAAATTTCATGTACATCTATTCTAAATTTTGTTAACTTTCAACTACGTCTTTTTTTTATTCTTGGTATATGTAAGTTATAGGTTTTTATTGAATGATAAATACTATTTGAATGTTTCTATAAATTTTGTTTTTTTGTACAGGGGTTTCGATATTTTTAGAAGTGTGATTTTTTGATTTTTCTAATTTTTTTTTATTTTACGACATCAGTTATTTTAAAAACAGACACTGTAATTTTTTTACAAAAATAAACAGGGGTTTCTACATCGGTTTTCTGTAAAACTGATGCAGAAACCTCATTTTTGACCGGGTTTCAACATCGATTTTAAGAAAACCAATTCCGAAAACGGCGTTTTGGCGTTGGTTTTATTGAAAACCGATGCAGAAACCCCATCAAAATTGACCTTCGGTGTCATTTTATTGTAAAAATGTTGCACAAAACTCAATTTCGACCAGGTTTTAACATCGGTTTTATAGAAAACTAATGCTGAAACCCTTAATGAAATTAATTTTCAGCATACTTTTTATAATAACCAACGCCGAAAATCATATTTTTTACGTCGCCTTCATGGACGTCAGTTAAAAACCGACGTCATAAATAAAAAAACCGACGTTAAATTTTTTTTTGCACTAGTGCATGCATGTGAATGGTAATAAATAATAAATAACAACACACGTGCAAGTGCATTTGTATTTTATGATAAAAATAAAAATAAAAATAAAAATAAAAACAAAAATTATTATTACAGAATAACGTAGCTGCATTTTATGTGCACGTTCATAGTAGTTAATAATAAATAAATAATAATAAATAAGAACGCACATGCATGCGAATGTGCATTTAAATTTGATGATAATATTTATAACACTAATTGTAAAAATAATAATAATAACCCATGAATGTGCATGGTAATAAATAATAAATAACAACGAACAAGCATGTGCATTTTCATGTGATAATGATATTAATAATGATAATGATAAGAACAACAACAACAACAATAATAACAATAATAATAATAATAATTGTGATGATGATAATAAAAATAAAGAATAATACAAGTGCATTGCATATACACGTGCATTGTAATAAATAATAAATAATAACGCACGTGCATCTATATCTTCATGTGATGATGGTAATAATAATAGAAGTAGTAATAATAGTAGTAGTAGTGTTGATAATAGTAGTAGTACCAATTCATGTGATAATAGAATATTGCATGTGCATTACATGTGCATGCGCATGGTAATAAATAATAACTCCCATGCATTGCATTTGCTTGTGATGATGATGATAATAATAAAAATAATAATTATTATTATTATTATAACAACGCATGTGATAATAGAATAATGCATGTGTATTGAATGTGCTTGTATGTGAATTTCCATGTGCATTTCATGTGATGATAACAACAACAACAACAACCACAACCACAATAATAATAATAACAATAATAATAACAATGCATGTGATAATAAAATAACGTGTATGCATTCCATGTGCACGTGCATGGTAATAAAAATATAATAATAACTCATGAGAATGTATATGTGCATGTGGATGAGATGATAATAATAATAATAATAATAACAGTAATAATAACTTATAGTTGTTTGAAAAAATAGCATACATGACAAAAATGATAGAAATGGGTCTCTAAAAACCTAACAAACCACATAGTCATTAAAAAAGGCATAACATCTTCTTCAGTTGTCCCTTTCCGCTCTGTGAATAGTCAAACTGAATCTCATGGAATGAGCTATGATAAAAATAGGTGTCGAAGGCTAAACAGACATATAGATAAGAAGTTATGACCATTTTAAGAAAAAATTGACAGGTATCCGTACATGGAAATAGAGTTTTGGAGTCCTTCTGATGGGTTTCTGAGATTTTAGGGTCTCAAAAATGACTGGAACTATGTTCAAGTCATCCTTCTGTGTATTTCTCTTCACTACATTCGATTTGATATGTGGTAGAGCTCAAACGGATAACCAGATCAAAAGATATGGCCGTTTGAAGTTGGACTTTTTTTGTGAGGTATAACTAATATATCTTATATTTCACTGATCATCTCATAGTATCTACAAACATTGGTCCTTACTCATCTCACGTGCTTCTATTTGACTAGTCACATTGATCAAATGGACACCTGAAGCAGAAGTTATTCCTATTTTAGGTGGTTTCGAGTGTCTTATGTATTTAGGCGCTAGGAGAGTTGCTCAATTTAAAACGAAAATAACATCTACTACATGTGTTTATTTTAGCTCTACCACATTTAAAATCAAATATTGTGAAAATATAGACACTCTGGTAACCACTAGAACCCTTTCTGACATTCTTCAACCCTCAAAAAGACCCAAAATCCCTTTGGATGGTCAAAAGATTGGCTTCTGGTGTCTGTTTCGCAATAACTTCTTCTATGGGTGTCTTTTTTTCCTCGAACACCTATAAAATCGATGATTGCGACTAGATATACACTCCTATAACCACTGAAGCACCTTCTAGCATCCTGGAAGGCCCAAAAAGGTACTTAAACCCTCCAAAAGACCATAACTTCTACTACGGGAGTCTGTTTTGCCTCTACCATATATCAAATCAAAGATTTCGACTTGATATACACATATGTGACCAATAGGAACACCTTATCACATTCTAAAAGTCCCAAAAGGTCTTTAATTCCTCCAAATGCCCATAACTTCTACTCTGGGTGTCCGTTTCACCTCTACCAGACATCAAATTGTGGTTTGCGACTAGTTCTACACATCTGTGACCACCATGAACAAAAAAATAACCATAAAAAACCATGAATAACCCCATAAACAAAAAAACCATTAAAAACCATGAAAACCCCTAACAAACCCTAAAAAACCATAAACAAACACTAACAAACCCTAATAAACCCTAACAAACCCTAACAAACCATAAAAACCCAAAAAAACTCTAAATATCATAAAAAACACTAAGAATCATTAACAGGGCAAAAAAATCCCTAAAACCCCCAAAACGAACTAAGAAAACCCAATAAACCCAAAAAAACCCTGAAAAAACCATTAAAACCCCTAAGAAACCATAAGAAACTCTAACAAAACCCTAAAAACCCTAACAAAATCCTAAGAAAACCTAAGAAACACTAACACACCCTTAGTAACCCTAACACACCCTTAGAAACCCTAACACACCATTAGAAACCCTAGCACACCCTTAGAAACCCCAACACACCCATAGAAACCCTAACATAGCCTTATAAACCCTTAGAAACCATAACACACCCTTAGAAACCCTAACCCACCCATACAAACCCTAACCCACCCTTAGAAACCCTGTATTTGCATGTGATAATGATAATAATATTTATAATGATGATAATAATAATAATAATAATAATAATTGTGATAATAATAATAATAATAAAAGAATAATACAATTCCATTGCACATGCACGTGCATGGTAATAAATAATAAAAAATAACACATGTGCATCTTTATTTTCATGTGATGATAATAATAATAACAGCAGTAGTAATAGTAGTGATAATAGTAGTAGTACCAATGCATGTAATAATAGAATATTGCATGTGCATTACATGTGCACGTGCATAGTAATAAATAATAACGCGCGTGCATTGCATTTTCATGTGATAATGATGACGATGATAATAATAAAAATAATAATAATATTAATAATAATAACAACACATGTGATAAAAGAATAACACACGTGCATTGAATCTGCGTGTTTATGTATTTTCATGTGATGATAACAACAAAAACAACAACAACCACAATAATAATAATAAAAATAAGAATAACAATGTATGTCATAATAAAATAACATCTATGCATTTCATGTTCACGTGCATGGTAATAAAAAATAAATAATAATGCACGTTCATGTGCATGTGCATGTTCATGAGACGATAATAATAATAATAATAATAATAATAGTAATAATAATAATAATAATAAAAACAATAATGCATGTGATAATAGCATAATGCACGAGCATTGCATGTGCCGTGCATGATAATAAATAGTAACTCATAGTGCACGCGATGATAATAATAACAATAATAGTAATATTAATAATAATAGCGCATGTGGTAATAGAATAACGCACATGTATTGAATGTGCGCATGTATGGTAATAAATAATAACACACGTGCATTTGCATTTGCATTTGATGATAATAACAATAATAATAATAATAATAGTAATAATAACAATAAAAATAAAAATGCATCTGATAATAGAATAATGTAGGTACATTCCATGTGCGCGTGTATGGTAATAAATAATAACGGGCGTGCATGTGCATTTTCAAGTGATGATGATAATAATAATAATAATAGTAATAATAATAATAACAACAACAAAAACAACATATGCATGTGCATAGAAATAAATAATATTTAATAAATAATAAATAATAACGCATGTGCATCTGCATTTTCCTATGACGATAATAATAATAATAATAGTAATAACAATAATGATAATTATGATAATGATAATTATAAAAATGATAATGATAATAATGATAATAATAACATGTATGATAATAGAATAACAAACGTCCTAACAAACCCTAACAAAACCTAATAAACCCAAACAACCACTAATAACCCCTAAGAATCACTAATAAAACCAAATAACACCTGAAACCCACTATTAAACCCTAAAACTCTAATAATCACTAATAAATCATAATAACCTATAATAAACTATAAAAACCCTATTAGATTCTATTAAACTCTACCAAATCCCTAAAACCCCTAATATACAATAAAAACACTATTTAACCATAATAAATCCTAATAATCACTAAAAACCCTAACAAACCTGACAAAACACTACAAAACCCGCCAAATAATAGCCTACAAAACCCTACATCCCGCTAATAAACCCTAAAAACCCTAATAACCCCATAATAAATTGTAACAAACCCTAACAACCCAAAATAAATCATAAAAAATCATAAAAATTCCAAATAAATCGTAACAAACAGAAACAGACCATAACAAACTGCTAATAAACCGCAATAAACCCTAACAAATCATAATAAACTCTAATAAATCATAATAAACCCAAATACATGTTAATAAACCCTAATAAATAAAATAAACCCTTAGAAACCCTAATAAATCCTAAATAACCATAAAAAAGGTTGATAAACCATAGAAAAAGCTATTAATGCCAACAAAAGCCCAATAAAACCCTAATAAACAATAAAAAATGCTAATAAACCGTAAAAAATACTAAAGAACACTAATAAACCCTAAAGAACCCTAATAAACCCTAAAGAACTGTAATAAACTCTAAAGAACACTAAAAACCCCTTAAGAACCCAAAAAACACTAAAACACATTACATAAACCCTACAAACCGCTACAATACCCAAAAAACACTAAAACGCACTAAAACACCCTAACAATCCCTATCAATCCCAAAAAAACCAAATAAACCCTTTAAACCCCCCAAAATCTATTGAAACCCCATCAAATACCATAAAACCATAAACACCCGTTAACAACCCTTAAAACCCCTAAAAACCACTACTAACCACTACCAACCATTAAAATCCTAAAAAAGGAAACAAATACATGCATAAACCCAAAAAAACGTTACATAAACACTAAAAATGCAACATAAACAATAAAAATGCAACATAAATCCAAAAAACACAACATAAACCCTAAAAGTGTTACTCAAACCCAAAAAGCACTACATAAACCCTAGAATCATAACATAAACCATAAACAACACAACAAAAACATTAAAAAACGCTACATAAAACCTAAAAGCACAACATAAACCCTAAAAACACTGCATGAACACACAAAAAAGTTACATAAACCCTAAAAAATGAAACATAAATGCTACATCACCCATAAAAATGCTACAACAACCCAGAAAACGCAACATAAACCCTAAAAAATACTACACAAAACATAAACCCTAAACACACTACATAAACCCTAAAAACGTTACATAACCCCTAAAAAATACTATATAAAACCTAAAACAGCTAACTAAACCCTAAAAGCGCTACATAAATACAAAAAATGATACATAAACTCAAGCAACGCAACACAAACACTAAAAAATGCTACAAAAACCTTAAAGATGCCTCAAACCACTCAAAAATATTAAACCCTAATATACCATATTATAAAAAATTAAACCCTAATAAACTCTAATATTCCCTAGAAACGCCTTATAATCCCTAAAAACCCTAAGAGACTCTACTCAACCCTAATGAAACCCCAAAATACCTAATAAACCCTAATAAATGATAATAAAACCAAATAAACCCTAAAAATATGTTATGAAAACCTAAACAACCCTAACCAACCCTAATATACACTAATAAACACTAATAAACTGTAATAAACCCCAAACAAACCCTAAATATCCCTAATAAACCATAAATAAATCCAAATAAACCCTACTCAACCCTAACAAACCTTAACACACCATAATGACCCATAATTAAACCCTACAAAACCCTAATAATGAAAACAAACTCTAGTATATCTTCAAAAATCCATAGAAACCCTGATAAACTCTAATATAACCTAATAAACCCTAAAAATGATCACAAACAATAAAAAAATGATCAAAAACAATAAAAACACTCTATATTACCTAAAAAGACCAAAAAACACTAATATAACAAAATTAAGACAAAAACTCAAATATACCTTAAAAATCCCTAGAAATCATAATAAACAATAATAAACTCTAATATAACCCATGAAACCCTAAAAACTTTCACAAACAAAAAAAATTCTCACAAATAATAAAAGAATTTTATATTATCTAAAAAGACTTAACAAAAACTAATATAATCTAATAAAAAAATAAATAAATAAACCCCTAACATAACCTAATAAACCCTAAAAATCCCCAGTAAACCATAATAAAAACTAATAAACCCTAATAAAACCAGTATAGACCCTAAAAATACCTTCTCAACCCTAACAAACCTTGACACACCATAATAAAACCTAATAAATCCCATCTAAACCCCATTAATCAAAAAACATAAACAAACCATTAAAAATCCCTATAAACCCTAATAAACCATAATAAATTCTAATAAAACCTGATAAACCATAAAAAATTATCACAAACACTAAAAAAATGCTAATAAAACCTAAAAAAGTCCTAAACACCCCTCATATATATTAACAAGAACTAAAAACACTCATATACCAAAATAAACAAACTAACAAACCCTAGTAAACCCTAAAAATCCCTAACAAACCCTAATAAACCCTACTCAACCATAACAAACACTAATAAAACCCTAAAGATACCTACTCAACCCTAATTAAACCCCCAAAATACTTACTCAACCCTAATAAACCTTAACACACTATAATAAACCATAAAGAACCCCACTAAAACCTAAAAAACTCAAATATACCATTAAAAAGCCCTAAAACCCCTAATAAATGCTAATAAAACCTAACAAAGCTTAAAAGCACAAATAAACCCTAATAAACACTAGTAAACCCTAAAAACCCTAATATACCCTCTTAAAAATTAATAAAACATAATGAACGATAAAAACCCCTAAAAAATAATAAACATACCCAAATATAACATAATATACCCTAATAAACCCAACTTAATCCTAATAAAACCCAAAAATACCTAATAAACCCTAATAAACCTTAACACACCATAATAAACCCTAATAAAATTCTAATAACCCCCATAAAACCCTAAAAACTATAATATACCATTAAAAACACTAAAGCCCTAACGAACCATAATAAATGTTAATAACACCTAAAAATTCTAAAAATTTCTAGTAAACCCTAAAAATACCTCTAATAATAATAATAGTAATAATGCATGTGCATGTGCATATGCATGTGCATTGATTAAATAATAAATCATAACACACGTGCGTGTGCTTATGCCTGCACATTTCCATGTGAATGATAATAAATAATAAATTATAAATAATAACGCATGTGAATTACATGTGTATGTGCATGTGCATCTGAATGTTAATAAATAATAAATAATAAAGCACATCTAAGTGCATGTGCATGTGCATGTGCATGTGCATGGTAATAAACAATAAATAATAACCAAGTCCAGATGAATGTTCATTTTCATGTAAATGATTATAAATAATAAATAATAACACATGTGATAATAGAATATTGCACGTGAATTACGTGTTCACGTGCATTAGAAAAAAATAATAATAACACATGTGATAATAGAATAACGCAATTGCATTGCATTTTCATGTGCATGATAAAAAATAATATATAATAATGCACATGCATGTGCATTTACATGTAATGATAATGATAATGATGCATTCACTTGCATGGTAATAAAGAATAAATAACAAGGCAAATGCATCTGCATTTGTATTTGATGATACAAAAATAATAATAACCATAATAGTAATAATAATAACAGAATAACGCAAGTGCATTTCATGTGCATGTGCATAGTAGTAAAAAATAAATAAATAATAATAAAAAAGAACTCACATGCATGTGCATGCGCATTTACATTTGATGATAATATTAATAATACAAATTGTAATAATAATAATAACGCATGCATGTGCATGGTAAAAAATAATAAATAACTACGTACAAGCATATGCATTTGCATGTGATAATGATAATAATAATGATAAGGATAATAATAATAATAATAATAATAATAATAATAATAATAATAATTGTGATAATAATAATAATAATAATAATAAAAACAATACATGTGCCTTGAATTTCCACGTGCATGGTAATAAATAATAAATAATAACGCACGTGCATCTACATTTTCATGCGATGATAGTAATAATAACAGCAGGAGTAATAATTGTTGTAGTAGTGGTGATAATAGTAGTAGTACCAATGCATGTGATATTAGAATATTGCATTGCATTATCTATGCACATGCATGGTAATAAATAATAATGCATGTGCATAACATTTTCATGTGATGATGATGATAATAATAATAATAATAAAAATAATAACAATGCATGTGATAATAGAATAACACACGTGCATTGAATATGCGTGTATGTACATTCTCATGTGCATTTTCATGTGATGATAATAACAACAACAACAACAACAACAACAACAACAACAACCACAATAATAATATTAACAATAAAATAACAATGCATCTGATAATAATATAATGTGTGTGCATTGCATGTGCACGTGTATGGTAATATAAATATAATAAAAATGCACGTGCATGTGCACGTGCATGTGGATGAGATGATGATAAAAATAATAATAATAATAGTAATAATAAGTTATAGTTGTTTGAAAAAACATCAGACATGACAAAAATGCTAGAAATTGGGTCTTGAAGAACCTAACAAATCACAGTCATTGAAAAAGGAATGATTTCTTCTTCGTCTTTCCATTTATGCTCTGTGAATCATCAAAATGAATATAATTGAATGAACTACAATAAAAACAAGTGCCATAGGCCGAAAAGACACACAGATCAGATGTTATGACAATTTTAAGAAAAATTTGGCTGGGATCCGTACACGGAAATGGAGTTTTGGAGGCCTTCTGATGGGTTTCTGGAATTTTAGTGTCTTAAAAATGACTTGAACTATGTTCAAGTCATCCTTATATGTATATCTCATCACTACTTTCGATTTGATATGTGGTAGATCTCAAATAGACAACCGGAGAGAATGTTATGTTCGTTTGATGATGGAATTTTTTTGGAGTGGTATAACTAATTTATCATATATTTATTTGATCTTCTCATAGTTTCTACTAAACTTGGTCCACACTCATCTCACGAGCTTTGATTTGACTGGTCACAGCACTCAAACAGACACTCGATGGAGAAGTTATGGATATTTTAGTGAGTTGCGGGTTTCTTAGGTTTTTAGGCGCTAGGAGAGTTGCTCAATTTAAAACGACAATAACTTCTGCTACATGTGTTCATTTCTATCTAACACTTATCAAATCAAATATTGTGAAAATATATACACTCTGGTAACCATTGGAACCCTTTATGACATTCTTCAACCCCCAAAAGACCCAAAATCCCGTTGGATGGTCAATAGATTGGCTCCTAGGGTCCGTTTTGCAATAACCTCTTCTATGGGTGTCAATTTTCCCTCTACTACATATCGAATCAAAGATTTCGACGAGACATACACTCATATAACAACTTAAGCACCTTCTCACATCCTTGAAGGCCAAAAAAGTACTTAATCCCTCCAAAATACCATAAATTCTACTCTGGGAGTCCGTTTGGCCTCTACCATATATCAAATCAAAGCTTTCGACTAGATCTGCACATATGTGACTAACAAGAACACCTTATCACGTTCTTAAATTTCTAAAATTTCTTTAAGTCCTCCAAATGACCAAAACTTCTGAAATGGGTGACCATTTCACCTCTACCACATATCAAATTGAAACTTGCAACTATCTCTACTCATCTATTACAGCCATGAACATCTAAATACCCCTAAAATCCCATGAATAAACCAATAAACACTAAAAACCATTAAAACCCTAACAAACCCTAACAAACCCTAACAAACCCTAAAAAACACTAACAAACCCTAAAAAACCCTATCAAATCCTAACAAATCCCAAAAAACCCTAAAAGAAATAAAAAACTCTAACAAACACTAAAAAAACCATAATAGGCCCTAAAACCCCCATGAAGCACTAAGAAACCCGAATAAACCCAAAAAAACCAAAGAAACCCTAGAAAACCCCTATGAAACCATAAAACCCAATCAAAACCCTAAAAACCCAAACGAAACCTTAAGAAAACCTAAGAAACACTAACACACCCTTAGAAATCCCAACTCACCCTTAGAAACCCTAACACACCCTTAGAAAACCTAGCACAGCCTTAAAAACCCCAACACACCCATAGAAACCCTAACACAACCATAAAACACCTTAAAAAGCGTAGCACACCCTTAGAAACCCTAACCCACCCATAAAAACCCTAACCCACCCTTAGAAACCCTAACTCACCCTTGGAAATCCTAACATACCCTTAGGCACACTAAATCACTCTAATAAGCACCAATAAATCCTAACAAACCCTACCAACCAATAATAAACCATAATAAACCATAATAAACCCTAAATCCCACTACCAAACCCTAATAAACACTAATAAATAGTAATAAACCCAAAAACCCCAATTAGACCCCAATAAAAGCTATAAAATACCAAAAAACCCAAATACACGAAAAAAATGCTATTAAACCATTCAAAATGATAATATTTCAAATAAACCCTAACAAACCCAGCAAAACCTGACAAAACCCTAAAAAATCCTAAAAACTATAAAAACCCAAAAACCCAAAAACCCGTAAAACCCAAAAATAAAATCCTAAAAACAATAAAAAAACCCCTAAAAACCTAAAAACGTGAAAATACCAAAACAACCCCGAAATATAACATAAAAACCCTTTAAAAACCTCAAAATAACCTCAAAAAACATCAAAAAATGCTAAAAACCCTAAAAACCCCCTAAAAAGCTAAAAACCCCTAAAAAGCCTAAAAATGACTAATAAATCTCTATCCAACCCTATAAAACCATTAAAAATCATAAAACCCCCTAGAAAACCTTAAAAACCTCAGAAGAAACCCTAATACAACATAAAGAACCCTAAAAAACCCTAAACAACCCTAAAACCCCAGTAAATCCACTAACAATGCTACATAAACCCTAACAATTGCTACAAATGACTGAAAAATGCTTCAAAACCCACAAAATGCAACAAAACCCCAAAAAACACTAAAATAACCCAAAAAAAGCTTAAAAATCAAACACACACATAAAACCCAAAAAAACGCATAAAACACCAAACAACTCAAACAAACTGTAAAAAACCCTGAAAACCCTAACAAAACCTAAAAAACCCTAACAACCACTAATAACCCCTAAGAATCACTAATAAACCCTAATAATCCCTAAAACACCCTATTAAACCCTAAAAACCCTAATAAACACTAATAAATCGTAATAACCTATAATATACCCTAACAAACTCTATTAGACCCTAATAAATGCTACAAAAGCCCTAAAACCCCTAATATACAAATAAACACTATTAAACCATAATAAACTCTAATAATCACTAAAAACCCAAACAAACCCGACAAAATGCTACAAAAAACTCCAAATAATAGCCTACAAAACCCTACAACCCACTAATAAACCCTAAAAAACCCTAATATCCCTAACATAAATCGTAACGAACCCAAACAACCCCAAATAAATTGTAAAAAATCCTAAAAACTCCAAATAAATCATAACAAACAGAGAAAAACCATGACAAACCCCTAATAAAAGACAATAAACCCTATCAAATCATAATAAACCCTAATAAATCATAATAAACCCAAATACACATTACTATACCCTAATAAATAAAATAAACCCTAATAAATCCTAAATAAATCTAAAATGGTTGATAAACCCAATAAAAAGCTATTTATGCCTACAAAAGCCCAATAAAACCATAATATACAATAAAATACCCTAATAAACTGTAACAAGTCGTAAATAATGATAATAAACCTCAAAGAACCCTAATAAACCCTAATGATCCATATTAAACCCTAAAGAACCAAAAAAACACTAAAACACATTATATAAACCCTAAAAATTGCTACAATATCCAAACAAACCCTAAACACACTAAAAAACTCTAACAACCCCTATCAATCCCGAAAAAACAAATAAACCAATAAACACCCCCAAAAAACCATTAAAAATCCATATGATTCCATAAAAACCATAAACACCCGTTAACAACCTTAAAAACCCTAATAAAACTACAAACCATAAAATACCATTAAAACCCTAAAAGGCTTAAAATAGATACATAAACCCTAAAAACGTTACATAAATCCTTAAAAATGCAACAAAAACCCTAAAAACGCAACAAAAACCAATGAACGAAACATAAAAACAAAAACCTTTACATAAACCCTAAAAGCACTACATAAACCCTTGAACTGTAATATAAACTCTAAAAAACACAACATAAACCCTAAAAAATGCAACAAAAACATTAAAAAATGCTACATAAAAACTAAAAACACAATATAAACCCTAAAAACACTACATGAACCCTACAAACATTACATAAACCCAAAAGATGCAAAATAAATGCTACATCACCCCTACGAATGCTATATAAACCCAGAAAACGCAACAAAACCCCTAAAAATGCTACATAAATTCTAAACCCTAAACATGCTACATAAACCCTAAAACATGACATAAACCCTAAAAATGATACAAAAAATCTAAAACAGCTTACTAAACCCTAAAAATGATACATAAACACTAAAAATGCTACATAAACTCTAACAACGCTACACAAACCCTAAAAAATGTTACAAAAACCCAAAAGATGCTTTAAAACCCTAAAAAATATTAAACGCTAATATACCATAATATAAAACAATAAACACTAATAAACCCCTAATAAACTCTAATAATCCCTAAAAACACCTAATAATCCCTAAAACCTTTAAGAAACTCTATTCAACCGTAATAAAACCCCAAAAATACGTAATAAACACTAATAAATGATAATAAAACCTAAAAAAAACTAATAACACGTTAAGAAAACCTAAAAAACCATAACCAACCCTAATAGACACTAATAAACACAAATAAACCCTCATAAACCCCAAATAAACCCTAAAATCCTTAATAAACAATAAATAAATCCAAATAAACCCTACTCAACACAAACAAAACTTAACACACCATAATAACCCCCAATAAAACCCTAGTAAACCCTAACAAATAAAAAAATGCTAGTATACCTTAAAATACCCTAGATACCATGATAAACTCCAATATAACCTAATAAACCCAAAAAACTCTCACAAACAATAAAAAAATGATCACAAACAATAAAAACACGCATTATTACCTAAATAGATCTAAAAACATAATATAACCTAATAAAGACAAACAACGCTAATATACTTTAAAAATCCCTAGAAACCATAATAAACCATAATAAACTCTAATATAACCTAAGATACCCTAAAAACGCATGCAAAAAAACCTTGACACACCATAGAAAAACCTAATAAAACCCAACTAAACCCCAATAAAGAAAAAAACACAAACAAACCATTAAAAAGCCTTAGAAACCCTTATAAACTATAATAAATTCAAATAAAAGCTAATAAACCATTAAAAATGCTCACAAACACTAAAAACGCACTAATAAAACCTAAAAGGTCATAACAACCCCTCATATATATTAACAAAAACTAAAAAACAATCATATACCCTAATAAAAACACTAACAAACCCTAGTAAACCCTAAAAACCCTAACAAACCATAATAAACCGTACTCAACCCTAATAAACCCAAATAAAACCTTAAAGATACCGAATCAACCCTAAAAAACCCAAAAAATATCTACTCAACCCTAATAATCATTAACACTCCATAATAAACCATATTAAACCCCACCAAACCCTAAAAAACAGAAATATACCATTAAAAAGCCCTAAACCCCTCATAAATGTTAATAAAACCTAACAAAGCTTATAGTACTAAATAATAACCAATAAAAAATAACCATGTCCACCTGAATGTTCATTTGCATGTGAATGATAATAAATAATAAATAATTACACATCTGATAATAGAATAACACATGTGCATTGTGTGTGCATGTGCATTGGAATAAATAATAATAACACATGTGATAATATAATAATGCAAGTGCATTGCATTTGCGTGTGTATGATAATGAATAATATATAATAATTCAAGTGCATGTGCATTTACATGTAATGATAATGATAATGATGCATGCATGTGCATGGTAATACATAATAAATAACAACGCACATGCATGTGCATTTTTATATGATGATACAAACAACAACAACAACAACAACAATTTTAATAATAATAATAATAATAATAATAGAAGAAATGAAGTGCATTTCATGTGCATGTCCATAGTAGTAAATAATATATAAATAATAATAAATAAGAATGCACATTCATGTGCATGTGGATTTACATTTGATGATAATATTAATAATACTAATTGTAATAATAATAATAATAATAATAACGCATGCACGTGCATGGTAATAAATAATAAATAACAACGCACATGCAAGTGCATTTTCATGTGATAATGATTAAAATAATGATAATGATGATAATAATAATAATAATAATAACTCTGATAATAATAATAATTATTATTATTATAAAAGAATAATACAAGTGCATTTCATATGCACGTATATGGTAATAAATAATAAATAATAACGCACGTGCATCTAAATTTTCTTGTGATGATAGTTATAATAACAGCGGTAGTAATAATAGTAGTAGTGGTGGTGATAATAGTAGTAGTACTAATGCATATGATAATAGAATATTGCATGTGTATTACATGTGTATGTGTATGGTAATAAATAATAACTCTTGTGCGTTGCATTTGCATGCGATGATGATGATAATGATAATAATAATAATAATAATAGAAGTAGTAGTAACAACACATGTGATAATAGAATAATGCACATTTATTGAATGTGCTTGTATGTGCATTTGGATTTTCATTTTCATGTGATGATAACAATAACAACAACAACAACAATAACAACAACAACCACAATAATAATAATAACAATAATAATAACAATGAATGTGATAATAAAATAACTTGTGTGCATTGCAAGTGCACGTGCATGGTAATAAAAATATATTAATAACATATGTGCATGTGAATGTTCATTTGAATGAGATAATGATAATAATAATAATAATAACAGTTACAATAAGTTATAGTTGTTTGAAAAAACAGCAGACATGACAAAAGTGCTAGAAATAGTGTCTCGAAGAACCTAACAAATCACTGAGTCATTAAAAACGGCATAAATTTTTCTTTAGGTGTCCATTTCCACTCCATGAATAGTCAAACTAAATATCATGGAACGAACTATGATAAAAATAGGTGTCGGAGGCCGAACAGACACACAGATCAGATGTTATGACCATTTTAAGAAAAATTTAACAGGGTTTCGGACATGGAAATGGAGTTTTGGAGGCCTTCTGATGGGTTTTTGGGATTTTAGTGTCCCAAACATGACTTGAACTATGTTCAAGTTATTCTTCTGCATAGATCTATTCACTGCCTTTGATTTGATATGTGCTAGATCTCAAACAGACAACTAGTGTGAATGTTATGGTCGTTTGAAGATGGACAGTTTTTTTAGAGTGGTATAACTAATATATCTTCTGTTTCTTTGATCATATCAAAGTTTTGATTATACATGGTCCTCACTCATCTCACGAGATTTGATTTTACTCGTCACATTGCTCAAATAGACACCTGAAGGAGAAGTTATGCCTATTTTAGTGAGTGGTGGGGGTCTTAGGTTTTTCGGCTCTAGGAGTGTTGCTCAATTTAAAACTACAATAACTTATGTTACATGTACTCATTTTGGCTCTACCACAAATAAAATTGATGATTGTGAAAAGATACACACTCTGGTAACCACTGGAACCCTTTCTTACATTCTTCAACCCCCCAAAAGACCCAAAATCCCTTTGGATGGTCACAAGATTGGCTTCTGGTGTCCATTTTGCAATAACTTCTACTATGGGTGTCCATTTTCCATCTACCACATATCAAATCAAAGATTGAGACTATACCTACACTCCTATAACCAATAAAGTACCTTCTCACATCCTTGAAGGCCAAAAAATGTACTTAAACCCTCCAAAAGACCATAACCTCTACTCTGGGAGTCCGTTTTGACTCTACCATATATCAAATTGAAGCTTTTGACAAGATCTACACATATGTGACCAATAAGAACACCTTATCACGTTCATAGAGACCCAAAAGGTCCTTAAGTCCTCCAAATTACCATAACCTATGATCTCGGTGTCCGTTTGACCTCTACCACATATGAAATTGATTCTTCTGACCAGCTCTACACATATGTGACAACCATGAACAACAAAATAGCCCTAAAAAACCAGGAATAACCCCATAAAAACTAAAACCCATTAAAAACCATGCAAAACTCTAAAAAATCCTAACAAAAACTAAAAAACCCAAACAAATGCTAATGAACCAGAACAAACCCCCCAAAACCCTAAAAACATAACAAACCCTAAAAAACCCTAACAAACCATAACAATCCCTAACAAACCCCAAGAAGCACTATGAAACCCCAATAAACACAAAAAACTGAAGAAACCATAAAAACCACCTAAGAAACCATAAGAAACCCTAACACAACCCTAAAGCCCCTAAAAACCCTAACAAAGTCCTATGCAATCCTAAGAAACACTGAAACACCCATAGAAACCAAAACACACCATTTGAAACCCTAACACACCCTTAGAAACCCTAGCACACCCTTATCAACCCCAATGCACCCATAGAAACCCTAAAACAGCCGTAGAAACCCTATGAAACCATAGCGCACCCTTAGAAACCCTAACCCGCCCATAAAAACACTAACTCACCCATAGAAACCCTAACACACCCTTAGAAACCCTAAAAAACCCTTAGACACCCTAAATCACTCTAATAATAACTAATAAATCCTAACAAATCCTACCAACCAAGAATAAACCATAATAATCCCTAATAAAAACTAACGCCCACAACTAAACCCTAATAAACACTAAGAAATCGAAATAAACCCTAAAAACCATATTAGACCCCAATAAAAGCTACAAAATACCTAAAAACCCAAATATACAACAAAAACGCTATTAAACCATTAAAAATGCTAATATTCACAAAAAAACACCAACAAACCCCACAAAACCTGACCAAACCCTAAAAAACCAAAAAAACCCAATGAAAACCCTAAAAACCCTAAAACTGCTAAAAACCCAAAAAAACTGAAAAAACCTGATAGCAATCCTAAAAAACCGTATAAAACCTCAAAAAATCTCAAAAAACCCTAAAATACCTAAAAAGCAACAAAAATGCTAAAACCCCTAAAAAGCCAAAACAAATGCCTAACCAAACCCTAACCAACCTTATGAAACCCTTAAAAACCCTAAAACCCCCCTAGAAAACCCTAAAAACCCTCAAAAGAAACCCTAATACACGCTAAAGAGCCTTAAAAACACTAAAAAACCATAAAAACCCTAAAGAACCACTAAAGCCACTAACAACGCTACATAAACCCAATCAATTGCTACAAAACCCTGAAAAATCCTTCAAAACCCACAAAACACAACAAAACACCAAAAATGCTAAAATAACCCTAACAAAGCATAAAAATCCAAATGCACCCATAAAACCCAAAAAAATGCATAAAACCCCCAATAGCTCAAACAAACCGTAACAAACCCTAAAAACTGTAACAAAACCTAACAAACCCTAAAAACCACTAATAAACCCTAAGAGCCACTAATAAACCCTAATAACCCATAAAACCCACTATTAAACCCTAAAAAACCTAATAAACAATAATAAATCGTAATAACCTATAATAAACCCTAGCAAACTCTATTAGACCCTAATAAATGTAAAAAAAACCCCAAACCACTAATATACAATAAAAACACAATTAAACCATAATAAACCCTAATAATCACTAAAAACCCTAAAAAACTTGAGAAAACACTATAAAAATCTCTAAATAATAGCCAACAAAACCCTACAACACACTAATAAACCCTAAAACCCCTAATAACCCCACAATAAAAAGTAACAAACCCTAAAAACCCCATATAAATTGTAACTAATCCTAAAAATGCCAAATAAATCGTAACAAACTGAAACAAACGATAACAAATCCCTAATAAACCCCAATAAACCCTAACAAATCATAATAAACCCTAATAAATCGTAATAAACCCAAATACATGTTACTAAACCCTAATAAATAAAATAAACCCTAATAAATCCTAAATAACCATAAAAAAGGTTGATAAACCTAGAAAAAGCTATTAATTCCTACAAAAACCCAATAAAATCCTATTATACAATAAAAAAGTGCTAATAAACGGTAACAAATCCTAAAGAACACTAATAACCCAAAAGAACCGTAATAAATCCTAAAGAACCATATTAAACTTTAAAGAATACTAAAAACCCTAAAGAACCCAAAAAATGATAAAACTCACTATATAAACCCTAAATACCGCTATGATACCCAAAAAACCCTAAAACACACTAAAAACCCTAACAACCCCTATCAAACCCAAAAAAATAAACCCAAGAACCCCCCACCCCAAAACCATTAAAAATCCACCAGATACCATTAGAAACCATAAACACCCGTTAACAACACATAAAAACCCTAAAAACACTACAAACCATAAAAAAATCATTAAAACTCTAAAAAGGATTCAAATAGATACAAAAACCCTAACAACGTTACATAAACCCAAAAAAATGAAACAAAACCCCTAAAAATTAAATATGAACCAAAAAACGCAACATAAACTGAAAAAATGCTACATAAACCCTAAAAGAACTACATAAACCCTAGAACTGTAACATAAAAAATAAAAAACACAACATAAACCCTAGAAACCACAACATAAACATTTAAAAATGCTACATAAAACCTAAAAAACACAATATAATCCCTAAAACAATATATGAAACCTAAAAACGTTCCATAAAACCTATAAAATGCAACATAAACGCTACATCACCCCTAAAAACGCTACATAAACCCAGAAAACACAACATAAACCCTAAAAATGCTACATAAATCTTAAACCCAAAACACGCTATATAAACCTTATAAATGTTACATAAACCCTAAAAATGTTACAGAAAACCTAAAACCACTAACTAAACCCTAAAAATGCTACATAAACACTAAAAATGCTACATAAACTCTAACAATGCCACACAAACTCTAAAAATGCTACAAAACCCCTAAAGATGCTTCAAAACCCTCAAAAATATTAAACCCTAGTATACCATAATATAAAAAATTAAACCCTAGTAAACCCCTAATAAATCCCTAATAAACTCTAATAATCCCTAAAAACACCTTATAATCCCAAAAAACACTAAGAAACTCTACTCAACCCTAATAAAACCCCAAAACTTCCAAAAAACCCTAATAAATGATAATAAAACTTAATAAACCCTAAAAACATGTTAAGAAAACCTAAACAACCCTAACGTACCTTAATAGACATTAATAAATATTAATAAACCCTAATAAACCCCAAAAAACCCTAAAGAACACTAATAAACCATAAATAAATCCAAATAAACCCTACTCAACCCTAACAAACCTTATCACACCATAATAACCACTAATAAAACCCTACAAAACCCTAATAAGGAAATCAAACACTAGGTTACCATAAAAAATCTCTAGAAACCGTGATAAACTCTAATATAAACTAATAAACCCTAAAAATGCTCACAAACAATAAAAAAATGACAACAAACAATAAAAACTTGCTATATTACCTAAAAAGTCCTAAAATACTAAAATAACCTAATAAAGACAAAAAATGCTATTATACCTTAAAAATCCCTAGAAACACTAATAAACCAAAATAAACCTAATATAACCTAAGAAACCCAAATAATGCTAACAAACAATAACAAAATGCTCACAAAACAATAAAAACGCTCTATATTATTTTAAAGGACCTAACAAACACTAATATAACCTAATAAAACAAAAAAACTAATACCCCCTAAAAATCCTAATAAACCATAAAAATCCCTAATAAACCCTAATAAAAACTAATAAACCCAAACAAAACCATTATAAAACCCTAAAAGTACCTTCTCAAACCTAATAAACCTTGACAAACTATAAGAAAACCAAATAAAACTCATTTAAACCTCAATAAACAAAGAAACGCAAACAAACCATTAAAAATCCCTAGAAAACCAAATAAACCATAATAAATTCCAATGAAACCTAATAAACCATAAAAAATGCTCACAAACACTAAAAACATGCTAATAAAACATAAAAAGTCCTAACAACCGCTCATATATATTAACAAAAACTAAAAACACTCATATACCATAATATAAACATTAACAAACCCTAGAAATCCCTAAAATCCCTAACAAACCCTAATAACCCTACCCAACCCTAATAAACCCTAATAAAACCCTAAAGATTCCTACTAAACATTAATAAAACCCTAAAAATACCTAGTTAACCTTAATAAACCTTAACACACCATAATATACCATAATAAACCCCACTAAACCCTAAAAATGCAAATATACCATTAAAATGCCCTAAAACACCTAATAAATACTAATAAAACCTAACAAAGGTTAAAAGCACTAATAAACCCAAATAAACCCTACTAAACCCTAAAAACCACTAATATACCCTATTAAATATTAATTAACAATAATGAACCATAATAAACCCTAATAAATCCTAAACGTACCAAAATATACCCTAATATACCATAATATACCATAATAAACCCAACTCAATCCTGATAAAACCCTAAAAATTTCCAATAAACCCTAAAAAAACTTGACACACCATAATAAACCCTAATAAAATCTTAATAACCCCAACAGACCATAAAAATGCTAATATACCATTAAAAACCCTAAAACCCTAACAACCCATAATAAATGTTAATATCACCTAAAAATCCTAACAAATGCTAGTAAACCCTAAAAATACCTCTAATAGTAATAATAGTAATAAGGCACGTGCATTTGCATATGCATGTTCCTGGTTTAAATAATAAATAATAACGCACATGCATGTGCATATTCCTGCGCATTTGCCTCTGAAAGATAATAAATAATAAATAATAAATAATAATGCATGTGAATTACATGTGTATGTGCTGGTGCATTTGAATGATAATAAATAATAACGCACATACAAGTGCATGTGCATGTGCATGTGCATGTGCATGTGCATGTGCATGTGCATGTGCATGTGCATGTGCATGTGCATGGTAATAAACAATAAATAAAAACCAGGTCCACATGAATGGGCATTTGAATATGAATGATAAAAAATAAAAAATAATAACACATGTGATAATAGAATAGTGCATGTGCAATGCGTGTGCACACTACTACGAAAATGGCCTTTATCAGCACTCGAAAAGTGCATTAAAAACACTAAAAAGATCTGTTAATCGAGGCGAGGATATTGAGGGGTCCCTTTTATCAGTGCTTAGAAAATTTCTTGTAAGGGAACCTTTTATAAGTGCTAAAAAATAGCACTAATAAAATCCCATTTATCAGTGCTTTTTTTAGCCCTGATAAAAGTAAAAATAAATAAAAAAATAAAAAATAAAAAATATTTATATAATGTGGGGGGGGGGGAGCTTTTAACAGCGCTTGACCCCCTATCAGCACTATGCAGACAACCCTCAATCTCTCCCACGCGCTGCTCTTCATGTGCATCCCCCACACACGCGTACCTCCTCCCTTCCACCCGAACTCAAACCCGTGACCTCCCCCCTTGCGTGTCTGCACCTTTACAACTAATCCATTTCGTTTTTTTCTCTATTTAATGATATATCAATTTATTTATATATATAGTTATATATATTCATATATTAATATAGATTCATATTAATATAACTATATTTAGTTATATTAATACATATATATTTATTCATATATTAGTATATATATATTCATTCTAATATTAATATATATTTATATTAATATGTTTTTTATCCGTATATTTATTTCTATATTAATATATATTTATAAGATTACTTTTAAATACATTAATAAAATATGTTTTTTATTTTTGTTTATAAATAAATAAATACATTCATATATACAACACACACACACAGGCAAACACACACACACACACACGCGCGTGCGCGCGCGCGCGCGCGCGTAGACACACCCACCCATACACACACACAAATATATACGAATAAATACATATATATGTGTATTTGAAAAGACATAGAATGCTAAAACGACCATAACTTCTAATAAAGATGCCTGTTTCCACTCAAAAACCAGTCCAATCAAAGAAAATGAAACAATCTTCGACATGATTTGTGTTACAGGCCTAGCGGACATCAGGATCTGAATTTATACATGTTTGAATGTTAACAAATCGGGGTATCCTGACTAAAGACACTAACAACACTACATAAACCATATCAATTGCTTCAAAAACCCAAAAAATGCTTTAAACCCCACAAAACACAAGAAAACCCCAAAAAACGCTAAAATAACCCTAACAAAGCATAAAAAATCCAAACACACCCATAAAACCCAAAAAATGCACAAAAACCAAAATAACTCAAACAAACCATAACAAACCCTAGAAACCTGAACAAAACCTAAAAAATCCTAACAACCACTAATAACCCCTAAGAACCACTAGTAAACCCTAATGACCTCTAAAACCCATTATTAAACCCTAAAAACCCTAATAAACACTAATAAATCATAATAACTTTTATTAAACCCTAACAAAATATATTAGACCCTAATAATTGCTAAAAAATCCCTAAAACCCATAGTATATAATAAAAACACTATTAAACCATAATAAACCCAAATAATCCCTAAAAACCCTAACAAACCCGACAAAACGCTACAAAAAACATCCAAATAATAGCCTATTAAACACTACAACCCACTAATAAACCCTAACAAACCCTAATTACCCCAAAATAAATCGTAACAAACCCTAAAAACCCCAAATAAATCGTAAAAAATCCATACAACGCCAAATAAACCGTAACAAACTGAAACAAACCATAACAAAACCCTAATAAAACTGCAATAAACCCTAACAAAGCATAGTAAACCCTAATAAATTGTATTAAACCCAAATACACGTTACTAAACCCTAATAAATAAATAAACCTTAATAAATCCTAAATAAACCTAAAAAAAGGTTGATAAACCCTATAAAAAGCTATTAATGCCTACAATAGCCCAATAAAACCCTAATATGCAATAAAAAACGCTAATAAACTGTAACAAATCATAAAGAACACTATTAAACCCTAAAGAGCCCAAATACACTCTAAAGAACCATATTAAACTCTAAAGAACACTAAAACCACTATAGAACCCAAAAAATGCTAAAACACATTATATAAACCCTAAAACCGCTACAAAACCCAAACAAACCCTAAAACACACTGAAAACCATAAAAACCCCTATCAAACCCAAAACAACAAATAAACCCATAAAACCCCCAAAAACCATTAAAAATCCATCAGATACCATAAAAATCATAAACACCTGTTAACAACCCTTAAAACCCCGAAAAACACTACAAACCATAAACAACCATTATAACCCTAAAAAGGCTTCAAATAGATACATAAACCCTAAAAACGTAACATAAACCGTAAAAAATGCAACAAAAACCCTAAAAATGCAACAGAACCCAAAAAAATGCAACATAAACTCAAACAAATCTACAAAAACCCTAAGAGCACTACATAAACCCTCAAACTGTAACATAAACCCAAAAAAACACAACATAAACCCTAAAACAATGCAACATAAACAATAAAAAACACTACATAAAACCTAAAAACACAATATAAACCCTATAAACACTACATGAACCCTAAAAACTTTACATAAACCCTAAAAATGAAACATAAACGCTACATCGCCCCAAAAAACGCTACATAAACCCAGAAAACGAAACATAAACCCTAAAAAATGTTACATAAATCCTAAACCCTAAACATGATACATAAACTCTAAAAACATTACATAAACCCTAAAAATGATACATAAAATCTAAAACCACTAACTAAACCCTAAAAATGCTACAGAAACACTATAAATGAGATATAAACTCTAACAACGCTACAAAAACCCTAAAAAATGACACAAAACCCCTAAGGACACATTAAATCCCTCAAAAATATTAAACCCTAATATACCATAATATACAAAATTAAACCCTAATAATCCCCTAATAAATTTTAATAGACCCTAAAAACACCTTATAATCCTAAAATCCTAACAAATTTAACTCAACCCTAATAAAACCACAAAAATACATAATAAACCATAATAAAACCTAATAAACTCTAAAAACATGTTAAGAAAACCTAAACAACCCTAACCAACCCTAATAGCCACTAATAAACACTAATCAACCCGAATAAACCCGAATAAACCCCTAAAAAGCACTAATAAACAATAAATAAAGCCAAATAAACCCTACCAAACCCTAACAAACCTTAACACACCGTAATAACCCCTAATAAAAACCTACAAAATGCTAATGAAGAAAACAAATGCATGTATACATTAAAAAATCCTAGAAACCCTAATAAACTCTAATATAACTTTATAAACCCTAAAAACACTCACAAACAATAAAAAAAGGATCAAAAACAATAAAAATGTGCTATATTACCAACAAAGACCTAAAAACACTTATATAACCTAATAAAGAAAAAAATGTTAATATACCTTAAAAATACCTGGAAACCCTAATAAACCATAATAAACTCTAATACACCCATAGAAAAACTAAAACACTCACAAACAAAAACAAAATGCTCATAAACAATAAAAATATGCTATATTATCTATAAAGACCTAACAAACACTAATATAACCTAATGAAACAAAAAAAACTAATATACCCCTAACAAACCCTAATAAAACCTAAAAACCCTAAAAAACCCTAATAAAAACGAATAATCCCAAAAAATACCTTCTCAACCCTAATAAACCTTGACACATCATAACAAAACCTAATAAAACCCAACTAAACCCCAATAAACAAAAAAATGCAAACAACCCATTAAAAAGCACTAGAAACCCTAATAAACGATAATAAATCCAAATAAAAGCTAATAATCTATTAAAAATGCTCACAAATACTAAAAACACACTAATAAAACCTAAAAAGTCATAACAACCCCTCATATATGAACAAAAACTAAAAAATAGTCATATACCCTAATAAAAACTCAAACAAACACCAGTAAACACTAAAAATCCCTAACAAACCCAAATAAATCGTACTCAACCCTAATAAACCTTAATAAAACCTTAAAGATACCGACTCAATCCTAATAAAACCCTAAAAATACCTACTCAACCCGAATAAACCTTAACACACCATAATAAACCCAACTAAACCCTAAAAAATTAAAATATACCATTAAAATCCCTAAAACCCCTAATAAATGCTAATAATACCTAACAAAGCATAAAAGCACTAATAAAACCTAATAAACACTGCTAAACACTAAAAAACCCGAATATACCCTCTTAAAATTTAATAAACCATAATAAACCAGAATAAACCCTAATAAATCCTAAACATACACAAATATAACACAATATACCATAATATACCCTAATAAACCCAACTCAGCCCTTATAAAACCCTAAAAATACCAAATAAACCCTAATAAACCTTGACACACCATAATAAACCATAATAAAATCGTAATAACCCCCACCAAACCCTAAAGATGCTAATATAGCATTAAAAAACCCTAAATCCCTAACGAACCATAATAAATTTTAATAACACCTAAAAATACTAAAAATGATAGTAAATCCTAAAAATACCTCTAATAATAATAGTAGTAATAACGTACGTGCATGTGCATGTGCATGTGCATGGTTTAAATAACAAATCATAAAGAACGTGTATGCGCATATGCATGCACATTTGCATGTGAATGATAATAAATAATAAATTATAAATAATAATGCATGTGAATTGCATGTGTATGTGCATGTGCATGTGAATGATAATAAATATTAAATAATAATGCACAACCAAGTGCATGTGCATGTTCATGGTAATAAACAGTAAATAATAACAAAGTCCAAATGAATGTGCATTTTCATGTGAATGATAATAAATAATAAATAATATCACATGTGATAATAGAATAATGCAAGTGCATTGCATATTCATGTGCATGCTAATAAATAATATATAATAATGCATGCATATGTTCATTTACAAGTAATGATAATGATAATGATGCATGCACGTGCATGGTAATAAATAATAAATAACAACTCATGTGCATGTGCATTTGTATTTGATGATACAAACAACCACAACAACAACAACAACAACAACAATAATAATAATAGAATAATGCAAGTGCATTGTATGTGCACGTGCATAGTAGTAAATAAAAAAAATAATTAATAAGAACGCACATGCATGTGCATGTGAATTTACAATTGATAATAATATTAATAATACTAATTGTAATAATAATAATAATAATGCATGCACGTACATGGTAATAAATAATAAATAAAAATGCAAATGCATATGGATTTTCATGTGATAATGATAATTATAATAATAATAATAATAATAATAAACTGTGATAATAATAATAATAATAATAAAAGAATAATACAAGTTCATTACATATGCATGTTCATGGTAATAAATAATAAATAATAACGCACGTGCATCTGCATTTGCATGTTATGATAATAATAATAACAAAATTATGGGTAGTAGAGATAATAATAATAGTACCAATTCTTGTGATAATAGAATATTGCATGTCCATTACGTGTGCACCTGCATGGTAATAAATAATAACGCATGCGCGTTTCATTTTCATGTGATTATGATAACGATGAAAATAATAATAACAATAATAATAATAATAACAACGCATGTGATAATAAAATAACTCAGGTGCATTGAATGTGCATGTTTATGTATTTTCATGTGCATTTGTATGTGATGACAACAACAACAACAACAACAACGACAACGACAATAAAAATAACAATAAGTATAAGAATAACAACGTATGTGATAATAAAATAGTGTGTGTGCATTGCATGTGCACGTGCATGGTAATAAAAAATAAATAATAATGCATGTGCATGTGCATGTGCATGTGCATGATATGATTATAATAATAGTAATAATAATAGTAATAATAATAATAAGAACAACAACAACAACAACACATGTGATAATAGAATAATGCACGTGCATTGCATTTGCAGTACATGAAAATAAATAATAACTCATAGCGCACGTGATGATAATAAGAACAATAACAGTAATATTAAAAATAATAGCGCATGTGATAATAGAATAACACACATGTATTGAATGTGCATGTGTATGGTAATAAATAAAAACACACAGGAATTTTCATTTTCATTTGATGATAATAACAATAATAACAATAATAGTAATAATAAAAATAACAATAAAAATGCATGTGATAATAGAATAATGTAGGTGCATTGCCTGTGTGTGTGCATGGTAATAAATAATAAGGGACGTGCATATGCATTTGCATGTGATGATAATAATAATAATAATAATAATAGTAACGATAACAAAAACAACAACAACAACAAAAACAACATATGCACGAGCATGGAAATAAATAATATATAATAAATAATAACGCATGTGCATCTGCATTTTCATGTGACGATGATAATAATAATAATAATAGTAATAACAATAATGATAATTATAATAATGATAATGATAATAATGATAATGATAATAATGATAATAATAACGTGTGTGATAATAGAATAACACACATCCTAAAAAACCCTAACAAAACCTAACAAACCCTAACAACCCCTAATAACCCCTAAGAACCACTAATAAACCCAAATAACACCTAAAACCCACTATTAAACCCTAAAACCCTAACAAACACTAATAAATCCTAATAACCAGTAATAAACCCCCCAAAACCTATTAGACTCAAATAAATGCTACAAAAGCCATAAAACCCTTAATATACAATAAAAAACTATTAAACCATAATAAATATTAATAATAACTAAAACCCTAACAAAACTGACAAAACATTACAAATCCTGCCCAATAATAGCCTACAAAACCCTACAACCCACTAATAAACCCTAACAACCCCTAATAGCCCCATTATAATTCGCAACAAACCCTAACAACCCCAAATAAACCATAACAAATCCTAAAAACGCCAAATAAATCGTAAAAAACTAAAAAAACCATAACAAACCCCTAATAAACCGCAATAAACCCTAAAAATCATAATAAACCCTAATAAATCGTAATAAATCCAAATACACATTAATAAACCCTAATAAAAAAATAAACCTTAATAAACCCTATTAAATCTTAAATAACCTTAAAAAAGTTTGATAAACCCTAGAAAAAGCTATTAATTCCTACAAAAGCCCAATAAAACCCTAATATAAAATAAAAAGTGCTAATAAACTGTAACAAATCCTAAAGAACACTAATAAACCATAAATAACCCAAAAAATGCCCAAACACATTACATAAACCCTAAAAACAGCTACAATACCCAAAAAAACCATAAAACACACTTAAAAACCCTAACAACCCTAATCAATCCTAAAAAACAAATAAACCCTTAATAACCCCTAAAAAACCATTGAAAATCCATCAAATACCACAAAAACCATACACACCCGTTAACAACCCTTAAAAACATTAAAAACCACCACATACCATAAAAAACCATTAAAACTCTAAAAATGGAAACAAATAGATACATAAACCCAAAAAACGTTACATAAACCCAAAAAAGCAACATAAACCCTAAAAAGGCAAAATAATCCCAAAAATGCTACATAAACCCAATAAGCACTACATAAACCCTAGAACCGTAACCAAAACCCTAAACAACGCAACACAACCATTAATAAATTTTAAATAAAAATTTAAAACAAAACATAAACACTAAAAACTCTACATGAACCCTAAAAACGTTACATAAACCCTAAAAAATGCAACATAAATGCTACATTACCTATAAAACGCTACATAAACCCAGAAAAATCCATAAAAACGCCTTATAATCCCTATAAACCCTAAGAGACTCTACTCAATGCTAATAAAACCCCAAATATACCTAATAAACCCTGATAAATGATAATAAAACCTAATAAACCATAAAAACACATTAACAAAACTTAAACAACCCTATCCAACCCTAATAGACGCTAATAAACACTAATAAAGTCTAATAAACCCCCAAAAAACTCTAAAAATCCCTAATAAACCATAAATAACTCAAAATAAACCCTAACAAACCTTAACACACCATAATGACCCCTAATAAAACCCTACAAAACCCTAATAACGAAAACAAACGTCAATATACCTTAAAAATCCCTAGAAACCCTGATAAACTCTAATATAACCTAATAAACCGTAAAATGCTCACAAACAATAAAAAAATTATCACAAACAAAAAAAACACGCTATATTACCTAAAAAGACCGAAAAACACTAATATAACCTAATGAAGACAAAAAATGCTAATATATCGTAAAAATCCCTAGATTCCATAATAAACTCTAATATAACCTAAAAAACCCTAAAAACACTAACAAACAAAAAAAATGCTCACAAACAATAAAAAATGATATATTATCTAAAAAGACTTAGCAAACACTAATATAACATAATAAAACAAAAAAAACTAATAAACCCCTAACAAACCCTAAAAATCTCCAGTAAACCCTAATAAAAACTAATAAACCCATATAAAACCATAATAAACCCTAAAAATACCTTCTCAACCCTACTAAACCTTGGAACACCATAATAAAACCTAATAAAACCCAACTAAACCCCAATAAACCAAAAATGAAAACAAACCATTACAAGGCCCTATAAACCCTAATAAACCATAATAAATTCTAATAAAACCTCATAAACCATAAAAAATGATCACAAACACTAAAAAAATGCTAATAAAACCTAAACATTCCTAACAACACCTCATATATATTAACAAGAACTAAAAAAACTCATATACCCTAATAAAAACTCTAATAAACCCTAGTAAACCCTAAAAATCCCTAACAAACACTAATAAACACTACTCAACCCTAACAAACCCTAATAAAACCTTAAAGATACCAACTCAACAATAATAAAACCCTATAAATACCTACTCAACCATAATAAACCTTAACACACAATAATAGACCATAATAAACCCCACTAAACCCTAAAAAATGAAAATATACCATTAAAAAGCACTTAAACCCCTAATAAATGCTAATAAAACCTAACAAAGCTTAAAATCACTAATAAGACCTAATAAACACTAGTAAACCAAAAAAACCCTAATATACCGTCTTAAAAATTAAAAAAACATATTGAACGATAATAAACCCTAAAAAATCATAAACATACCCAAATCTACCATAATATACTCTAATAAACCCAACTCAATGCTAATAAAACCCAAAAAATACCTAATAAACCCTAATAAACCTTAACACACCATAATAAACCATAATAAAATTCTAATAACCCCCATCAAACCCTAAAAATGCTAATATTCAATTAAAAAACACTAAAACCCTAACAAACCATAATAAATGATAGTAACACCTAGAAATTCTAAAAAATGCTAGTAAACCCTAAAAATACCTCTCATAATAATAATAGTAACAACACATGTGCCTGTAAATATGCATGTTCATTGTTTAAATAATAAATCATAACACACGTGCATGTGCATATGTCTGCGCATTTGCTTGTGAATGATAATAAATAATAAATTATAAATAATAACGCATGTGAATTACATGTGTATGTGCATGTGCATGTGAATGATAATAAATAATAAATAATAACGCACATCCAAGTGCATGTGCATGTTCATGGTAATAAACAATAAAAAATAACCAAGTCCACATGAATCTGCATTTTCATGTGAATGATTATAAAGAATAAATAATAACACATGTGATAATAGAATAACGCACGTGCATTGCGTGTGCACGTGCATTAGAAAAAATAATAATAACACATGTGATAATAGAATTACGCAAGTGCATTGCATTTGCATGGGCATTATAATAAATAATATATAATAACGCACGTGCGTGTGCATTTACATGTAACGATAATGATAATGACGCATGCAAGTGCATGGTAATAAATAATGAATAATAATGCACGTGCATGTGCATTTGTATTTGATGATACAAAAAAACAAACAAATAACAACAACAACAACAACAATAATAATAATAATAGAATAATGCAAGTGCATTTCATGTGCACGTGCATAGTATTAAATAATAAATAAATAAAAATAAATAAGAACGCACATGCATGTGCATGTGACTTTACATTTGATTATGATATTAATAATACTAATTGTAATAATAATAATAATAATGCACGTGCATGATAATAAATAATAAATAACAACGCACAGGCATGTGCATTTGCATGTGATAATGATAATAATAATGATAAGGATAATAATAATAATAATAATAATAATAATAATAATAATTGTGATGATAATAATAGTAATAATAAAATAATATAAGTGAATTTCATATGCACATGCTTGGTAATAAATAATAAATAATAACGCATGTGCATCTACAATTACATTTGATGATAGTAATAATAACAGCAGTAGTAATAATATTAGTAGTGGTGGTGATAATAGTAGTATTACCAATGCATGTCATAATAGAATATTGCATGTGCATTATGTGTGCACGTGCATGGTAATAAATAATAACGCCCGGGCATTGCATTTACATGTGATGATGATGATTATAATAATATTATTATTATTAACAATAATAAAAATGCAAATGACAATACAATAACACACATGCATTGAATGTGCGTGTATGTGCATTTGCATATGATAATAATAATAACAACAACAACAACAACAACAACCACAATAATAATGATAACAGTAATAATAACAATTAATGTGATAATAAAATAACGTGTGTGCATTGCATGTGCACGTACATTGTAATAAAAATATAATAATAATGCATGTGCATGTTCATGTGCATGTTCATGTGCATGTGGTTGAGATGATGATGAAAATAATAATAATAACAGTAATAATAATTTATAGTTGTTTGAAAAAACAAGAGATAGGACCAAAATGCTAGAAATGGGGTCTCTAAAAAACTAACAAATCATAGAGTCATTGAAAAACGCATAAATTCTTCTTCGAGTGTCCATTTTCTCTCTGTGTACTATCAAACAGAATCTCACAGAATGAAATATGATAAAAATAGGTGTCGGAGGCTGAACAGACACACAGATCAGAAGTTATGACCATTTTAAGAAGCATTTGACAGGGATCCGTACACGGAAATTGAGTTTTGGAGGCCTTATGATGGGTTTCTGGGATTTTAGGGCCTCAAACATGACTTGAACAATGTTCAAGTAATCCTTCGGCTTAGATCTCTTCCCTACATTCGATTTGATATGTGGTAGAGCTCAAACGGACAACCGGAGTGAAATTTATGGTCTTTCGAATTTTGAATTTTTTGGAGTGGTATAACTAATATATCATATATTTCATTTATCTTCTCATATTTTCTACTAATCATGGTCCTCAGTCATATCCCGAGCTTCGATTTGACTGGTAATGTAACACCTCGAGATTTTATGAAAAATATTCTTTTTAATTTCATTAATGTCTTCTGTTGTACGCTACACCAAAAGGATCTTTCACAACACGCATCCTTCACTTGCCTTTCATTACACGCAATCGCGACCTTCATTGACAGCGTGTGTAGTATGCAATACCGAGTTTCACTAAACAACGATATGCTATTAAAATATTATTAAAACTAGCCGTTATAAATAGTAATAACCACTTTTTGAAATTTTGTAAATTTTATTTTCCAAAATGGACTTCATTTTTGGATTCGGAATATCGAAATTAGCTTAGGGTGAAATTTTGGTAATTTTCGGATAACTTTCATATTTGATGAATAGTGGAAATTACTAAATTTTAATTAAAAACAACTTTTTCAATCGAAATAATTAATAGTGATAAATTATTAATTTTAGTGGCTTTAAAGTATATTTAGAATATATTTTTACAATTTAATACAATGATGGTCATTGGATGTAATTTCACATTTAAACCAGTTATAAACAAGTTTCAATCTTTTGATAGTTATTATCTCTTAAAAACACGCTATTTGTTTTGACGACGGGAATTAATTTTTAAATTAGATAATGCAACTGATATATTTTGAATTTGGTAAAATAGACATCATTTTTGAGTTCATAATATCAAATATAGCTTAGGCCTAATTTTTGGTATTTTTCTGAAAACTTTCAATTTTTGATGAATAGTGAAACCACTAAGTGGTAGTTAAAAAAACTGAATTTTTCATAAAACTTAATTTTACCGCTTCTGTGAATGTAATTTCAAAAATCCGAGGGACACGGTTGATATCAGTAAGTAAAATGTGGTTCAATGTGATGAAAATAATTTTTGGTGAATAGTAACTTTTTACTTTTTTTACCACGGTTAAAAGTAAACAGGGTAATTAAGGGTAAAAATGATATTATTATTACCCTAACACATGTACTAATTCTATTGGATAAGTTTAATTCGACCAAAAACAACCTTATGAATAAAATATGACCATTTAGGCCCACTTGGATTAGATTAGGACATTTATTATTAATTTATTTAAAGAAGGGTTAAAATAGTTAAAATCAACGTTTAATAAGTAAATAATTTTTAATAAGGGGTTATACATAAGATAAATTCGACTATAAATATTCATTAGAAAGATAAAATGATTTCCTACATAATGGTATTTTATTTTTAATTTTTATACATTTAATAAGTTAGTTTATTTATGACACAACGATGATGCAGTAAATATCTTATTAATGAAATATTGACATAATTGATGTTATAAATACCCAAATAAATATAATATCAGACTTTTTATGAATTACACTATTTTTCTAGGTTAATATGACATTTTATTATTGATTTAATTATCTTTTTTCGAACTTATCATTCTGTTATAATTTTCACAAAAATCAATTACTAAATAGTGTCAAAATTGACATAAAATAGTTTTTAAAACACATATTATATTATTTATTGTTATTTTATTCCTAAAAATCTAAGGTTCGGCCAAATGACCTAGATAATGTTATATATATTAATAATAAACAACTTGGGGTTCGTTTGGCTTGATATATTCCGTTTATTAACCATATAGTGTAAGAAAACAAAAAGACACGGTAAAAGTTAAATTTTTTAACTTAGAGTTAAATCTAATTTATAAGGTTAAAATAATAACCTAAACTTGTCTAAATCCTGTTGGATAAGATTATTTCGACCCATCCCCACCTTAGCCTCGAAATAAATCAATTTTTAGCTATTTAAAACCGAACATGACTTTATAATAAAATAATATTTTTAGTTATTCCAAAGGTGCCCCTCTCCTCCCTTATAAAAGGGAACCTCCTCCCTCTCTTCCTCACACCACTTTGAGCCTTCAATCTCGGCTAACCCCTACCAATTTCTTCTCTCCACTTCCCTAGCAATATCCTATAGGTTCTTGTCTTCTTCAAAGACCTATTTTAGTTCCCTAAAAGGAGGTCTCAAAGAAGCACTCCAAAGAAGAGGTAATGTCCGTTATCGATTCTTTCATCTTTATTTCTCCTTCCACTTCTTCTTATTTAGTTGTTTCATTATGAGGTAATAACATAAGTATCACTCATATACTGATATGTTATTATAAGTATGAAAAAACCCTATTTCACCATCTATCCATCCTACGGAAAAAGAAATCACCGCGCGTGCGTACGTACGGAATACCGTCTCCACGCCGTGGTGAAATCTATTTTCCACCACCACCTTACTTGGATGGGTATAATGGTGTAAATAATAACTATATATTATTATTTTAAAGTTATATTTATTCTGAAATAGTATACATACACTCCAATACAGTCCCACGATCATGAGAACGATATCATCGCTCATGCGTACGTACGGACTACCGTCTCCACGATGCGATGAGATTCATTCTCCACTTTAACCATTCATGAATGATTATAATGTATATATAATAAGTAATCATGAAATATATGACCTAATAATTATACTGGATTTATGTGTATATATATGTATGTCATCTACTTAATTCCGTTCAACTCAATAAGGAAACGAAAACAGCGTTCATGCGTACGTACGGCCTACCGTCTCCATGAACGGTGTATTTCTTTCCATTTACTGATTTATTATATATATGTATATTCTGAATATATATATATATATATAAATCATGTTTTATATTCTATAATTAAGAAATCATTATCTAGGTAATCATATGAATAATTACAAGTTAAAACACAAACGACAAATGAGATGATTTTACCCAGAACGCTACTTTAACATGAATTTACAAAAGAACAGGTAATATAAAGTAATAAGTGAACCATATATGATATAATAACAATGAATATGATTCTGTAATAAGTCAATGACATTATTTAAATCATTATACAGGAGGTTCGGACACTTACGAAGCAAATCGGACCTAAGGTAAGGGAAATATCACAATCTCATTTTTATCAGAGATTGTTTATACTTTGGAATTTACTGGGGTGTATTTTATCATCCACATCAATGTTTCCTCAATATGTAATATTTATATCCTTCTACAATAGTTTAAATCCTATTTTACCCTTCGGTGAGTTTTTAGTAAAAGATATGAAAGGAATCTTTTGTCGTTTTTCGTACGAGGTACATTTTTTGACTTTTCTGACAAAAGTATGAGAAGAATGTCTTTTTTAACTTATACGGCATGAATGGATTTTTAAAACATTATTTCCAAGAAGCTTACTTTACAAGTTTTCAAGTTTTTTTTAATCAACTTCTCTTAGTTTATAATTGTACGACATGTTAAGAAAGGAAAAGTGTTTTTGAAGTAGAAATGATATTTTCCTCAAGAATGGAGTTCAAGTGTTTTATCAAAATTATTTTCCATATAAGATAATATAGGGTTCTGTTTCTATCCCTATTATTACATGGATTTTATTATGTTGTGATGGAAATATTTTTATGAATTCCTTTATCTTATATGAATTGTTTGATGATGTCACGATGTTTAAGAATCCCATTTTTATTACATGGGTTATGCAATGATGTATGATTTAAGATTTTGTGGCACACATAAGAATGGTATCATTATGAGATGGGTGGGACCTATATCTCCCTCCAATGCATTGGGTAAAGATTTTAAATCTCATGAGATAGACATGGCTGGAATGGTAGGTTATACCGGTTCAGTGAAACATGACTGAAACGAGGGTGACTCGGTTCAGAAATGGACTTTGTCCACTAAGATAGTCTTGCAAATGAGTCTTGACTAATAAGAAATGATTCTATATGATTATGCGTGAATGCCACAACGTTTCATGTTTTAAGTTATGATTATTGGGATTTAATTTCACTACTATTATTTATCCCATGTTATGAAATTATGCTCTCTTTTGCAGGTTAAGATTTCCAAAATGTTATGTTCTTATGAAAATGTTGTGATTGATATTTCTTTTGTTTACCCTTACTGAGCATTTGAGCTCACCCTTTTATGTTTTCTTTTCCCCAGGATATAAAGAAAGGTTTTAGGTCAAAAAAAAGGATGATCTTTATGGGAGATGTTGAAGATCTTTCACCACAATTAGAAGATTATATTCCGAGTTTCCAAAGACACTAAACTATTACAGTCCTTGTGTGTGTGTTTTTGTTATGTACTAAGTATTCCGCAAATGTAATGTAATGTCAATGTACGTCAAGCTCCGGGTCTCTACAGTTGGTATGAGAGGAAAGGTTTAGTCAACCTTTGGAAACTAGGATGCGAGAACTTTAGTGAGATCCCTAGAGATATTTCTAAGGTATTTCTAGGGATGTCTATAAGGTTAAGTATACGTATAGGTTATAGTCCTAGAATTGCGCTAACGATCTTAGAATTTAACCTAAGATGTTAGATATTGAGGGTACTCCCACTTTATTATGTTGTTTTCCCTAGCATGATTTTTTCCTCTCACACTATTCTTTTTGGGTTTTAGACGTTGGCTGGAGCCTGAAGGAACCGTGTTGATCAATGTAATGGACAATGCAATGATTGTCCTCCTGAACAAACAAGTGTTATGGGAGATGGAGTGAAAAATCTTATTGCTGTACTTACACAAGCTATGAATTAATCTGGACTTCCAAATGAACAGAGAAGGGAACAATATTCTATTGAGTCCTTCATGAGGCAACGTCCACCTTCTTTCAGTGGGTCTTCCGATCCACTTGTTGCTGAACAATGGATCAGTACCACTGAAAAGATATTTTCAGTTCTTCAATGTTCTGAACATGATAAAGTCATCTTAGCAGTATATCGTTTTGAAGGTGAAGCTGATCAATGGTGGAATCTTATCAAGAATACGAGGCCAAGAGATGAAATTGAGTCCATAGAATGGGACGAGTTCAAGAACTTGTTTTTCAGTAAGTACTTCCCTCGTATTCTTCGAACAAAGATGGAAAAGGAGTTTCTTGAGCTGAAGCAGAAGGATGATAAATCTGTTGGTATATACGAAGCGAATTTTACAAGACTTGCAAGGTATGCATCTGGATTTATCATCCAACCTGAAAGTAAAGTTGATGGATTCTTCAGTGGCTTAAAACCAAATCTTCGAAGGGAATTAGCTGTAAGAGACTTCAGTAGCTATGAAGAAATTGTGCGTTGTGCTATCAAGGTAGAAATGGAAGTTGGTGTTACTTATCCATCTCATAGTTTTGAAAAGAAACGAAAAATGGAGTTCAAGGAGAAATCTCAGAATAATGGTGAAAAGAAGATGAATGTTTCCTTACGCTCAAAGTGTGGAAAGAAGCATGGTGGAGATTGTCTTAAAGGGACAAGTAAATGTTTCAAATGTGGAAAGGAAGGTCATCAGGGATTTGAATTCCGCAATGATGGGAAGAAGATGTCTAATGATGCAATCAAAGGAAGGGATACACAGAATGAACCTACTATACTTCAATGCTTCAAGCGTAAGGAAATGGGGCATTATGCTAATAAATTCCCTAATCCAAGGGTTAGTGATGATCGACATGAGCAACCACATAAGGCAAAGGACAAAGGTAAGTCACATGCGATCACTATTGGCGATGTTGAATATGACAACGATGTGGTGGAATGATTAAGTGTTTATGTAATGGGATTCCAAAATAGTGTTGTATATAGTATCGTGGAATATTGGAATATTTATGTATTGGTCTATTATGGTTTTCAATAATTTTATGGTACCAGTAACCATGGAAAGTGATTGAGATATTTTTGGAAAAAGAATGATATGTGCATAATGAAGGGAAAACGAGAAAATGAAATAGTTGACAGTATTCATGAGCTCATGATTGATATAAGGACTAAGTGATATCATGGTTTGAGTATATAGAATTTTGAGGATTTTGGTATGTGGAAGGTGTTAACTTTTAACTGCATTCATGTTTTCACTAAGGTTCAATGGGTATTTAAGAGATACATGATTAAGGACTTTGAATGTTTGGAATGTGACCAACAAGACATATCATATGATATATGGGGATCAACGATGGTATTAAATCTCTAGTAATCGTTTTCACTATATTATGAGAATGTACTGCAGTATTATGGATAAGCCTAAAGATTAGAATGGATTATATTGGACATAAGTTAGTATTGTTTAAGGATAAAAGTTTTTTTTTCAATATTATTGATGGGATGTTATAGTAATATAGTTTTAGAAAAAGGGCAACCTGCAGGATGGGCGACAACCCATCGCGTCGGACAAGGTCGTAGGAATCGAACCCACAACCGAAGTGCGACTGGCCTTTATCCCCTACCACTGGCCTACAGGAAGTCCCTATTTAGTAGGAAACTAGTTTTATTATATTAAGCAGTATGATATGTTAAGTATAAGTCCATTTTAGGAACCATATATGATTAATCTCACTATAGATGGACTTATGTATTTTTGATAAATTTTATAACCTTTTGTATGAGACAGATGGAATGACCCATCATTCTATCACATGATCTGCTAACACATCACGAATAACAAATTCAACTTCATTTCATTAAGGGATGAAGTGGAAATTTTTCAATTAATGAACAACAGTGAGATTGTACCAAAATCATGTAAGTATTTCAGTTAAATTCATCAACTTTAGGGAAATGATCTAGAAAACAAAAAATGTTGTCCTAGTGCCCTTATATCCGATGAATCAGATGGGACCTTAGATCCTCACAAATCTATGGATTTGTGATTGCTGGCTTTTCTATAGCCATGTTCTCTACAACTCTCCATCAGAACATGATGGTTATATTTCTCTTCCATATCCATATTTTCACCAATGTGGAAACCCAGTGATTAGTTAATTTGGCTAACCGTTACATTTCATACTTTTGTTTTTAAAGATTGGTTTTGGTATTCCTTTTTACGATGTGGGTTTCTATTAAAGAAACTTTCTAGTAGTAAACCATTTATAACCCCGACGAATTTCAAGGGCGAAATTCATTTTAAGGGGGGTAGAATGTAACACCCCGAGATTTTATGAAAAATATTATTTTTAATTTCATTAATGTCTTGTGTTGTATGCTACACCAAAAGGAGCTTGCACAAAATGCATCCTTGACTTGCCTTTCATTACACGCAATCGCGACCTTCATTGATAGCGTGTGTAGCACACAATACCGAGTTTCACTAAACAACGATATGCTATTAAAATATTATTAAAACTAGCCATTATGAATAGTAATAACCACTTAATGAAATTTTTTAAATTTTATTTTTCAAAATGGACTTCATTTTTGGATTTTCAATATCGAAATTAGCTTAGGGTGAAATTTTGGTAATTTTTGGATAACTTTCATATTTTGATGAATAGTGGAAATTACTAAATTTTAATTAAAAACCACTTTTTCAATAGAAATAATTAATAGTGATAAATTATTAATTTTAGTGGTTTTAAAGTATATTTAGAATATATTTTTACAATTTAATACAATGATGGTCATTGGATGTAATTTCACATTTAAACCAGTTATAAACAAGTTTCAATCTTTTGATAGTTATTATCTCTTAAAAACACGCTATTTGTTTTGACGACGGAAATTAATTTTTAAATTAGATAATGCAACTGATATGTTTTGAATTTGGTAAAATAGACATCATTTTTGAGTTCATAATATCAAATATAGCTTAGGCCTAATTTTTGGTATTTTTCTGAAAACTTTCAATTTTTGATGAATAGTGAAACCACTAAGTGGTAGTTAAAAAAACTGAATTTTTCATAAAACTTAATTTTTCCGCTTCTGTGAATGGAATTTCAAAAATACGAGAGACACGGTTGATGTCAGTAAGTAAAATGTGGTTCAATGAGATGAAAATAATTTTTGGTGAATAGTAACTTTTTTTTTTACCACGGTTAAAAGTAAACAGGGTAATTAAGGGTAAAAATGATATTATTATTACCCTAAAACATGTCCTAATTCTATTGGATAAATGTAATTCGACCAAAAACAACCTTAGTAATAAAATATGACCATTTAGGCCTACTTGGATTAGATTAGGACATTTATTATTAATTTATTTAAAGAAGGGTTAAAATAGTTAAAATCAACGTTTAATAAGTAAATAATTTTTAATAAGGGGTTATACATAATATAAATTCGACTATAAATATTAATTAGAAAACTAAAACTATTTCCTACATAATGGTATTTTATTTGTATTTTTTAGACATTTAATAAGTTAATTTATTTATGACACAACGATGATGCAGTAAATATATTATTAATGAAATATTGACATAATTGATGTTATAAATACCCAAATAAATATAATTTCAGACTTTTTATGAATTACACTAATTTTATAGGTTAATATGACATGTTATTATTGATTTAATTAACTTTTTTCGAAATTATCATTCTCTTATGAGTTTCACAAAAATCAATTACTAAATAGTGTCAAAATTGACTTAAAATAGTTTTTAAAACAAATATTATATTATTAATTGTTATTTTATTCCTAAAAATCTAAGGTTCGGCCAAATGACTTAGATAAGGTTATATATATTAATAATAAACAACTTGGGGTTCGTTTGGCTTGATATAGTATTTTTATTAACTATATACTGTAAGAAAACAAAAAGACATGGTAAAAGTTAAATTATTTAACTTAGAGTTAAATATAATTGATAAGGTTAAAATAATAACCTAAACTTGTCTAAATCCTATTGGATAAGAGGCTTTCGACCCATACCCACCTTAGCCTCGAAATAAATCAATTTTGAGCTATTTAAAACTGAACATGACTTTATAATAAAATAATATTTTTAGTTATTCCAAAGGTGCCCCTCTCCTCCCTTATAAAAAGGAACCTCCTCCCTCTCTTCCTCACACCACTTTGAGCCTTCAAGCTCGACCAACCTCTGCCAATTTCTTCTCTCCACTTCCCTAGAAACATTATAGAGGTTCTGGTCTTCTTCAAAGACCTATTTTAGTGCCCTAAAAGGAGGTCTCAAAGAAGCACTCCAAAGAAGAGGTAATGTCCGTTACCGATTCTTTCATCTTTATTTCTCCTTCCACTTCTTCTTATTTAGTTGTTTAATAATGAGGTAATAACATCAGTATCAATCATATACGGATATGTTATTATATGTATGAAACAACCCTATTTCACCATCTATCCATCCTACGGAAAAAGAAATCACCGCGCGTGCGTACGTACGGAATACCGTCTCCACGCCGTGGTGAAATCTATTTTCCACCACCACCTTACTTGGATGGGTATAATAGTGTAAATAATAACTATATATTATTATTTTAAAGTGATATTTATTCTGAAATAGTATACATACACTCCAATACAGTCCCACGATCATGAGAACGATATCATCGCTCATGCGTACGTACGGACTACCGTCTCCATGATGCGATGAGATTCATTCTCCACTTTAACCATTCATGAATGATTATAAAGTATATATAATAAGTAATCATGAAATATATGACCTAATAATTATACTGGATTTATGTGTATATATATGTATGTCATCTACTTAATTCCGTTCAACTCAATAAGGAAACGAAAACAACGTTCATGCGTACGTACGGCCTACCGTCTCCATGAACGGTGTATTTCTTTCCATTTACTGATTTATTATATATATGTATATTCTGAATATATATATATATATATATAAATCATGTTTTATATTCTATAATTAAGTAATCATTATCTAGGTAATCATATGAATAATTACAAGTTAAAACACAAACGACAAATGAGATGATTTTACCCAGAACGCTACTTTAACATGAATTTACAAAAGAACAGGTAATATAAAGTAATAAGTGAACCATATATGATATAATAACAATGAATATGATTCTGTAATAAGTCAATGACATTATTTAAATCATTATACAGGAGGTTCGGACACTTACGAAGCAAATCGGACCTAAGGTAAGGGAAATATCACAATCTCATTTTTATCAGAGATTGTTTATACTTTGGAATTTACTGGGGTGTATTTTATCATCCACATCAATGTTTCCTCAATATGTAATATTTATATCCTTCTAAAATAGTTTAAATCCTATTTTACCCTTCGGTGAGTTTTTAGTAAAAGATATGAAAGGAATCTTTTGTCGTTTTTCGTACGAGGTACATTTTTTGACTTTTCTGACAAAAGTATGAGAAGAATGTCTTTTTTAACTTATACGGCATGAATGGATTTTTAAAACATTATTTCCAAGAAGCTTACTTTACAAGTTTTCAAGTTTTTTTTAATCAACTTCTCTTAGTTTATAATTGTACGACATGTTAAGAAAGGAAAAGTGTTTTTGAAGTAGAAATGATATTTTCCTCAAGAATGGAGTTCAAGTGTTTTATCAAAATTATTTTCCATATAAGATAATATAGGGTTCTGTTTCTATCCCTATTATTACATGGATTTGATTATGTTGTGATGGAAATATTTTTATGAATTCCTTTATCTTATATGAATTGTTTGATGATGTCACGATGTTTAAGATTCCCATTTTTTTTACATGGGTTATGCAATGATGTATGATTTATGATTTTGTGGCACACATAAGAATGGTATCATTATGAGATGGGTGGGACCTATATCTCCCTCCAATGCATTGGGTAAAGATTTTATATCTCATGAGATAGACATGGCTGGAATGGTAGGTTATACCGGTTCAGTGAAACATGACTGAAACGAGGGTGACTCGGTTCAGAAATGGACTTTGTCCACTAAGATAGTCTTGCAAATGAGTCTTGACTAATAAGAAATGATTCTATATGATTATGCGTGAATGCCACAAAGTTTCATGTTTTATGTTATGATTATTGGGATTTCATTTCACTACTATGATTTATCCCATGTTATGAAATTATGCTCTCTTTTGCAGGTTAAGATTTCCAAAATGTTATGTTCTTATGAAAATGTTGTGATTGATATTTCTTTTTTTTACCCTTACTGAGCATTTGATCTCACCCTTTTATGTTTTCTTTTCCCCATGATATAAAGAATGGTTTTAGGTAAAAAAAGTAAGATCTTTACGGGAGATGTTGAAGATCTTTCACCATGATTAGAAGATTATATTATGAGTTTCCAAAGACACTAAACTATTACGGTCCTTGTGTGTGTGTTTTTGTTATGTACTAAGTATTCCGCAAATGTAATGTAATGTCAATGTACGTCAAGCTTAGGGTCTCTATAGGTAACAATGCTCAAACGGACACCTGAAGGAGAAGTTATGCCTATTTTAGTGAGTTGCTGGTTTCTTAGGTTTTTAGGCGCTAGGAGAGTTTCTCAATTTAAAACAACAATAACCTCTGCTATGTGTGTTCATTTTGGATATACCACATATAAAATCAAATATTGTGAAATGATACACACTCTGGTAACCACTGGAACCCTTTATGACATTCTTCAACACCCCAAAAGACCCAAAATATTTTTGGATGGTCAAAAGATTGGCTTCGGGGTCCGTTTTGCAATAACTTCTTCTATGGGTGTCAGTTTTGCCTCTACCAAATATCAAATCGAAGCTTGAGACTAGACCTACACTCCTATAACCACTAAAGCTCCTTCTCACATCCTTCAAGGCACAAAAGGGAACATAATCTATCTAAAAGACCATACCTTCTACTCTGGGAGTCCGTTTTGCCTCTACCATATATCAAATAGAAGCTTTTGACTAGATATACACATCTGTGACCAATAGGAACACTTTATCACATTCTTAAAGTACCAAAGGGTCCTTAATTCCTCAAAATGACCATAACTTCTACTCTAGGTCACTGTTTCACCTCTATCACATATCAAATTGAAGCTTGCGACTAGCTCTACAAATTTGTGATAACCAAGAACAAATAAATAGCCCTTAAAAACCATGAAAACCCCCATAAACACTAAAAACCATTAAAAACCATGAAAAACCCTAAAAAACACTAACAAACCCAAACAATCCCAAACATACCCTAACAAACCCTAACAAACCCCAAAATACCATAAAAATTTAACAGACCCTAACAAACCCTAAAAAGGCCTACAAACCCCCAAGAAGCACTAAGAAACCGCAATAAACCCAAAAAATCACGAAGAAACCCTAAAAATCCGCTAATAAACCATAATAAACCCTATCAAAACCCTTTATAAGAGATGGTGGTGCACTCTCAAGGTTCTCTCGACCGACTGACGCTTCCTCCCCTAGTTTTTCCTCAGGTCTTTGGCATTGGTCTTCCCTAGCGGTGGTGTTCTCTGGGTGCGTTCATCGGATCCAAGACGATGGTGGCTTCCTGTCTTCAGCAGCTTCTTTTTCCACGCCCCATACTCTGGTTCTCAGTTTTGGAAGGATTTTTTTGCAGGTGCGCTTGGGTTTTGTCGGGCTTGGAGCTTGCACGGGATTCTATGGTCTTAGATCGGTTAGATCTGTTTTGCAGCGATGCTGATGACTCAATGGAGGTCGAAATATTTGATGGTAATCAACTATGGTTCCTGGTTGACTTTGATGATTTGGATTTACCATGGTCAGTCCAGAGCCGGGTGCCTCAACGATGATGCGGTCTTGGCGAGGAGGTGCAACCGAGTCCGGTTTGGTAGCATTTTGCACAGAGGATGCAGTTTGGGTCTTGGGTTGCTGATGGTTTCTTGTTGGAGCATTGTGTCAATGACCTGCGGATTGGTACCTTTCGATGGATCTTCTGGTTTTGAGATGGAATTAGGAGCTTGGCGCTAGTTCTTGCGGGGGTTTTGGTTCTTCGTTGAGGTTTCATGAGGCACATTTGAAGCGGTGGAGGGGGACACATTGGCGGTGTGGGCTCGGGATGTCGGTCAACTCTCTTGATTTGCTACCTCGGTTCTGCTTAGTGGATTCCTCCTCGATGCTGATTTAAATCTGGTATGTTTCCTCAACCTTGGCGTTGTTTCTGTGAATTTTCTATAGTTTTGGTGTGCCATCGGATCGTGGAATATTGCTCTTTGGGTTCAATCTGGTGCTATGGATCACTTTTCTGGTGGATAGGTTCGTTCTTGGCGTTCTGGTTATGGTTCCAAATGATCTGCTGGTCTAGATGGTTCTTTTTTTTATGGTTTTGATGCTTCTATGGGGTTTGGTGTGGGCTGATGCGAGTAATGTTTTCTGGAATTCGAGCTGTTGGATGCTTGATGCAGCCTGGATGAAAGTGGAATGGTTGGGAGTTTTTTATTTCTGTGATGAAAATTCTGGTTGCTGGTTTGGCAGTGATGATGGATGTGGCTGGATGTTTGGCTGTGATATTCTGATAGGGATAGCTTGTTGTGGCTGGTTTGGTAGTGGGCATCTACTAGTGCTGTCTGTTGGTAGGGAAGAAGAGTTGCTGGGGTCTGGAGGCTGGTTGGTGTTATGGGATGCTTGCTCTTTTTGGTCGGGTGATGCTTGTTCTGTTTGGCTGGGTGATGCTATTGTAGATGCTATTGGTGAGAAGGTGATGGATGATGGTATATGTGAGGTTGGAAGCTGGTCTTTTCTTGGTAGTGGTCTATTGGATGCTGGATACTGCTGGATGATGGTGATGGTTGCTTCTTGGACCTAGGTGTTCTTATTTGGTTTTTTTCTTTTCTTTTTTGATTTTCTTTTTTGGCGTTTGTTGTACGGGGTTTTTGGGTGTGGGTCGTTTGACCCCTCCTCTCCCTTGCCTGTTGTGTCTCTTTTTTTTCTAATAAATTTGGGGGGCCGGGAATAGCCCGACCCTCGCATCTTCCTTGCCCTAACAGAACCCTAAAACACCTAACAAAACACTAAGCAAACCTAAGAAACACTTACATGCCCTTAGAAACCTTAACACACCCTTAGAAACCCTAACACACCCTTAGAAACCATAGCACACCCTTAGAAACCTTGACGCACCCATAGAAACCCTAACACAACCTTAGAAACGCTTAGAAACCATAGCACACCCTTAGAAACCCTAAACAGACCATAAAAACACTAACCCACCCTTAGAAACCCTAACACACCCTTAGCAACCCTAAAAAACCCTTAGACACCCAAAATCACTCTAATAAGCACTAATAAATCCTAACAAACCCTACCAACCAATAATAAACAATAATAAACCCTAATAAACCCTAAATCCAACTACTAAACCCTAATAAACACAGATAAATCATAATAAACCCTAAAACCCTATTAGACCCCAATAAAAGCTACAAAATACCTAAAAACCCAAATATAACACATAAATTCTATTAAACCGTTCAAAACGCTAATATTCACAAAAACCCCTAACAAACCAGGAAAAACTCGACAAAACCGTAAAAAAAACCCAAAAAATCATTAAAACCCATAAAAAATCCTATAAACCCTAAAAACCCCTAAAACCCCTAAAAACATAAAAACCAAAAAAAACCCCGATAAAAACCCTAAAACCCCATAAACCCTAAAAAAACCTAAAAAAACTCAAAAACGCTAAAAACCCAAAAAAACCCTAAAAAGCTAAAACCCCTAAAAGGCCAAAAAATTCCTAAAAAAACCATAACAAACCCTATAAAACCCTAAAAACCATAAAACATCCCTAGTAAACCCTAAAAACCTCAAAACAAACCCTAATACACCATAATAAATCCTAATGAACCCTAAAAAACCTTAAAACCACTAAAACCACTAACAACGCTACATAAATACATTCAATTGATACAAAAAATCTAAAAATTCTTCAAAACCCACAAAACTCAACAAAACCCCAAAAAATGCTAAAATAGCCCTAACAAAGCATAAAAAATCCAAACACACCCATAAAAACACACATAAAACCCCAAACAACTCAAACAAACCGTAACAAATCCAAAAAACCCTAACAAAACCTAACAACCACAAATAACCCCTAAGAACCACTAATAAACCCTAATAACCCATAAAACCCACTATTAAACCCTAAAACCCCTAATAAACTCTAATAACTCATAATAACCTATAATAAACTGTAACAAACTCTATTAGACGCTAATAAACACTAAAAAATCCCTAAAACCCCTAATATACTATAAAAAACACTATTGAACCATAATAAACCCTAATAATCACTAAAAACCATAACAAACCTGAAAAAAAGTCTATAAGAACCTCCAAATAATAGCCTACCAAACCCTACACCCCACTAATAATCCCTAACAAACCCTAATAACTCCAAAATAAATCATAACAAACCCTAAAAACCCCAAATAAATTGCAATAAATCCTAACAAAGCCAAATAAGTCTTAAAAATCTAAAACAAATGATAAAAAACCCCTAATAAACTGCAATAAACACTAAAAAATCATAATAAACCCTAAGAAATTGTAATAAATCCAAATACACGTTACTAAACCCTGATAATTAAAATAAACCCTAATAAACCCTAATAAATCCTAAATAACCCTAAAAAAGGTTGATAAACACAAGAAAAAGCTATTAATGCCTACAAAATCCTAACAAAACCCTAATATACAATAAAAAATGCCAATAAACTGTAACAAATCCTAAAGAACACTAATAAACCCTATAAACCCCTAATAAACCCTAAGGAACCATGTTAAACTCTAAAAAACACTAAAAAACCCTAAAGAACCCAAAAAATGATAAAACACATTATATAAATGCTAAAACCCGCTACAATACCCAAACAAACCCTAAAACACACTAAAAAACTCTAACCCCTATCAATCCCAAGAAAACAAATAAACCCAACCCCCCTAACCATTAAAAAGACATCAAATACCATAAAAACTGCTAACTAAACCATAAAATCGCTACATAAACACTAAAAATGCTACATAAACTCTAACAACTCTACACAAACGCTAAAAAATGCTACAAAACCCTAAAGATGCTTTAAAACCCTAAAATATTATTCCCTAGTTTACCATAATATAAAAAATTAAACCATAATAAACTCTAATAATCCCTAAAAACCCAAAGAAACTCTAATAAACCCTAATAAATCCTCCAAAATACCTAATAAACCCTACTAAATGATTATAAAACCTAATAAACCATATAAACAAATTATGAAAACCTAAACAACCCTAACCAACCCTAATAGACACTAATAAACACTAATAAACACTAATAAACCCCAAACAAACCCTAAAAAGCCCTAATAAACCATAAATAAATCAAAAATAAACCCTACTCTAACCTAACAAACATTAACACACCATAATAACCCCTAATAAAATCCTACAAAACCCTAATAAAGAAAAAAATTCTAGTATACCATAAAAAATCCTGAGAATCCCTGATAAACTCTAATATAACCTAATAAACACTAAAAACGCTCACAAACAATAAAAAATGATCACAAACAAAAAAACACGCTATATTACCTAAAAATACCTAAAAACAATAATATAACCTAATAAAGAAAAAAAATGATAATATACCTAAAAAATCCCTAGAAACCATAATAAACCATAATAAACTCTAATATAACCAAAGAAACCCTAAAAATGCTCAAAAACAAAAACAAAAAGCTCACAAATAATAAAAACACACTATATTATATAAAAAGACCTAACAAACACTAATATAACCTAATAAAACAAAAAAACTAATAAACCCCTAACAAACCCTAATAAACCCTAAAAATCCATAATAAACCCTAATAAAAACTAATAAACCATAATAAAATCATAATAAAACCCTAAAAATACATTCTCAACCTTAATAAACCTTCAAATTCCATAACAAAACTTAATAAAACCCAACTAAACCCCAATAAACAAAAAAAAGCTAAAAACCTTTAAAAACCCCAATAAACCATAATAAACCATTATACATTCAAATAACATCTAATTAACCATTAAAAATGATCACAAACAATAAAAACATGCTAATACAACCTAAAAAGTCATAACTAATCCACATATATATTAACAAAAACTTAAAAACAGTCCTATACCCTATTAAAAATACTAACAAACCCTATTAAAACCTATAAATCCCAAAAAACCCTAATAAACTGTACTCAACCCAAATAAACCCTAATTAAACCTTAAAGATACCGACTCAACCCTAATAAAACCCTAATAATATCTACTCAACCCAAATAAACCTTAACACACCATAATAAACCATAATAAATCCCACTAAACCCTAAAAAATGAAAATATACCATTAAAAAGCCTTAAAACCTCTAATAAATGCTAATAAAACATAACAAATCTTAAAAGCACTAACAAACCCGAATAAACAATACTAAACTCTAAAAAACCCAAATATACCCTCTTAAAAATTAATAAACAATAATGAACAATAATAAACCCTAATAAATCCTAAACATACAGAAACATACCATAATATACCATAATATACCCTAATAAACCCAAATCAATCCTAAAAAACCCTAAAAATATCTAATAAACCCTAATAAACCTTGTCACACCCTAATAAACACTAATAGAATCCTAATAACCCCACAAAACCCTAAAAAATTCTAATACACCCTTAAGAAACCCTAAAACCCTAAAAACCCATAATAAATGTTAATAACACCTAAAAATCCTAAAAAATGATAGTAAACCCTAAAAATACCTTTAATAATAGTAGTAGTAATAATGCACATGCATGTGCATATGCCTACTCATTTTCATGTGAATATTAATAAATAATAAATTATAAATAATAAGGCATGTGAATTTCATGTGTATGTGCATGTGCATGTGAATGATAATAAATAATATATAATTGCGCACATACAAGTGCATGTTCATGTGCATGTGCATTTGCATGTGCATGTGCATGGTAATAAACAATAAATACTATCCAAGTCCACTTAAATGTGCATTTTCATGTGAATGATAATAAATAACAAATAATAACACATGTGCTAATAGAATAACTCATGTGCATTGCGTGTGCACGTGCATTATAATAAATAATAATAACACATGTGATAATAGAATAATGCAAGTGCATTTCATTTTCATGTGCATGATAATAAAAAATATATAATAATGCACGTGCATGTGCATTTACATGTAATGGTAATGACAATGATGCATGCACGTGCATGGTAATAAATAATAAATAACCACGCACGTGCATGTGCATTTGTATTTGATGATACAAATAACAACAACAATAATAATAATAATAATAATAATAATAATAATAATAATAATAATAATAATAATAGAATAATGCAAGTGAATTTCATGTGCACGTGCATAGTATTAATTAATTAATAAATAATAATAAATAAGAATGCACATGAAACTGCATGTGCATTTAAATTTGATGATAATATTAATAATACTAACTGTAATAATAATAATAATAATAATAATGCATGCATGTGCATGGTAATAAATAATAAATAACAATGCATGTGAATGTTCATTTTCATGTGATAATGATAATAATAATGATCATGATAATAATAATAATAATAATAATAATAATAATAATAACTATGATAATAATAATAATAATAATAAAAGAATAATACAAGTGTATTTCATTTTCACGTACATGGTAATAAATAATAAATTGTAACGCACGTCCATCTACATTTTCATGTGATGATAATTATAATAACAAAAGTAGTAATAATAGTAGTAGTAGTGGTGATAATAGTAGTATTACTGATGCATATGATAATAGAATATTTCATGGGCATTACGTGTGCATGTGTATGGTAATAAATAATAACTCTCGTGCATTACATTTGCATGTGATGATGATGATGATGATAATAATAATAATAATTACAACAACGCATGTCTTAATAGAGTAACGCACATTCATTGAATGTGCGTGTATGTGCATTTGGATGTGTATTTTCATGTGATGATAACAACAACAACAACAACAACAACAACCAAAATAATAATAATAACAATAATAAAAACAATTCATGTGATAATAAAATAACGTGTGTGCATTGCATGAGCACATGCATGGTAATAAAAATATAATAATAACACAAGTGAATTTTCATGTGCATTTTCATGAGATGATGATAATAATAATAATAATAACAGTAATAATAATTTATAGTTTTTAAAAAAAACAGCAGGCATGACAAAAATGCTAGAAATGGGGTCTCAAAAAACCTAACAAATCAGAGAGTTATTGAAAAAGGCATAACTTCTTCTTTGGGTGTCCATTTCCACTATGTGAATTGTCAAACTGAATCTCATTGAATGAACTACAATAAAAACACGTGTCAGAGACCGAAAAGACACAGAAATCCGAAGTTATGACCATTTTAAGAAAAATTTGATAGGGATCCGTACACGAAAATGGAGTTTTGGAGGACTTATGATGGGTTTCTGAGATGTTAGGGTCTCAAAATTACTTTAACTATATTCATGTCATCTTTCTGCGTAGATCTATTTTCTACTTTCGATTTGATATGTTGTTGAGCTCAAACGGACAGCCAGAGTGAAAGTTATGGCCTTTTGAAGTTGGACTTTTTTTTGGAGTTGTATAACTAATATATCTTATATTTCATTGATCTTCTCAAAGTTTCTACTAAACGTTTACCTCACTCATCTCACGAGATTCAATTTGACTGTTCACAGTGCTCAAACGGACACCTGAAGGAGAAGTTATGCCAATTTTAGTGAGTTGTTGGTTTCTTAGGGTTTTAGGCGCTAGGAGAGTTACACTATTTAAAACGACATTAACTTCTTATACGTGTATTCATTTTGGATCTACCACATATCAAATCTATGATTTTGAAAAGATACACACTCTCATAACCACTTGAACCCTTTATCACATTCATTAACCCCCCAAAAGACCCAAAATCCCTTTGGATGGTCAAAAGATTTGGTTCGGGTGTCTGTTTTACAATAACGTCTTCTATGGGTGTCTGTTTTGCCTCTACCACATATCAAATCAAAGTTTGCGACTAGACCTACACTCCTTTAACCACTGAAGCACCTTCTCACATCCTTAAAGGCCCAAAAAGGTACTTATACCATCCAAAACACCATAACTTATACTCCGGGAGTCCGTTTTGCCTCAACCATATACCAAATCGAAGCTTTCGACTAGATCTACACATCTATGACAAATAGGAACACCTTACCACGTTCTTAAAGTCCCAAAAGGTCCTTAAGTCCACCAAATGACCATAACTTCTGCTCTGGGTGTCTGTTTCAGCTCTACCACATATCAAATTGCAACTTGCGACTAGCTCTACACATCTGTGTCAACCATGAATAACTAAAAAAACCTAACAAACCATGAATTACCCCATAATCACTAAAACCCATTAAAACCCATGCAAAACCCCAACAAACCCTAAAAATCCCAAACAAACACTAAAAAACCCTAACAAACCCTAACAAACCCCAAAAAAGTACCTAAAAGTATAACAAACCCTTAAAAGCCCTAACAAGGCCTAAAAAACCCTAAGAAGCACTAAGAAACCCCAATAAACCCAAAAAAAACCCGAAGAAACCCTCAAAACCCCCTAAGAAACCATAAGAAACCCTAACAAAACCTTAATACCCTAAAAAAACCTTAACCAAACCTAACAAACACTAGAACACCCTTAGAAAATCTAACACACCCTTAGAAACCCAAACACGCCCTTAGATACCCTAGCACACCCTTTGAAACCCCAACACACCCATAGAAACCCGATAACAACCATAGAAACCCTTAGAAACCATATCAAAACCTTAGAAAGCCTAACCCACCCATAAAAACCCTAAACCACCCTTAGAAACCCTAACAAACCCTTAGACACCATAAACCCTCCAATAAGCAATAATAAATCCTAACAAACCCTACCAACCACTTATAAACCCTAATAACCCCTAAAGCCCACTATTAAACCCTAATAAACACTAATAACTCATAATAAATCCTAAAACCCCTATTAGACCCCTATAAAATCTACAAAATACCCAAAAACCCCATTATACAAAAAAATGCTATTAAACCATTCAAAACGCTAATATTCACAAAAACCCTAACAAACCTGAAAAAACATGACAAACCCCTAAAAAACCCAAAAAACCCAAAAAATGCTAAAATACCCAAAAAACCCTAAAAAATCCTAAAAACCCTAAAAAACCCTAAAAACCCTAAAACCCCAAACAAACAGAAAAAACCGAAAAACCGCAAAAACAAACCAAAAAACCCTAAAATACCTCAAAAGACCTCAAAAAACCCTAAAATACCTAAAAACCACTAAAAATGCTAAAAACCCCTAAAAACATAAAATGGTCTAATAAAACCCTAACCAACCCTATGAAACCCTTAAAAACCCTAAAGCCCCCTAAAAACCCTAAAAACCTCAAAAGAAACCCTAATACACCCTAAACAACCCTAAAATACCATAAACCCCCAAGCAACTCAAACAAACCATAACAAACCCTAAAAACCATAACAAAACCTAACAACCACTAATAACCCCTAATAAACCATAAAACCCACTATTAATCCCTAAAAACCCTAATAAACATTACTAAATCGTAATAACCTATAATAAACCCTAACAAACTCTATTAGACCCTAAGAAACACTACCAAATCACCAAAACCCCTAATATAAAATAAAAAACACTATTAAACCATAATTAACAATAATAATAACAAAAACCCAAAAAACCCCGACAATAATGCTACAAAAATCTCCAAATAATAGCCTACAAAACTATAAAACCCACTAATAAACCCTAAAAACCCTAATAACCCCAAAAATAATCTTGGGGGGTCGGGAATAGTCTAACCCTTGCATCTTCCTTACCCTAACAAATCATAATAAACCCTAATAAGTCATAATAAACCCAAATACACATTACTAAACCCTAATAAATAAAATAAACCCAAATAAACCCAAATAAACCCAAATAAATCCAAAATAACCCTAAAAAAGGTTAATAAACCCAAGAAAAAGCAATTAACACCTACAAAAGCCCAATAAAACCCTGATATACAATAAAAATGCTAATAAACAGTAACAAATCCTAAGGAACAGTAATAAACCCTAAAGATCCCTAATAAACCCTAAAAACCCATATTAAACTCTAAACAACAATAAAAATCCCTAAATAACCCAAAAACTCTAAAACACATTATATAAATCCTAAAAACTGCTACAATACCCAAACAAACCCTAAGACACACTAAAAAACCATAACAACCTCAATTAATCCAAAAAAAACAAATAAACCCATAAACCTACCAGAAACAGGTAAAAATCCATCAGATACCATAAAAAACCAGAAACACCTGTTAACAACCCTTAAGAACCCCAAAAAACACTACAAAGAATAAACAACTATTAAAACCATAAAAAAAGATTCTAATAGATACATAAATCCTAAAAACGTTACATAAACCCTAAAATATGCAACAAAACCCCTAAAAACACAACATAAACCAAAAAATGCAACATAAACCCAAAAAACACTACATAAACCATAAAAGCACTACACAAACTGTATAACATTAACATAAACCCTAAGAAAACACAACATAAACCCTAAAAACATAACATAAACATTAAAAAATTCTATATAAAACCAAAAAACTCAATATAAACCCTAAAAACACTACATGAACCCTAAAAAAGTTACATACACCCTAAAAAATGCAACATAAATGCTATATCACCACTAAAAACACCACATAAACCCAGAAAATGCAACATAAACCCTAAAAAATGCTACATAAAACCTTAACCCTAAACACGCAACATAAACCATAAAAACGTTACATAAACCCTAAAAATGATACATAAAACCTAAAACCACTGACTAAGCTCTAAAAATTCTACATAAACTCTAACAACGCTACAGAAACCCTAAAAAATGCTACAAAACCCTAAAGACGCTTCAAAACTCTCAAAAATATTAAACACTAATATTCCATAATACAAAAAATTAAACCCTAATAAACACCTAATAAATCCCTAAAGAACTACTAAAGCAACTAACAATTCTACATAATCCCTAACAATTGCTACAATAAACCGAAAAATGCTTCAAAACCCACAAAACACAACAAAACCCAAAAATGATATTATAACCCAAATAAAGCATAAAAAATCCAAACACACCCATAAAACTCAAAAAAAAAAAAGCATAAAACCCCAAACAACTCGAATAAACCGTAACAAACCCTAAAAATCCTATAAAAACCTAAGAAACCCTAACAACCCCAAATAACCCATAAGAACAACTAATAAGCCCTAATAACCCCTAAATCCCACTATTAAACCCTATAAACCCTAATAAACACTAATAAATCCTAATAACCTGTAATAAACCCTAACAAACTCTATTAGACCCTAATAAACGCTAAAAAATCCTTATAACCCCTAATATACAATAAAAAAACTAATTAACCATAATAAACCCTAATAATCACTAAAAACCCTAACAAACCTGACAAAATGCTACAAAAACCTCCAAATAATAGTCTACAAAACACTACAACCCACTAATAAACCCTAAAAAACCCTAATAACACAAAAATAAATCATAAAAACCATAACAACCCCAAATAAATTGTAACAAATCCTAACAACCCCAATTAAATCATAACAAACTGAAAAAAACTGTAACAAACCCCCAACAAACCACAATAAACGCTAACAAAGCATAATAAATGCTAAAAAATCTTAATAAACCCAAATACGTGTTACTAAACCCTAATAAATAAAATAACCCATAATAGAGCCTAAATAATCCTAAAAAAGGTTGATAAACCCTAGAAAAAGCTATTAATGCCTACAAAATCCCAATAAAACCCTAATATACAATTATAATTTCTAATAAAATGTAACAAATCCTAAAGAACACTAATAAACGCTAAAGAACCCAAATAAACCATGAAGAACCATATTACACTCTAAGTAACATTAAAAACCCTAAGGAACCCAAAAACGCTAAAACACATTATATAAACCCAAAATACTACTACAATAAACAAACATACCCTAAAACACACTAAAAACCCGAACAACCCCTATCAATCCCAAAAAAACTAATAAACCAATAAAAACCCCAAAAACCATTAAAAAGCCATTAGATACCATAAATACCCATTAACAACCCTTAAAAACCTAAAAAACATTACAACCCATAAACAACCATTAAAACCCTAAAAAAGGATTCAAATAGATACATAAACCCTATAAACGTTACATAAACCCTAAAAAATGCAACAAAAACCCTAAAAACGCAACATAAAACAAAAAACACATCATAAATCCAAAAAACGCTACATAAACCCTACAAGCACTACCTAAACCCTAGAACTGTAACATAAACCCAAAAAAACAAGACATGAACCCTAAAAACGCAACATAAACATTAAAAAATGCTATATAAAACCTAAAAACACAAAATAAACCCTAAAAACCCATGAACCCTAAAAATGTAACATAAACCATAACAAATGCATCATAAACGCTACATCACCCTAAAAATGCTACATAAACCTAGAAAACACAACATAAACTCTAAAAAATGCTACATAAAACCTAAACCCTAAAAATGCTACATAAACCCTAAAAACGTTACATAACCCCTAAAAATGATACATAATATCTAAAACCGCACACTAAACCCTAAAAACGTTACATAAATACTAAAAATGCTACATAAACACTAAAAACGCTACACAAACCCTATAAAATGCTACAAAAACCCTAAAGACGCTTTAAAACCCTAAAAACTATTAAACCCTAATATACCATAATATAAAAAATTAAACCCTAATAATCCCCTAATAAACTCTAATAATCTCTAAAAACACCTTATAATCCCTAAAATCCTAATAAACTCTACACAACCCTAATAAAACCCCAAAAATACCAAATAAACCCTAATAAATGATAATAAAACCTAATAAACAATAAAAACACGTTAAGGAAACCAAAACAACCCTAACCAACCATAATAGACACTAATAAACACTAATAAACCCAAATAAACCCCATACAAACCCTAAAAAGCTCCAATAAACCATAAATAAACCAAGAAAATCCTACTCAACCCTAACAAACCATAACACACCATAATAACCCCTAATAAAACCCTAATAATGAAAAAAATGCTAGAATACCTTACAAATACCTAAAAACCCTGATAAACTATAATATAACCTAATAAACCCTAAAAAATCTCACCAACAATAAAAAAATGATCAAAAACAATAAAAACACGCTATATTACCTAAAAAGACCTAAAAACACTAATATAACCTAATAAAGACAAAAATGCTAATATACCTTAAAAATCGGTAGAAACCCTAATAAACCATAATAAACACTAATATAACCAAAGAAACCCTAAAACACTCACAAACAAAAAACAAAACGTTTACAAACAATAAAAACACACTATAATATCTAAAAAGTCCAAATAAACAGTAATATAAAGTAATAAAACAAAATAAACTAATAAACCCCTAACAAACCCAAATAAACCCTAAAAATCCCTAATAAACCCTAATAAAAAACTAAAAATACCTTCTCAACCCTAATAAACCTTGACACACCATAACAAAACCTAATAAAACCCAACTAAAGCCCAATAAATAAAAAAATGCAAACAAAGGATTAAAAATCCCCAGAAACCCTAATAAACCATAATAAATTCAAATAAAAGATAATAAACCATTAACAAGGCTCAAAAACACTAAAAACACGCTAATAAAACCTAAAAAGTCATAACAACCCCTCATATATATTAACAAAAACTAAAATACACTCATATACCCTGATAAAAACACTAAAAAACCATAGTAAACCCTAAAAATCCCTAATAAACCCTAATAAACCATACCCAACCCAAATAAACCCTAATAAATCCTTAAAGATACCGACTAAACCCTAATAGAACCCTAAAAATACCTACTCAACCCTAATAAAACTTAACACACCATAATAAACCATAATAAACACCACTAGACCCTAAAAAACTCAAATACACCATTAAAAATCCCCAAACCCCTAATAAATGCTAATAAAACCTAACAAATCATAAAAGTGTTAATAAACCCGAATAAACACTAAAAAACACTAAAAAACCCTAATCTACCCTCTTAAAAATTAATAAACCATAATGAACTATAATAAACCCTAATAAATCCTAAACATACCCAAATATACTATAATATACCATAATAAACCCTAATAAACCCAAATCAATCCTAATAAAATCCTAAAAATACCTAATAAACCTTAATAAACCTTGACACACCATAATAAACCCTAATAAAATCCTAATAACCCCCACCAAACCCAAAAAAACTAATATACCATTAAAAAACCCTAAAACCCAAACAAACCATAATAAATGTTAATAACACATAAAAATCCTAAAAAATGATAGTAAACCCTAAAAATACCTCTAATAATAATAGTAGAAATAACACACGTGCATGTACATATGCATCTTCTTGGTTTAAATAATAAATCATAATGCATGCGCATTTGCATGTGAATGATAATAAATTATAAATTACAAATAATAACATGTGTGAATTGAAAGTGTATGTGCATGTGCATGTGAATGATAAAAAATAATAAATAATTATGCACATACAAGTGCATGTGCATGTGCATGTACATGGTAATAAACAATAAATTATAACCAAGTCCAGATGAATGTGCATTTTCATGTGAAATATAATAAATAATAAATAATAACCCATGTGATAATAGAATAATGCAAGTGCATTGCGTGTTCACGTGCATGGTAATAAATAACAAATAACAACGCACGTGTTGGTGCATTTGTATTTGATGATACAAAAAGTAGTAATAATAATAATAATAATAGAATAACGCAAGTGCATTGCATGTGCATGTGCATAATAGTAAATAATAAATAAATAATAGTAAATAAGAATGCACATGCATGTGCATGTGCATTTACATTTGATAATAATATTAATAATACTAATTGTAATAATAATAATAATAACGCATGCACGTGCATGGTAATAAATAATAAATAAAAATGCACATGCTTGTGGATTTTCATGTGATAATGATAATAACAATGACAATGATGATGATGATAATAATAATAATAATAATAATAATAATAACTGTGATAATAATAATAATAATAAAAGAATAATACAAGTGCATTGCATAAGCACGTGCATGGTAATAAATAATAAATAATAACGCATGTGCATCTGCATTTTCATGTGATGATAATAATAAGGAAAATAGTAGTAGTAGTGATAATAGTAGTAGTACCAACACATGTGATAATAGAATATTGCAAGTGCATTACGTGTGCACGTGCATGGTAATAAATAATAACACGTGTGCATTACATTTGATTGTGATGTTGATGATGACGATAATAATAATAATAATATTAATATTAATAATAACAATGCATGTGATAATAAAATAACGCACGTGCATTGAATGTTGGTGTTTTTGTATTTTCATGTCCATGTGCACGTGCATTTTCATGTGATGAAAATAACAATAACAAGAACAACATAAAAAACAACAACAACCACAATAATAATAATAACAATAAGAATAACAACGTATGTGATAATAAAATAACGTGTGTGCATTGCATGTGCACGTGGATGGTAATAAATAAATAAATAATAATGCACGTTCATGTGCATGTGCTTGTGCATGATATGATAATAATAATAATTATAATAATAATAGAAATAATAATAATAATAACAATAATTCAAGTGATAATAGAATAACGCACGTGCATTGCATGTGCAGTGCATGATAATAAATAATAACTCATAGCTCACATGATGATAATAATAACAATAATTGTATTATTAACAATAATAGAACATGTGGAAATAGAATAACGCACATGTATTTAATGTACGCGTGTATGGTAATAAATAATAACGCACGTGCATTTGCATTTTCATTTGATGATAATAACAATAATCACAATAATAGAAATAATAACAATAACAATAAAACTGCATGTAATAATAGAATAATGTAGGTGAATTGTGTGTGCGTGTGCATGGTAATAAATAATTATGGACACACTGCTAGAAATGGGGTCTTTCCCACTGGTTCTGAACCGATGGGTGGAACCGTTGGTATATGTTATACCAACGGTTTTGCAAACCGTAGGGAAGTAAGTCGTTGGGAAAACCTATCCCAATGGTTTACAAGTAACTGTTGGTATAGGATAGTAAAATTTACCTATGACAACGGTTTGTCCAACCCTTGGCATAAGTTTTACCAATGGTTTACAGAAAACCATTGGTAAAACTAAGGAAATCAACTCTTTCCCAACGGTTTCAAAACCGTTGGGAATGGTTTTTTTCCAATGGTTCTCATTGAACTGTTGGCAAAAAAAATCCCTAGAAACCTTTCCCAACAGTTTTTAAACCGTTGGGAATGGGTTTTTACCAATGGTCGGAAGCCTATTCCAACGGTTTGAAACCGTTGGAATAGGCTATGCTGTGCAAATTGCACAGCAGCCTCTAATGATTTCCATTCTGCTCCTTTCGAATTACTATACTTGCAATAACTAACTAAGACATACATATAGAGAACAAATTCATACACATTTAACATATAATTCATTCTTGAACTATAAACATCCAGAATGAAATCATAATTCATAACATAATTATAAACATACATAATTGATTTAGAATTCAATTTAAAATTTAGATGATAACTATATTTGGAATCTGGAATTCAATTCATAATTGAATACATATTGTGTGGTTTTTGAAATGATAGGTGCATTTAATGTTTTATATGTGTCTAAAATTTTGGGGGAGTGATCTATAACAGGCAAGCATGTATTTAGAAAGATATTCTAAAATGGATAAGTTGTGAATTCAGAAATGTGTTGGGTTGTCAAAATCTGAAATTTGTTTACAGAAAACTAAAAATCTGAAATATGTTTACAAAATTGGGAATTTTTGAACTGTTTTTGTAACCTGTGAACTGCTCTAAAAAGTTTTAGAGCATGGTTGTAGAAAATCCGAAATCAATTTAAGAAATCTAGAACTTGTGAATAGTTTTTATAACCTGTGAACTGCTCTAAAACTTTTTTGATCATGGTTGCAGAAAATCTAAAATATGTTTACAAAATCAAAAAACTTATTAACTATTTTTGTAACCTGTGAACTGCTCCAAAAGTATTCTAATCATGGTTGCATGAATATATCATTTACAGGTTCAATGAATGATTTTGAGATTGAAGAAGTATTGATTTCCTACTCATCTCTCATGATATTTCAAAGTGGTATCAAGATATTCAATGTTTGTGAAGGTATGAATGTAAATCACTATCATTGAATGGTGTCGGCCACACCATGCTTCATATTAAGGTAGTGTTGACTTGTACACGTCACATATGACCCATGGAACATTGTCCTAAATTTTCAACAGAATCTGAATGCGTTTGGTCATTTTTCTGTATGTCAATTGTTGTTTTCACTTAAAATGATGTCAATTTTAAACAAAAGAGAGACACTTTGAGTGGTGTCGGCCACACCGTGCCTCAGATTTAAGCGGGGTTGACTCGTAAACGTCATAAATGACCCATGGAATTTTTTCCTAAAGTATCAACATAATTTGAATGCATTTGGTCGGTTTTCCGTATGCTAGTTGTTGTTTTCACTTAAAATCCTGTCCATTTCAAATAAAAGTGAGACAGTTTGAGTCGTTCTGGCCACACCAGCCCTTGGATTGAGGCGGGGTTGACACTTACAAGTCTCATATGACCCATTTCTCGTTTTTATAAAGTTTCAATTGAATCTGAATGCCTTTGTTCAGTTTTCCATATGTCAGTTGTTGTATTCACATAAAATGTTGTCCTTTTGAAACAAAAAAGAGACACTTTTAGTGGTGCCGGCCACACCGCACATCAGATTGAGGCGGGGTTGATTCGATCATGTGACATATGACCCATGGATCATGGTCTTAAATTTTCAACAGAATCCGAATTCGTTTGGTCAGTTTTCCATATGTCAATTGTTGTTTTCACTTAAAATTATATTCATTTTAAACAAAAGAAATACACTTTGAGTGGTGTCGGCTACACCGTGATTCGTATTGAGGAAGGATTGACTCGTACACATCCCATATGACCCATGGATCTTCTTCTTAAAGTTTAAGCATAATCCTAATTCATTTTGTCATTTTTCTGTATGTCAGTTGTTGTTTTCACTTAAAATGATGTCCATTTTAAACTAAAGAGAGACACTTTGAGTGGTGTTGGCCACACCACACCTCAGATTGAGGCGGGGTTGACTCATACACGTCACAAATGACATATGGATTGTTGTCCTAAAGTATCAACATAATCCGAATGCATTTGGTCAGTTTTCTGTAGGCCAGTTGTTGTTTTCACTTAAAATCATGTCCATTTCAAATAAAAGTGAGATAGTTTGAGTGGTTCCAGCTACACCAGACCTTGGATTGATGCGTGGTTGACTCTTACAAGTCAGATATGATCCATGGATCATTTTCATAAAGTTTCAACAAAATAAGAATGCCTTTGGTCAGTTTTCCGTATGTCAGTTGTTGTATTCACTTAAAATGATGTCCGTTTGAAACAAAAGAGAGACACTTTGAGTGATGTCGGCCACACTACACCTCAAAATAAGTTGGGGTAGAATATTACAAATCAAATATGATCCATGGATGATATTCCTATATTTTCAATAGAAATAAAATGCATTTGGTTGGTTTTCTGTATGTCGATTATTGTTTTCACTTAAAATGATATTCATTTTAAACAAAAGAGAGAAACTTAGAGTGGTTTCGGCCACACTGCGATTGAGATTGAGGTGGGGTTGACTCGTACACGTCACATATGACCCATAGATCATTTTTATAAAGTTTCAATATAATCCGAATGCATTTGGTTATTTTTCCGTATGTCTGTTGTTGTTTTCACATAAAATGATGTCCATTTTAAACAAAAGAGAGACATTTTGAGTGGTTTCGGCCACACCGCACCAAAGATTGAGACTGGATTGACTTTTATACGTCACAAATGACCCATGGGTCATTTTTCTAAAGTATCGTTGCAATACAAATTCATTTGGTCAGTTTTCTGTATGCTAGTTGTTGTTTTCACTTAAAATCTTGTCCATTTCAAAGAAAATTGTGACGGTTTGAGTGGTTTCAGCCACACTATCCCTCGGATTGAGGTGGGGCTAACTCATACAAGTCACATATGACCCATGGATCATTTTCCAAAAGTTTCAACAGAATCTGAATGCTTCTGGTCAGTTTTCTGTATGTCAGTTGTTGTATTCACTTAAAATGATGTCCTTTTGAAACAAAAGAGAGACACTTTGAGTGGTGCTAGCCACACCGCACCTCAAATTGAGGCGGGGTTGAGACTTACATGTCACATATGACCCATGTATCTTTTTCCTAATGTTTAAATAGAATCCAAATGTGTTTGGTCTGTTTTCCGTTTGTCGATTGTTGTTTTCACTTAAAATGATGTTCATTTTAAAGAAAATAGAGACACTTTGAGTGGTTTCGGCCACACCATGCTTCAGATTGAAAAGGGGTTGACTCTTACACGTCACATATGACCCATGGATTGTTTTCATAAAGTTTCAATAGAATCCAAAAGCGTCTGGTCAGTTTTCCCTATGTCAGTTGTTGTTTTCACTAAATATGATGTCCATTTTAAACAAAAGAGAGACACTTTGAGTGGTTTTGGCCAAACCGTACCTCGGATTAAGGAATTGTTGACTCGTACACGTCACAAATGACTCATGTATCATTTTACTAAATTATCAACACAATCTGAAGGTGTTTGGTTAGATTTATGTATGTTAGTTGTTGTTTTTATATAAAATCATGTCCATTTCAAATAAAATTGTGACGGTTTGAGTGGTGTCGGCCACACCGACCCTCCGATTGAGGCAGGGTTGAATCTTAAAAGTCACATATGACCCATTGGTTTTTTTCTTAAAGTTTCAATAGAATCCCAATGCCTTTGTTCAGATTTCCGTATGTCAGTTGTTGTATTCACTTAAAATGATATCCTTTGGAAACAAAAGAGAGAAACTTTTAGTGGTGCCATCCACACCGCACCTCGGATTGAGGTGGGGTTGACTCGTACACGTCACATATGACCCATGGATCGGTGTACTAAATTTTCAATAGAATCTGAATGCTTTTAGTCAGTTTTCCATATGTCGATTGTTGTTTTCACTTAAAATGATGTACATTTTAAACAATAGAGAGACACTTTGAGTGGTTCCGAACACACTGTGCTTCGGATTGAAGAAGGGTTGACTCGTACACATTAAGTATGACCTATGGATCGTTGTCTTAATGTTTCAACATAATCTGAATGTGTTTGGTCAGTTTTCCATATGTTAGTTTTTGTTTTCACTTAAAATGATGTCCATTTTAAAACAAAGAGAGACACTTTGAGTGGTTTCGGCCACACCAAGCCACATATTGAGGCAGGGATGACTCTTCCATGTCACAAATTACCCATGGATCGTTTTCCTAAAGTATCCACACAATCCGAATGTGTTTTGTCGGTTTTCTGTATGCCATTTGTTGTTTTTACTTAAAATCATGTCCATTTCAAATAAAATTGAGATTATTTGAGTGGTGCCGACAACACCGGCCCTCGGATTGAGGCGGAGTTAACACATATAAGTCTCATATGACTCAGGTATTGTTTTCCTAAAGTTTCAACAGAAACTGAAAGCGTTTGGTTGGTTTTCCGTATGTCAGTTGCTGTTTTCACTTAAAATGATGTCCATTTTAAACAAAAGAGAAACACTTTGAGTGGTTTCGGACAAACCGCGCCTCAGATTGAGGCGGGGTTGACTCGTAAACATAAAAAATGACCCATGGATCATTTTATTAAAGTATCAACACAATCCGAATGTGTCTGGTCGGTTTTTGGTATGCCAGTGGTTGTTTTCACTTAAAATCTCGTCCATTTCAAATAAAATTGTGACGTTTGAGTGGTGCTGGCCACAACGGCCCTCATATTGAGGCAGTTTTGACTCGTACAAGTCCCATATGACCCATGAATCGTTGTACGAATGTTTAAATAAAATATGAATATGACAACCCTGCTTTTTATTACAACTTAAACATGCTTTATTATATAAAACATCACTTGATACAACAAAGAAGATCGAGAGGTTTAGTGTCTTTGGGGCTTAGGATCATTACATAAAAACTTTAAACTTGAAATACAACATCTTTATTGAAAACTTCCTTTACATGACCACTACATTCCTTCGTACTTAGCATTGCATGGGATAACCTGAGGACATGCATAAGAAAAGGGTGAGCTATAAAGCCCAGTAAGGGAGTACACAATGAATAAATGAGGAGTACAATACATGTTAGGAAATATGAATATCAATAGAGCATAATAGAAACATGAACATAAAGTAATGATAAAGCATGATAATCATAACATGGAAATGTGGCAACAACACTTAACATTGAATGAGCATGAGCCAAGGCTCATTGCACATGGAGCATGAGTAAACCCTCATTGCACTTGAAGCAAGAGTAAACCCTCGTTGCACTTGAATTAGCATGAGTCAACACTCATTGCACATGAAATATCATGATACTATACTTTACCCAATGCATTGGAGTGCTATAAAGGGCGCACCCTTCTTAAACATTTCATTTCATGCATAAGTGTGCCACATGGATCATAAAACATGGATTCATAAAACATAATCATTTATTCCAAGATAAAGGAATGTAGAATTCATACATGAAACTTTATAATCAATAAGTAAATGTGCATAAAGGTGAATTCCCTTGATGGAGAAATGGGCATGGTATTCACTACACAATGATATTGGCTTAGAAAATCGGTGTGATTTCAGCAGCGTAACGGCGTGACATAAGAATTCATAAAAAAGGTTTATGAGAGAGAAAGGGGTTCCTCATAATATTTACATGTAATGGAAAGTAAGGAGGTCATATAGATACATGTACCAACAATTTAAAAGGAATTTAGATTCATGATACAAAAGTATTGCTTGAATAAAAAAGAGGAGGAAAAGGTTTCTTTCAGAATTTCGGCATAGTAACGGGTGTACATGGGAGGCATTTAATGAGAGAGAAAGGGGTCTCCAATCATTAAAACAATAAGAGGGCAGTATGGGAGAGGTGAGAAACCATACCCCAACATTCATAATTGAAATTAAAAGGGCAATACAACTTAAAGAAAAATGACAAAAAATTAGAAAGGAAGAAAACCCCTTACTTGGAAGTGTGCTTCCAAAGGCTAGAGAGAGGCTTGTGAGAGGATTCTTGGGAGCTTGGGGAACCTTGAGAGTATTATAGAGAGAGTATGTCAGAGTTTGGACGAACTTCAAGGGCATTGAGTGAGGAGGAAGTGGGAGCTTGGGTGGGTTTATATAGGAAAGGTGAGAGAATTCTTTATTATTTAGGTTTGGGACCCCTTATATTAAAATAATCCAAGACACAAACCATCCCATGGTATTTGCCCATGGTTTCTGGAAAAGGAAAGAGGAAAACAATATTTTACAAGGCCGAGGTCCGAACTTATTAAAAAATTAGGGTTTCTTATTTGGAGGTGAGTCACACTCCCATGGAAATTAATTTAAAAAGGCAAAGTGTTGAATAAGACTTGAGGGCTCCATTAATGCTTTGAAAATTGAGTCAAACAAACCCAAAACCTCATTATTTTAATGATAAAACATATATTGGCCGAACATAAGGATTATGGTATTTTATTACATCACCATTGGGTCATTATGATGTCATAAAACACATTATATATTTAAATGGTATTTAATTTTTACCCAAAAATTTGACTATCTCAGAAAATTATGAAAAATTCACCATTGGATAATTTCGACGTCCTGATTCCAAAAATAATATTTATTTTATCTAAATAATTTTCTAAATATGTGAATTTTCATTTTTAAAATAAAAACCGACATTTATAAAAAAATTCACGGGTTTTGACAGAAATGGATTTCAAACCTTAATAAAAAATTTAATTGCATTCATAAAATTATAAGATCATTTATATTTAATAAAAATTAATGTAATATTAATAATAATATTTTATTAAAATATTATTTAATTCAAAAATCCTTTAATTTAATAAAATATAATTCTTAATTAAAAAACTAATTACAATGTATCAAAAATGACTAGAAATTATATTCATTATTATATACAAAAATAATGTACATGAACATGGTGCTACTTATTTGTTACATAACCCCTTAAAATAGCCGCATAATACCTAAGGGTAAGGTGTGCGATGGTGACAGACTCTTGGGGTTGCTCGGATAACATCGCTCAAGTTGTAATTTCAATCAACTTCCACTTTTCCCGTAGACGATCACGTTCGAGCTTGACTTGATGAAGCTCAGCTTGGGCTTGGTCAAGGGAAAAGCCCAAAGACACCACCTCTTTTCTGAGCTCCGACAAATGGGCTTCATAAGGGGCAATTCTACTGGATGAGGCCATCGCTTCCTTTTTCGGAGAAGAAATGGGTTCGTTAAAGCCTTATATTTATACACTCAGATGATCACTGTTCAACGGCTATAAAAGTAATGGTCACAAATCTTAACGTAAAACTAAAGAAGTTGACATCTTATAAAAACATTTTTCATAAAGAGACATTTAACTAGATCAAGAGGGATTTTCCATTAATGAAACTTTGGGTCGTTACAACATTCCCCCTTAAGAAATTTCGCCCTCAAAATTTTTCTTTTTTCCCACACTAAAACAAATGTGGGTAACTTAGCTTCATCATATCCTCCGACTCCCAAGTTTCTTCTTCAAACTTGTGGTTTCTCCACAACACCTTGACGAGGGGAATTGTCTTATTTCATAGAACTTTTTCTCTATGATCTAAGATCTTCACTGGTTTCTCCTCATAAGAAAGATCGTCTTCTAATTGTACCACCTCGGAAGAGAGTACATGTGAAGGGTCTGGTATGTACTTCCTTAAGAGGGATACCTGGAAGACATCATGCACCTTGGCCATAGTAGGTGGAAGTGCTAGTCGATAGGCCACAGCCCCAACACGATCAAGAACCTTGAAGGGGCCAATGTACCTTGGACTTAACTTCCCTTTCTTTCCAAACCTCATGACCTTCTTCCATGGAGATATGCGTAAAAGACCATGTCTCCATCTTTAAACTCAAGGTCTCGTCGATGATTATCTGCATAACTCTTCTGTCCACTTTGGGCTGCCTTGATATGCTACTGAATGGTTTTCACCTTCTCCACCATTTCTTCGACCATTTCTGGTCCAAGAAGCTTACGTTCACCGACCTCATCCCAACATGCCGGTGTTCTACACCTTTTCCCATACAGGGCTTCATATGGTGCCATTTGGATGCTCGAGTGGAAACTATTATTATAAGAGAACTCAACCAGGGGAAGATGTTGATCCCATCCTCCTTTAAAGTCCATTGAGCACGATCTCAACATATCCTCAAGTGTTTGGATAGTCCGCTCGGATTGGCCATCAGTTTGTGGATGATAGGCCGTACTGAAGTTCAGTTCTATATTCAGAGCATGTTGAAGAATCTTCCAAAATTTAGAGGTAAATCTTGGATCTCGGTCAGACACAATAGATAGTGGTACTCCATGCAACTGTACCACTTCCCTGATATATATCTGTGCCATTTTATCCAAAGATAAATCCTCTCGAATAGCAATGAAGTGTGCAGTCTTTGTAAGACGATCCACAACAACCCAGATTGCATTGTTGCCTTTGGATGTCCTTGGAAGTCCAGTGACGAAGTCCATGGTGATGTTCTCCCATTTCCATTTTGGTATGGACAATGGTTGCATCATCCCCTTAGACTTCTGCCTCTCTGCCTTCGCTTGCTGACACACCAGGCACTTTGATGTATATTCAGCGATCTCCTTCTTCATATTATCCCACCAAAAGTTTTCTCGGAGATCTCGATACATCTTTGTGCTCCCTGGGTGAATAGAGAAATTTGACCTATGTGCATCATCCAAAAGTTCCTTCTTCAGCTCTGAACTTGATGGAACACATAGTCTTTTCCCAAACCGCACAATTCCTTCTTCATTAACATTAAACTCTGAGGATTTTCCCTTTTTGATAGCTTCCACTTTTTCTTGGATTCCCACATCATCCTTTTGAGCATCCTTTAACCTTTCCAAAAGAGATGGTTGAGAAATCATTTGTGAAAGGATTGATGACGTTCCCTTCTTTATTATTCCCACATCCATCTTCATCAAGTCTAAGAAGATTGGATCCTTCTCAATTCTCATCATTGATAGAATTGATGGATCCTTTCTACTTAGGGCATCCGCCACCTTGTTCGCCTTCCTAGGGTGGTAATGTATTGAACATTCATAATCCTTGATGAGCTCTATCCATCTCCTCTGGCGCATATTAATCTCTTTCTGTGTGAATATATATTTAAGACTCTTGTGGTCAGTATATATCTCACATTTCTCTCCATAGAGATAATGCCACCAGATTTTCAAGGCAAAGATCATTGCCGCCAACTCCAGATCATGCGTTGGATAGTTTCGCTCATGGACTTTCAACTGCCTTGAGGCATAGGATATCACATTATCATTCTGCATCAGCACACATCCTAAGCCCTTCTTCGAAGCATCACTGAATACCACAAAAAGCTCCCCACTTGTGGGTAAAGTGAGAACGGGTGCAGTGATAAGCCTCCTTTTCAACTCCTTGAAGCTTTCTTCGCATTCATCACTCCAAGAAAACTTTACTCCCTTTAGAGTTAGCTTGGTAAGAGGGTTGTACAATCGTGAGAAATTTCTCACAAATCGTCGATAATATCCAGCTAACCCCAAGAAGCTACGGATATCAGTTACCGATGTTGGCCTCGGCCATCCCTCAATTGCATCTGTTTTGGAGGGGTCCACAGATATCCCATTGCTTGTGATGATATGGCCCAAGAATGAAACTTCCTTCAACCAAAACTCACACTTCCTATACTTTTCATAGAGCTTCTCCTTGCGCAAAGTCTCTAGTACAGTTTTTAAATGCCTCTCATGGTCCTCCTTGGTTTTGGAGTATATTAGAATATCATCTATAAAGACTACAACAAATTTGTCTAGGTAATCTATAAATACTCTATTCATCAAGTCCATGAATATTGCTGGAGCATTGGTGAGTCCGAAAGGAATTACTATGAATTCATAGTGCCCGTACCTTGTATGAAAAGCAGTCTTGGGGATATCTTCCTTCTTCACCCTTACTTGATAATATCCCGACCGCAAGTCCACCTTGGAGAAGTATTGTGCTCCACGCAGCTGATCAAACAAGTCATCGATTCTTGGGAGAGGATACTTGTTCTTTATCATGATTTTGTTAAGTTCACGATAATCGATGCAAAGTCGCATTGACCCATCCTTCTTCTTGACGAAGAGGACTGGTGCACCCCATGGTGATGCACTTGGGCGTATAAAACCTTTATCAAGATTCTCCTGTAGTTGTTTCTTCAGCTCTTCAAGATCAACAACAGCCATTCTATATGGAGTCTTGGATATTGGTAGCACCCTAGGTATAAGTTCAATTGAGAACTCAACATCTCTTCTTGGAGGAAGACCAGGAAGTTCCTCAGGAAATACTTCAGCGAATTCCCTCACAATAGGCATTTCTTCAAGGGTGGTTTCTTCCTTGGACTCAATCATCTGAGCCAGATATGCGTGCTCATAAGGCAGTAATATCCATGCTTGAGATGATGGAGATAAAGGAGATTCATCTTCCTCCTGACACTTGTAAATAATCGGGGGTCGATTCTCCATATAGAGTGTGATTTCCCTCTCCCAACAATTTATGTTGGCTCTATTTAAGGAAAGCCAATCCATGCCAAGAATTGCATCAAATTACACCAAAGGGAGTATGACGAGGTTCGCCAGGAAATTCAATCCACAGATTATAACAGGGGAGGACTTATACTCATGGGATGCAATGATTGCCCCATTTTCCGTACTCACCGACATCTTTACTTCCATGATTTGTGGTGGTGCAGGGATTGTTCTACTAAACTTTTGATATATAAAAGAATGCGTAGAACCTGAATCAAAAAGTACGTTCGCTATTATTGAATGAATAACTAGTGTACCTGTCACCACTTCGTTGTCGGGGTTCACTTCGGCAGAAGTGATGGAAAAAGTTCTTCCTTGTTGTCTTGGAGGTTGCTGGTTGCCTCCGATAACCCTTGGATTAGGGCACTGATTTGAAAAATGACCTGGTTCTTTGCATTTGTAGCATTGAACAACGCGTTGAGGTTCGAACGAAGCGTTCCTCTCCTCTGTCACAGCTGCGGGTCCTTCTTGCTAACAGTTAACAACTAGGTGCCCTTCTCTTCCACACTTGAAGCATTTTCTTGTCCCCCTAATACAATTTCCAGGGTGCTTCTTTCCACACTTTTGGCAAGTGGGGTGCTGGAATTTCTTAGCGCCGTTGGATTTATCCATCGGACCACCATCATTGAAGTCAACCTTACGCTTCTTGTCCCCATGATACCCCTGTGATTCTCGGATCTCCATTTCAACCTTGAGGGCACATCGGACAATTTCCTCATAGCTGTCGAAGTCACGGATCACTAATGCTTTCCGCAAGCTAGGCTTCAGCCCACCAAAGAAGCGGTCAACCTTGCATTCGGGGGTAACAACAAAGCCGGAAGCGTATCGTGCAAGACTTGTGAAATTTTCCTCGTACTCTCCCACAGATTCTTCATCTTTCTGCTTGAGGGAAAGGAAGTCCCTTTCCGTCTTAAGACGGAGGGTGCGCGGAAACTATTTATCGAAAAACATCTTCCGGAATTCCTTCCATTCCAAAGCCTCGATCTCCTCCTCAGGCTTCATATTTTTGATCAACGTCCACCATTGGTCAGCTTCACCCTCCATAAGATAAGCCGCTAGGAGAACCTTCTCTTTTTCAGAGCATTGGAGGATAGAGAATATCTTTTCAATGGAGTTGATCCATTGTTCAGCGATCGTGGGATCGGATGATCCACTAAAAGTAGGAGGCCTTTGTCTCATGAAGCTTTCAATAGCGACTTGTTCTTTCTTAGGGGGGTTGAACGTTCCTCTTGACCAGTGTTTCTATTCAAAACTTGAGTTAGCTGGGAGAGAAGCGTGACAAAGTTCGCGATTCCTGCTCCCATTGGATTGGGCATCTCATAAGTACAATCATCACACTGATCTTCACAACGGTTGTTAGCCCGAGTTCTCCTATTACCGGCCATTGGCTGGAATAAAAGGAATGTTAGGGGTAACTCATAAAGGGTAATCCAAAGACAAAAGTTGATGACTTATAAATAAACTTTAATCTCTTTAACTCATGAGTCTATAGGATTCAATCCAGGCTTTTCATGATCTTCCTTCTAACATATATTCTTAGGAGCATTTTTCCCTTAATAAGGGTTCATACGAAGATTGTTAATTTATCAAAACATATCCCCCAGGAGTGTCGTAACCAAGAGTTCAGCAAGGCCCATTGTCGTGCACCAGTTCCCGTTCGAGTCTAGCTCAAAGCGGTGTTTTCGAGTTTTACCCCTAGGATACATCTGTGCCAGAGCCGCCTCTACCTGCTCGTATCCAGACAGGGATGTATTTGTTTGATAAACCACTTAATTAGTATTTACCAAATCTTAGGGATTTTTTTATTATGCTTAGTCTTGTATATAAGGCTTTACTAGGATTTCCTAATCCCAAAAATAACTAAACCTATCCTCTGATACCAACTATGACAACCCTGCTTTTTATTACAACTTAAACATGCTTTATTACATAAAAATTCACTTGATACAACAAAGAAGATCGAGAGGTTTAGTGTCTTTGGGGATTAGGATAATTACATAAAAACTTTAAACTTGAAATACAACATCTTTATTGAAAACTTCCTTTACATGACCACTACATTCCTTCGTACTTAGCATTGCATGGGATAACCGGAGGACATGCATAAGAAAAGGGTGAGCTATAAAGCCCAGTAAGGGAGTACACAATGAATAACATGAAGAGTACAATACATGTTAGGAAATAGGAATATCAATAGAGCATAAGAGAAACATGAACATAAAGGCATGATAAAGCATGATAATCATAACATGGAAATGTGGCAACAACACTTAACATTGAATTAGCATGAGCCAAGGCTCATTGCACATAGAGCATGAGTAAACCCTCATTGCACTTGAAGAATGAGTAAACCCTCGTTGAACTTGAATTATCATGAGTCAACACTCATTGCACATGACGTATCATGATACTATACTTTACCCAATGCATTGGAGCGCTATAAAGGGCGCACCCTTCTTAAACATTTCATTTCATGCATAAGTGTGCCACATGGATCATAAAACATGGATTCATAAAACATAATCATTTATTCCACGATAAAGGAATGTGGAATTCATACATGAAAATTTATAATCAATAAGTAAATGTGCATATAGGTTAATTCCCTTTATGGAGAAATGGGCATGGTATTCACTACACAATGATATTGGCTTAGAAAATCGGTGTGATTTCGGCAGCGTAACGGCGTGACATAAGAATTCGTAAAAAAAGTTGATGAGAGAGAAAGGGGTTCCTCATCATATTTACATGTAATGGAAAGTAAGGAGGTCATATATATACATGTCCCAACAACTGAAAAGGAATTTAGATTCATGATACAGAAGTATTGCTTGAATATAAAAGAGGAGGAAAAGGTTTCTTTCGGAATTTCGTCATAGTAACGGGTGTACATGGGAGGCATTTAATGAGAGAGAAAGGGGTCTCCAATCATTCAAACAATAATAGGGCAGTATGGGAGAGGTGAGAAACCATACCCCAATATTCATAATTGAAATTAAAAGGGCAATACAACTTAAATAAAAATGACAAAAAATGAGAAAGGAAGAAAACCCCTTACTTGGAAGTGTGCTTCCAAAGGCTAGAGAGAGGCCTGTGAGAGGCTTCTTGGGAGCTTGGGGAACCTTGAGAGGATTATAGAGAGAGTAGGGCAGAGGTTGGACGAACTTAAAGGGCTTTGAGTGAGGAGGAAGTGGGATCTTGGGTGGGTTTATATAGGAAAGGTGAGAGAATTCTTTATTATTTAGGTTTGGGACCCCTTATATTAAAATAATCCAAACCACAAACCACCCCATGGTATTTTCCCATGGTTTCTGGAAAAGGAAATAGGAAAAAAATATTTTACAAGGCCAAGGTCCGAACTTATTAAAAAATTAGGGTTGCTTATGTGGAGGTGAGTCACACTCCCATGGAAATTAATGTAAAAAGGCAAAGTGTTGAATAAGTCTTGAGGGCTCCATTAATGCTTTGAAAAGTGAGTCAAAAAAACCCAAAACCTAATTATTTTAATGATAAAACATATATTGGCCGAACATAAGGATTATGGTATTTTATTACATCACCATTGGGTCATTATGATGTCATAAAACACATTATATATTTAAATGGTATTTAATTTTTACCCAAAAATTTGACTGTCTCAGAAAATTATGAAAAATTCACCGTTGGATAATTTCGACATCCTGATTCCAAAAATAATATTTATTTTATCTAAATAATTTTCTAAATATGTGAATTTTCATTTTTAAAATAAAAACCGACATTTATAAAAAAATTCACGTGTTTTGACAAAATGACTTTCAAACCTTAATAAAAATTTTAATTGCATTCATAAAATTATAAGATCATTTATATTTAATAAAAATTAATGTAATATTAATAATAATATTTTATTAAAATATTATTTAATTAAAAAATCATTTAATTTAATAAAATATAATTCTTAATTAAAAAACTAATTACAATGTATCAAAAATGACTAGAAATTATATTCATTATTATATACAAAAATAATGTACATGAACATGGTGCAACTTATTTGTTACATAACCCCTTAAAATAGCCGCATAAGACCTAAGGGTAAGGTGTACGATGGTGACAGACTCTTGGGGTTGCTCGGATAACATCGCTCGAGTTGTAATTTCAATCAACTTCCACTTTTCCCGTAGACGATCACGTTCAAGCTTGACTTGATGAAGCTCGGCTTGGGCTTGGTTAAGGGCAAAGCCCAAAGACGCCACCTCTTTTCCGAGCTTTGACAAATGGGCTTCGTAAGGGTAAATTCTACTGGATGAGGCCATCGCTTCCTTTGTCTGAGTAGAAATGGGTTCGTTAAAACCTTATATTTATACTACTCAGATGATCACTGTTCAACGGCTATAAAAGTAACGGTCACAAATCATAACGTAAAACTAAAGAAGTTGACATATTATAAAAACATTTTTCATAAAGAGATATTTAACTGGATCAAGAGGGATTTTCCATTAATGAAACTTTGGGTCCTTACAATGAATGCCTTTGGTCGGTTTTCTGTTTGTCAGTTGTTGTATTCACTTAAAATGATGTCCTTTTGAAACAAAAGAGAGACACTTTGGTGGTAACGGCCTCAACATGCCTCGGATTATGGCGGGGTTGACTCCTATAGGTCACAAATGACTCATGGATCATTGTGCTAAAGTATCAACACAATCCGAATATGTTTGGCTAGTTTTCCATTTTCCATTTTTTGTTTTCATTTAAGAGGTTGTCCATTTCAAATAAAAGTGCGAAACTTTGAGTGGTACCAGCCACACCGGCCCTCGGATGGAGGTGGGGTAGACTCTTACATGTCACTTGGGCATTCTGAGTGCCATGAAGAGTGGATTGAAGATCTAGGCGAGTCTAATCCTCTTCTTGATTCCTCTTTCCGATTAGGGTTTTCACTCTTCTATCATCTTCTTCTGAAGCACTAAAACCCCCTTTTCTGTTGGGATTTAGGGTGGATCTTGAAGAGAGATTAGATTGGTATCTGGGGTCCAGGGAGGAGGGTTGGTGGGGCTGTCCGGGGGGCTGTCTGGTGTCCAGGGAGGAGGGTGGGGGGTTGTTCGGGGGGTTGTCCGGGGTCCAAGGAGGAGGGTGGGGGGTGGTCCGGGGTCTAGGAAGGGGGGTGGGTAATGTATCTAAAACTCTATCTAGGTATCATACATCAAAATTTGATAGAAAAGAGAACTACTGTTGGGTGTCATCTTAGAGCAGGGCCAAATCATGGCATTACCGCGGTGTGACCGTGGTGTGACCGTAGTGTGACCGCGACATGACTGCGGCGTGTTGGCCCTGTCCAGCAACATCTGCTGGGCAGCATCTTCTGGGCAGGAGTGAAGGGAGCGAGAGAAGGCGGTGAAACATTCCGGTCGTCGCCTCCCTCCCCATTAACTATGAGTGGGTAATGTATTTAAAAATATATCTAGGTATTATACATCGAATTCCGACAGAACTGCGAACCGTCGTGGGGTGTCGTCCTGGAGCAGGTCAAAATCACGGCATTACCACGGCGTGACTGCGGCGTGACCGCAGTGTGACCGCGGTGTGATCTCGGTGTGACCGCGGCGTTTCCACGACGTGACCGCGGCTTGTTGTCCCGATCCGGTGACATCCGCGGGGCAACATATTCTGGCCAAGAGTGAAGGGAGCGGGAGTAAGCGGGCTAACATTCTGGTCGTAGCCCGCCTCCCCATTAACTATGGGTGAGTAATGTATCTAAAACTCTATCTAGGTATCAGACATCAAATTATGACAGGACTGAGAACCACCGCCGGGTGTCGTCCTAGAGCATGGCCAAATCATGATGTGATCGTGGCGTGACCGTGGCGTGACCGCGGCATGACCGCGGCATGGCCCCAGTGTGTCCGCAGCGTGACCACGACGTGTTGGCCTGGTCTAGAGACATCTGCGGGGCTGTATATTCTAGCCAGAAGCGAAGGGAGTGGGAGTAAGTGGGGAAACATTCCAGTCTTCGCCTCCCTCCCCATTAACTATGGGTGGGTAATGTATATAAAACTCTATCTAGGTATTAGACATCGAATTCTAACAGGACTGCGAACCGCCACGGGGTGTCATCCTGGAGAAGGGCCAAATCACGGCGTGACCACGGCGTGACTGCGGCATGACCGCGGCATGACAGTGGCGTGTTGGCCCGGTCCAGCAACATCCGCGGGGCAACATCTTCCGTCCAAGACTCCAAATAAATCGTACGTATTTGACCTTCACATTATAGAAACTAATCTTATGTTTTAAAAAACAGACTCTTGATTCGGGATTGTGGTATGATAATGATATATATTTTATATTTGTTGTTTATAAAAGTGGTTTTATTATAAAAACATGACTTTATTTATCAAATGAAACAATTATATTAAAGAAAACATATTCAAGATATGCAATTCAATATAATTAAGCAGAATTAAGAAAGAAGCTAAATTCAATTTAAAGTATTCATAAATTAAAGATGCTACGAGAGGGAATCTACCTCATGGTGGAACCAAGCCATCCACTTCGTCTCTTAGAGCTTTCTAACTAAAAGGTGCTACTCCCCCACGGGGTTACGCACCTTCACACACATGCAAGGACACCTAGCCCCTATGAACACGCCTACATGGCCATGAGCATGTGCAAGGGGATCCTTACACATATTCTTATATGCATATACCGGTCTCCACTCACCAGCGTATGCATTTTTATATATATACATGGGCACACCTACCCCATACGTGTATAATCATTTCCATGGTTGACTATACATGTATCGAGGGAACCCACATACATATACTTACTTACCTATGCACTTGCAGGCCAGTCACCCTTGACTTGGTGACTCGAAACCAACAAGCAGGGATCAACGCACTACAAAAAGGATATTAATAACCTTAAAACACATAAAGGACCCTACATAACCAGAGAAAATCCAACCAACAACATTAAATCCTTACCTCGATTGGTGAGAACCAAATCCACCTGAACCAACAAAAAACGATCCAACGCCCTACCAAAAAAAATGGAGTCAAAAACATTGAAATCCCCAAAATATATGAGGTGAGTGAAAAGTAGTAAACATAAAATCATACCTCGGATCAAAGCCGACGAACTGAAACAATCTGAACCCCTTTTGGCCTCCTTTATATAATATAACAACTCCTTGTCCATAGAAACCAGTAAATGACCTAAGTGGCCAATGAGATAAAGAAAATAAAATAAAAACCAAACTAAAACATACCAGTCTCCTATGACTATACATGTCACTGCCCAACATATAAGAACCACAAAACCACATGGGTCAAATCATGGTCCTGAAGCACAGGGAAACAAATCCATATTTCAAAATGATACTATCAAAAAGTACATTCCTATTAATTAACAATTAATCTTCCTATAAATGGTATATAATTAGTTTGGCTCGAGTTTCTGCTTAGTTTAGTTTTGTTCAATACAAGTTTGTTTGGGAAATTACATGGCTACACCATTACTAAAGGGTCAAGATAGGTTGTGGTGGAAATTTATTGTGGAATGGAAGGATGAAAACATTATTATAAGTGATTCCAAAAAATCTTCAATGAAAAAAACTAACTAGATGAGCGTAAACAATCTAGATCTTGAGATTTCTTAGATATTGATTAGGAAAATTTTTTAGTGATTGAATATGAATCAACATTCACTAATCTGGTAAGTATATGTCAAATTATATTATTAATATAAGGCTTAAGGAATGAAGATTTGTGATGATTCTATGACTAATGATGTGATCATGGACCATTCTTCTGATTTATCTCACCCATATATTTGTGGTTAGTATGATGTCTGTGGAAAATATTGGTTTTACATGAACATGGAAGGGGAGTTATTTAATTCCTCTTTCAGGTGGAGGGAATACATCATTTAGAAGTTAGAAGATGAAGTATAAGCACCTCCAAGGGTGATCAACCATTAATTAAATTAATTGTAAATTTAAATAAGAATTCTTATGTATATAAAGACAGTATTAAGAGCCTCGATAGACCCTTAAACACTAACATGATTATTAGATCATAGATTTCCAAGGGATTGATTATAACTATGTTCAATGGGGGTCATGGAGTCTAAAGACGGTAAATGAAAGTAAATAAATTAACATAGTAGACCTATAGATTTGGTGTTCACAAGCCACCAAGGATTAGATAAAATTCTTTAGAGATTATATGGAAATGAAATCACCATGTCACTAGGTCTCCAAGTGGATAAGATATTGATTTGGATATGAGTGGTCTAACATATGTCTTATAATTTGGATGATATGTGTATGGACTGGAAGAGGGTTTAGATTAAGTAAAATATCCCTAAGAGGATTGGGCCTCATGGTGATAGATGTGGCAATTGTACGTCCAGTGTTTGATGAGGAAATAATTATGAGGATGGATTGGGACTTATCTAGGTATCATACATTCTATTCTGATAGGACTGCAAACCGCCACGGGGTGCCGTCCTAGAGCAGGGCCAATTCATGGCGTGACCACGGCGTGACCGCAGCATGACCACAACCTAACTGCGGCATGACCGCGTCATGTTGGCCCGGTCCAATGATATCTGTGGGGCAACATCTTTTATCCAGGAGCGAAGGGAGCAGGTGGAGGTGGGGCAACATTCCAGTTGTCGCCTCCCTCAAGGGGGAAACAGTTCCATTTAAGAACCACACTACCCCATGGGTCAAATCATGTTTCTGCAAGCAAGGGGGAACCAATTCCATTTAATAATCTCTTTATTTTTCATTATGTTCTTTATATAGCACGTTGTTGGAAACACAATACTAGTGCACTTATCCATTGAATACGAACCTATGCTACATTAGTTGAGTGGAATATTGTGCACATAACCCTTCTTGAACCCCGCCGTGTTGCACTGCGATCCGAGATTGACTAAAAAACCAAGCATATATTTAAGTAGTCAAACATCAAAAAATCCCAAAACAAAATTAAGAAACAATTCTAATAGGAGAGGAGGTATTGATGGAATTAGAGGGCCTTATCTGTGGTTCTAGGTTGTTGTGTTTTCCAGTTCCCTCATTTTCTGTAACAAATGGGGCCAATGATTAAAATGGATAGAAAATAATGACAGAGAAGAATTTATTAGATAAAATAGTTGTCTGAATGATTTTTTAATGAGGGAATGAAATGAGAGATAATGACATCCCAAGTCATCCATTGTCCTATTTCTTTGACCCTCTAAATTAGGGTTGTAAACAACCTTGAGTGCTCGCAAGCTAACTGGACTCGCTCGACAAATACTTGAATTCGGTTCGGATTTTTTCAAGCTCAAGATGAGAGTAGTGAAGCCGAATTTAGTGTTATAATAACACAATCAAGTCGGTCATAAAGGCTAATCGAACATCTAATATTTTAACATGATATTTTTATTCAATATATGTGTATTTTATTTCAATCTCAATCTCTAATTCATGAAAGATCTTGTAATTAAAATTATGATAAAACGTATAAATCAAAACAAGTCGAGCCTAATTGAGTAGCTCGATCAAGCTCGAGGTCGAGATGGTAAATTGATGCTCATCGAGCACTGAGTATAATAAAACCATTTCTTTTCACCATAACTCAAACATTCAATTAAGTTACATTCCATTTTATAAAATCTCTCAAACATAAATGAAGGTAAGATGGGAGTCATGGATACATACCCGTAAACAACACCCAACTATCTCTGTGACATGTGAGGCATCTATCCATAGCATCCCTGGTGATTTTAGAGGGTGCTCCCCCACAAGGAACACTGTAGAGTTTCTGTAGCATCCAGGAGCTCTGCACACATTATCCCATCTTCAGGGACACCTATCGTGGCCTATAATGATGAATGCAGATTTAACAGAAATGATCTTTGAGGATTAAACAACACTAAAACAACAACAAATTCATTGTTTTACAGCGGAAAAAAATGTAGATACCAAAAATGCTAGGAAAAAGAAGGCATTTCACCCATTATAGTAGTTATAATAAAAGAAGAAGCTCCAAAAAGCCAAGGATGAGACCTCCTAATAAGATAAAGCTGAAAGCCACCCAAATTTGACTCCACCGTAGCTACTCTAGCTCTTGGGGGGGTAGGGGCCAGCCCAGACAATATTATTTCCCAGGCGGGAGTAGGGGGAGTCAGGAGAGGGGGACGTCCCGTAGGGTGATCTTCCCTGGGGGGGTCTCGCACGCAACTGGAGAGGGGTTCAGAGGATGTCGTAGGAGGGTATTGTGCTTGGATGTCGCCAAGATTGGGAGACAAGAGGGGAGGGGGGAACATCGCCTGGAGCTGAGAGGGGAGGGGGACATCTTCTTCAGAGAAGAAGACGATAGGGGAAGGGGAACATCACTGGAGGAGAGGGAGGGGGCCGAGGGGCGGAGGCGGAGGTGGAGGGTGGGAGGCGGCGGAAAGGAGGCTGAGGTCAAGTCCCGGAGGAGTTTGATGTCGGGGAGGGGAGGAGAGCACGGGGATGAAATGTCTCGAGGTAGGGATCCCTAATTTGAGTCTCATTTTTCCCAACGGTTAATAAAAACAGTGGGTAATACATCTCTTTCCCAACACTTTTCTTAAACCGTTGGGAAAACCCACCATAAAATAGCCTATGCCAATGGTTCTAGTAAACCGTTGTCAGGGGTTATTTTTTCCAACAGGTTTTCTAAACCATTGGGAACAAACTGTTGGTGTAGGCTCTATTTCCAGTAGTGACGTGTATGTGATTTTGCATGTGATGATAATAATAATAATAATTGTAATAATAATAATAATAATAACAACAACAACACCATATGCACATGCATGGAAATAAATAATAAATAATAACGCATGTGCATTTGCATTTGCATGTGGGGATAATAACAATAATAACAATAATAATAATAATAATAATAATAATAACAATAATAATAATTATAACAATGATAATGATAATAATGATAATGATAATAATGCTAATAATAACGTGTGTGATAATAGAATAACACACATCCTAAAAAACCCTAACAAAACCTAACAAACCCTAACAACCAATAATAACCCCTAAGAACCACTAACAATCCCAAATAACACCTGAAACCCACTATTAATCCCAAAAACCCTAATAAACACTAATAAATCATTATAACATGTAATAAACTCTAAAACCCCATATTAGACACTAATAAATGCTACAAAAGACCTAAAATACCTATTAAACAATAAAAAACACTATTGAACCATAATAAATATTAATAATTACTCAAAACCCTAACAAACCAACAAAACACTACAAACCCCACCAAATAATATCTTAAAAAACCCTACAAACTGCTAATAAACCCTAAAAAAACCTAATAACCCCATAATAAATCTCAACAAAACCTAATAACCCCAAATAAATCATAAAAAATTTTAAAAACGCCAAATAAATCGTAACAAACTGAAGCAAATAATAACAAACCCCTAATAAACCGAAATAAACCCTAACAAATCATAATAAACTCTAAAAAATTCTAATAAACAAAAATACATGTTAATAAACCCTAATAAATAAAATAAACCCTAACAACCCCTAATAAATCCTAAATAACCCTAAAAAGGTTGATAAACCCAAGAAAAAGCTATTAATTCTACAAAGTCCCAATAAAACCCTAATATACAATAAAAAATGCTAATAAATCGTAACAAAACATAATGAAACCAAATAAATCCTAAAGAACCCTAATAAATCATAAATAAGAATAATAAACTCTAAAGAACACTAAAAACCCTAAAAAACCCGAAAAACACTAAAACACATTACATTAAACCGAAAAACCACTACAATACCCAAACAAACCCTAAAACACACTAAATAACCATAACGACCCCTATTAATCTCGAAAAAATGAATAAACCCTTAAAACCCCCAAAAACCATTGAAAACCCATCAAATACCATAAAAACCATAAACACCCATTAACAACCCTTAAAAACCCTAAAACCCACTACAAAACAGAAACAACCATTAAAACCCTAAAAAAGGCAACAAATAGATACATAAACCCAAAAAACATTACATAAATCCTAAAAATGCAACATAAACCCTAAAAATGCAACATATACCCAAAAAATGGAACATAAACCCATAAAATGCTACATAAACCCAAAAAGCACTACATAAACCCTAGAACCATAACCTAAACCCTAAATAACACATCATAAATATTAAAAAACACTACATAAAACCTAAAAACAAAACATAAACCCTAAAAACACAACATGAACCTTAAAAAATGCCACATAAATGCTACATCACCCCTAAAAATGCTACATAAACCCAGAAAACGCAACATAAACCCTAAAAAATGATACATAAAACCTAAACCCTAAACATGCTACATAAACCCTAAAAAGGTTACATAAACCATAAAAAATGCTACATAAAACCTAAAACCTTTAACTAAACCCTAAAAGTGATACATAAACACTAAATGTGCTACATAAACTCAAACAACACTACAGAAAGACTAAAAAATGCTACAAAACCCCTAAAGACGCTTCAAAACCCTCAAAAACATTACACCCAAATATACCATACTATAAAAAACTAAACCATAATAAATCCTTAATAAACTCTAATAATCCCTAAAACGCCTTATAATCCCTAAAAATCCTAAGAGACTCTACTCAACCCTAATAAAACCCCAAAAATACCTAATAAACCCTAATTAATGATAATAAAACCTAATAAACCCTAAAAACATGCTAATAAAACCTAACAAACCCTAACCAACCCTAATAGACACTAATAAACACTAGTTAACCATAACAAACCCCAAAAAACCCTAAAAATCCTTAATAAACCATAGATAAATCCAAATAAACCCTACTAAACCCTTACAAACTGTAACACACAATATTGACCCCTAATAAAAACCTACAAAACCCTAATAATGAAAACAAATGCTAGTATACCTTAAAAAATCCCTAGAAACCATGATAGACTCAAATATAACCTAATAAACCCTAAAAACACTCACAAACAATAAGAAAAATAATCAAAAACCATAAAAACATGCTATATTACCTAAAAAGACGTAAAAAACAAATATAACCTAATAAAAACAAATAAACTCAAATATTCCTTAAAAATCCATAGAAACCATAATAAACACTAATATAAAATAAGAATCCCTAAAAACGGTCACAAACATAAACAAAACCCTCACAAACAATAAAAATGCTATATTATTTAAAAAGACTTAACAAACACCATGATAACCTAATAAAACAAAAAAAAATCTAACAAACCCCTAAATAACCCTAATGAACCTAAAAAATCCCTAATAAACCCGAATAAAAAATAATAAACCCTAATAAAACCATAATAAAAACCTAAAAATTCTTTCTCAACCCTAATAAACCTTGACACACCATAATATAACCTAATAAAACCCAAATAAACCCAAATAAACAAAAAAAATGCAAACAAACCATTAAAAATCCCTAGAAACCCTAATAAACCATAATAAATTCTAATAAAACCTAATAAACCATAAAAAATAATCACATGCACTAAAAACACGCTAATAAAACCTAAAAAGTCCTAACAAACCATCATATATATTAACAAAAACTAAAAAACACTCATATACCCTAATAAAAACACTAACAAACCCTATTAAACACTAAAAATCCCTAACAAACCCTAATAAATAGTACTCAACCCTAATAAAACCTAAAAAACCTAAAGATACCTATTCAACCCTAATAATACCCTAAAGATGCCTACTCAACCCTAATAAACCTTAACACACAATAATAAACTATAATAATCCCCACTAAACCCTAAAAAATGCAAATATATTATTAAAAAGCACTAAAACCCCTAATAAAAGCTAATAAAACCTTACAAATCTTAAAAGCAATAATAAAACCTAATAAACACTACTAAATCCTAAAACCCCCTAATATACCCTCTTAAAAATTAATAAACCATAATGAATGACAATAAACCCTAATAAATCCAAAACATACCCAAATATACCATAATATACCCTAATAAACCCAACCCAGTCCTAATAAAACCCTAACAATAACTAATAAACCCTAAAAATAACTAATAAATCGAATCTTTCGTTTAGATCTACAGATCTAGGACCAATAGGAACACCTTATCACATTCTTAAAGTCCCAAAAGGACTTTAAGTACTCCAAATTACCATAACTTCTGCTCTGGGCGTCTGTTTCACCACTACCACATATCGAATTGAAGCTTGTGACAATCTCTACACATCTGTGACAACCTTGAACAAACAAATAACCCTAAAACCTATGAATAACCCCATAAACATAAAAAACCATTAAAAACCTTGAAAATCCCTAACAACCCCTAACAAACCCGAACAAACACTAAAAAACCATAACAAACCCTACACAACCTAACAAACCCCCAAAAACACTAAAATACATAACAACCCCTCACTAACCCTTACTAACCCTAGCAAGCCCTAAAAACCCCAAGAAGCACTGAGAAACACCAATAAACCTAAAAACGTGAACAAAACCGGAAAACCCTCTAATAAACCATAAGAAACCCTAACAAAACCCTAAAAATCCTAATAAAACCCTAAGAAAACCGGAGAAAACTTAACACATCCTTAGAAATCCTAACACACCCTTAGAAACCCTAACACATACTTAGAAATTCTAGAACTCCCTAAGAAACCCCAACACATATATAGAGACCGTAACACAATCTTAGAAACCCATAGAAACCATAGAATACCCTTAAAAACTCTAACCCGCCCATAAAAACCCTATCCCACCCTTAGAAACCCTAACACAACCTTAAAAACCCTACAAAACCCTTAAACACCTTAAATACCTCTAATAAGCACTAATAAATCCTAACAAACCCTACCAATCAATAATAAACCATAATAAACCATAATAAACCCTAAAGCCCACTGCTAAACACTAATAACCACTATTAGACCACAATAAATGCTACAAAATACCTAAAAACCCAAATATACAAAGAAATTCTATTAAACCATTCCAAACAATAATATTCACAATAAAAACCCTAACAAACTCGGAAAAACATGAAAAAACCCTAAAAAAACCCTAAAACCCCAAAAAACAAAAAAACCCTAAAAAACCTTAAAAAATCCAAAAAACCCAAAAAACCCTAAAAAACACTAAAACCCCTAAAAACACGAAAAAAATGAAAAAACCAGAAAAATATCTAAAACCCCTAAAAACATTAAAAACCTAAAAAACCTCAGAAAATGAAAAAAAAACGCAAAAAAAACCTTCAAAACGCTAAAAGACCCTAAAAAGCCTAAAAATTCCTAACAAAACCCTAAGCAGCCATATGAAACCCTTAAAACCCAAATAACCCCTAGGAAACACAAAAAACCTCAAAATAAACCCTAATACACCATAAGGAACCCTAACGAACCCTAAAAAGTCCTAAAGAACCACTAAAGCCACTAATAACGCTACATAAACCCTAACAATTGCTACAAAAAACTAAAAAATGCATCAAAACCTACAAAACACAACAAAACCCCAATAAACGGTAAAATAACCCTAACAAATAATCAAAAATCCAAACACACCCATAAAACCCAAAAAAAACGCACAAAACCCCAAACAACTCAAACAAACCGTAACATACCCTAAAAAACCCTAACAAAACCTAACAAAACCTACAACCACTAATAACCCCTAATAACCACTAATAAACCCTAATAACCCCTAAAACACACTATTAAACCCTAAAAACACTAATAAACACTAATAAATCCTAATATCATGTAACAAACCCAATCAAACTCTATTAGAAGCTAATAAACACTATAAAAGACCTAAAACACCTAATATACAATAAAAACACTATTAAACCATAATAAACCCTAATAATAACTAAAAACCCTAGAAAACCTGACAAAATGATACAAAATTTCCAAATAATAGCCTACAAAACCCTACAACCCACTAGAAACCCTAAAAACCCCAAAATAAGTCTTTAAAAACCTCAACAACCCCAAATAAATCGTAACAAATCCTAGAAATGCCAAATATATCGTAAGACACTGAAACAAACCATAACAAACCCCTAATAAACTGCAATAAACCCTTACAAATCATAATAAACCCTAATAAATCGTAATAAACCCAAATGCACGTTACTAAACCCTAATAAATAAAATAAACCCTAATAAACCCTAATAAATCCTAAATAACCCTAAATAATGTTGATTAACCCTAGAAAAAACTATTAATGCCTACAAAATCCCAATAAAACCCAAATTTACAATAAAAAACTCTAATAAACAAATAAAAAATCCTATAGAACACTAATAAACTCAAAAAACCATAATAAACACTAAAGATCCATATTAAACTCTAAAGAACACTAGAAAACCCCAAAAAACCCAAAAAACTATAAAACCTAATATATAAACCCTAAAAACCGCTACAATACCCAAACAAACCCTAAAACACACTAAAAACCCTAACATCCCCTATCAATCCCAAAAAAATAAATAAACCCATAAACCCCCCCCCCCAAACCATTAAAAAGCCATCAGATACCATAAAAAATCATAAACACCTATTAACAACCCTTAAAACCCCTAAAAACTAAAAACCATAAATAACCATTAAAACCCTAAAAAAGGCTTCAAATATATACATAAACCCTAAAAACGATACCTAACCCCTTAAAATGCAACTAAATACCTAAAAATGCAACATAAACAAAGAAATGCAACATAAACCCAAAAAATGCTACATAAACCCTAAAAGCACTTCATAAACCCACAAACTAAAACATAAACCCTAAAAACACAACGTAATCCTTAAAAAATGCAACATAAACATTAAAAATGCAACATAAAACCTAAAAACACAATATAAACCATAAAAACACTACATGAACCCTAAAAACGTTACATAAACCTTAAAAATTGCAACATAAATGCTACATCACCCCTAAAAATGCTATATAAACCCAGAAAATGCAACAAAAACCCTAAAAAATGCTGCATAAAACCTAAACTCTAAACACGCTACATAAACCCTAAAAATGTTACATAATCCCTAAAAATGATACATAAAATCCAAAACTGCTAACTAAACCCTAAAAATGCTACATAATCATTAAAAATGATACATAAACTCTATAAACACTACAAAAGCCCTAAAAAATTCTACAAAAACCCTAAATATTCTTTAAAACCCTCAAAAATATTAAAACATAATATACTATAATATAAAAATTTAAGCACTAATAAACCCCTAATAAACTCTAATAATCCCCAAAAATACCTTATAAACCCTAAAAACCCTAGGAAACTCTACTCAACCATAATAAAACCCAAAAATACATAATAAACCCTAATAAATGATAATAAAACCTAATAAAACCAAAAAAACACGTTACAAAAACCTAAACAACTCTAACCGACCCTAATATACACTAATAAACTCTAATAAACACTAATAAACCCCAAAAAAACCTAAAAAGCCCTTATAAACCATAAATAATGCCAAATAAACCATAATTAACCCTAACATACCTTAACAACCATAATAACCCCTAATAAAATCCTACAAAACTCTAATAAAGAAAAAAATTGCTAGTATACCTAAAAAAATCCCTAGAAACCTTGATAAACTCTAATATAACCTAAAAACTCCTAAAAACTCTCACAAACAATAAAAAAATGATCACAAACAATAAAAATGTGCTATATTACCTAAAAAGACCTAAAAATACTAATATAACCTAATAAAGACAAAAAATGAAAATATACCATAAAAATCCCTAGAAACCCTAATAAACAACAATAAACTCTAATATAACCTAAGAAACCCTAAAAACGCTAAAAAAACAAAATGCTCACATAAAATAAAAACACGGTATGTTATCTAAAAAGACCTAAAAAACACTAATATAACTTAATAAAACAAAAAAACTAATAAACCCCTAACAAACCCTAATAAACCCTAAAAATCCATACTAAACCCTAATAAAAACTAATAATCCCTAATAAAACCATAATAAAACCCTAAAAATACCTTCTCAACTCTAATAAACCTTAACACACCACAACAAAAACTATTAAAAGCCAACTAAACCCCCATAAACAACAAAACACAAACAAACCATTAAAAAGACCTAGAAACCCTAATAAACCACAATAAATTCATAAAAAATCTAATAAGCCACTAAAAATGCTCAAAAACAATAAAAACAGGCTAATAAAACCTAAAAAGACATAACAACCCCACACATATATTAATAAATACTAAAAAACACTCATATACCCTAATAAAAACACTAACAAACCATAGTAAACCCTAAAAAACCCAAAAAAACCCAAATAAACTATACTCAGCCCTAATAAACCCTGATAAAACCTTAAAGATATTGACTCAACCCTCATAAAACCCTAAAAATACATACTCAACCCTAATTAACCTTAACACACCTTAATAATCCATAATAATCCCCACTAAACCCGAAAAAACACAAATATACCATTAAAAAGACCTAAAACCCTAATAAATGCTAATAAAACCTAACAAAGCTTAAAAGCACTAATAAACCCTAATAAAAAGTACTAAACACTAAAACCCCTAATATACCCTCTTAAAAATTAATAAACCATAATGAACCATAATAAACCCTAATAAATCCAAAATATACCCAAATATTCAATAATATTCCATTATATGCCCTAATAAACTCAAATCAATCCTAATAAAACCCAAAAAATCCTAATAAACCCTAATAAACCTTGACACACCATAATAAACCCTAATAAAATCCAAATAACCCCCACCAAACCCTAAAAAATGCTAATATACCATTAAAACCCCTAAAACCCAAACAAACCATAATAAATGTTAATAACACCTAAAAATCCAATAAAATGACAGTAAATCCTAAAAATACCTCTAATAATAATAGTAGTAATAACGCACGTGCATGTGCATATGCATTTGCATGGTTTAAGTAATAAATCATAATGCACGTGCATGTGCATATGCCTGTGCATTTGCATGTGAATGATAATAAATAATAAATTATAATTAATAACGCATGTGAATTGCATGTGTATGTGCATGTGCATGTGAATGATAATAAATAATAAATAATTACGCACATACAAGTGAATGTGCATGTGCATGTGCATGTTCATGTGCATGGTAAAAAACAATAAATAATAACCAAGTCCACATGAATGTGCATTTTCATGTGAATGATAATAAATAATAAATAATAACTAATGTGATAATTGAATAACGCATGTGCATTGCGTGTGCACATGCATTAGAATAAATAATAATAACACATGTGATAATAGAATAACGCAAGTGCATTTCATATTCATCTGCATGATAATAAATAATATATAATAACGCACATGCATGTGCATTTACATGTAATGATAATGATAATGATAATGACGCATGCACGTGCATGGTAATAAATAATAAATAACAACACATGTGCATGTGAATTTGTATTTGATGATACAAACAACAACAAGAAGAAGAATTACAACAACAACAACAACAACAAAAATAATAATAGAATAACGCAAGTGCATTTCATGTGCACATGCATAATAGTAAATAATAAATAAATAATAATAAATAAGAATGCACATGCATATTCATGTGCATTTACATTTGATGATAATATTAATAATACTGATTCTAATAATTATTATTATTATAACGAATGCACGTGTATGGTAATAAATAATAAATAACAATGCACATTCATGTGCATTTGCATGTGATAATGATTATAATAATGATAATGATAATAATAATAATAACAATAATAATAATAATAATAATAATAATAAAACTGTAATTATAACAATAATAATAATAATAATAAAAGAATAATACAAGTGCATTGCATATGCACGTACATGGCAATAAATAATAAATAATAACACACGTGCATCTACATTTTCATATGATGATAGTAATAATAATAGCATTAGTAATAATAGTAGTAGTAGTGGTGATAATAGTAGTAGTAATTGTTGAGTCAATAAGGTTTCCTTATGAATTTAACAATCCTAATGTCTTGAAAATCACAAACACCTTATCTGAAGACAAATTTCATTTTACCTTGTGTTTTACATTCATAAGGAAAATTTTCCTTCCCCATGGAAATTTATCCTTACCATGTTTTTTATTGTTCATTATCTTATCTAAGTGTAAAATTCAATTTCGTATCTAAAACCTCAGAATCATATAATACATGGAAAAAGAGAATTTTGATTTCATGATCCGAATTCAGACTCCGAGTTCTCTGAATTCCGACTTCGATCTCTTATGAGTTCTGACTCCGAGTTCTCTGAATTCAGACTCCGAACTCTTATGAGTTCTCACTCCAAATTATAATTAATTTAGACTCGGAACTTTGTATGTTCATACTCCTAATTCTAATGAATTCAAACTCCGAACTTGGTAAGTTATGGCTCCGAATTCTCATGAATTTTGACTCCAAACATTGTAAGTTATGACTCCGAATTTTCATGAACTCTGACTCTGAACTTTGTAAGTTCAGGTTCCGAATTCTTGTGAATCCAGATTCCGAATTTCCTTGAAATTCAGACTCCAGAATTATATAGAGTTTAGTTTCTGAATTACTTAGAAAATTGAATATGAATATTCCTGTATTATAGACACCGAATGTGTTTTTGGTTAGACATTGAACTTTTATTTGCTTACATTCTGAATATTTGATTTTGGTTATGTAACCATATTTTTGTTTACACTTGTTTTTTTATAAAACGATGTCATGATTTCAGTTACTAACTAACCGTTATTTGAGTAACACGTGTACAGGTCCCTCCGAAATTCACGGAAAAATTTGACTGGTGGAGGAGGGTGCCCACCGTTGGAGTTGTGCCGATAAATATAAGCTCATTTGAAAGATCTCATGGCGTTACAACATTGACGACTGTTCTATGAATTTTGAGATTACATGTTGTTGAAGTGGTTTCTAGAGAGAGACTCTCATGCTTAGTGCATACTAAACATCTTGTTCAGATTTTCTTCGTGCGACTCCCAATGTTGCTGAGTACATTTGAGAGCTTCCGAGGATAGGAAGATAGAGGTTCCGACTACCATGATGTTGAGGGCTTCCTGGGTGAGGAAGACAGAGGTGCTGACTACTATGAAGTTGAGGGCTTCCCTGCTAAGGAAGACAGAGGTACCGACTAACTTGAAGTTGAGGGCTTGCAGGGATAGCAAGACAGACTTTGATCTTCATATGGAGGGCTTACCCTTGTGTGGGTACGACAGACTTTCTTGAAAGTATAAATCAAAGGACCTTTATCCATGGTTGTTGGATACCCTTCTCTTTGGGTTAAAATATTTCTTACTTGTTACTTGTTTGTTTCATGTTTCCTCCTGTATTATTTGATAATAGAGGAAAGTATAACTATTTTTTACTTCCTTTTACTTGTACTCTGATTTAGTAAAATTCTATATTCTTTAAGTTGGAATCTTTATCTCTATAAACATTTGTTAAGTTTCCTTTCTGGAACCATATTTTCAGAGTTGATTTCTCGGAATCTATTTTCCAGATTCAAGCAAGTTTATAGAACTATATGTTTTGTGAATTTTTCTTTGTTTAAGTTTGTTAAATATTACCATATTTAACAGTTCCAAGGGAATTTTTAAAATAATACAATTCACCCCCCACCTATTATATTTTGAGTATCATACGATAGTACAATTAGTATCATAATTCATTATTTCGATCCAACAACTATTATCAGAGGAGGTCCTTGAAATAATTATAATCATATATAAGTTTTCCTTGCTCAATTTTCATTGTTCGTTTTTTTCTTTCTGAGGAATTTTTTCCTTGTTTATTTAACCTTACTACAAATAAGTTTGTATGGAAAGAGATTTTCTTTAAGATAGCAGAAATCAATGTTGGTAACATTGACAATATAAATCCAACAAGACCACCTATTTTTTATTGGAATCATTACGAATATTGGAGAGATCACATGAAGATATTTATTATCAATACTAGAGTAGACAATTTTGTTATGCTTACTGGCAGATATAAAATCCCTGACAAAGAAGTTAGTACTTTTACCAATCAAGAAAAGCATTAATATCAACTGAATTATAAGGTACGCAATACATTACTTTATTCCATGAATAGAAATATATATATCCAAATTACATCTTGTGAAGCAGCGAATTGTATTTGGAAGAAACATGAATTTACACACTTTAGAACTTCAAAAGTCATAGAAACTAGAATAGCCATGCTCAGAGCTGAATATCATGGTTTTTTCATTCCTTATGTAGAACCCATATGTAAGGTCCAACAATGATTCTTGACTATTGTTCATAGTTTGCAATATATGGGTGAGAAAGTATTAGATGATGAAGCTCTCATTGATAAGATCATAGACTTCATGCCTAATGAGTGGGAATCCAAGAGGACTGCTATTGTTGAGAATCGAAAGGTTACTAGGATTTCTCTTGATGAACTTTTTGGAACACTTCTTCAACATGAGACTAGAATGAAGAGAGATGCTGATAATGTAAAGATGAATAATGGGAATGGCAGTGTTTGTTTTACTTCAACATCAAAACATATGAAATACAAGACTCCTGAGAGAGTTACAAGGTCCAAATATAAGAAGGTCGTTATACAATCTGAATCTAGTGGAATTGAATCATCAAAAAATTAACAAGACAATATTAATCAAAGGATGAATATGATGGTTGTACATAAGAACTTTCAATTCAGATATAAGAAGAATGAAAGGAAAGATAAGAGAAATTCTGAGGTTACATGTTATAAATGAAAGAGATCTGGATATATAAGACCTGATTGTCTTATGCTTAAGAGAAAAGAAAGAAAGGAAAAGCATTCTGAGAGAAACAGAAATAAGCACTACAAAGATAAAGCTATGAAAGTATTTAAATCCAATGACACCTGCAGTTCCAGTAGTGGTGACTCTTTTGATGAATCATCAGATTACAAATCTTCTGGATAGAAGAATCTTGGTCTAGTAGCCATACAACCTATTGACAATCATTTCTTAATTTCTAAGGTACACAATGCTGAATCAATGACCAATGTTTCTTTGAATTAAAATTATAGTAATGATAAATACTATAACTCTTCTGATGAAGAATCATATTCTGATGAATATAATACTTTACCTACCTATGGATTAGTTTCTAGGTTTACTATGCTCCTTGAGAATGAGAATTCAAAACTCAAGAAAAATCTTGATACGGAAAATTATAGGAATACTATTCTTACAAAGGAAATATCATATCTTTCAAAAGATCATGATAAGAAAGTTTTTGATTTCGATAGTATTTCAAAAAACCTTGAGGAAGTAAATTCTGAGAAGGAAAAACATTTTATGGATCTAGAAAGTTTAATTTCTAGGAAATTTTTTTTCCAGTCTAACTCTAGTTATAAAGATAATGTTTTTGAAGACAAGAACATAGTTCTGAAATCCGAAATTTTTCCTTGAGGAAGTGTTTGTAAAACTTTACCTTAGGTAAAGAAACTTTTGATAAGATGTATTCTCAAATCCAACCTCTAAGGATTAATTCTAGATTTGGTTATACTAGTTCTAAACTGATTTTTAGTAACAATTATTTTGTTCTTCAAAGTACCCATTTCTGCAGTAAGTGTTAATGTGTTGGTCACTACTCAAAAAATACCCTATACCAGCGGTTTGGAACCATTGGTGTAAGCCTCCCAACCGTTGGTATATCCTATACCAATGATTTGGAACATCATTCCTAAGTAAGACGTGATGATAGTTCTATACCAACGATTTTGGGAAAATCATTGGTATAGATATATAAAAACGGTTTTGAAAACTGTTGGTATAAGTAATATGAAAATCTACACCAATGGTTCCATAAAACTGTTGGTATATGTAATTCAAAAAATAATCATCCATTTGGTTTTGATCCCAGCACCCCCTGTTTGTAATTGAACGACCTAACCACTATCCTAACTTACTTTTGTGAACATAATTTCATAAATATATATATATGTGTTATCATAATTATTTTAAATATTGATTTATTTAATGTCCTCTGTAAGATGAATCCTTTAAAAATATATGTACCTATACCAACAGTTCTCAAAACCATTGGTGTAGACCACACCAATGGTTTTGAAAAATGTTGGTATAGGTTCTTTGATTTTGGGACCTATACCAATAGTTTTGGATAAACCTTTGGTATAGGGGGGACCTATAACTATGGTTTTGGCCAAACTATTGGTATAGGTCCAAATAAGTGACCTATACCGACAGTCTTCCCAAAACCATTGGTATAGATCATATTTCGAGTAGCGGGAAACTGGGAAAAAAATTGTTCCCTAAATAAAAATCAGTCTTTAGGATTTCATAAAGCCCATTTTTCTAAAAAAATGAGGGTGCCTAAAAATTTTCTTTATAAAATTTCAGGATCCAAGAAATTTTGGGTTCTAAATGTCTAACTCTTTTGTTTTCAGGAAAATAGAGAATGTACCAACAACAATACATTATACATGGATAGTGGAGGTTCCCTGCATATAACTGGTAACAAAAAATATTTTTAAAAGATTATCAAGATGAAAGGAGGAAAAGAAACTTTCAGAGATAATGCTCAGGGAGAAATTATTGGTATAGGTAACATATTACTTCTTGGAAAAACATTGATAGTAAATATTTTATTTGTTAAGGGTATTAAGCACAACCTCATTAGCATAAGTCAATTATTTGATGAAGGTTACCTTGTGAATTTTAGGAATGACAAGTTCTTAGTACACATTTTCAAGGAAGAGATTTTTCTTTCTGACAATATGCAAGAGAATGTTTACATAATAAACCTAAAAGACCTTAGAAGTAAATATCTACCTTTACTTAGTGGAATGGTAGATCATTATTGATTATGGAAAAGAATGTTAAGACACTGTAACCTTAGGAACCTATGAAAACTCTCAATGAAAAGATTAGTTAAGGATCTACCGGAGCATAGATTTTATTCTTCATAAGTTTGTGATCCTTTTCAATACGGAAAGAAACATAAATTAAGTTTTAAATCAGTTGGTGATGTCTCAACTACTGATGCACTACCGTTGGTTCATATGGATCTTTTTGGACCAACAAAAACTGGATGCATTGGAGGCAAGTATTGTCTATTTGTTTTTGTTGATGATTACACTAGGATTACGTGGGTCTATTTTCTAGAAAATAAATCTAAATATTTTTCTTATTTCAAAAGTTTAAGAGCCCATGTTAAAAATGAGAAAAACCATCCTTTGATAACTATTCATAGTGATCATGAAGGAGAATTTCAAAATTCTGATTTTGAAACTTTTTGTAGTAGAAAAGGAATTACTCTTAATTTCTCAGCACCTAGAACACCTCAATAAAATGGTGTTGTTGAAATAATAAATAGAATTATTCAAGAGATAACGCGAACCATGTTGAGTGAATATTCTATAGCAAAAAAAATTTGGGATGATGTTGTAAGTACTGCTTGTTATAATATAAATTGAGTTTTGATTATACCTTTTCATAATAAAACACATTATGAGTTATGGAATGGTAGAAAACCTATAATTTCGTAATTGAAGGTTTTTGGTTGCAAAGTATTCATTCTGAATACTAAAGAAAATTTACAAAAATTCTTACCAAAATATGATGAAGGAATTTTCTTAGGCTACTCCACAACTTCTAAGGCTTATAGAGTTTTCAATAAAAACAATTGTACTGTTGAAGAGACAGTACATGTAAAATTTGATGAAACTGATCCATTTTTTTTTACAACCTCAAACTACATCTTCGGATGTGTTTTCAAAAACTGATTATCATCCATTGTTATAATATCCCTCTAATAAGGAAAATTTTCAAGAAGATAATTCTGAAACATTTACCCTGGAAGATTTCCTACCCTATATTGATGTATAAGTTTCACAAAACCCAAATCAATTGTTTCTTAAGAATCATCCCAATGACAGTATCATTGGTGATGTAAATCAACCAGTAAGGACTATAAGTTCCTTATGGAATGAAATAGAACATCTAGAATTCTTTTCCCACTAGAACAAAAAAGCACCGATGAAGCTTTAGGTGATTATGATTGGATAAAATATATACAATATGAGCTAAATGAATTCGAAAGGAATAAAGTCTAGACCATGGTTGGAAGACCTAAGGAAACTTCTATTATTGGAGTCAAGTGGGTCTTCAGAAATAAGTGTGATGAAAATGTAATCATAGTAAGAAATAAAGCTAGATTGGTTGCTAAAGGCTATAATCAACAAGAATGAATACACTATGAAGAAACCTATTCTCCAGTAGATAAAATTGAATCTATTAGTATTCTACATTACATTGCAGCATTTTTCAACTTTAAAATTTTCCAAATGGATTTGAAATGTGATTTCATTAATGGTTTTGTTCAAGAGGAAGTTTTTGTCGAACAACCTCCTGGTTTTGAAGATACAAAACATCCTAAACTTGTTTATAAACTTACCAATGCTTTGTATGGACTTAAGGAAGCCCCTTGATCTTGGTATGATATGCTTACATGATATTTTCTTCTAAATAATTATGTAAAGGAAAATGCAGATCCAACCATTTTTATAAATAAAGATAAGAAAAATGTATGGATTTTTCAAATCTATGTTGATGAAATTATATTTGGTTCAACTCATGAATCTTTAACTGATTCCTTTGTGGATCTAATGAAATCTGCGTTTGAAATGAGTATGACGGGTGAGTTAACATTTTTCCTTGGTTTTCAAATTTCTCAAAAACTAGAAGGAATCTATATATCCCAACATAAGTATATTAAATATATTCTTAAAAAATATGTATATGACAACACTAAGAGTATTATTACTCCCATAAGTACCTCAAAGACACATGATCTTGAAAATCTGGGAAACCAGTAGATCAAACATCTTTTAGAGGTATGATAAGAAGTTTACTTTACTTGATAGCTAGTCATCAAGACTTAATATTTTCAGTATGCTTATTTGAAATATATCAATCCAATCCAAAGGAATATCATTTTAAAGCAGTAAAAATAATTTTTCACTACAGAAAGGGAACCATGGATTTAGGACTCTTTTATACTTCTCGAAATTATTTTATTTTAAAGAGTTTTTTAGATTCTGACATTGGTGGATTTAGAATGGATAGAAAAAGTAAATCCGGAACTTTCCATTTCTTAGGAGATTCATTAGTTTCTTTGTCATTCAAGAAGAAACACTCAGTAGCACTTTCCACTGCTGAATCCAAATATGTAGCAGCAGGAAGTTATTGTGCTCAAGTGTTGTGGATCCAACACACACTCATAGACTATGGTATGAGTTTTACCAAAACATAAATTTTGTTTGATACTATTAGTGCCATTTCTCTTAGAAAAAACCCTACACATCACTCTCATGCAAAACCCATATATATTAGGAATCACTATCTTAGGGATCACACAAAAAAAGAGATATCATTCTTCAATTTATCAGAACAGAAGATCAACTTGCTGATATATTCACAAAATCTTTACCCTTCGATAGATTTTAATACATTAAACAGAAGTTATGAATGATAACCATAAGTTAATATTCCTCATTAACATTCTGTTGAAATCAATCTCCTTACAGTAATAAACACTTTTCCATATAGGGAGTATATTTTTTTTGTTTCTGTTTCGAAATTTTTTGTAATGATTTTTTTAAAAAAATCGTAATGATGTTTTAAAAAAAATTCATAATGAAGTTTTTCAAAAAATTTCATAATGAAATTTTTTTCCAATATTTTTCGTAATGATGTTTTTAAAAATTTTCGTAATGAAGTTTTTCAAATTTTTCGTAATGATGTTTTTTTTTCTAGTCAGTTTTTCAAAATTTTCCGTAAACAAATTTTTGGAATCTAAAGTTCTTCCAAAAAAAATTTCCTCACTACAAATAATTTTCCATGAAATCTAGAAGGTATGATTCTTTCCTGGGTTTTTGTAATCATCATTTACTTGCTGGTATTTTTATTTTTTTTTTAAATTTTTTGGATTCTACTTTCCTTAAATCCGAATGTTTTACTTAAAAACCACTAAAGATTGGATTCTATCAAGTTTTCCTTGCAGCTATCATATCAACCATAAGATGTAATCAGAAGAATTGTCAGCCATTGGATTGAGTTTGGAAGATGAACCATCCCATAAAACACCTATATAAAGGACCCTTGAAGGGTTGTCCCACATCGATATCAAGCTCTCACGTGCTGATGTTCTGACCCTCTACTTAATCCCATTCCGAACACCTCATAGTTTTCTCAATTCTGAAGGACTATAGAAGAATCCTCTCACAAAGATATGTCTACTGTCAATCCAATTCCAGAGTGGCAGGGGTATAGAGAAGGGTAGGTGCATCCAAATTTCTTCAATAAGTATTATTAAATCATTTCTAAGAAAATCAATTTGAATGGATGGGAGAGTGTTTGTATATCGAATCCAAGGGCTCATGATTTGGTTTATCTGGATTTTCATATTGAGGATTATGAATCAGTCAGTTTCATTAAGGAAGAAGGTAGAGAGAAGTTTTCCTTCAAAACCTATGGAATGACCTATGCTCTTTCATATACTAAGGCAGCCAGCATTGTCGGTATTCCATATGAAGGAGAAGATGAATTCTGTTACCCCAAGTTACCGGATGTCAAAGGAAGCTTTGTAAAGGTGAAAGCTATGGAGTGCCTTGTTCTTACAGATGTCAAGACTCCAAAGATCTCTCACCACTATAAAAATAATCGGATCCTTGAATTATGGGTTTAAGGATTTATCATTCAGAGAAAAGGTGGCAAGAACACATTGAAGAAGAGTGATATATACATCCTAGATTTTCTGGTGAACCTGAGGAAGGTGGATTTGTTTAAGCATATTCTGATTACGATCGAGAATACCAAGAATGGAAATATGAAGGCTCAGATTATCATGTACCCATCCATTCTTTCTAAGTTTATTGTCCAGTGATTAGAATATTTTAAAATCCATTGTAGATCAAAATATAGAAATTTAAATGTCATTCTAGTCAGTGATGATACTTTTAAGAGGATGAACATTTGAATTTCGAAAGACTCTGGAGAATTTTATGACTTACCGAAGGAAGAAGCTGAAGCTGCTCCGAAGAAGCAAGAAGTGGCTGAACCATCCAAAAAGATTGGAATGAAGAGGAAGTTGAAGGAAGTAGAAGATGAAGAGAAAACCCCAAAAGCTAAGGAAGATAAATTTTCACCTCCAAACCTAAGAAACAAAAAATCCTATCCAGATGAGGTTGTAGAAAAATTGAGGGAAGATAATAAAAATAAGAAAGCAGGGGACCCAAGTTTTGTTTTAGATCCTGCTAAAGCCATAGCCTTAAAAGGGAAGACAACATATGAGATTTTGAAGAAATCTAAATAAAATAATAACAAGAAGAAGATGTCTGAAACAGAGATTGTGAAATCCCTTCTGTGGGATATTGAAAAAGCATCCAAACAAATTTTGGTACCAGAATCCTACCTGGTAGAATCTTTACCTAATACTCTAGCGAAAACATTTGTCACTTAGGAAAAAGAAAAAGAAGTAGAAAAAGTTGTGGAAGAAGTGGAAGAAGAAGAAAGCAGTGGTGACATAAAAGATCTCATAAAGCAAGTTGAAGACTTCCAGGAGAAATAAGGTCCATCCGAGAAGTTGTCAATACAAACTTCAAAAGCAGAATCCTCAAAGATTGCTAAACTTGTGAAAGATCAGAGAGAAGAGGATGAGAAAGCAGAAGATGAAGTGAACAAGATATTTGAGGAATAAAGTTTTAATCATCATTTTATTCATCCTGAAAATGTTGAGGCAGGAGCTGAGAAGGAGAAGATAGATGAAGATAGAATTGTTTATCTGTCTAACAGGGGACATGAATCTCCATATGAGGAAGCCATTCTGATAACTGATATGGGGAAATAGGTGGCTGTTGAAACACCTACTAAAGCTATTATAAATAAGAAAAAATCTTGTGGATACTCAAAGAGGAAAGTTGTTGAGCTAGAGAAAGATCCCTCACCTAATAAAGTCTCAGATTCAGAATCATCATCTCTAGGACATGATTTCATTGTACAGCCCTTAAAGAAGTTGGTTGGAACCATTTCAATTTTTCCAAGCATAGACTCTATATGCTAGATGCTTCAACACACACTAAATCAGAAATTGGATTCAGTTTCCATGGTGATGGACAAGTGTGTCAAGCGTGAGGTTGATTTCTAGAATTTCATCATTAACTACAATTCCCACAAAAGGTCCGGTAAGAAAATGGTTGGATTGTAAAAGAAGGAAGTTTATGATTTAGGAAAACATGATGAGTTCCAAGATGGTTTCATGGAGGATTTTGACATAGAATATGGAAGGATCAAAGATCTTACAACCAGTTTTGAAGAAAAGCTAACTCTTGAGTAGAATACTTGGATTCAAGAAGTGAAGGATCTGAATGGGAAATTGTATTCTGTTTCCCAAAGATGTAATTGAGAAAAAGATAATTGGATTGAGATAGAAGAAAAGCTTTTCAAGCAGGAAGAAGTCCTGAAGGCTCAGGAAGGGGCTCTTAAGTCTCAGGAAGAAAGAATCAAGGATTTAGTGAAGAAATTTGAGGATCAGTATCATCTTCTTAAGCAAGCATAAGAAGATCATAAGTAGCTCAAAAGGCTGAAGACTATAGTCAAGAAGTTGATTCTGAAGGAAAAGGACGAATAAATTTGTTAAAATCCGATATTTTATTGTACTTTTCTTCCATGTACAAATTCATTCTAATAATATTGAAATGTTTGGTTTCTTTTCTTTTGGATGTGTTGTACTAATCTTTCAGGTACCATTATTTCTTTTCTAGTCCCTCAAATTCTTTTTGAAAATCACAAAGGGGGAGAATGGAAAAATGATACCAAGTAAAGAAGAAATATCCCAAAGTAAGGGGGAGTTTATTTAAGGGGGATTTTTCATTATAGAGATTTTCGTACTCAAGATAATGAAAAATATCATTCTGGAAATCTAGAATACGATTCTTAGTGTCCAAAAGCCTAAGGGGGGAGTTAGTCGTATTCATCTTTTTTCATATGATAAGGTATATACGTTTTATTTTCAAAGTCTAGAATTTTTTTTCTATGTCCTTAATTTCATTTTCGTAAGGTTTTTTGTGCTTTCAAAAAAGGGGGAGATTGTTGAGTCAATAAGGTTGCCTTATGACATTTCCATTCCTTCAAGTTTGAGGAGATTGTTGAGTCAATAAGGTTTCCTTATGACTTTACTAATCCTCATGTTTTGAAAATCACAAACACTATATCTCAATACAAATTTTATTTTACCCTGTGTTTTACTTTCATAAGGAAAATTTTCCTTCCCCAAGGAAATTTATCCTTACCATGTTTTTCATTGTTAATTATCTTGTCTAAGTGTAAAATTTGTTTTCATATCTAAAACCTCGGAATCATATAATACTTAGGTAAAGAGAATTATATTTTTAGGATTAGAATTTAGACTCTTAGTTCTCTGAATTCAGACTTCGAACTTATCCAAATTCAGACTCCGAGTTCTCTAAATTGAGACTCTGAACTATTCTGAGTTCTGACTCTGAGTTCTCTGAATTCAGACTCTGAACTCTTCTGAGTTCTCGCTCTGAGTTCTCTGAATTCAGACTCCGAACTCTTATGAGTTCTGACTCCGAATTCGAATGAATTCAGACTCCAAACATTGTACGTTCATACTCTGAATTCTAGTAAATTCAGACTCCAAACTTTGTAAGTTCAGGCTCCGAATTCTCATGTATTCAGACTCCGAAAATTGTATGTTCTGACTCCAAATTCTCATGAACTCTGAATCCGAACTATGTAGGTTTAGGTTCTGAATTCTTGTGAATCTAGATTCTGAATTTCCTTGAAATTTAGACTCCATGATTATATAGAGTTCAGGTTCTAAATTATGTAGAAAACATAATCATAACATCCCTGTATTATAGACACCGATTGTGTTTTTTGTTAGACTCTGAACATTTATTTCCTTACATTCCGAATATTTGATTTTGGTTATGTAACCATATTTTTTCTTACACTTGTTTTTGTTATAAAACAATGTCATGCTTTTAGTTAAAAACTAACCATTCTTTGAGTGAAACATGTATAGGTCCCTCCGGAATTCAAGGAAAAATATGACGGTTGGAGGAGGGAGCCGACCTTTGGTGTTGTGCCTATAAATAGGAGCTCATTGGAAAGAGCTCAAAACATGTCAACTTTGACGACTTTTCTATGATTCTAGAGATTACATGCTGTTGAAGTTATTTCTAGAGAGATTCTCTCATGCTTAGTGCGTACTGAACGTCTTGTTCATATTTTCTTTTTGTGACTCTGAATGTTTTTGAGTACATTCTAGGGCTTCCATGGATAGGAAGACAGTGGTTCCAACTACCTTGAAGTTGAGGGCTTCCTTTCTGAGAAAGACAGACGCGCCGACTACCTTAAAGTTGAGGGATTCCCGTCTGAGGAAGATAGAGGTGCCAACTACCTTGATGATGAGGTCTTACAGGGATAACAAGATAGACTTTGATCTTCATATCGAGGGCTTACCCCGATGTGGGTAAGAAAGACTTTTTTGAAAGTATAAATCAAGGGACCTTTATCCAAAGTTATTAGATGCCCTTCTCTTTGGGTTAAAAGATTCATTACTTGTTACTTGTTTGTTTCAAGTTTTCTGCTACATTCTTTGATTGTAGAGGAAAGTATAACTACCTTGTACATACTTTTACTTGTACTCTAATTTAGTAAGATTCTATATTCTTTAAGTTAGAATCTTTATCTTTGTAAACATTTTTTACGTTTCATTTCTGGAACCATCTTTCTGGAGTTGATTTCTCGGAATCACTTTTCCGGATTCAAGCTAGTTTATATAACTAGAGGGTTTGTGAATTTTTCCTTGTTTAACTTTGTTAAAATTTACCATCATTAAAAGTTCCAAAGGAATTTTTAAAAGAAAAAAATTCACCCCTCTTGTATTTTTAGTATCATAGGATACTACAATTAGTATCTGCATTCATTATTTCGATCCAATAGTATTAATGAATATGATAGTAGAATATTGCATGTGCATTATGTGTTCATGTGTATGGTAGTAAATAATAACTGTTGTGCATTGCATTTGCATGTGATGATGATGATAATAATAATAATTATGCATGTGATAATAGAATAATGCACGTTCATTTAATGTGCATGTATGTGAATTTGGATGTGCATTTTCATGTGATGATAATAACAATAACAACAACAATAACAACAAAAACAACAACAACAACAACCACCACAATAATAATAACAACACATTAGATAATAAAATAACATATGAGCATTGCATGTGCACGTGCATGGTAATAAAAATATAACAATAAAGCACGTGTATATGCATGTGCATTTTCATGATATGATGATAATAATAATAATAACAACAGTAATAATATGTAATTGTTGTTTGAAAAAACAGAAGACATTACAAAAGGGAAAGAAATGGTGTCTCCAAAAACCTAAAAATTCACAGTGTCATTAAAAAAGGAATAACTTTTTCTTCATGTGTCTATTTCCACATCGTGAATAGTCAAACTAAGTCTCATGGAACGAACTATGATAAAAACAGGTTTCGGAGGCCAAACAGAAACACATATCCAAAGTTATGACCGTTTTAAGAAAAATTTGACCAGGATCCGGAAATGGAAGTGGAGTTTGGGAGTCCATCAGATGGGTTTTTGGGATTTTAGGGTCCCAAAACCCTAACATAACCCCAAAAACCCAAAAAACCCCGAGGAAACCCAAAAAAAACTATGAAACCATAAAAACCCTAACATAACCCAAAAAAACCTAAAAACCATAACAAAATCCTATGAAAATCTATGAAACACTAACACACTCCTAGAAACCATAACACACCCTTAGAAACCCTAACACACTCTTAGAAACCCTTGCATGCCCTTAGAAACCCCATCACACCCATAGAAACCCAAACACTACATTAGAACCCCTTCGATATCATAGCACACCCTTAGAAACCCAAACCCGCCCATAAAAACCCTAACCCTCTCTTAGACACCCTTACACACCCTTAGAAACCCTAACAAACCCATAGACACCCTAAATCACTCAAATAAGAACTAATAAATCATAAAAAACCCTACCAACCAATAATAAACCATAATAAACCCTAAAAAACCTTAAATCCCACTACTAAACCCTAATAAACACTAATAAATTGTAATAAACCCTAATAACCCTTCTAGACCCCAATAAATTCTAAAAAATACCTAAAAACCCAAATATACAACAAAAACGCTATTAAAACATTCAAAATGCTAATATTCACAAAAAAACCCAAAAATACTCAGCAAAACCTGAGAAAACCCTAATAAAACCATAAAAACCCAAAAAAACCCTAAACCACTAAAAACCCTAAAAAATCCTAAAAAACCCTAAAATCCCTAAAAACCCCTAAAATCCCTAAAAACTGAAAAAACGGAAAACACTCGAAAACAAACATAAAACCCCTTAAAAACCTCAAAAAACCACAAAAAACCCAAAAAAACCTAAAAAACACTAAAACTGCTTAAAAACCCAATAAAGCCTTAAAATGTATAACAAAACCCTATCCAACCCAATGAAACCCTTAAAACCCTAAAACCCCCTAGAAAACCCTAAAAACCTCAAGATAAACCCCAATACACCCTAAAGAACCCTAAAAACCCTAAAAACCCTAAAGAACCCAAATGAAACACTATAGCCACTAACAACGCTACATAAACCTTATTAATTACTACAAAAAACCCAAAAATGATTCAAACCCCAAAAAATGCAACAAAACCCCAAAAATGCTATAATAACCCAAACAAAGCATAAAAAATCCCAACACACCCATAAAAACCAAAAAAATGCATAAAACCCCAAACAACTCAAACAGACCGTAACATACCCTAAAAATCCTAATAAAACCTAACAAACCCTAACAAATCCTAACAACCACTAATAACCCCTATGAACCACTAATAAACCCCAATAACCCTTAAAACCCACTACTAGACCCTAAGAACCTAAGAGACACTAATAAATCGTAATAACCTATAATAAACCCCAAAAAACTCTCATTAGACCCTAATAAACGCTAGAAAACCCCAAAAACCCCTAATATACAATACAAAACATTATTAAACCATAATTAATCCTAATACTCACTAAAAATCTAACAAACCCGACAAAACGCTACAAAAATTTCCAAATAATAGCCTACAAAACCCTATAACCCACTAATAAACCCTAAAAAACCCTAATAACCCCAAAATAAATCGTAACAACCCCTAAAAACCCCAAATAAATCGTAAAAAATCCTAAAAATACCAAATAAATCGTAACAAACTGAAGCAAACCATAACAAACCACAATAAACCATAAAAAATCATAATAAACAATAATAAATCGTAATAAACCAAATACACATTACTAAACACTAATAAATAAAATAAACCCTAATAAACCCTAATAAATCCTAAATAACACTAAAAAGGGTTGACAAACCCTAGAAAAAGATATTAATGCCCATAAAAGCCCAATAAAACCCTAATATACAATAAAAAATGCTAATAAACTGTAACAATTCATAAAGAACACTAATAAACCCTAAAGAACCCTAATAAACCCTAAATGACCATATTAATCTCTAAAGAACACAAAAAACCCAAAACAACCCAAAAAATGCTAAAACACATTATATAAACCCTAAAACCGCTACAATACCCAAACAAACCCTAGAACTCACAAAAAAATCCTAACAACCCCTATCAATCCCAAATAAACTAATAAACCCACAAACCCCCCCCCCCCCCAAAACAATTAAAAATCCATCAGATACCGTAAAAAACAAAAACAACCATTTAAAACCCTAAAAAAACTACAAACCATAAACAACCATTAAAACATCAAAAAGGATTCAAATAGATACAAAAACCATAAACATGTTATATAAACCCAAAAAAATGAAACAAAAACCCTAAAAAATCAACATAAACAAAAAACGCAACATAAACCCAAAATATGAAACATAAACTCTAAAAGCTCTACATAAACCCTAGAACTGTAACATAAACCCTAAAACAACAACAAAAACCCTAAAAAACGAAACATAAACATTAAAAAACGCTACATAAAACCTAAAAACAAAATATAAACCCTAAAAACACTACATGAACCCTAAAAACGTTACATAAACCCTAAAAAATGCTACATAAACACTTCATCACCCTTAAAAACGGTACATAAACCCATAAAACGCAACATAAACCCCAAAACATGCTACATAAAACCTTAACCCTAAACACGGTACGTAAACCCTATAAACGTTACATAAACCCAAAAAATGATATATAAAACCTAAAACCGCTAACAAAACCACAAAAATGCAACATAAACACTAAAAATGCTACATAAATTCTTACAATGCTACACAAACCCTAAAAATGCTACAAAAACCCTAAAGATGCTTGAAACCCCTCAAAAATATTAAACCCTAATTTACCATAATATAAGAAATTAAACCCCAATAAACCCCTAATAAACCCCTAATAAACTCTAATAATCCCTAAAAACACCTTATAATCCCTAAAAACCATAAGAAAATCTCCTAACCCCTAATAAAACCCCAAAAAACCTAATAAACCCTAATAAATGATAATAAAACCTAATAAACCCTAAAAATACATTAAGAAAACCTAAACAACCCTAACCAACCCTAATAGACACTTATAAACACTAATAAACACTAATAAACCCCAAATAAACCCTAAAAATTCGTAATAAACCATAAATAAAGCCAAATAACCCTACAAAACTCTAAATACGCTAATATACCATTAGAAAACATTAGAACCCTAACAAACCAAATTAAATGTTAATATCACCTAAAAATCCTAAAAAATGATAGTAAACCCTAAAAATACCTCTAATAATAATAATAGTAATAACGCACATGCATGTGCATATGCATGTGCATGGTTTAAATAATAAATAATAACGCACAAGCATTGCCATTTGCATGTGAATGATAATAAATAATAAATAATAAATAATAAATAATAACGCTTGTGAATTGCATGTGTATGTGAATGTTCATTTGAATGATAATAAATATTAAATAGTAACACACATACAAGTGCATGTGCATGTGTATGTGCATGTGCATGGTAATAAAAAATAAATAATAACCAAGTCCACATGAATGTGCATTTTAATTTGAATGATAATAAAAAATAAATAATAACACATGTTCTAATAGAATAACTCACCTGCATTGCGTGTGCACACTACTATAAAAAAACCTTTATCTGTGGTAGAAAAGTGCATTAACAGCGCTAAAAAAGCGTTGTTAATCGTGGCGAGGATATGGGGGGGGGGGGTCCCTTTTATTAGCGCTTAGAAAAGCACACATAAAATCACCTTTTATCAGCGCTAAAAAAGCACTAATAAAAGACCCCTTTATCAGCACTTTTGTTTAGCACTGATAAAAGGGTAATTTTATCAGCGCTTCTAAAAAGTGCTGATCAAAGTCAAAAAAATAAAAAATATTAAAAAAAATAAAAAATATTTATATAAAGTGGGGGGTGATTTTAATAGTTCTTCACCCCTAGGAACGCTAGGTGGACCCCCCTCAATCTCTCCCGTGCGCTACCCTTCCAGCGCATCCTCCACACCTGCGCACCTCTTTGCTTCAACCCGAATTTGAACCCGTGACCTCCCCCCTTGTGTGCCTGCACCTTTACCACTAAGCCATTTCATTTTTCTCTATTTAATGATATATCTATTTATTTATATATATAGTTATATTTATTAGTATAATAATATAGATTCATATTAATATAAATATATTTAGTTATATTAATACATATATATTTATTCATATATTAGTATATATATATTCATTCTTATATTAATATATATTTATATTAATATGTTTTTTATCTATATATTGGTTTTTATATTAATATATATTTATAAGATTAGTTTTAAATACGTTCATAAAATATGTTTTTTATGTGTGTTTATGAATAAATAAATATAAACATATATACAACACACACACATAGACACACACACACACACACACATTTACGGATAAATACAAATATATGTGTATTTAAAATGCCATAAAATATTAAAATGACCATAACTTCTAATCTAGAAGCCAGTTTCAACCCCACAACCAGTCCAATCGAAGAAAATGAAACAATATTTGATATGATATGTGGTACAGGTCAAAAGGAAATCCAGTTCAAAAGTTATACTTATTTCAATGTTAAAAAATCGGGGTATCCTGACTAAAGCCACTAACAAAACTACATAAACCCTATCAATTGCTACAAAAAGTCAAAAATGCTTCAAAACCCACAAAATGCAACACACCCCCCAAAAACTCTAAGATACCCCTAACAAAGCATAAAAACCCCAAACACACCCATAAAACCCAAAAAAATGCATAAAACCCGAAACAACTCAAGCAAACCGTAACAAATCCTAAAACCCTAACAAAACCTAACAAACCCTAAAAATCACTAATAACCCCTATGAACCACTAATAAACCGTAATAGCCCCTAAAACCCACTATGAAAACCTAAAAACCCTAATAAACACTAATAAATCGTAATAACCTATAATAAACCCTAACGAATTCTATTAGACCCTAATAAATTCAACAAAAGCCCTAAAACCCCTAATATACAACAAAAAACACAATTAAACCATAATAAAACCAAATAATCGCAAAAAACCCTAACAAACATGAAAAAATGCTAAAAACACCTCTAAATAATAGCCTACAAACCCTACAACCCACTAATAAACCCTAAAAAACCCTAATAACCTCAAAATAAATCATAACAAACCCTAACAACCCCAAATAAATCGTTACAAATCCAAAAAATTCCAATTAAATCATAACAAACTGAAACAAACCCTAACAAACCTCTAATAAACTTCATTAAACCAAAACAAAGCATAAAAACCCTAATAAATCGTAATAAACCATAATGCACATTACTAAATAGTAATAAATAAATTAAACCCCAATAAATCCTAAATAACACTAAAAGGTTGGTAAACCCTAGAAAAATCAATTAATTCCTACAAAATCCCAATAAACCCTAATATACAATAAAAAATGCTAATAAAATGTAACAAATCCTAAAGAACACTAATAAACCCTACAGAACCCTAATTAACCCTAAATAACCATATTAAACTCTAAAGAACACTAAAAAACTCTAAAGTACACAAACAAACGCTAAAAAAAATTATATAAACTCTAAAAACTACTACAATACACAAACAAACCCTAAAACACACTAAAAAACCGTAACAACCCCTATCAATCCCAAAAATACAAATAAACCCATAAACCCCCCCCCCCCAAAAAAAACCATTAAAAAGCCATCAGATACCATAAAAACCATAAACACCGGTTAATAACCCTTAAAAACCCTAAAAACCACTACAAACCATAAATAACCATTAAAACCCAAAAAAGGTTTCAAATACATACATAAACATTAAAAATGTCACATAAACCCTAAAAATGCAAGAAAACCCATAAAACGCAACATAAACCAAAAAACACAACATAAACCCAAAAAACGCTACATAAACCCTCAAAGCACTACATAAACCCTAGAACTGTAACATAAACCCTAAAAAACAAAACATAAACCTTAAAAAACACAACATAAACATTAGAAAATGCTACATAAAACCTAAAAACACAATAGAAACCATAAAAACACTCCATGAACCCAAAAAACATTACATAAACCCTAAAAATGAAACATAAACACTACATCATCCTTAAAAACACTACATAAACCCATAAAACGCAACATAAACCCTAAAAAATGCTACATAAAACCTAAACCCTAAACACGCTACATAAACCCTAAAAATGTTACATAAACCCTAAAAATGATATATAAATTCTAAAACCACTAACTAAACCCAAAAAATGCTAAATAAACATAAAAAATGCTACATAAACTCTAACAACGCAACACAAACCCTAAAAATTTCTACAAGACCCGTAATGACGATTTAAAACCCTTAGAAATATTAAAATCTAATATACTATAATATAAAATATTAAACCCTAATAAACCCTTATTACACTCTTATAATCCCTAAAAACACCTTATAATCCCTAAAATCCTATAAAACTCTACTGAACTCAAATAAAATACCCAAAAATACCTAATAAACACTAATAAATGATAATAAAATCTAATAAACCCTAAAAACACGTTATGAAAACCTAAACAACCCTAACCAACACTAATATACACTAATAAATACTAATAAACCCTAATAAACCCAATAAAAACCCTAAAAATCCCTAATAAACCATAAATAAATCCAAATAAACCACACTCATGCCTAACAAACCTTAACACACCATAATAACCCCTAATAAAACCCAAAAAACCCTAATAAAGAAACAAATGCTATTATACCCTAAAAATCCCTAGAAATCCTGATAAACTCTAATATAACCTAATAAAACCTAAAAACACTCATAAATAATAAAAAAAAGATCACAAATAATAAAAATACACTATATTAGATTAAAAGACCTAAAAACACCAATATAACCTAATAGAGACAACAAATGCTAATATACCATAAAAATACCTAGAAGCCCTAATAAACCATAATAAACTCAAATATAACTAAAGAAAAACTAAAATGCTGACAAACAAAAACAAAATGCTCACAAAAAAACACGCTATATTATCTAAAAAGACCTAACAAAAACTAATATAACCTAATAAAACAAAAAAAAACTAATAAACCCCTAAAACCCCTAATAAACCATAAAAATCCCTAATAAACCCTAATAAAAATGAATAAACCCTAATAAAACACTAATAAAATCCAAAAAAATACCTTCTCAACCCTAATAATCCTTGACACACCATAATAAAACCTAATGAACCCCAACTAAATCCTAATAAACAAAAAAACGCAAACAACCCATTAAAAATCCCTATAAACCCTAATAAACCATAATAAATTCCAATAAAAGCCATTAAACTAGTAAAAATGCTCACAAACACTAAAAAACATGCTAATAAAACCTAAAAAGTCATGACAACCCCTCATATATATTAAGAAAAACTAAAAAACACTCATATACCCTAATAAAAACACCAACAAACCCTAGTAAAAACATAAAATCCCTAACAAATCCTAATAAACCGTACTCAACCCTAATAAATCCTAATAAAAACTTAAAGATACTGACTCAACCATAATAAAACCCTAAAAATACCTACTCAACCCTAATAAACCTTAACACACCATAATAAACCTCAATAAACCCCACTAAACCCTAAAAACGAAAATATAACATTAAAATGCCCTAAAACCCCAAATAAATTCTATTAAAACCTAACAAAGCTTAAAAGACTAATAAACCTGAATAAACACTACTAAACACTAAAAACCCTTATAACCCCACTTAAATATTATTAAACTATAATGAACCATAATTAACCCTAGTAAATCCTAAACATACCCAAATATACCATAATATACCATAATATACCATAATAAACCCAAATCAATCATAATAAAACCCTAAAAATACCTAATAAAACCTAATAAACCTTGACACACCATAATAAACCCTAATAGAATCCTAATAACCCCACCAAACGCTAAAAACACTAATATACCATTAAAAAAACCTAAAACCCTAACAAACCATAATAAATGTTAATAACACCTAAAAAACCTAAAAATATGATAGTAAACCCTAAAAATACCTCTAATAATAATAGTAGTAATAACGCACGTGCATGTGCATATGCATGTGCATGGTTTAAATAATAAATCATAATGCACATGTATATGCATATACATGGCCATTTTCATGTGAAAGATAATAAATAATAAATTATAAATAATAACGCATGTGAATTGCATGTGAATATACATGTGCATGTGAATGATAACAAATAATAAATAATAACACACATCCAAGTACATGTGCATGTGCTTGTGCATGTGCTTGGTAATACAAAATAAATAATAACAAATTCCACATGAATGTGTATTTTCATGTGAATGAATATAAATAATAAATAATAGCACATTTTATAATAGAATAACGCAAGTGCATTTCATGTGCACAAGCATGAGAATAAATAATAATAACACATGTGATAATAGAATAACGCAAGTTCATTTCATTTTCATGTGCATGGTAGTAAATAATATATAATAACACACATGTATGTGCCTTTACATGTAATGATAATGATAATGACCATGCACGTGCATGTTATTAAATAATAAATAACAATGCACGTTCATGTGAATTTGTATTTGATGTAACAAACAATAATAATAATAACAATAATAACAATAATAATAGAATAACACAAGTGCATTGCATGTGCACGCGCATAGTAGTAAATAATAAATAAATAATAGTAAATTAGAGCGCACATGAATGTGTATGTGCATTTACATTTGATAATAATATTAATAATACTAATTGTAATAATAATAATAATAACAACGCATGCACGTGCATGGTAATAAATAATAAATATCAACGCACAAGCATGTGGGTTTTCATGTGATAATGATAATAATAATGATAATGATAATAATAATAATAATAATAATAATAATAACTGTGATAATAATAATAATAATAAAAGAATAATATGAGGGCATTTCATATGCACGTGCAGGGTAATAAATAATAAATAATAACGCACATGCATCAGCATTTTCATGTGATGATAATAACAACAACAATAGTAGTAGTAGTAGTAGTGATAATATTAGTAGTACCAATTCATGTGATAATAGAATATTGCATGTGCATTGCGTGTGAACATGTATGGTAATAAATAATAATGCACGTGCATTGTGTTTTCATGTGATTATGGTGACGATAATAATAATAATAACAATAATAATAATAATAATAACAACGCATGTGATAATAGAATAACGCACGTGCATTGAATGTGCGTGTTTATGTATTAGCATGTGCATTTGTATGAGCATTTGCATGTAATGATAATAACAATAACAACAACAACCACAACAACAAAAACCACAATAATAAGAATAACAATAAGAATAACAATGTATGTGATAATAAAATAACGTGTGTGCATTGCATGTGGACGTGCATGGTAATAAAAAATAAATAATAATGTAGGTGAATATGCATGAGATGATAATAATAATAATTATAATAATAATAGTAATAATAATAATAAAAATAATAAAAACAACAACAAAGCATGCGATAATAGAATAATGCATGTTCATTGTAGGTGCAGGGCATGATATTAAAAAATAACTTAGGGTGCACGCGATGATAATAATAATAATAATATTATTATTATTAATTATAGTGTATGTGATAATAGAATAACGCACATGTATTGAAAGTGCAGGTGTATGGTAATAAAAAACAACACTCGTGAAAAACCCAATAAAACCCAAATACATATTAATAAACCCTAATAAATAAAATAAAACCTAAGAAGCCCTAATAAATCCTAAATAACCTTAAAAAATGATGATAAACTCTAGAAAAATCTATTAATGCCTACAAAATCCCAATAAAACCCTAATATACAATAAAAAATGCTAATAAACTATAACATATCCAAAAGAACACTAATAAACCCTAAAGAGCCCCAATAAACCCAAAATAACCATAATAAACTCTAAAGAACACTAAAAACCCCTAAAGAACCCAAAAAATGCAAAAACACATTACATAAACCCTAAAAACTGTTAAAATACCAAAACAAACACTGAAACACACTAAAATATCTTAACAACCCCTATCTATCCCAAAAAAACAAAAAAAACCCTTAAAACCCCCAAAAAACCATTAAAAACCCATCAAATACCATGAATACCATAAACACATGTTAACAATCCTTAAAACCCTAAAAACCACTACAAACCATAAACAACCATTAAAACCCTAAAAAAGGCAACAAATAGAAATATAACCCCAAAAGACATTACATAAGCCAAAAAATGAAACATAAACCCTTAAAATGCAACATAAACACAAAAAACGCAACATAAACCCAAAAAACACTATATAAACCCAAAAACCACTACATAACCCCTAGAATCGTAACATAATCCCTAAACAACGCATCATAAACATTAAAAAACACTACATAAAACAAAAAACACAATATAAACCCTAAAATCAATACATGAACCCCAAAAACGTTACATAAACCCTAAAAAAAGAAACATAAATGCTACATCACCCCTTAAAATGATATATAATCCTAAAAAACGCAACAAAAACCCTAAAAAATTCTAGATAAAACCTAAACTCTAAACACACTACATAAACCCTAAAAAAGTTACATAAACCCTAAAAAATTCTACATAAAACCTAAAACTGCTAACTAATCCCTAAAAGTAGTACATAAACACTAAAAATGCTACATAAACTCAAAAAACACTACACAAACACAAAAAAATGCTACAAAAACCTAAAGACGCTTCAAACCCCTCAAAAATATTAAACCCATATAAACTATAATATAAAAAATTAAACCCTAATAAACTCCTAATAAACTCTTATAATCCCTAAAAACGCCTTATAATCCCTAAACACCCTAAGAGACTCTACTTAACCCTAATGAAACCCCAAAAATATCTAATAAACCCTAATAAATGCTAATAAAACATAATAAACCCTAAAAACACGTTAAGAAAACCAAAAAAACCCTAACCAACACTAATAGACACCAATAAGCACTAATAAACCATAATAAACCCCAAAAAACTCTAAAAATCCCGAATAAACCATAAATAAATCCAAAAAAACCCTAATCAACCCTAACAAACCTTAACACACCATAACGACCCCTAATAACACCCTACAAAACCCTAATAACGAAAAAATGCTAGTATACCTTAGAAAATCCTTAGAAACCTGGATAAACTCTAATATAACCTAATAAACCCTACAAATGTTCACAAATAATAAAAAAATGATCACAAACAAGAAACATGCTATATTACCTAAAAAGACCTAAAACACTAATATAACGTAATAAAGAAAAAAACACTAATATACCTTGAAAATCCCTTGAAACCATAATAAACCATAATAAACTCTAATATAACCTAACAAACCCTAAAAACGCTCACAAACAAAAACATAACGCTAAAAAAGAATACAAAATTATATATTATCTAAAAAGACTTAACAAACACTAATATAACCTAATAAAACAAAAAAAAACTAATAAACCCCTAACAAACACTAATAAACCCTAAAAATCACTAATAAACCCTAATAAAATAAATTAACCCAAATAAAACCATAATAAAACCCTAAAAATACCTTCTCAACCCTAATAAACCTTGACACACCATAATAAAACCTAAAAAAAGTCAACTAAACCCCAACAAACATAAAAATGAAAATAAACCATTAAAAGGACATAAAAAACATTGGAAACCATAATAAATTCTAATAAAACCTAATAAACCATAATAAATTCTCACAAACACTAAAAACACACTAATAAAACCTAAAAATTCCTAAAAACTGCTCGTATATATTAACAAAAACTAAAAAACACTCATATACCCTAATAAAAACACTAACAAACCCTAGTAAACCCTAAATATCCATTACAAACCCTAATAAATACAACTCAACCCTAATAAACCCTAATAAAACCCTAAAGATACCTACCGAACCCTAATAAAACCTTGAAAATAACTACTCAATCCTAATAAACCTTAACACACTACAATAAACCATTATAAACCCCACTAAACCCTAAAAAATTCAAATATACCATTAAAAACCCCTACAACCCCTAATAAATGCTAATAAAACCGAACAATTCATAAAAGCACTAATAAACCCTAATAAACACTACTAAACCCTAAAAACCCTAATATACCTTCTTAAAAATTAATAAACCATGATGAATGATAACAAACCCTAATAAATCCTAAAAATACCCCAATATACCATAATATACCATAATATACCCTAGTAAACCCAACTCAATCCTAATAAAACACTAAAAATAACAAATAAACCATAATAAACCTTAACACACCACAATAAACCCTAATAAAATCTTAATAACCCCCACCAAACACTAAAAACGCTAATATACCATTTAAAACACCTAAAACACTAACAAACCATAATAAATGTTAATAATACCTAAAAAATCTAAAGATTCTAGTAAACCAAAAAAATACCTCTAATAAAAATAATTTTTATAACACATGAACATGTTCTTATGCATGTGCAAGGATTAAATAATAAATCATAACACATGTGCATGTGCATATTCTTGTGCATTAGCACGTGAATGATAATAAATAATAAATTATAAATGATAATGCAAGTGAATTACATGTGTATGTGCATGTTCATGTGAATGATAATAAATAATAAATAATAAACCACATCCAAGTGCATGTGCATGATCATGTTCATGTGCATGGTAATAAACAATAAATAATAACCAAGTCAACATGAATGTGCATTTTCATGTGAATGATAATAAATAATAAATAATAACACATGTGATAATAGAATAATGCACGTGCATTGCGTGTGCACGTGCATGAGAATAAATAATAATAACTCATGTGATAATAGAATAACGCAAGTGCATTGCATTTGCATGTGCATGATAGTAAATAATATATAATAACACATGTGCATGTGCATTTACATGTAATGATAATGATAATGACGCACACATGTGCAAGGTAATAAATAATAAATAACAATGCACTTGCATTTGCATTTGTATTTGATGATACAAAACAATAATAATAAATGAATAACGCAAGTGCATTTCATGTGCACGTTCATAGTAGTAAATAATAAATAAATAATAATAAATAAGAACTTACATGCATGTGCATGTGCATTTACATTTGATGATGATATTAATAATACTAATTGTAACAATAATAATAACAACGCATGCACGTGCATGTTTTTAAATAATGAATAACAACGCACATACATGTGCATTTGCATGTGATAATGATAATAATAATGATAATGATAATGATAATAATAATAATAATAATAATTGTGATAATAATAATGATAAAAGAATAATACAAGTGCATTGCATATGCATGTGCTTCGTAATAAATAATAAATAATAATTCACGTGCATCTACATTTTCATGTGATGATAGTAATAATAACAGTAGTAGTGATAATATTAGTAGTACCAATGCATGGGATAATAGAGTATCGCATGTGCATTACACGTGCTCTTGCATGGTAATAAATAATAATGTCCGTACATTGCATTTTCATGTGATGATGATGATGATAATAATAATGCATGTGATAATATAATAACTCATGTGTATTGAATGTGCGTGTATATGCATTCTCATGTGCATTTTCATGTGATGATAATAACAATAACAACAATAACAACAACTACCACAATAACAATAATAACAATAATAATAACAATGCTTGTGATACAAAAATAACGTGTGTGTGTTGCATGTGCATGTTCATGGTAATAAAAGTATAATAATAATGCACGTGCATGTGCATGTTCATGTGGATGAGATGATAATAATAATAATAATAATATGAGTAATAATAAGTTATAGTAGTATGAAAAAAATAGCAGACATGACTAAAATGCTAGAAATGGGGTCTCGAAAAACCTAACAAATCAGAGAGCCATTGAAAAGGCATAACTTCTTCTTCGGGAGTCCATTTCTGCTCCGTGAATAGTCAGACTAAATCTCATTGAACGAACTAAGATAAAAACAGGTGTTGGAGGCTGAACAGACACACAGATCCGAAGTTATGACCATTTTAAGAAAAATTTGACAGGGATCCGTACACTGAAATGGAGTTTTGGAGGCCTTCTGATGGGTTTCTGGGATTTTAGTGTCTCCAAAATGATTTTAACTATGTTCAAGTGATCCTTCTGCGTAGATCTCATCGCTACTTTCGATTTGATATGTGGTAGATCTCAAATGGACAATCGGAGCGAAAGTTGTGGTCGTTTGAAGTTGGACTTTAATTTGGAGTGGTATAAATAATATATCTTATATTCCATTGATCTTCTCATAGTTTCTACTAAACATGGTCCTCACTCAACTCACAAGATTCAATTTGATTGGTCATAGTGCTCAAATGGACACCCGAAGGAGAAGTTATTCCTATTTTAGTGAGTTACAGGTTTCTATGGTTTTTAGGTGCTATGAGAGTTGCTCAATTTAAAACGACAATAACTTCTTCTATGTGTGTTCATTTTTTCTCTACCACATATCAAATCTAAGATTGTGAAAAGACACACACTATGGTAAACACTTGAATTCTTTATGACGTTCTTCAACCCCCCAAAAGGCCCAAAATCCATTTTCATGGTAAAAAGATTGGCTTCTAGTGTTCGTTTTGCAATAACCCTAAAAAAGATTGATAAACCCTAGAAAAAGCTATTAATTCCTACAAAAGCCCAATAAAACCCTAATATACAATAAAAAATGCTAATAAACTGTAAAAAACCCAAAAGAACACTAATATACCCTAATGAACCCTAATAACCCTGAAGAACCGTATTAAACTCTAAAGAACACTAAAAACCCTAAAGAACCCAAAAAACACTAAAACACATTATATAAACACTAAAAACTGATACAATACCCAAACAAACACAAAAACACCCTAAAAACCATAATAGCCCCTATCAATCCCAAAAAAACAAATAAACCCATAACCCCCCCCCCCAAATGATTAAATGCCATCAGATACCATAAACACCCGTTAATAAACCTTAAAAACCCTAAAAAACTAAAAACCATAGAGAACCATGAAAACCCTAAAAAAGGCATCAAATAGATACATAAACTCTAAAAACGTTACATAAACCCATAAAAATGCAACAAAAACCCTAAAAATGCAACATAAATAAAAAAACACAACATAAACCCTAAAATCACTACATAAACCCTAGAACTGTAACATAAACCCTAGAAACACAACATAAACCCTAAAAACACAACATAAACATTAAAAAATGCTACATAAAACGTAAAAACACAATATAAGCTCTAAAAACAATACATGAACTCTAAAAACAATACATAAACCCTAAAAAATGCAACAAAAACGCTACATCAACCCTAAAAAAGAAACATAAACCCAGAAAATGCAACATAAACCCTAAAAAATGCTACATAAAACCTAAACCCTAAACACGCCACATAAACCCTAAAAACATTACATAAACCCTAAAAATGATACATAAAATAAAAAATAGCTAACTAAACCCTAAAATGCTACATAAACACTAAACATACTACATAAACTCTAACAACACTACACAAACCCTAAAAAATGCTAAAAAAACCCTAAAGATGCTTTAAAACCCTCAAAAATATTAAAACCTAATATACCATAATATAAAAAATTTAACCCTAATAAACCCCAAATAAACACTTATAACCCCTAAAAACTACTTATAATCTCTAAAAACCCTAAGAAACTCTACTCAACCCTAATAAAACCCCAAAATACCTAATAAACACTAATAAATGATAATAAACCCTAAAAACATGTTAAGAAATCCTAAACAACCCTAACCAACCCTAATAGGTACTAATAAACACTAATAAACCCCAAAAAAACCGTAAAAAGCCATAATAAACTATAAATAAAGCCAAATAGACCCTACTCAACCCTAACAAACCTTAACACACCATAATAACCCCTAATAACCCTACAAAACCCAAATAAAGAAAAAAATACTAGTATACCTTAAAAAATTCCTAGAAACCCTGATACACTCTAATATAACCTAATAAACCTTAAAAATGATCACAAACAATAAAAAATGATCACAAACAATAAAAACGTGCTATATTACATAAAAAGACCTAGAAACACTAATATAACCTAATAAACCCATAATAAAACCATAAAAATACCTTCTCGACCCTAATAAACATTGACACACCATAACAAAACCTAATAAAACCAAACTAAACCTAAAAAAACGTAAACAAACCATTAAAAATCCCTAGAAACCCTAATAAACCATAAAAAATTCTCATAAAAGCTAATAAACCATTAAATATGCTCACAAACACTAAAAACACGCTAATAAAACCTAAAAATTCATAACAACCCCTCATATATATTAACAAAAACTAAAAACACTCATATACCCTAATACAAACACTAACAAACCCTTGTAAACCCTAAAAATCCCTAACCAACCCTAATAAACCCTAACAAAACCTTAAAGATACCGACTCAACACCAATAAAACCCTAAAAATACCAAGTCAACCCTAATTAACATTAACACACCATAATAAACCATAATAAACCCCACTAAACCCTAAAAAACTCAAATATACCATTTAAAATCCCTAAAACCCCTAATATATGCTAATAAAACCTATCAATGCTTAAAATCGCTAATAAACCCGAATAAACACTACGAAACACTAAAAAATACCTAATATACACTCTTAAAAATTAATAAACAATAATGAATCATAATAAACCCTAATAAATACTAAACATACACAAATATACCATAATATACCATAATATACCCTAATAAACCCAACTCAATCCTAATAAAACCCTAAAAATACCAAATAAACCTTGACACGCAAAAATAAACACTAATAAAATCCTAATAACCCCCACCAAACCCTAGAAAATGCTAGTATACCATTTAAAAACCCTAAAGCCCTAAAAACCCATAATAAATGTAAATAACACCTAAAAGTCCTAAAAATGATAGTAAACCCTAAAAATACCTCTAATAATAATTGTAGTAATATCACACGTGCATGGGCATTTGTATGTTCATGGTTTAAATAATAAATCATAACGCACGTGCATGTGCATATGCATGCGCAATTGAATGTGAATGATAATAAATAATAAATAATAAGTAATAACGCATGTGAATTACAAGTGTATGTGGATGTGCATGTGAATGATAATAAATAATAGATAATTACGCACAAAAAAGTGCATGTGCATGTGAATGTGCATGTGCATGGTAATAATCAAAAAATAATAACCTAGTCCACATGAATATGGATTTTCATGTGAATGATAATAAATAATAAATAATAACACATGTGATAATAGAATAATGCACATGCATTGTGTGTGCACGTGCATTAGAATAAATAATAATAGCACATTGTTTCTTCTGGAAATGGGGATGACCTTGTTTGTTTTAGGTTCAAACTTTCCAATTGGTTTCTAATGGGTTTATTCGTAGAACATGAAACAACCAATGATTCTATATCCACTTGGACCTACTTTCCAAAGATAGGTGCTCATTAGTTGTGGACCGATGAGGCTTAAGAATTTGCATTGGTCGAGAGGATGGGAGGTCAGGATCATTACACCTTTTTTTGGGGGGAATTATTGCCTACTTCGGGACTCTCTCATAGATTTAAGTTATGTTCATGAATCCTTATTAATTCACCAAGTATGAAAATTAGTTATCCTTTAGATTTAGAAATTCCTGATTGGTATGTATGGGATTTATAGAATCTTTTATATGTATTTGAGGTTCTTCATCGATGGAGAATCATCCGTATGTATTAGAGATTCTTATTCAATGGTATCCTTCAGTACATTTTATAGAAATCTATTGGTCATTATGATAACCATACTAGTTTTAAATCCACTCAGTGGGGCACTTTAAGTTTATTCTCATTCAGAAAGACATGGATAATTTCAGAGTTGGGATCGTACCCGCAGATGGGCTACCTACGTATCCTTGTTAAAAAGGAATTATAACACATATAGTTTGATAAAAAAGATATAGTTTAATGTCATATGGGACGGAAAAGCATTAATGAAATATGGGCTTGAACTTTATAGAGGCTTCCTACGTACTCTATATTTAAGGCGTATATCAAATTCCACGTAGTTCGGGCAAAGAAATTTGCGGTTTATGCATTGTTAATGGCCCAAAAAGAGATGTCGGGATTACTTTCAAACTATAAGCTCACCTGAGTCATTCTCGGTGTGAGAAACATGAGGTATCAGTAAAATTGATGATGGTTCCAAAAAACAGGAAGTTATGAGAAATGATGTGGGGATTACGTTTGTATGACGACCCATGTAAATAAAGACCGGGACTTACTTTAGGAAAGAAGTCTAGGAGTAGGGTCCATAGAGGTATTTTTACTTTATGGAGATTTGGAGTTTTAACTTGGTGCTTACTCCTGAGAAGGAGTCCTAAATTAAAAGGGAGTTATGAATGGGTTTCATTCCTGAGAAGGAATCCCAAATCAAAAGAAATTAAGAATGGGGATTACTCTTGAGGAGGAGGCCCAAATTAAAAGGGACTTGTGATTGGGTTTTATTCCTAAGAAGGAAGCCCAAATCAAAAGAAATTAAGATTAGGGCTTACTCTTGAGGAGGATGGAAAATTAAATGGAACTTATAACTTAGGGCATACTCCTAAGAAGGATGCCCAATGTTAATGGAAATTATGACTGGGGCTTACTCCTAAGAAGGAGGCCCAATTAAAGGGAACTTATAACATGGGGATTACTCCTAAGAAGGAGGCCCATTGTTAAAGGAAATTATGACTCGGGATTAGTCCTCATAAGGAGGCCCAGGTTAAGGGGACTTGAGACTCGGGGCTTACTTCTGAGGAGGACCAAATCAAAAGATCTTCTCATCTCAAAGGATAAGGTTATATAGGAAACCCCTAACCATGGTGACATAAATCTTGTACATCACGAGGTTTTGAGAGAGGTTCTCACAGAATTCCATTCAGATAAGGAAGCCAACAAAGGAACCATGCCATAAATGGATTTGAAGAGGGTTTTGAAGGCTATATCTTGAAGAGGAGAGGTGGATTTGAGGAAAGCAGGTGACTATAAAGGAGGCGTGAAAGTATTGTTCTAGCACGCAAGTCCTAGTCGCACAAGTAGACTTCTGCGACATGATTCACCTTGGGCGATGAAAAATCTATAGGGTAATACTTGGGCGACTTTGAACTCAAGACCTTAGTATCATCCCTAGAGGCTTCCAAAAGGGTGGTGCGCAAGTTTCATTGAGAGGGAAAGGCGGCGCGCAAGTGTCTTCATTTTCCATTAAGGGCTGGACATTTAGTCGAGAAAGTATTGATGAGTTCTAACACTTTGGCCTTATTCTTCCTCTTTAGAGCTTCCCTTCTAGGTAAAGAATTACCTTAAAAGTGTTCGAACGATGTCAGACAAAGACTTGGGAGACCAGTGCTTGTATAGGAGTTTTGGAAAATTCCTCCTCGAAATGGGGGGCCCACAGGGGATATTTATAGGCCACTAGGCACCTTGGGAGAAAAAAAGAGTAGGGCGCAAAAGTGACTTGCGTGACCATAGGGGGCGCGCAAGTGACTTGCGCGGCACTCAGGAAACATGCGCGACTCCATCCAAATGGGTTCCCAGTCCATGCCTATGTCAATTTTTGATGTTTTTCAAAGGGTGACCCTCATTGTGCTTATTGTATTCCCCTTTTCCATTTGTTGGACTCTATGATTGAAAGGAGAGTCAAAAAAATTCCCCCCTCAGTTTTGGATCCGAAAAAGGAAAGAGGATTTGACTCTTAGGAAAATGAGAAACCAGGGTTCAGTGGCGCACAGGTTACGGCATGTAGGTTCCGGTGCACAGGGTTGTAGGATCGCCTATATATATGGGCGTCACTTCACGCAAACCATCATGCCTTCCAATCTTTTGAGCTCTTATCGCACAAGTGTGTTGCTTTTCTCGGCCGATCTCTCTTCTTTGTGTCGCGCTTCTCTGGAAAGGATTTTGACTTGCGCGCCATCAGTATCACGACATTACTTGTGCGAAAATACTTGCGCAGCAATACTTTCACGACAATACTAGCACGGCAAAACATGCGTGCCTTAATGCCTTTGCATTTTTTTGTTTTCTTCAAAAATATTTCATAAAAACTAACTTAATTAAATGTTAACTGTTTGGTATTTGTGAAGATTAAAAGGCTCCCAAAAGAATTGGATGGGCTGATGAGTTGTCTAGCAAGAGAATAGATGACATCATGAATGTCATTGGCCAGGATTATTATGATATCTGCGATAGCACTCTCCCAGATTTGGATATGTACTTGAAGAAATATCATGATAATTTCCCATGGAGCATATAATTTCCTTTATATGACCATGATCATCTACAAGGATTCAACATTCCAGAGGCAAAGAATTATATTCCCCATTCCGGGATTCAGACTTAAACCAATTTCTCTTCGGCAAATGTCTACTTTGCAGGATCATTTTTCAATGAAAGAACAGTAGAGAATTCACTTATAATGCATCATTGCCCATGTGCTCCAGATTTGAAGCCTCACAAGCCTGAGCTGCAGCTGCATTGCTATCCCTCTATTTTCGGAAATTCTCAGATGGACCAAATCCAAGGTATGGAAAAAGAGTTGGGATTTCCGTCCTGGAGGAGGTGTGATGCGGACATAGATGTGGGGATATTGGGTGTGAAAAACCTATGCAGTGTTTATCAAGGATCTGAAGGGAGCTGCAATATATTTAGCCGTCTGGGATGGGCAGACATATGTCTACAGGAATGATAATTTTGTGCTGGAGCTAATCAGTCACTGGAGCCCTGAATCCAATTCATTCCATCTGACTAATGGAGAAATAGGCATCAACTTGTGGGATGTCTACAAGATTTTTTGGGGATCCAATTTTGGGAGATATGTATGATGAATTCATCCCCCCAATGTGACCTAGAATGATTCGGAGAAGACTCCGGGTTTGTCTCGAGAGTTATTGAAAATTTTCCATAAGTTTAAGAAGACCAAAACCTCATAAACCCACTCCATGAAGGATATACATCCATAGGAGTGGATGGACATGTTTCTGATCAAGAATAAGGATAAGGGGTCCACCTGTACTCATCCTACGAGATTCCCCATAGTAGAAAAGAGGGGTGCTATTGGTACATTCTGGCCAACCCTAGAAGAGGGAGAGTTTGAAAAGTGGGGGTATGAAGTGGATCAAAGAATCCTAGAGAAGACCCATCTAGCGGGAAACTTAGCCTTGTGGCTCAGCGTTTATCATCTACTAGTTAGGGATTTGAAGGGAGGCGTCAGGCGATGGACCTTCATTGTTGCAGCCAAGTTGGATTAGTGAAAAATGGTTTTGTTGGCCACCCTGATTCAAAGGAGCTTACTCCATGTCTATACGGGTAAGTCTCCTTTGAGAATAGTGGGACCATTCTATGTTTTGTGGGGATGGATCGCCAATCACATCAGGACATATGCTATACAGAGTGGAGTACAGGTTCCTAGAAGTTCTTTTAGTCCATCAGTGTAGGAATTTTCTGGAATTTCTCCATTGTCCCTCAATTCCTATGATCTAAAGGTGAGGCTAAGCATGTTAAAGGAATTTCATTTCTTTCCTTATAGAAACCTGCCAACCGAGCGGTTTGTTGATGATGGAACAACTAGCCTGGAATTGAGGTCATATATACTGGCTTGCAGATATGGTGTCTTGGCCACCATAATTGAAGGAGATATTATATGTGAGGCCTATGCTTCATATAGATTTTCATGCCAATTCAAGTTTCTACAGCAGGTTGTTGTATCCCCTACCGTTCATGTCAGGTCAGAGCAGCATCCAATGGTTTCTTGACAACTATGGTTGCTGAAAACTATGGAGAAGATTGGGTTAGTGTTTTATCTACCAGTTGCTGGAGTGGCCAGTCAATTGACTACATGGTATATCGATAACTGGATAGCATCATACCCGGAAGGGGTATTGAATCATCTTGTCTCCCGGGTGGGGAGTAAAAAGAGAAGTTTCAAGAAAGAAACTATTCATCTGGAAGGTGACTCTTCCTCACCCAGAGATGATTCACCGGTTTCTTCACACGGGGCAGATTCAACGGATTCCATAGATGGGGATGATGAGGCACAACATATATCAAAACAGCCTCTTTCTATATATAATCCTCTTGGTGGCACTGCTCTTGGAGTCCCTGAATTTCCCCGTGAGCTAGGTGAAGTATCTCTAGGCCAGTAAGTCATGGATGATGAGTTATATAGGGCTTTTCACTCTCCAATACCTGTATTTGGAGGTGAAGATGTCAACACACCCAAAAAGTCAAAGAAGAAAAGGAATCGAAGGAAAAAGTCCACAGCTAAACGCTTCATCAGTAGTGGTAAGTGCTTCGGATTGTCATAATCCTAACCCATGAAAAGGTTGCTCATACTTCTTGGGATTTCATGGGCTTCTTCGATTTCCCCTTTGAGGGAGCGGACTGACCCTCTTCTAAGGACGACGGAGGGTGCTGGTGAATAGTCACGAATTTATGCTGACCTGGCTGCTCTTGAAGAAATGATTAGAGAAGAAGAGCCAGTGTTTGTTCCCAGTACTGATCCTATTGCTGCGGCAAGGAGAGAAGAGGCTACTTCTGGTAAATTAACAATGCTTCATAGAACATTGAAAGAAAACGTCAATTGACATCCATTCTGTGATTCTTTCGGTTCTACACCTACACCAGAACATTTGGTGACCACTGCAACTAACTCCGCAATTTTCTTTGAGGAATCTATCTGGGGTCAGAGGTCACAGGAGGAGGGTCTCCAAGAAGACATGTCAAATTCTCCCAGTGGTGAGACTCACCAGGAATCTAGGATATCACTGGATGAAATGATGAAACATGGCGCGTCTTTTGAAGAAATTTTAGATCATGTTAAATTACCATGTGATTTAGAAGATTTTGGATGTGAGTGTTATCCTTCGTCCTGCAATTTTTTTATTAAATCTCTGGCCATGATTGGTGGAAATGTGAAGTTCCTTCTGATCATGTTGATGATCTGTCAATTCTTGAAGGGGGTAGAAACAACCCTATAATTGCATAGACGCTAGCTCGAGTGGAGCTTAACCCGACCGAGCTTCCTGAGACACGTACTGAAAATCCTGTTGATGTTACTCAAGATGGGGAGGAGCCTTATCATGTTGCTAATCTACTATTGGGTAAAAGATGATAATATTTGTGGTTGTATGTAATTTTCAAGACAGATAATCAATTTTTGTTATCCTTTGAAACTATCCAAAGCTTTCAATTGACTATGCAGGGCCATCAACTTCAGTGGCTAGATCCGAAGGTGAAGCCTCAGCCTCAGCCCCAACGGGAGTAGAAAGTGAAGTACCAATGTTCAAGGGGGAAGGAGCAGAACAACGAACTTTCTTAAGTGCATTAATCCTGGACTATATTCCCCCCTGTGATAGCGATGTTGAATCAGACCCAAAGGTGAAAAAGGCACTCCAATTCTCACGTTGCAAGGAATGGAAAAATATAAGGATGATCATATCTAAAGTGCCTCTTGAAGAGCTATCTTCGAAGATCCTACGACTTTCATCCTTGTTCTTCATACTGGGACTTGGCGGTTTTGGATATCAAGAGATCCATACCGCGGTAAAACAAGTCATCTTAAGGAGGGAGGAGGAACAAAAGTTCCATAAATATCTGACCAGAGCAAGGCTGCTAACCAATATCGGCGAATTCGAGGATGTGGTGTCCCGAGCTAAGGCTGATCATGCTGCAAAGGTGAAGGAGTTGAAGCATAAGATCACGGAGAAAGTTGTCCAGTAAATGCACCATCAACAACACCTAGATGTCGTTACTGGGGAACTTGACCAACTTATCAAATCATCAGAAGTTTTCCAAATGGATGGTATGAAATACATCACAGATGCCAAGAAATCACACCATCAATCTGAAAAGAGTGAAGTTGGTCGAGTGAATGAACTTCAAGTAGCTGCTGATGAAACTCAGGATGCCGTAAATCAAATAAAAATTTATGTTGAATGACACTTGTCATTATTGAAAAGGAGAAGATACTCTAATATGTGGATGTTCTTATAATCTTAAGAATCAATGAAAAGACATTTCATCCTCAATCATTTGTACATGCATTCTCTTTCTAACTACATTAATTTTTTTTACCCAAGAAAATGGGCCTAGTAAGCATAGTTTGATTCTTTCTAGGATTAAAAAAACAACCCCACAAACCGTGCATATTTTTTTTTCTCAATATTTCTTAAATCATACAAAATGTATGTTTAGCAAGCTGGGACTCGATATTTGTTCAGAGTTCCTTTTACAGGTTCCCAATTTAATGAGTACTCTGTCTCTTTTTGGTAGTTTAAATTCATGCATGTCGGACATTAAACGGCTAATGTTTAAGGTCGAATAACATTGAACGAATGGATTAAAATTGACTCAATTCCTTTATAATTTGTTTGAAAACATATTACAACATTCAAGTATGGGGAAAACATGTAAACTATGACTTACGAAATTTTGAATCTGAGGGATGATATGAAAAAAGGGATAAAAGGAATTAGAGGAAGTATTTCCTAAGAGTGAAGTTACCACTGTTTGACAAACTTGTTAGGGGGTTGAATTATACAGGGCCACTTAAGGGCCTTGGCTGTATAGTCAAATAACAGCATCTTTTGGCTGACAGGTCCATTATGTAGACTACTTATGCAAGGCCAGCTAAGGGAACATGCTTCATAGTCAGACAAATGAACTCTCAGAAATTTTAATTTTCTATTTCTAAAATCCAGTGAAAGTTTATATAGATTCAAATTTTCCAAATCATAGAGTCTATTTTATGGAGAGAGGTACTTGAATATGGAGGGGATATTCCCAATCAAGATTGCCAAAGAATTGGATGAATGTCACTCCTGTGAAGGTCTGACCCAATCATAGGTGAGGAAAATATAAACCATATACTTGAATACTCTCAGTTCATGAAAAAGTGTATGGAAAAAATATGTCAAGGATGGTTGTTTTTGAGGATCCCTACATATCGTCATTAACACCAATAAGGATAAAAGCGTTTTTCTCCCTAAGAATGAAGTTACCACTATTTGAAAAACCTGTTAGGGGGGTTGAATTATCTAGGGACACTTAAGGGCATTGGCTGCATAGTCAAATAATAGAATCTTTTGGCTGACAGGTCCGTTGTGTACACTATTTATGCAAGGCCGCCTAAGGGAACGTGCTGCATGGTCAGGTAAAAGAATTCCTGGTTATCAGACATTTTGTGACAATAAGTCGAGAAAAGGGTTATGGGGATCTAAAATTATTTAAGGTTTGGAGTATGACACATAAAAAATGTGTATTGTCATATGCATGAAGTAGATACATAGAACAATGCTGACCATAATCATGTTATGGCTGGGTCTAGAATTGAGATGTTGGAATTCACTAAATATATCATTAGGATGAGAATCAAGACATACATGGTTCTTGAAATACAGTTTAACGTCATGTGGGATGCGAGCATAGGAGATCATAGTTTAGGGTCGTATAGCTCGGACCATAATGAGGGAGACACATTGTGTGCTTGTTATAAACCTAATGTGAATAAAGACCAGGGTTTTCATACAACATTCATGTTCTCACAGGGGGACTTTTCATCATAGGGACTGGAAATGGAGTTTGGGGTTAGGCCCCAAGACAGGGGGATGGATTTGAGGGATGCCCGTAGCGATGTAAAGCGGGCTCCCGGCCCGCGGGCTTTGCGGGTATGGGGCGGATATGGGGCGGGGCGGGCCTAAAATTTTTGACCGTTTAGAGTGCGGGCCAATGCGGGTTGAGCCCGCGCGGGTGCGGGCTGGCCCGCGGGCCTGATTTAAAAAAATATATATTATTTTTACAATATATGTTTCTTTAACATTTTAGTTTTTTTAATAAAAAAATCATGGTTAAATGGTGACATATTCTTTCTCACCATAATGGTCATATTAATTCACCATTTAGTCACATGTGAATTTTAAATAGGCCTATATTTATTGTTTTAATATGATATTATATTATTTATATAGTAATTATTAACCATATTCACAAGATTTGTCAACCCATATCTCAAAAAATGGAACTCATCACCCCTGCACATGGTTTCAATTCTATAAAATTTACTATAATCATAATATTTTTTAGGTTGATTTGATTTTGTTATTATTTAATTTAATTTTTTTATTAAGAGAATTGGATAGAACCTCGTGAAAACATTAATAGCATCTTCTGAAACTGATTGTTACCTGGAGAGACTTCATTCATTCACAGGTTTAGTTGTTCACATCACCACACAATCAACATTATTATTCCTCACCCATCACCGATCACTCACATACTTTCTATCGCAATTGTTCGCCGCCACATCACCGTTACCGCATGCCACCATTAACCTACAAAAAATGTTCCTTCACATTCTTTAAAACTCTAGTTATTTTTAATTAATACTTCTCCCCAGAAATACCTTTAAGAATGATAAAAAATACAGTATTTAAATGATTATAAATAGTATTTTTTTTGTAAAGGTGGGTAAGCCCTCGGGCAACCCGCGGGCAACCCGCGGGTTTATGCGGGGCGGGGCGGGCTTGAAAATTTTTGTTCGCATTATATGCGGGCTTTCACGGACAAACCCGCGCGGGCTCAAACCCGTGCGGGCTTGGCCCGCCCCGCCCCGCCCCGCCCGTTTCGCATTACTAGATGCCCGAACGTTCCTACGTATCCCATAGGGATGGTAATCAATCCATACGTAGTTCTTGAAATGTCATATGTACATATTTGTTTTGTACATGTGAAGTGTAAATGGGGACTTTAGTGCAATGATGGTTGGACCCAATATTAATGGTTCGAGCATTGCCATGTATGCACATAGTCCTTGGAATATGACATTATTTGAGATGAATGTCAATAATGATTCCCTCTCATGTGAGGGTGTCAGAGACTGTTGTAGTTTATTGTCATATAGGACAAAAGTGCGAATAGTTTAAGGTCATATGCATAGACCGGTGCTGCATAGTTTAGTGTCATGTATCTAGGACGTATTGCTATGCAGTTTAATTTCTTGCAGTGAGGACAATGGGGGACTGTATAGTTTAATGTCATATAGTAAGGAATACGATGAACCAATATGAAGATATTGGTTTCAGGGGGGATTCATGGATCAACATCGTATGAGGTGGTGGTTAACCAATGTGAAGATATTGGTTTTGGGTTTGAACCTCGGTAGGTTTTGTACGTACCCATCCTAGAAGGCAAGGATCAAAGTCTGCATAGTTCGATTGAGAATGAATTGGTTGTCAAGTTGTACGTGAGGAATACGACCCGAAGATGGTGTTGTGACATACGCGTGGTTAGCGGCCCAGAGAGGATGTTATGGTTAAAGCATACTCTAAGCTCATGCGAGTCATGCTCGGTGTCAGAAACAAGAGGTAGCCAAAACCCTAACAATGCACAATTTAACGTCATGTGGGAAAAAGGGTGTTGTAAAGTTTAGTGTCATGTAGCTAGGACATATTCTTCTTCAGTTTAACTTCTTGTAGGATATGTGCACATTTTAATGTCATGTAGGACGAGTTAAGGGACTTTTTCACAGTTTAAAATTCTTGTAGGATGAACATGTACAGTTTAACATATTGTGGGATGTATAAAAGACTATTTATAGTATAACGTCATGCAGGACGATGAAGGGAACACAATTTAATGTCATGTTGGATGATAGAGGGGCTATGCAGTTTAATGTCCTGCAAAAAAGGACAAAAGGATGTATTTGTGTTACACAAAACACTTCTTCAATAATCTTGCATTCGTTGGAGTTGTAATGAGTTCTCTATTCATTGAGATTAAAGAATAAGCTCCATTAGAGTACACCTTATGTATTGAATAAGGTCCTTCCCACATTGGCTCATGCTTTGGAGGTTTCTTTCCTGGTATCATTGGAGTTCTGAGGACCAATACCAATTCTCCTTGAATGAATGAACTAAGACAAACTTTTTTATTTAAATCCAGTGTTATTCGATTCTGATAGACTTCCAAGTGGTGCAGGGTGCACAATATTTTTTCATCTAATCATTCCAATTCATCAAATCACTTCGGAGAATATTCATCTATGGATGACTAATCAGAAATGGATACTCTAAGAGAAGTTAATTGAACCTCAATGGGCAAGACTACTTCTTTTCCATATACCAATGAATATGGAGTTCACTGCGTATCTGTGCGGGTGGTGGTCTGATAATCCCATAAAGCATGAAAATTTTTATTAGGCCATGATTTCTTATCTTTATCCACCATCTTTTGCAGTATATTTGAAAGAGTCTTATTGAGGGCTTCTATTTTTCCATTGGATGCTGCATGATACTGCAATGAATGGTTGAATTTGATGTTGTATTCTTGATACAAATTTCTCACCTCGGATGAACAGAAGTTAGTGTCATTGTCTGTCAATATGGTATGAGGGACACCAAATCTGGTAACGATGTTAGACTTGATAAAGCTAACAATGATTTTAGAACTAACTACTTTGAGAGGTATTGACTCTACCCATTTGTAAAAGAAGTCATTAGCAGAAAGAATATACTTAAACTGCTTGGATGTAGCCGAAGGATAAGGTTCTACTACATCCATTCCCCATGTGGAAAATGGAAATGAGTATTTAGCTCTATGAAGAAACTTTGGGGGTTGATGAATGATGTTGGCACATACTTGGAAAGAATGACACTTCTTAGTGAAATCACCACAATCTTGCATCATTGAAGGCCAGAAGTATCCAAGCCTTCGAATTTTACCAGAATGTCTATGTCCATATTGGTGGGAACCACACACTCTTGTATGAAATTAAATCATGGCAGCCATTGTCTCTTCACCATCAGTACATCTAATGAAAATTCCATCAAAACCTCACTTATATAGAATTTTTTGGTGATCTGGGCTATCATAAAGAGTAAAATTGACCACACGTCACCAGACATGTTCTTTCCAGGATCTATCAGGTGGGAGTGTTCCATTTTGAAGGTATTCCCTGATAGGTGTCATCCATCCTGTATTATGAACATATGGTTCAGAAATGGGACTGATTTGATTGATTTACTATGTTCTAATTTGAAAATAAGGTGAAACTACACGACAGTGGGAAATACTGATGATTGTTTTGTCCAGGTTTGGATCTTCCAGGGCTATGGATACATTAGCCAGTGCATCAGCATGGGAATTTTGTGATCGCGGGACATAAGAAAATGTTGGTTCCAAAGGAAATTCCGCCATTAACTCTCTAACTTAATCACACAAAGGGATTAACTCTTCCTTTCTGATGTCATAATCCCCATTGATTTGTTTGATTACCAAATCTGAATCACCTTTTACCTTCAAGTGAATCACCTGTGCCTGAAGCGCTAATTCCAAGCCTACGATGAGAGTATGATATTCGTATTCATTGTTTTTTCCGCCTTCCTACAATAAGAAGGAATAATGTAGCACTAACTTTTCTAGGGAAATAATCACGATTCCAAACCCATCTTTGTTGAATTTGGGATCTTCCATTTTCTTCACTCTTGGACTTTTGGAGGCACCATCAAAGTACATTTCCCATGATTGAGGATTATCTTGAATAGAGAAGACATCCTCATCCTGAAGTTCAATATTTAAAGATGTATCTTCTACATATGGGTGTTAAACAAGGAAATCGGCCAGAGATTGGCCCTTTATTGCCTTTTGTGACAAATACTGGATATCGAACTACTACAAAATAACTGCCCACCTTGCCAAACATCCTGTAAGCATTGGATGACTAAGGATAAATTTGAGCGGGTTATTGCGAGATACGAATTGGACCTCATGATGTTGCATGTAGTGTCTCAAATTCTGAACTGCAATGATTAATGCTAGGAAACACTTTTCAATACATGAATATCATGTTTCTACCTCAAGCATAGTCCGACTGAGATAGTAAAGGATGTTTTCATTCCTAGCATCATTTTTTTGGGAAAGGAAATCACCCGATGATTGCTCTAAAGCTATCACAGAGAGAATAAGTGTTCTTTATTCAACATGTGGCATTAATACTGGTGGACTCAAGAGATATTTATTGAGGATATCAAATGCTTCTTGACATTCTTCAATCCCCTGGTAGGTGATTCCCTTCTTCAATAATCTGGTGAAGGGTAAACACTTTCCTGCCAAATTGGTAATGAAATTCCAAATATAGGCCAAGTTTCCTAGAATTCCTCTTAATTAATTCAAATTTCTAGGAGGTAACATGTCAAGGATTGATTTTTCCTTCTCAGGATCAACTTCGATACCACAATGGCATACAACAAAGATATGAAATTTTCTTAAGGTTACCCCAAAAGAACATGTCAAGGGGTTCATCGTCAAATTGTGTTGTAGAAGTTTGTTGAATATGATTTCTAGATCGACCATGCGATTAGAACATTTTTTGGATTTAACCACCAAATCATCCACATATCATTCAACAAATTTCCCTAAAAATGGTTTGAAGATATGGTGCATGGCACGTTGATACGTTGAACCTGCATTCTTCAGGCCAAAGGGAATTAACCGATAGAAAAAGACACCTTGAGGAGATATGAAGGCTATAGACTCTTCATCTTTTGGGGCCATTCGAATTTGATTGTACCCAAAAAAACCATCCATGAAGGAAACTGCTTCATAGTCATTCGTTTCATCAATTAAGAGTTCCGTGATCAAAATTGGAATGTCGATTATCAAAGGAAACACTAATTTGTCCATTCTTATTTTTCGCAGGGAAAATATTAGCCAGCCATTTGGGATAATTAACTTCTCTAACAAAGTTAGCCTTGATAAGCTTATCAACTTCAGCTTCAATTTTGGAGGCATAAGTTGGGTGTGTTCTTCTGGCAACTTTCTTGAATCCTCAATGTTCATCTGGAAAACCCAAATGATGAGTGGAATCATTGGGATCAAGACCTAGGATTTCTATATAATTCCAAGAAAATACATCTTGATTTTTCTTTAGAAATGAAGTATACATTTCTTTCTCTTCAAAAAGTCACGGCTGCACTAATTAAAGTGGGGCATGGATCTTATTTTGTACCCAAATTTATTTCTCTGAGTTCATCCACAATGGTAGAGATACCCTCTTCAAATGTTGGAGGAGCATCCCTGATATCTTCCTCTTCTTCTTTAATATGTGTTACTTCTTCTGTTTATACTTTCATAATAGATGGTGAAGTAGAATTTCCATGGTTAGGGGAGAAGTTAAAATTTGAACATCTTTGAGAAGATGCTACCATTTCTGATAATATTGATGATGAAGGGTATTTCTGGGGTGATAGAGAGGAGATGATGGATTGAGAATTGACATCATTGTTATCCTCTTGTATTTTTATACCTTCTTATGGCTTGATTGATGCAGTATTGAATTTCTAGATTTCAGTGGATGAAATGAAGACATCTCCATTTAAGCTTTCATCACTGCTTGGTGAATCAACAATTTCTCCCATACTGTCTGGCTCGATTGTCATAACTGACATTATGAGGGTTTCCGTAAGAGTGTCTAGATTTAGTTATATCCTGTCAATTTGACTATTAGGAAACACATAATATGTACTCACATGTTTGAATGGGTTTACTGGAATCTTTTACAAACCATTTGGAGCATTAATTTTGGTAAAGTTCATTACCGTGGATTTTTCCATTCCCTCCATGTGATAGAATTATTTCTCAATGTATTGCGATTCACATGTTTTGAATGGGGCCTTGTCACCATACAATGTCCCAATTTGACCATTGAAACAATATTTGAGACATTGATATAATGATGATGGTATGACCGCATGTGGATGTAGCCAAGGTCTTCCAAGAAAAATGTTGAAGGTTGTGTCCTCACAAACGACCATGAAATCTAAATTAGACACAAGGTCTCCAAACTGAATTCTGAGTGTAATTTTACCCAAAGGTTCTTGTTCATTCTTATCGTATCCTTGCAACATCAATGTAGAAGGAGATAAATCAGATTCGGTGAGTCCGAATCAATGAAGTGTATGAATAAGAATGAGATTGACTCCTAAGAAATTATCAATGAAAGCTCGTCAGATGACTATATCATTGAATTTTCCAGAGAGATACAAAGGTCTGATTTGTCCAGTTACAACATCATCATCATCTTTATCTATAAAAGATATCACTACATGGAATTCTGTAGGAACATTCTCTATATGGTATACCTCAGCCACATCAATTTCAGTTTCAAATTCTTGAGGCCTTGAAAAATCCTCAGTAAGCACCTCTTGAAGATCTTTTGATAGATTCAAGGCATCCATAATTGATAACGTGGACAGTACATGGGACAAATGTTTTAGGACATCATACTTTTGGTCAAAAGGTCTATGTTTCCTATCAGAAAAATGTGATTTTGCATGTTCCTTGGAAGATGATTCTTTGGAAGTAGATGCATCCCGTATCGGGGTAGGAATTGGAAATCCTCTTGGATTCGGTAGATTAGACCAACTAGGTCTATCTATTTGCTGAGAGGAAGAAGGTGTGACCTCTAACCGGTCTTCCAAAATAACTGCATCAGGACTGAATCTACCATTTGTGGAAGAACATTCTTGTTCCATTTGAGCCCACTGAAGTGCTTTGCCATGAGTTTCTATCGCATGTACAGTTCTAGTAGGTATTGGATTGAAATAGTGGATTCTAAAATATCCACGTCTTCCCCTGTATCCTATACCTTTGTATCATCCTCTAATTCCTCTGTTAGATACAAGGAACTTAGGCTCATCATAATCGGAATGATCATTGGCATAAGGATCTGTTAAATGAATCATATTAACAGAACCAAAGATCAATTCTTCATCTGTCAAAGATTATTCCTGATGAACCAATTCAGGTTGTGCCATTTGGTGGGGCGGTGCTCGTGCTTTTGAAGTAGATGGCATGAAATCTGCCTGAGTCAAAGACAATTTAGGCTTTGACATGAGCTCATCTTCTTCAGACTGCTCTTCTTTCTTCAATTTACGCTGCTTATTTGAGTATTTTCCTTCTGATGAAGGGGGTTTTTCTGTTTCATTCACAGCAGAAGACACAATTGGTTGATTCAATTGTGTTCGTAAAATGGCATGAGATCGGTGGATTGTTTTCCTAACCATCCAATCATCATATTTCTGTACATTTTTACTTTTGACTTCATGCCACTCACCTTCATACTCTGTATTAGTAGTAGTAACACATGCAACCTAGGCTGAACCTTTCAGTTTTACTTGTCTAGAGTTCACCATATTTTGCAGGAGGTCTTTGAAAACAAAACACACCTGAATGGGATGCCCCAACATCTAATGAAATGGTAAATAGTTGGGTAGGTCTTCATCTCCTTCCTTGTTCGGCCTTTTGGGCCTTGGAAACTAAACCAGATTGTTTTCCAGAGCCGAGATGAAGTAGTCAGAAAATGTTTCATTCCATAAAGAATAAACATTGTTCTTAAAATCTCCAAATTATTTCCACCTTTGATCTTTTTGATCACTGTGATGATACGACTGTTGTTGTTGAAGCTCAGGGGGTGAAGCCCTTTGATATGATTAAGGTTTTGAAATGAACATAGGTACAGGTGTTTGATTAAGTATAATTTTAGCAGTCTCTGCTTTCCATATTCTCCTTCCTGGAACTGATGGAATTACATGATTTTTAGCCTTAGTCTTTATAAGAGAGCCTTCTATCTGATGAGCGATTGAAGTAAGGTCTCAAAACCCTCTTGTGTATTTCACAGGGATCAACGGTGTGCGTAATTCATCATGAAGATTTTCCACACATATTGGCAAAATTTCTTTGTGAGGGAGTGCTAAACATAAGGAATATTTTAATCCCTTCCATCGAGCAGTGAAATCTAAAACTCTTTCATTTTTCCTTTTATTACAATTGGTAAGATAAAAAACTATTGTCTTTGGCAACATTGACCTAAATTGAAGAAGAAATATTTGATGGAGATCTTCCCACCCAGTAATTGACCGAGATTGCAAACTTGTATACCAGACAAAAGCAGGTACTTGTAATGACTACACAAAACACCTGATCTTAACTACTTCTTGTTGTTGAGGAGTTCCCATCATAGGATCACAATGAGAAACAAAATTTTTTAAGTGTTGTTCTAGATCTCCCAAACCATAAAAAATTGGGAATGTTGTATTTGAAAAATTTTATGGGGTAGGGATTGCATCCACCCATTCAGGGTAAGCTCTCTTCTCTGGTTGAACTTGTGCATTCTTTCCTTCCATAGCTTCCAACCAAGCTGTTAATGACTCAATGGTAGTCATTAATTTTTGAGAAACATCTATTTGAGCTTGGACCTGAGCAGGTGTAATAACTGGAGTTTGGATCGGTGTGGCGATCGGTACTACCACTGATGGTAGTATTATTGGTTGCTGTCGCGTATGACCCTTATGATTGGACCTTTGAGGGTGTACTTGTAAATGGAGATATTCTTGATCCATCCCAGTTTCTACAACAAATTTCCTTGATTGTTTAACTCCATCATGCTTAGGAGGAAGACTAACTTGAAGTAGTTCTACATTTAACCTCATTAATTCCTTCATTTATTCTTCTTACTGTGCGAAACTTTCCTTTAATGAGAGTGATTTTCCTTCTCCAGAGGTAGGGTGGAATGTAACATAAATTTTACCCTTTTCCGTGGCATGCTACTTTCTCGAGTATGGAATGGAATTACCCAAAGGAATGTATTTCCCCTGGGAAAGCCTCTGTCTTCTGGTACGCACACCTCCTTCATTTATTTCCTTGTGTACAACTTCTTAAACAAGAACTTTTTCATCTGATCCATCTGAGTGAGCCTCATTTTCTGGGGGATTAGTGACAACGGAATAGATGACATTTATCAATGCATAATGCATTGCAACCCTTCTATCAGCGCTTTTGTGATACTGTCTTCTTCCATGTCCTTTATGATACATTGACTTTTGTTTGGTTCATCCCTCTAGAACTTCTTAATGAAACGTAATTGGGAGGGAATCTCATGATAATTTGACCCTATGTTCCACTTGTGGCTTCTTCCCTAATCGAGAGAATATTGACTTTCTCTAAGTAAGAGATTGATAATTTGAAAAATTCCCCAGTCTGGAAATTAGCCGGATGCATCATCTAACATCCACTCAAATCACCCAGCTCAGATGATCGATGGATTATTTTAGAAACTTGTGTCACCTTATGATGTGCATTCTTTAAATGATAATCCTTTTCGATATTCTCATTTGATTGATGAAAGAGTAATTTGACAACTTTTTCTTTATATGCCTGACTTTGGGAAGAACTAGTTGAGGCATGTTCTTGGGAAGACTTTGATTACGCACAAAATTAGTTAGATGTGGCCAGACATGGGAAATGACAATGCCTGAGACCACTTTTGGTGGGATTTGTTGACTGGAGAGCACAATGAAATGCAATTCTCCATGAACACCCCATCCCCTGATATGAATAACAGATGGGGCATTAGTAATTAACTGGAAAAACCTTTTTAATGCGCCAAGTCATGAACACTGAAGGGATCTCTGATGCTTTTCAACCTTTGGATGCCAGGAAACTGAGAGAGATGCCAAGTCAATTTGGAATTGAAACCCTTTTATTATATTGACAAGATTTTGATATTCATCAAAAGATAATATTTTCTCATTTTTGTGACAATGATTTTTCCATAAGTTGAGACGAATATCATGAATACAATATTCTGTCAACTTTTCTGGAATATCATACTGAGAGTCATCCAAAGGCGAAAACATGACTGGTATTTCACCTTTCACCAGTTGTTTTCTCATATTCAGCACTTCCTCTTTTTCATTTGCTGAAGATTATTCTACCTGATTGGACCAAAGCTTGTGCTTCTTTGTTACTTCATCAGATTTAACAAGATTGGTAGAGAATTCATTTGTCAAATTAGAATATGAATGACCCTGGGGTGGTTTGGAGAATGACCTACACCCTAGGATATCTTCTTATTGAGAAGTTATTTCACCTGATAGCGGTAAGGCATCATACATGATGGGAATCACATTTGAAAGTGCCTCAAGATAAGAGGGATTTCTTGTTACTGCATTGTCCATTGAAGAATTTTCCATGAAATGCGAATTACTACTGCAGAGAGGACTTTTTCAGATAAATTCATCATCATAGGGAGGAAAACCATGGTGGGTTACAGAAAAGGATGAAACTTTTTTCCCCATGGTCTTCTGGACACTTAGAGGGTTATCGTGGCTCTCATCTGAAGATAACACTTAGAGATTGACTGAATTTTCATGAAGCAAGACTTCATGGGGAAGTGTCTGATGAAGACCTTTAGATTTATTGTTGTTACATTCAGAATCTAGAAATGATAGAGTAGAATCTTGAGTTGCAATAGACAAATGTCTGAGTGCTTCAGGAACTCAAGCATTGAGTAAGGCCTTATTGCAGATTGGCTCTTGATTTTTAAACTGTGATTGATGGGTCTTTTTCTTGGACGCCTTCTTACACACTTTGGAAACCACTTGTTGAAGAAAGTGGTTATTATGGGCAGGTGTATGTGCCTGCTCCGGAGAAATGGTCAGGTTAGGCTGATTATCTCCATAGCTGCTTTTTTGGGCCCGCTATCCCGATCATGATTTTCCTACCCCCTACCCGATAAGCTTATTTGGCCCGGTTGTGGGCGAGGGGGGATTCGAACCCCCGACACCGTGGTTTGTAGCCACATTCTCTAATCCTATGAGCTACAGGCCCTGTCACCACTGGGTCTGTTCCCGGTAGTACCCTCCCTCAACTCACCCCTTTCCTCTCCCCATCCATTTCCATTTCGGGTTAAGAAGATGTGAAAGTTCTCAAATCAGGTGTATGTGCTCGACATGATTGTCCATATGACATGGGGGGTATGCCTCACAATCCTCCTAGACTAGAACAGAGGTGTGTATCTGCTCTAGAGTGACATTTTGATGAGTCACTCCACTGATAGGGATAGTTTTATGATTCTATCCCGGTGATGCTGCTGAAGTTGTTATAATATTCTGACAGGTATCCATAATATAGGTAGATATTTTCTTCTGCTCTTTCAACATTTTCAGAATGTTCTTGGTGACTTCAACTACCATAACGAGAATATTTGTCCATTCCGTTTTTGGAGTAGGTGTGTGTTCCAGATCATGTCTTCCTTTTCCTGTCAGTGAATTCTGATAGTACTCATGTGTGGGGGCAGAAAGTTGTGTCTACCTCCTCTTTGTCATTGGAGCTTTCCAATTGACATATCCAGGTGCTACCAAATGAGACTATTGGTTAAATTGATGAATCACATGTGTATGTTCCAACTAATTGTTCTCCACCAAATATGATTGATGAACTTCCTTCAATACTGGGAGACGAGACTGCTGACAGAATTGATGGGTGTAAGCAGGTGTATGTCCCTGTTTACAGGTGGTCACCACATATGATTGGCGAGCTTCTTTGGATGAAGTCAGATGAGCCGGCTGACTGACTGATGAATTATAAACAGGTGTATGTGTTTACCTATAGTACTCTGCCGAAATTTCATGGCAGGATTGATGTGTTACTGCCAGACAAGTCTGCTGGGTAGTGAAATCAGGACGGACGGGTGAATATGCCCGCTCATTTTTTTCCATCATGTTAGATTGATGGAATTATCCAGAGGGGGAATAAATAAGAACCTTCTCCCTATTGGCTGAATTTCGCCTCTGACGATTCGTCTTGCGTGCTCAGGTCTGAGGGACCTTAGCTGAAGATCTAGAAGCGGTACCCTCATCATGTTGAGGGTGCACTACCAAACGAGTCTAGCAGCGATTGTTGATGGGAGTGCTTAGGGAGGTCTCCTGTCTTCTTGAACTGAGGCCTTGAAGGACCTATTCATTCACCTCCAGGTAATATGGGAGGTACTATTTGTTGAGTTCTGGGGATAACAACCCGAAATGGTTGGAGGCGGTGGTTGGCACAACCTGCTTCCTGACCACTGGTTGTCGCTGTCTGGACAACCAGGGTGACTTGTTAACATGGAGGGATTGTCGAGCAGCCTCCAATGTCTGGAGGGTACCTTTTTGATTGTATTACCTCACCAATTCATTTCATACCCAGCGTTAAAGACGTTGGTAGGTGATGTCTTCCTTAGAGCGGATGAGGATCCAGCAGGAGTAGCGGCCGAGGCATTCACAGGTGTGAACTTTAAAGAATCCATTCTATGTTGTAGAGAGATCTTGGAAAAGAGTGACTTTTTAATATAGAAGACATAATCAAGATAGGTTTGTCTAGAATGCATCTTTTGTATGAACACATATGTGTTTGATTTCTTTTTCGGCCCTCATATTGAGTTTAATAGGGGCCTAAAAAATATGTAAAACATCATTTAACTTGGTTATGAATTCACGTCGGGTTCACCATTTTTTTGTTTCTTCTAGAAATGGGGATGACCTTGTTTTTTTAAGGTTCAAACTTTACAATTGGTTTCTAATGGGTTTATTCATAGAACTGGAAACAACCAATGATTCTATATCCATTTGGACCTACTTTCCAAAGGTAGGAGCTCATTAGTTGTGGACCGATCAAGATTAAGAATTTGCATTGGTCGAGAGGATTAAAGTTTAGGGTCATCACACCTTTTGGGGGGGAATTATTTCCTACTCTGGGACTCTCTCATAGATTTATGTTATGATCATGAATCCTTATTAATTCACCAAGTATGAAAATGAGTTTTCCTTTAGATTTTGCAATCAATTATTGATATGTATGGGATTTATAAAATCTTTTATATTTATTTTAGGTTCTTCATCGATGGAGAATCATCCATATGTATTATATATTATTAGTCAATGGTATCCTACAGTACATTATATAGAAATATCGTCGTCATTATGATAACCATACTGGTTTTAAAGCCACTCAGTGGGGCACTTGATGTTTATTGTCATTTAAAAAGATAGGGATTATTTTAGAGTTGGGATCATACCCACTTATGGGATACCTACGTATCCTTGTTAAAAAGGAATCACAACCCACGTAGTTTGATAAGAAGGATAAAGGTTAACACCATATGGGACAGAAAATAATTAATGAAAGATGGTCTTGAAACTTTTAAAGGATTCCTACATTCTCTACTTTTAAGGCAGAGATCAAAGTCCACATTGTTCAGGCAAAGAAATATGGGGATTATACATGGTTAATGGCCCAAAAGAGATGTAGTGATTACTTTCACAATCTAAGCTCACGTGAGTAATGATCGGTGTGAGAAACAAGAGGTATTAGTAAACATGAAGATGGTACCACGAAAGATGCAGTCATGAGAAATGATGTGTGGATTATGTATGTATGATGAACCAAGGAAATGAAGACTAGGACTTACTTTAGGAAATAAGTCTAGGAGCAGGGTCCATAGAGGTATTTGTACTTTATGGAGATTTGGAGTTTTAACTTGGGGATTACTCCGGAGATAGAGGCCTAAATTAAAAGAGACTTATGATTGGGTTTTATTACAGAGAAGGAAGCCCAAATCAAAAGAAATTAATATTGGGTGTTACTTCTGAGGAGGACTCCAAAATTAAAAGGGACTTATGATTGGGTTTTATTCCTGAGAAGGAATCCCAAATCAAAAGAAATTATGATTGGGAATTACTCATGAGGTGGAGGCCCAATTAAAGGGAACATATAACTTGGGGCTTACTCCTGAGAAGGAGGCGCAATGTTAAAGGAAATTATGACTGGGGCTTACTCCTGAGAAGGAGGCCCAATGTTAAAGGAAATTATGACTCGGGCTTACTCCTGAGAAGGAGGTCCAGGTAAAGGGGACTTGTGACTCGGGGCTTACTCCTGAGAAGGAGGCCCATATAAAAAGATATTCTCATCTCAAAGGATGATGTTATATAGGAAACCCCTAACCATGGGGACATAAAGCTTGTAAGTCACGGGGTTTTGGGAGAGGTTCTCACAAAATACCTTTCAGATAAGGAATCCAACAAAGTAATCATTCCTTAAATGGATTTGAAGAGGGTTTTGAAGGCTATATATTGAAGAGGAGAGGTGGATTTTAGTAATGTAGGTGACTAGGAAAAAGGCGTGCAAGTATTGTTCTGGCATCCAAGTCCTGGTTATGCAAGTAGGCTGGTGCGACATGAGTCACCTTGGGCGACAAAAAATCTATAGGGTAATACTTTGGCAACTTTGAGCCCAAGCCCTTAGTATCATCCCTAGATGATTCGAGAAGGGTGACGCGTAAGTTTCCTTGAGATGAAAAGGTGGCATGCAAGTTTCTTCATTTTCCCTTAAGGGTTGTACATTTTGGCATGCAAGTATTGATGAGTTCTAACACTTAGGCCTTATTATTCCTCTTTAGAGCTTCCCTTCTAGGTAAAGAATTACCTTCGAAGTGTTTGGATGACGTTAGACAATGACTTGGGCGACCAGAGCTTGAATTTGAGTTTTGAAAAATTCATCCTCGAAATTGGGGGCCCACATGGGCTAATTATAGGACACTCCGCACCTTGGGAGAAAAAAAGAGTAGGGCGTGCAAGTGACTTGCGTGACCCATAGGGGGCACACAAGTGACTTGTGTGGTGCGCAGGAAACTTGTGCGACTCCCTCCAAATGGGTTCTTGGTCCATGCCTTTGTCAATTTTTGAAGTTCTTCAAAGGGTGACCCTCTTTGTGCTTAATGTATTCCCCTTTTCCATTCGATGGACTCTATGACGGAAAGGAGCTTCAACACACATGTGATAATAGAATAACGCAAGTGCATTGCATTTGCATGTGCATGATAATAAATACTATATAATAATGAACGTTCATGTGCATTTACATGTAATGATAATGATAATGCCGCATGCACGTGCATGGTAATAAATAACAATGAACATGCATGTGCATTTTTATTTGATGATACAAACAACAACAACAACAACAATAATAATAGTAGTAATAACAATAATAATAGAATAACGTAAGTGAATTTCATGTGAACGTGCATAGTTGTAAATAATAAATAAATAATAATAAATAAGAATGCACATTCATGTGCATGTGAATTTAAATTGGATGATAATATTAATAATACAAATTGTAATAATAATATTAATAATAACACACTCACGTGCATGGTAATAAATAATAAATAACAAAGCACATGCATGTGCATTTGCATGTGATAATGATAATAATAATGATAATTATAATAATAATAATAATAATAATAATAAATGTGATAATAATGATAATAATGATAATAATAATAATAATAAAAGAATAATATAGGTGCATTGCATATGCACGTACATGGTAATAAATAATAAATAATAACGCATGTGCATCTTCATTATCATGTGTTGATAGTAATAATAACAACAGTAATAATACTGGTAGTAGTAGTGGTGATAATAGTAGTATTACTAATGCATATGATAATAGAATACTTCATGTTCATTACGTGTGCATGTGTATGGTAATAAATAATAACTCTTGTGCATTGCATTTCCATGTGATGATGATGATGATGATGATAATAATAATATTATTATTATTAATAATATTAATAATAACAACACATGTGCTAATAGAATAATGCAAGTTCATTGAATGTGCGTGTATGTTCATTTGGATGTGCATTTTCATGTGATGATAATAACAATAACAACAACAACAACAACAAGCACAATAATAATAAAACCAATAATAATAACAACGCATGTGATAATAAAATAACGTGTGTGCATTGCATGTGCACGTGCATAGTAATAAAAATATAATAATAATGCACTTTCATGTGCATGTGAATTTTCATGAGATAATAATAATAATATTAATAATAATAACCATAATAATAACTTATAGTTGTTTGAAAAAATAGCATAGAGGACAAAAGTGCTAGAAATGGTGTCTCGAAAAACCTAACAAGTCACAGATTCATTAAAAAGGCATAACATATTATTCAGGTGTCCATTTACACTCCATGAATAGTCAAACTAAATATCATGGAACTAAATACAATAAAAACATGTGCCGGAGGCCGAACAGACACATAGATCAGAAGTTATGACCGTTTTAAGCAAATGTTGGCTGGAATCTAGACACAAAAATGGAGTTTTGGAGGACTTCTTGTTGGTGTTTGGGAATTTAGGGTCCCAAACATGACTTGAACATTTTTCAAGTTATCCTTATACGTATATCTCTTCATTGCCTCCGATTTTATATGTGGTAGAGCTCAAACGGACAAACAGAGTGAATGTTATGGCCGTTTGAAGTTGGACTTTTTTTCGAGTGGTATAACTAATATATCTTCTATTTCTTTGATCTTCCCACAACTTCGATTAGACTTGGTCCTCACTCATCTCACGAAATTTGATTTTACTAGTCACAATGCTCAAATGGACACCCGAAGGAGATGTTATGCCTCTTTTAGTGAGTTGCAGGTTTCTTAGATTATTAGGCGCTAGGAGGGTTGCTCAATTTAAAACGACAATAACATCTGCTACGTGGGTTCATTTTGGATCTACCAAATAAAAAATCAAAGATTGTGAAGATATAAACACTCTAGTAACCACTGGAACCCTTTCTGACATTCTTCAACCCCCCAAAAGTCCCAAAAACCCTTTTGATGGTCAAAATATTGGCTTCTGGTGTCTGTTTTGCAATAACTACTTCTAAAGGTGTCCATTTTGCCTCTACCACATATCAAATAGAAGCTTGAGACTATACCTACACTCCTATAACCACTGAATCAACTTCTCACATCCTTGAAGACCCAAAAAGGTACTTAAATCCCCCAAAAGACCATAACTTATACTCTGGGAGTCTGTTTTGCCTCTACCATATATAAAATCGAAGCTTTCGACTAGATCTACACATATGTGACCAATACGAACACAATATCATGTTCTTAAAGATCCAAAAGGTACATAATTACTCCAACTGACCATAAAATCTGCTCTGGGTGTCCGTTTCACCTCTACCACATATCAAATTGAAACTTGCGACTAGCTCTACACATCTGTGACAACCATGAACAAATAAATAAACCTAACAAACCATGAATGAACCCATAAACACTAGAAACCATTAAAGACCACACAAAACCCTAACAAATCCTAACAAACCCTAACAAACACTAACAAACCCTAACAAACCCCAACAAACCCTAACAGACCCCAAAAAACCATAAGAAACATAACAAACCCTAAAAAAACCTAACAATCCCTAACAAACTCCAAGAAGCACTATAAAACCCCAATAAACACAAAATAACCGAAGAAACCCTAAAAACCCATAAGAAACCATAAGAAACCAAAACATAACCCTAAAAACCCTAAAAACCCTAACAAAACCCTAAAAAATCTAAGAAACACTAACACACCCTTATAAACACTAACACACCCTTAGAAACCCTGTCAAACCCTAAGAAACCCCAATGCTCCCAAAAAATCCCTAACACAACCTTAGAAACCCTTAGAAGCCATATCACACCATTAGAAACCCTAACCCACCCATAAAAACCCTAACCCACCCTTAGAAACCCTAACACACCCTTAGAAACCCTAACAAACCATTCGACACCCTAAATCACTCTAATAGAACTAATAGATCCTAACAAACCCTACCAACCAATAATAAACCATAATAAACCCTAATAAACCCTAAATCCCACTACTAAACCCTAATAAACACTAATAAATCGTAATAAACCCTAAAACACTATTAGACCCAATAAAAGCTACAAAATACTTAAAAACCCAAATATAAAACTAAAATGCTATTAAACCATTCAAAACACTAATATTCATAAAAACCCTAACAAACCTGGAAAAACTTGACAAAACCCAAGAAAAACACTTAAAACCCAAAAAAACCCAAAAACCCTAAAAAACATAAAAACCCTAAAACCCCTAAAAAATCCTCAAAAACCCTAAAAAACACTAAAAACCCCTAAATCCCCTAAAAACCGAAAAAACTGAAAAAACCCGAAAAAACCTAAAATACCATAAGAAAAACCTCAAAAAAGCCTCAAAAAACCCTAAAAACCTAAAAACCAAAAAAATGCTAAAAACTATAAAAATCCTAAAAATGCCTAAACAAATCCTAACCAACCCTATGAAACCCTTAAAAACCATAAAAACCCCCCTAGAAAACCCTAAAAACCTCAAAAAAACCCTAATACACCCTAAAGAACCCTAAAGAACCCTAAAGAACCCTAAAGAACCACTAAAGCCACTAACAACGCTACATGAACCCTATCAATTGCTCCGAAAACCCAAAAAATGCTTCAAAACCAACAAAATGAAAAAAAAACCCAAAACACTAAAATAATCCTAACAAAGTATAAAAAATCCAAACACACCCATAAAACCCAAAAAAAAATGCATAAAACCCCAAACAACTCAAACACACCGTAACAAACCCTGAAAACCCTAAAAAACCTAACAAACCCTAAAACCACTAATAACCCCTAACAATAACTAATAAACCATAAAATGCACTAGTAAACCCTAAAAACCTTAATAAACACTAATAAATCTTAATAACCTGTAATAAACCCTAACAAACTCCATTAGAACCTAATAAATGCTACAAAATCCCTAAAACCCCTAATATACAATGAAAAACACTATTAAACCATAATAAACCCTAATAATTACAAAAAAACCTAACAAACCCGACAAAACGATACAAAAATATCTAAATAATAGCCTACAAAACCCGAAAACCCACTAATAAACCCTAAAAACCCTAAAAACCCCAAAATAAATCGTAACCAACCCTAAAAACCCCAAATAAATCGTAACAAATCATAACACCCCCAAATAAATCGTAACAAACTGAAACAAACCATAACAAACCACTAATAAACCCCAATAAACCCTAAAAAATCATAATAAACCCTAATAAATCGTAATAAACCCAAATACACCTTACTAAACCCTAATAAATAAAATAAACCCTAATAAACCCTAATAATCCTAAATAACCCTAAAAAAAGGTTGATAAACCCTAGAAAATGCTATTAATGCCTACAAATTCCCAATAAATCCCTAATATACAATAAAAAATGAAAATAAACTGTAACAAATCCTAAAGAACACTAATAAACCCTAAAGAACCCTAATAAACCTTAAAGAATCATATTAAACTCTAAAGAACACAAAAAACCTCTAAAAACCCCAAAAAACTCCAAAACACATTATATAAACCCTAAAACCACTAAAATACACAAATAAACCCAAAAACATAGTAAAAAACCCTAACAACCCCTATCAACCCCATGAAAATAAACCCATAAAACCCCAAAAACCATTAAAAAGCCATTAGATACCATAAAAACCAAAAACAACCACAAACTACCCTTAAAACTCATAAAAAACACTACAAACCATAAACAACCATTAAAACCCTAAAAAGGGATTCAAATAGGCACATAAACACTAAAAACATTACATAAACCCTAAAAACGTTACATAAACCCGAAAAATGTTACATAAACCCTAAAAACGTTACATAAACCCTAAAAACGTTACATAAACCCTAAAAAATGCAACAAAAACCCTAAAAACGCAACATAAACCAAAAAACGCAACATAAACCCAAGAAATGCTACAATAACCCTAAAAGCACTGCATAAACCCTATAACTATAACATAAACCCTAAAATCACAACATAAACCCTAAAAAAAGCACCGTCAACATTAAAAAATGCTACAAAAAACCTAAAAACACAATATAAACCCTAAAAACACTACATGAACCCAAAAAGCACTACATAAATTCTAGAACCGTAACATAAACCCAAAAACAACGTGACATAAACATTATAAAATGCTATATAAAACCTAAAAACAAAATATAAAACCTACAAACACTACAAGAACCCTAAAAATCTTACATAAACCCTAAAAAATTCAACATAAATGCTACATCACCCCTAAAAACGGTACATAAACCCAGAAAATGCAACATAAAACCTAAAAAATGGTACATAAAACCTAAGCCCTAAACACGCTACATAAACCCTAAAAACATTACATAAACCCTAAAAACGTTACATAAACCCTAAAAATGATACATAAAACCTAAAACCGCTAACTAAACCTTAAAAATGCAACATAAAAACTAAAAATGCTACATAAACTCTTATAACGTTACACAAACCATAAAAATGCTACAAAAACTCTAAAGACGTTTCAAAACCCTAAAAAATATGCTAATAAAAAATGCTCACAAACACTAAAAACGTGCTAATAAAACATAAAATGTCATAACAACCTTTCATATATGTTAACAAAAACTAAAAAAAAGCGTTGTTAATCGAGGTGAGGATATAGGGGGGGTCTCTTTTATTAGCGCTTAGAAAAGCGCTGAAAAAGGCTCCTTTTATCAGCGCTAAAAAAACACCGATAAAATAACCTTTATCAGCGCTTTTATTTAGCGCTGATAAAAGGGTCTTTTATCAGCGTTGATAAAAGTCAAAAAATAAATAAATAAATAAATAAAATAAAAAAATATTTATATAATGTGGGGGTGGGGGAGCTTTTAACCGCGCTTGACCTCCCTATCAGCGCTAGGCGGACCACCTCAATCTCTCCCCCATGCTACCCTTCCAGCACATCCCCCACATGCGTGCACCTCCTTTCATCTACTCGAACTCGAACCCGTGACCTCCCCCCATGTGTAGATGCACCTTTACCACTAAGCCATTTTTTTTCTCTATTTAATGATATATCTATTTATTTATATATATAGTTATATTTATTCGTATATTAATAAAGATTCATATTAATATAAATATATTTAGTTATATTAATACATATATATTTATTCATATATTAGTATATATATTCATTCTTATATTAATATATATTTATATTAATATGTTTTTTATCCCTATATTTATTTTTATATTAATATATATTTATAAGATTAGTTTTAAATACATTTATAAAATATGTTTGTTATGTGAGTTTATAAAGAAATAAATACATACATATATACAACACACACACACACATAGACACACACACACACACACACGTATTTACAAATAAATACGTATATATGTTTATTTGAAAAGCCATATAATGTTAAAACAACCATAAATTCTAATCTAGAAGCTCGTTTCAAGTCCAAAACTAGTCCAATAGATGAAAATGAAACAATATTCGATATGGTATGTGGTGCAGGCCTAACATAAATCCAGATCTGAAGTTATACATGTTTGAATGTTAACAAATTAGGGTATCCTGACTAAAGCCACTAACAACACTACATAAACCCTATCTATTGCTACAAAAACCCGAAAAATGATTCAAAACCCACAAAATGCAACAAAACCCCAAAAATTCTAAATAACCCTAAAAAATCATAAAGAATCCAAACACACCCCAAAAACCCCAAAAAAAACACATAAACCCCCAAACTACTCAAATAAACCATAACAAACCCTAAAAAACCTAAAAACCTAACAAACCCTAACAACCACTAATAACCCCTAACAACCACTAATAAACCCAAATAACCTATAAAACCCCCTATTAAACCCTAAACCCATAATAAACACTAATAAATCGTAATAACCTGTAATAAACCCTAACAAACTCTATTAGACCCAAATAAATTCTAAAAACCCATAAAACCCCTAATATAAAATAAAAACACTATTAAACCATAATAAACCCTAATAATCACTAAAACCCCTAACAAACCTGACAAAATGCTACAAAAATCTTCAAATAATAGCCTACAAAACCCTAAAACCCACTAATAAACCCTAAAAATCCTCAAAACCCCAAAACAAATTGTAACAAACCCTAACAACCCTAAATAAATCATAAAAAATCCTAACAACTCCAAATAAATCATAACAAACTGAAACAAACCATAACAAACAACTAAAAAACCCCAATAAACCCTAAAAATCATAATAAACCCTAATAAATCATAATAAACCCAAATATATGTTACTAAACCCTAATAAATAAAATAAACCCTAAGTAACCATAATAAATCCTAAATAACCCTAGAAGGATGATAAACCCTAGAAAAATCTATTAATGCGTACAAAAGCCCAATAAAACCCTAATATACAATAAAATATGCTAATAAACTGTAAAAAATCCTAAAGAATACTAATAAACCCTAAAGAACCCTAATAATCCATAAAGAACCATATTAAACACTAAAGAACACTAAAAACCCCTAAAAACAAAAAAAACGCTAAAACACATTATATAAACCCTAAAAACCGCTACAATACGCCAACAAACCCAAAAACACGATAAAAACCACTAACAACCCCTGTCAATCCAAAAAAACAAATAAACCCATAAAACCCCAACAAAAACCATTAAAAATCCAACAGATACCATAACAAACCATAAACACCTATTAACAACCCTTAAAACCCCTAAAAACACTACAAACCATAAACAACCATTAAATCCCTAAAAAGGCTTCAAATAGATACACAAACCCTAAAAACATTATATTAACCATAAAAAATGCAACAAAACCCCTAAAAACGCAACATAAACCAAAAAATGCAACATAAACCCAATAAACACTACATAAACCCTAAAAGCACTACATAAACCCTAGAACTGTAACATAAACCTTAAAAACACAACATAAACCCTAAAAAGAAACATAAACATTAAAAAACCACATAAAACCTAAAAGCACAATATAAACCCTAAAAACACTACATAAACCCTAAAAATGATACATAATCCCTAAAAAATGCAACATAAATGCTACATCACCCATAAAAATGCTACATAAACCCAGAAAACACAACATAAACCATAAAAAATGCTACATAAAACCTAAACCCTCAACACGCTACATAAACCCTAAAAATGTTACACAAACCCTTAAAACGTTACATATACCCTAAAAATGATACATAAAACCTAAAACTGCTAACTAAATCCTAAAAATGCTACTCAAACACTAAAAATGCCACATAAACTCTTACAACAGTACACAAACCCTAAAGAATGTTACAAAACCCTAAAGACGCTTCAAAACCCTCAAAAATATTAAACCCTAATACACCATAATATAAATAATTAAAGAATAATAAACCCCTAATAAACTCTAATAATCCTTAAATCACCTTATAAACCCTAAAATCACTAAGAAACTCTAATCAACCCTAATAAAACCCCAAAAATACCAAATAAACCCTAATAAATGATAATAAAACCTAATACACCCTAAAAACACATTAAGAAAACCTAAACAACCCTAACAAAAAATAATAGACACAAATAAACACTAATAAACCCTAATAAACCCAAATAAACCCCAAATAAACCCTAAAAAGCCCTAATAAACCATAAATAAAGCCAAATAAGACCTACTCAACCCTAGAAACCCATAACACACCATAATAACAACTAATAAAACCCTAGAAAACCCTAATAATGAAAAAAACACAAGTATACCTTAAAAAATCCCTCGAAACCCTAATAAATGCTAATATAACCTAATAAACACTAAAAATGCTCACAAACAATAAAAACAGATCACAAACAATAAAAATGTGCTATATTACCAAAAAAGACCTAAAAACACTAATATAACCTAATAAAGACAAAAAATGCTAATATACCAACAAAATCCCTAAAACCCATAATAAACCATAATGAACTCTAATATAACCTATAAAACCCTAAAAAAGATCACAAACAAAAAAAAATCACACAAACAAAAAAAATACTATATTATCTAAAAAGTGCTAACTAACACTAATATAAACTTATAAAACAAAAAAACCCAAAAAAACCCCTAACAAACCCTAATAAACCATAAAAATCCATAAAAATCCCTAATAAAAACTAATAAACCATAATAAAACCATAATAAAACTCTAAAAATACCTTCTCAACCCTAATAAACCTTGAAACACAATAATAATACCTAATAAAACCCAACTAAACCCCAATAAAGAAAAAAACACAAACAAACCATTAAAAAGCCCTCGAAAACCTAATAAACTATAATAAATTCTAATTACATCTAGTAAACCATAAAAAATTCTCACAAACACTAAAAACATGCTAATAAAACATAAACATTCCTAACAACCTTTCATATATATTAACAAAAACTAAAAAAAGCTTTATTAATTGAGGTGAGGATATAGGGGGGTCTCTTTTATCAACTCTTAGAAAAGATCTGACAAATGCTCCTTTTATCAGCGCTAAAAAAAGCACTGATAAAAGACCCCTTTATCACTTCTTTTATTGAGCACTGATAAAAGGGGTCTTTTATCAGTACTGATAAAAGTCAAAAAAAAAATAAAAAAAAAATAATAAAAAATAAAAAAATTATATAATGCGAGGGGGTAGCTTTAAACCGTGCCTGACCCCCTATCAGTGCTAGGCAGACCCCCCTCAATCTCTCTCGTGTGCTACCCTTCCCACGCATCGCCCACATGCGTGCACCTCAATTCTTCCACCCATACTCGAACCCGTGACCTCCCCCCTTGCGTGCCTGCACCTTTACCACTGAGCCATTTCATTTTTTTCTCTATTTAATGATATATCTATTTATTTATATATATAGTTATATTTATTTGTATATTAATAAAGATTCATATTTATATAAATGTATTTAGTTATATTAATAAAAATATATTTATTCATAAATTAGTATATATATTCATTCTTATATTAATATATATTTATATTAATATGTTTTTTATCCCTATATTTATTTTTATATCAATATAAATTTATAAGATTATTTTTAAATACATTTATAAAAAATGTTTTTTATGTGTGTTTCTAAATAAATAAATACATACAAATATACAACACACACACAGAGACACACAGACACACACACACACATATATATTTACGAATAAATACATATATATGTTTATTTGAAAATCCATAGAATGTTAAAACGAACATATATACTAATCTAGAAGCCCGTTTCATTTTTACAACCTGTCCAATTGATGAAAATGATACAATCTTCGATATGATATGTGGTACAGGCCTAATGGACATCCGGATCAGAAGTTATACTTGTTTGAATGTTAATAAATTGGGGCATCCTGACTAAAGCCACTAACAACACTACATAAACCCTATCAATTGCTACAAAAACCCGAAATATGCTTCAAAACCCACAAAATGCAACAAAAACCCCAATTACCCTAAAATAACCGTAACAAGCATAAACAATCCAAACACACCCATAAAACCAAAAAAATGCATAAAACCCCAAACAACTCAAACAAACCGTAACAAACACTAAAAGCCCTAACAAAACCTAAAAAACTCTAAAACCACTAATAACCCCCAACCACCACTAATAAACCCAAATAACCATTAAAACCCACTAATAATCCCAAAAAACCATAATAAACACTAATAAATCGTAATAACCTGTAATAAACCCTAACAAACTCTATTAGAAACTAGTAAACACAAAAAATCCCTAAAACCCCTAATATACAATAAAAACACTATTAAACCATAATAAACCCTAATAATCACTAAAAACCCTAACAATCCCAGCTAAACGCTAAAACAATCTGAAAATAATAGCCTATAAAACCCTACAACTCACAAATAAACCCTCAAAAACCCAAATAACACCAAAATAAATCGTATCAAACCCTAACAACCCCAAATAAATTGTAACAAATCCTAACAACTCCAAATAAATCATAAAAAACTGAAACAAACCATAAAAAACCCTTAATAAACCCCAATAAACAATAAAAATTCATAATGAACCCTAATAAATCGTAATAAAACCTAATACACGTTACTAAACCCTAATTATTAAAATAAACCCTAATAAATCCTAAATAACCCTAAAAAGGTTGATAAACCCTAGAAAAGGGTATTAATGCATAAAAAATACCAATTAAACCCTAATATACAATAAAAAATTCTAATAAATAGTAAAAAATCCTAAAGAACACTAATAAACCCTAAAGAACCCTAATAAACCATAAATAACCATATTAAACTCTAAAGAACCATAAAAACCCCTAAAAACCAAAAAACAAACACTAAAACGCTTTATATAAACCCAAAAAACCGCTATAATACCCAAACAAACCCTAAATCACACTAAAAAACCCTAACAACCCCTATCAATCCCAAAAAAACAAATAAACCCATACCCCCTCAAACCATTAAAAACCCATCTGATACCATAAAAAACAATAAAAACCCATTAATAACCCTTAAAACCTCTAAAAACACTAAAAACCACAAACAACTATTAAAACCCTACAAAAATTCTTCAAATAGACACATAAATCCTAAAAACGTTACATAAACCCTAAAAAATGCAACAAAACCCTAAAAACGCAACATAAACCCAAAAACACGACATAAACCCAAAAAACACTGCATAAACCCTAAAAGCACTACGTAAACCCTAAAACTGTAACATAAACCCTATAACACAACATAACCCCTAAAAAAGAAACATAAACATTAAAAAACACTACATTAAACCTAAAAGCACAATATAAACCCTAAAAACACTACATGAACCCTAAAAACATTACATACACCTTAAAAAATGCAACATAAAAGCTACATCACCCCAAAAAATGCTACATAAACCCAGAACACGCAACATAAACCCTAAAAAATGCTACATAAAACCTAAACCCTAAACACGCAACATAAACCCTAAAAACTTTACATAAACCTAAAAACATTACAAAACCCTCAAAATGATACATAAAACCTAAAACCGCTAACTAAACCCTAAAAAGTTCTACAAAAACAGTAAATATTCTACATAAACTCTTACAACGCTACAAAAACCCTAAAAAATGCTACAAAACTCCTAAAGACGCTTCAAAACCATCAGAAATATTAAACCCTAAAAAAGCATAATATAAAAAAATTAAACCCAAATAAACCTCTAATAAACTCTAATAATCCCTAAAAACACTTTATAATCCCTAAAAACCCTAATAAACTCTACTCAACCCTAATAAAACATAAAAAATACCTAATAAACCCTATTAAATGATAATAAAACCTAATAAACCCTAAAAACACGTTAAGAAAACCTAAACAACCCTAACCAATAATAATACACACTAATAAACACTAATAAACCCTAATAAACCCAAATAAACCCCAAAAAACCCTTAAATCCTTAATAAACCATAAATAAAGCCAAAATAAAACCTACTTAACCCTAACAAACCTTAACACACCATAATAACCCCTAATAAAACCATACAAAACCCTAATAATAAAAAAACAACATTATACCTTAAAAAATCGCTAGAAACCCTGATAAACTCTAATATAACCAAATAAACCCTAAAAACTCTCACAAACAATAAAAAACGATCAAAAACATTAAAAACGCGATATATTACCTAAAGAGACCAAAAAACACTAATATACCCTAATAAAGACAAAAAATTATAATATACCTAAAAATCCCTAAAAACTCTAATAAACCATAATAAACTCTAACATAACCTAAGAAACCCTAAAAATGTTCACAAACCAAAAAAAAAAGTTCACAAACAATAAAAATACACAATATTATCTAAAAATACCTAACAAACACTAATATAACCTAATAAAACAAAAAAACTAAGAGACCCCTAACAAACCCTAATAAACCCTAAAAACCCCTAATAAACCCTAATAAAAACTAATAAACCCCATAAAACCATAATAAAACTCTAAAAATACCTTTCATACCTAATAAAACTTGGCACACCATAATAAAACCCAACTATACCCCAATAAACAAAAAAACACAAACAAACCATTAAAAACCCTAGAAAACCTAATAAACCATAAAAAATTCTAATAAAACCAAATAAACCATAAAAATGCTCAAAAACACTAAAAACATGATAATAAAACATAAAAAGTCCTAACAACCTTTCCTATGTATTAACAGACACTAAAAGACACTCATATACCCTAATAAAAACATTAACAAACCCTAGTAAACCTTAAATATCCCTATAAAACCCTAATAAACCCTACTCAACCCTAATAAACCCTAATAAAACTCTAAAGATACCTAATCAACCCTATTAAAACCCTAAAAATCCATATTCAACCCTAATAAACCTTAACACACCACAATAAACCATAATAAACCTCACTAAACCCTAAAAAATGCAAATATACCATTCAAAAAGTCTTAAAACACCTAATAAATGCTAATAAAACCTAACAAAGCTTAAAAGTGCTAATAAATGCTAATGAACACTACAAAACCCTAAAACCCCCTAATATACCCTCTTAAAAATTAATAAACCATAATGAACCATAATAAACCCTAATAAATACCAAACATACCCAAATATACTATAATATATCATAATATACGATAATAAACCAAACTCAATCCTAATAAAACACTAAAAATACCTAATAAACCGTAATAAACACTAATAAACCATTGCACACCATAACAAACCCTAATAAAATCCTAATAACCCCCACCAAACCCTAAAAAATGCTTATATACCATTAAAAAACCCTAAAACCCTAATAAACCATAATAAATGTTAATATCACCTAAAAATCCTAAAAAATGATACTAAACCCAAAAAATACCTCTAGTAATAATAATAGTAATAACGCACGTGCATGTGCATATGTAAGTGCATGGTTTAAATAATAAATAATAACGCATGTTCATGTGCACATTCCTGCGCATTTCCCTGGGAATGATAATAAATAATAACTAATAAATAATAACACATGTGAATTGCTTGTGTATGTGCATGTGCATTTGAATGTTAATAAATAATAACGCACATACAAGTGCATGTGCATGTGCATGGTAATAAACAATAAATAATAACCAAGTCCACATGAATGTTCATTTGAATGTGAATGATAATAAAAAATAAAAAATAACACATGTGATAATAGAATAACGCACGTGCATTTCATGTTCACACTAATACAAAAACGGCCTTTATCAGTGCTAGAAAATTTCATTAACAGCGCTAAAAAAACATTGTTAATCGAGGCGAGGATATAGGGGGGTCCCTTTTATCAGCGCTTAGAAAAGCGCTGATAAAGGCACCTTTTATCAGCGCTAAAAAAGTTCTGATTAAAGTAAAAAAGAAAATAAAAAATATAGAAAAATACTTATACAATGTGGGGGGGGCTTTTAATCGCGCTTGACCCCCCTATCAGTTCTAGGCAGACCCCCCTCTATCTCTCTCGCACACTACCCTTCCCGCACCTCCCCCACACGCTAACACCTCCTTGCTTCCACCCGAACTCAAACCCGTGACCTCCCCCCTTGCGTGCCTGCACCTTTACCACTAAGCCATTTCATTTTTTCTCTATTTAATTATATATCTATTTATTTATATATATAGTTATATTTATTCGTATATTAATATAGATTCAAATTAATATAAATATATTTAGTTATATTAATACATATATATTTATTCATATATTAGTACATATATAGTCATTCTTATATTAATATATATTTATATTAATATGTTTTTTATCCGTATATTTATTTTTATATTAACATATATTTATATGATTTGTTTTAAATACATTTATAAAATATGTTTTTTATGTGTGTTTATAAATAACTAAATACATACATATATATAACAAACACACACACACAAAGAAACACAGACACACATATATTTACGTATAAATACATATATATGTGTGTATTTGAAAAGCCATAGAATGTTAAAACGACTATAACATCTAATTTAGAATCTCTTTTCAAGTCCACAACCAGTCCAACCGAAGAAAATGAAACAATCTTCGATAAGATATGTGGTACAGGCCTAACGAACATCCAGATCAGATGTTATACTTGTTTGAATGTTAACAAATTGGGGTATCCTGACTAAAGCCACTAACAATGCTATATAAACCCTATCAATTGCTACACAAACCTGAAAAATGCTTCAAAACCCACAAAACGCAACAAAACCCCAAAAAACCCTAAAATAACCTTAACAAAGCATAAAAAATCAAAACACACCCATAAAACCCAAAGAAATGCATAAAACCCCAAACAACTCAAACAAACTCTAACAACCCCTAAAACCCTAACAAAACATAAAAAACCCTAACAACCACTAATAGCTCCTAAGAACCACTAATAAGCCCTAATAACCCCTAATACACACTATTAATCCCTAAAAATCCTAATAAACACTAATAAATCGTAATAACCTATAATAAACCCTGACAAACTCGATTAGACCCTATTAAATGTTACAAAAGCCCAAAAACCCCTAATATACAATAAAAAACATTATTAAACCATAATAAACCCTAATAATCACAAAAAACCCTAACAAACCTGAAAAAATGCTACAAAAATCTCCAAATAATAGCCTACAAAACCATACAACGCACTAAAAACCCTAACAAACCCTAATAACCACAAAATAAATCGTAACAAACCCTAAAAACCCCAAATAAATCGTACAAAAATCCTAACAACGCCAAATAATCGTAGCAAACTGAAAAAGGCCATTAAAAACCCCTAACAAACCACAATAAACCCTAACAAAGCACAATAAACCCTAATAAATTGTAATAAACCCAAATACATGTTACTAAACCCTAATAAAGAAAATAAACCCTAATAAATCTTAAATAACCCTAAAAAATGTTGATAAACTGTAGAAAAAGCTAATAATGCCTACAAAAGCCCAACAAAACCCTAATATACAATAAAAATTCTAATAAACTGTAACAAATCCTAAAGAACACTAATAAAAACTAAAGAACCCTAAAAAACCCTAAAGAACCATATTAAACTCTAAAGAGCACAAAAACCCCTTAATAACCCAAAAAATGCTAAAGCGCAATATACAAACCCTAAAAACTGCTACAATAACCAAACATACCCTATAACACACTAAAAAACCCTAACAACCCTTATCAATCCCAAAAAACAAATAAACCCATAAAAATCCTCAAAAAACCATTAAAAAGCCATCAGATACAATAAAAAACCATAAACACCCGTTAACAACCCTTAAAAACCCTAAAAACACTACAAACCATAAACAACCATTATAACCCTAAACAAGGATTCAAATAGAGACATAAACCCTAAAAATGTTACATAAACCCTTAAAATGCAACAAAACCCCTAAAAACGCAACATAAGACAAAAAACGCAACATAAACCCAAAAAACGCTACATAAACCCTAAAAGCACATCATAAACCCTAGAACAGTAACATAAACCCTAAAAAACAAAACATAAACCGTAAAAAACTCAAAATAAACATTAAAAAATGCAACATAAAACCTAAAAACACAATATAAACCCTAAAAGCACTCCTTAAACGCTAAAACGTTATATAAACGCTAAAAAGTGCGACATAAATGCTACATCACCCCTAAAAATGCTACATAAACCCAGAAAAATCAACATAAAACCTAAAAAACACTACATAAAACCTAAACCCTAAACACGCTACAAAAACCCTAAAAACATTACATAAACCCTAATAATGATACATAAAATATAACCTCCTAACTAAACCCTAAAAACGTTACAGAAACACTAAAAATGCTACATAAACTCTAACAACGCTACACAAACCCCAAAAAATGCTACAAAAACCCTAAAGATGCTTTAAACCCCTCAAAAATATTAAACCCTAATATACCATAATATAAAAAATTAAACCCTAATAAACCCCTAATAAACTCTAATAATCCTTAAAAACTCCTTATAATCCTAAAATCCTATGAAACTCTTCTCAACCCTAATAAAACCCCAAAATACCTAATAAACCATAATAAATGATAATAAAACCTAATAAACAATAAAAACACGTTAAGAAAACCTAAACAACCCTAACCAACCTTAATAGTCACTAATAAACACTAATAAACCCTAATAAACCCCAAAAAACGCTAAAAAGACCTAATAAACCATTAATAAATCCAAATAAACCCTACTCAACCCTAACAAACTTTAACACACAATAATAACCCCTAATAAAACCCTACAAAACCCTAATAAAGAAAAAAAATGATAGTATACCTTAAAAATCCCTAGAAACCTTGATAAAATCTAATATAACCTAATAGACCCTAAAAACGCTCACAAACAATAAAAAACGATCACAAACAATAGAAACGTTCTATATTATCTTAAAAACCTAAACACACAAGTATAACCTAATAAAGAAAAAAAACACTAATATATCTTAAAAATCCCTAGAAACTCTAATAACGAATAATAAACTCTAATAAAACCAAAGAAACCCTAAAAAACTCACAAACAAAAACAAAATGATCACAAACAACAAAACCATGCTATATTTTCTAAAAAGACCTAACAAACTCTAATATAACTTGATAAAACAAAAAAACTAATAAACCCCTAACAAACCCTAATAGACCCTAAAAATCCCTAATAAACCCTAATAAAAATGAATAAAACCCTAATAAAAAACCTAAAAATAACTTCTAAACCCTAATGAATCTTGAGACACCATAACAAAACCAAATAAAACCCAACTAAACCCCAATAAACAAAAAAACAACAAACAAACCATTAGAAAGCCCTAGAAACCCAAATAAACCATAATAAATTCAAATAAAAGCTAATAAACCATTCAAAATTCTCACAAAGACTAAAAACATGCTAATAAAACCTAAAAAGACATAACAACCCCTCATATATATTATCAAAAACTAAAAAAAACAGTCATATACCCTAATAAAAACACTAACAAACCCTAGTAAAACATAAAAATCCCTAACAAAACCTAATAAATCGTACTCAACCCTAATAAACCCTAATAAGACCTTAAAGATACTGACTCAACCCTAATAAAACCCTAAAAACACCTACTCAACCCTAATAAACCTTAACACACCATGATAAACCATAATAAACCCCACTAAACCATAAAATTGCAAATATAAATTTAAAAATGCCTAAATCCCCGAATTAATGCTAATAAAAACTAACAAAGCTTAAAAGCACTAATAAACCTGAATAAATGCAACTAAACACTAAAAAACCGTAATATAAACTCTTAAAAATTAATAAACCATAATAAATCCTAATAAATCATAAACAAACCCAAATATTCCATAATATACCATAATAAACCCAACTCAATCATAATAAAACCTTAAAAATACTTAATAAACCCTAATAAACCATGACACACCATAATAAACCCTAATAAAATTCTAATAATCCCCACCAAAACCTAAACAAGGCTAATATACCATTAAAAAACCCTAAAACCCTAACAAACCATAATAAATGTTAATAACACCTAACAATCCTAAAAAATGATAGTAAACCCTAAAAATACCTCTAATAATAATAGTTGTAATAACACACGTGCATGTGCATATGCATGTGCATGGTCTAAATAATAAATCATAATGCACGTGCATGTGCATATGCATGCGCATTTGCATGTGAATGATAATAAATAATAAATAATAAATAATAACACATGTGAATTGCATGTGTATGTGCATGTTGATGTGAATGATAATAAATAATAAATAATTACGCACATCCAAGTGCATGTGCATATGCATGTGCATGTGCATGGTAATAAACATTAAATAATAACAAAGTCCACATGAATGTGGATTTCCATGTAAATGATAATAAATAATAAATAATAACACATGTTATAATAGAATAATGGAAGTGCACTGCGTGTTCATGTGGATGAGAATAAATAATAATAACACATGTGATAATAGAATAACATAAGTGCATTTCATTTTCATGTGCATGGTAATAAATAATATATAATAACGCACGTGTATGTGCATTTACCTGTAATGATAATGATAATGACCCATGAATGTGCATGTTAATAAATAATAAATAACAACGCATGTGCGTGTTCATTTGTATTTGATGATACAAACAACAACAACAACAACAATAATAATAGTAATAGAATAACGCAAGTGCATTGCATGTTCACGTGCATAGTAGTAAATAATAAATAAATAATAGTATATAAGAATGCACATGCATGTGCATGTGCCTTTACATTTGATAATAATATTAATAATACTAATTGTAATAATAATAATAATAACGCATGCACGTGCATGATAATAAATAATAAATAACAACGCACATGCATGTGGATTTTCATGTGATAATGATAATAATAATTATAATGATAATAATAATGATAATACTAATAATAAATAACTGTAATAATAATAAAATAATAATAATAATAATACAAGTGCATTGAATATGCATGTGCATGGTAATAAATAATAAATAATAACGCCCGTGCATCTACATTTGCATGTGATGATAATAATAATAACAAATGTAGTTGTAGTAGTGAAAATGGTAACAGTACCAATGCATGTGATAATAGAATATTGCATGTGCATTACGTGTGCACGTGCATGGTAATAAATAATAACGTACATCCATTTGCATTTTCATTTGATGATAATAACAATAATAACAATAATAGTAATAATAACTATAACTATAAAAATGCATGTGATAATAGAATAATGTAGGTGCATTGCATGTGCGCTTGCATGGTAATAAATAATAACAGACGTGCATGTGAATTTTCATGTGAGGATAATAATAATAATAATAATAATAAGAACATCAACAACATATGCACATGCCTGGAAATATATAATAAATAATAACGCATGTGCATCTGCATTTGCATGTGATGATAATAATAATAATAATAATAATAATGATAATGATAATGATAATTATAACAATGATAATGATAATAATGATAATGATAATTATGATAATAATAACGTGTGTGATAATAGAATAACACACATCCTAACAGACCCTAACAAAACCTAACAAACCCTAGCAACCACTAATAACCACTAAGAACCACTATTAAACACTAAAACCCTAATAAACACTAATAAATCATAATAACCTGTAATAAACACTAAAAACCCCTTTAGTCTCTAATAAATTCTAAAAATGTCCTAAAACCCCTAATACACTATAAAAAGCACTATTGAACCATAATAAATCCTAATAATCACAAAAACCCTATCAAACTCGACAAAACACTAGAAAACCCACCAAATAATAACTTACAAAACCCTATAACCCGATAATAGACAATAATAGACACTAATAACCCCATAATAAATCGTAGCAAACCCAAACCACCCCAAATAAATTGTAACAAATCCTAACAATGCCAAATAAATCGTAACAAACTGAAACAAACCATAAAAAACCCCTAATAAACCGCAATAAACCCTAACAAATCTTAATAAACCCTAATAAATCATAATAAACCCAAATACATGTTAATAAACCCCAATAAATAAAATAAACCCTAAGAAACCTGAATAAATCCTAAATTACCCTAAAAATGGTTGATAAACCCCTTAAAAAGCTATTAATGCCTACAAAAGCCCAATAAAACCCTAATATACAATAAAAAAGCAAATAAACCGTAAAAAATCATGGAGAACACTAATAAACCCCAAAGAACCCTAATAAAACCTAAAGAACCATAATAAACTCTAAAGAACACTAAAAATCCCTAAAGAACCCAAAAAACTCTAAAACACATTACATAAACAAAAAAACGGTACATAAACCCAAAAGCACTACATAAACCCTAGAACCGTAACATAAACCCTAAACAACGTAACATAAACATCAACAAATTCTACATAAAACCTAAAAACACAACATAAACACTAAAAACACTACATGAACCCTAAAAAAGTTATGTAAAACCAAAAAAATGCAACATAAATGCTACATCAACCCTAAAAAGGCTACATAATCCCAAAAAACCCAACATAGACCCTAAAAAATGCTACATAAAACTTAAACCCTAAATACGCTACATAAACCCTAAAAATGATACATAAACCATAAAAAATGCTACATAAAACCTAAAACCACTAACTAACCCCTAAAAGCGCTACATAAACACAAAAAATGATACAAAAACTCCAACAACTCTTCACAAACACTAAAAAATCTACGAAAACCATAAAAACACTTCAAACCCCTCAAAAATATTAAACCCTAATGTACCATAATATAAAAAACTAAACCCTAATAAACCCCTAATAAACTCTAATAATCCCTAAAAATTCCTTATAATCCCTAAAAACTCTAAGAGATTCTACTCAACCCTAATTAAACCCCAGAAACACCTAATAAAAACTAATAAATAATAATAAAACCTAATAAACATTATAAACACATTAAAAAAAACCTAAACAACACTAACCAACCCTAATGGACACTAATAAACACTAATAAACCGTAATAAACCACAAAAAACCCTAAAAATCCCTAATAAACCATAAAGAAATCCAAATAAACCCTACTCAACCCTAACAAACCTTAACACACCATAATGACCCCTAATAAAACCCTACAAAACCGTAATAATGAAAAAAATGCTAGTATACCTTAAAATCCCTAGAACCCCTCATAAACTCTAATATAACCTAATAAACCCTAAAAATTATCACAAACAATAAAAAAAGATCAGAAACAAAAAAACATGCTAAATAACCAAAAAAGACCTAAAACACTAATATAACCTAATAAAGAAAAAAACACTAATAAACCTTAAATATCCCTAGAAACCATAATAAACTGTAATATAACCTAAGAAAGCCTAAAAACGCTCACTAAAAAAAACAAAATGCTCACAAATAATAAAAAACTCTATATTATCTAAAAAGACTTAATAAACACTAATATAACCTAATAAAACAAAAAACACTAATAAACCCCTAACAAACCCTAATAGAAAATAAAAATCCCTAATAAACCCTAATAATAACAAATAAACCCTAATAAAACCATAATAAAACCCTAAAAATACCTTCTCAACCCTAATAATCCTTGACACACCATAATAAAACCTAATATAACCCAACTAAACCCCAATAAACAAAAAAACACCAACAAACAATTAAATATCCTGAGAAACCCTAATAAACCATATTAACTTCTAATAAAACCAAATAAACCATAAAAAATGCTCCAAACACTAAAAACACGCTAATAAAACCTAAAAAGTCCTTACAACCCCTCATATATATTAACAAAAACTTCAAAACACTCATATACCCTAATAAAAACACTAACAAACCCTAGTATACCCTAAAAATACTTAACAAACCTTAATAAACACTACTCAACCCTAATAAACCCTAATAAAACCTTAAAGATACCTACTCAGCCCTAATAAAACCCTAAAAATATGTACTCAACCCTAATAAACCTTAACACACTATAATAAACAACAATAAACCCCACTAAACACTAAAAAATTTAAATATGCCATTTAAAAGCCCCAAAACCCCTAATAAATGCTAATAAAACCTAACAAAGCTTAAAAGCACTAATAAACCCTAATAAACACTACTAAACCCTAAAACCCCTAATATACCCTCTTAAAAATTAATAAACCAAAATGAACGATAATAAAACCTAATAAATCCTAAACATACCCAAATATACCATAGTATACCATAATATTCACTAATAAACCCAACTCAATCCTAATAAAATGCTAGAAATACCGAATAAACCCTAATAAACCTTAACACATCATAATAAACCCTAATAAAATCCTAATAACCCCCACCAAACCTTAAAAAACGCTAATATACCATTAAAACCCCTATAACTCTAACGAATCATAATAAATGTTAATAACACCTAAAAATTCTAAAAAATGCTAGTAAACCCAAAAAATACCTCAAATAATAATAGTAGTAGTAATAACACACATGCATTTCATTTTCATGTGATGATGATGATGATGATGATGATGATGATGATGATGATGATGATGATAACAATGCATGTGATAATAGAATAATGCACGTTCATTGAATGTGCGTGTATGTTCTTTCGCATGATCATCTGCATCTGATGATAATATCAATAACAACAACAAAAACAACCACAATAATAGTAACAATAATAATAACGACACATGTGATAATAAAATATTGTGTATGCATTGGATGTGCACGTGTATGGTAACAAAAATATAATAATAATGCACGTGCATGTTCATGTTCATGTGGATGAGATGATGATAACAACAATAATAATAATAACTGTAATAATAAGTTATAGTTGTTTGAAAAAACATCAGACATGACAAAAATGCTAGAAATGGGGTCTCGAAAAACCGAACAAATCACAGATTCATTGAAAAAGGAAAAACTTCTTCGGGTGTCTATTTCCGCTCTGTGAATAGTCAAACTGAATATCATGGAATGAACTATGATAAAAACTGGCGTTGGAGGCTGAACAGACACATAAATTAGAAGTTATGACCATTTTAAGAAAACATTGACTGGGATTAGTACAAGAAAATGGAGTTTTGGAGGCCTTCTGATGGGTTTAGGGGATTTTAGGGTCTCAAACATGACTTGAACTATGTTCAAGTTATCCTTTCAGGTTTATCTCTTCGCTAATTTCGATTTGATATGTGGTAGACCTCAAACGGACAACTGGATTGAAAGTTATTGCCATTTGAAGTTGGACTTTTTTTGGAGTGTTGTAACTAATATATCATATATTTCATTGATCTTCTCATAGTTTCTACTAAAATTGGTTCTCACTCATCTCACGAGCTTCGATTTGAAAGGTCACAACACTCAAATGGACACTCGGAGGAGAAGTTATGCTTATTTTAGTGAGTTGAGGGTGTCATAGTTTTTTAGACGCTAGGAGAGTTGCTAAATATAAAATGAAAATAACTTCTGCTACGTGTGTTCATGTTGGCTCTACCACATATCAATTAAAATATTGTGAAATGATACCCATTCGGGTAAACACTAGTTCCCTTTAAGACAATCTTCAGCCCCCAAAAAGACCCAAAATCCGTTTGGATGGTTAAAACATTGGCTTCTGGTGTCCGTTTTGCAATAACTTCTTCTATAGGTGTATGTTTTGCCTCTACCACATATCAAATCGAAGCTTGTGAGTAGACATACACTCCTATAACTACTGAAAAACCTTATCACATCCTTGAAGGCCCAAAAAAATACTTAAACCCTCCAAAAGACCCTTACTTCTACTTCGGGAGTCTTTTTTGCCTCTACCATATATCAAATCGAAGATTTCGACTAGATCTACACATCTATGACCAATATTAACACCATATCACATTATTAAAGTCCCAAACGGTCCTTAAGTCCTCCAAATGATCATAACTTCTGCTCTGGGTTTCTGTTTCACCTCTACCACATATCAAATTGAAGCTGGCGACTAGCTCTACTTATCTGTGACAACCAAGAACAACTAAATAACCCTAAAAAACCATGAATAACCCCATAAGAACTAAAATCCATTAAAACACAATCAAAACCATAAAAACCATAACAAACCCTAACAAACAATAACAAACCATAACAAACCCTAAAACCCTAACAAACCATAACAAACCCCCAAAAACCATAAAAAACAAAACAAACCCTAACAAACCCTAACAAGAACTGACAAACCCCAAAAAGCACTAAGAAACCCCAACAAACCCAAAAAACCCGAAGAAACACTAAAACCCCCTAAGAAACCATAAGAAGCCCTAACAAAACACCAAAAACCCTAACAAAACCCTAATCAAACCTAAGAAACACTAACACACCCTTAAGAATTGTAATACACCATTAGAAACCCTAACACACCCTTAGAAAACTCATCACACCTTTAGAAACCCCAACACACCTATAGAAACCCTAACACAACATTACAAACCCTTAGAAACCATAGCGCACCCTAAGAAACCCTAACCCGCACAAAAAAACCCTAACCCACCCTTAGAACCCCTAACACACCTTTAGAAACCCTAACAAACCCTTAGACACCCAAAATCACTATAATAAGCACCAATAAATCCTAAAAAACCCTACTAAACAATAATAAACCATAATAAACCCTAAAAACCCGAAACCCCAGGACTAAACCATAATAAACACTAATAAATCGTTATAAACCCTAAAAACCCTAATAAACCCCAATAAAAGCTACAAAATACGTATAATACCAAATATACAACAAAAATTCTATTAAACCATTCAAAATGCTAATATTCACAAAAAACCCTAACAAACCTGACACAACCTGACAAAACCCTAAAAAACCCAAAAACCCCAAAAAAACTCAAAAAACCCAAAAAATCCCAAAAAATCCTAAAAAATCCTAGAAACCCTAAAATACCCTTAAAACCCTAAAACCCCTAAAATCACAAAAAAACCAAAAAAACCCCAAAAAACCCTAAAAGCCTAAAAAAACCTCAAAAAACCTCAAAAAAATGCTAAAACTCTAAAAATCGGTAAAAGTACTAACAAACCTAAAAGGCCTAAAAATGCCTAACAAAACCCTAAGCAACCCTATGAAACCCTTCAAAACCCTAAAAATCTCATAGAAAACCCTAAAACCCTCAAAATAAACCCTAATACACCATAAAGAACCCTAAAGAACTCTAAAAAAATCTAAAGAACCACTAAAGCCACTAACACCACTACATAAACCCTAACAATTGCTACAAAAAACCGAAAAATGCTTCAAAAAACATAAAATGCAACAAAACCACAAAAAATTCTAAAATAACCCTAGCAAGGCATAAAATATCCTAACACACCCATAAAACCCAAAAAAATGCCGAAAACCCAAAAAAACTCAAACAAACTGTAACAAACCCTAAAAACTCTAACAAAACCTAACAAACCCTAACAACCACTAATAACCCCTAAGAACCACTAATAAACCCTAATAACCACTAAAACCCACTATTAAACCCTAAAACCCCTAATAAACACTAATAAATCATAATAACCTGTAATAAACCCTAACATTTTCTATTAGACCCTATTAAACACTAAAAAATCCTTAAAAACCCTAATATACAATAAAAACACTATTAAACCATAATAAACTCTAATAATAACTAAAACCCTTTACTAACCTGAAAAAATGCTACAAAAACCTCTAAATAATAGCCTATAAAACCCTACAATCCACTAATATACCCTAACAAACCCTAATAACCCCAAAATAAATCGTAACAAACCCCAATAAAGCCAAATAAATCATAACAAAACCTAAAAAAGCCAAATAAATCATAACAAACTGAAACAAACCACAACAAACCCCTAATAAACCTTAATAAACCCTAACAAATCTTAATAAACCCTAAAAACCCTAAAAACCCCAAAATAAATCGTAACAAACCCTAATAACCCCAAATAAATCGTAACAAATCCAAATATGGACAAATAAATCATAACAAACAGAAACAAACCATAACATACCCCTAATGAACCGCAATAAACCTTAACCAATCATAATAAACCCTAATAAATCGTAATAAACCCAAATACATGTTACTAAACCCTAATAAATAAACTAATCCCTAATAAATCCTAAATAACCCTAAAAGGTTGATAAACCCTAGAAAAATCTATTAATGCCTACAAAAGCCCAATAAACCCTAATATAGAATAAAAATGCTAATAAATTGTAGGAAATCCTAAAGAATACTAATAAACCCTAAAGAACCCTAATAAACCCAAAAAATCATATTAAACTCTAAAGAACACTAAAAAGCCCTAAAGAACCAAAAAAATTCTAAAACACATTATATAAACCCTAAAAACCACTACAATACCCAAACAAACCCTAAAACAAACTAAAAACCATAACAACCGCTATCAATACCAAAAATTTAAATTAACCCATAAAACACCCCAAAACCATTAAAAAGCAATAAGATACCATGAAAAACCATAAACACCAATTAACAACCCTTAAAAACCCTAAAAAACTACCAACCATAAACAACCATTAAAACCCTAAAAATGCTTCAAATAGATACATAAACCCTAAAAACGTTACATAACCCCTTAAAAAGAAACATAAAACCTAAAAATGCAACATAAACCAAAAAACGCAATATAAATGAAAAAAACCCTACATAAACCATAAAAGCACTACATAAACCCTAGATCTATAACATAAACCCTAAAAACACCAAATAAGCCATAAAAAACGCAACATAAACATTAAAAAACACAACATAAAACCGAAAAACACAATATAAACTCTAAAAACACTCCATGAACCCTAAAAACGTTACATAAACCCTAAAAATGCAACATAAACACTACATCACCCCTAAAAATTCTACATAAACCCAGAAAATGCAACATAAACCCAAAAAAATGCAACATAAAACCTAAACCCTATACACGCTATATAAACCTTGAAACATTAAGTAAACCCTAAAAATGATACATAAATTCTAAAACCTCTAACTAAACCCAATAAATGCTACATAAGCACTAAAAATGCTACATAAACTTTAACAACGCTACACAAAAAAAACGATACAAAAACCCTAAAGACGCTTTAAAACCCTCAAAAATTTTAAACCCTAATACACCATAATATAAAAAATTAAACCCTAATAAACCCCTAATAAACTCTTATAATCCCTAAAAACACTTTATAATCCCTAAAATATTATGAAACTCTACTCTACCCTAATAAAACACCAAAAAATACCTAATAAAACATAATAAAAGATAATAAAACCAAATAAACCCTAAAAACATGTTAAGAAAACCTAAAAAACCCTAACCAACCCTAATACACACTAATAAACACCAATAAACCCTAATAAACCCCCGAAACACAAAAAAGACCTAATAAAACATAAATAAAGCCAAATAAACCCTACTCAGCCCTAACAAACCATAAAACACCATAATAACCCCTAATAAAACCTTACAAAACCCAATAAAGAAAAAAAATTCTAGTATACCTTAAAAAATACCTAGAAACCCTCATAAACTCTAATATAACCTAATAAACCCTAAAAACACTCCCAAACAAAAAAACTGATCACAAACAACAAAAATGTTCTATATTACCTTAAAAGACCTAAAAACACTAATATAACCTAATAAAGACAAAAAATGCTAATATACCTCAAAAATCCCTAGAAACCCTAATAAACCATAATAACGTCTAATATAACCAAAGAAAACCTAAAATGCTCACAAACAAAAACAAAATGCTCAAAAACAATAAAAACACGCTATATTATCTAAAAAGACCAATCAAACAGTAATATAACATAATAAAACAAAAAAAACTAAACCCCAAATAAACCCTAAAAATCCCTAATAAAAATGAATAAACCCTAATAAAATCCAAATAAAACCCTAAAAATACCTTCTCAATGCTAATAAACCTTGACACACCATAAAAAAACCTAATAAAACTCAACTAAACCACGATAAACAAAAAAAAACGATTAAAAAGACCTGGAAACCCTAATAAATGTTAATAAATTAAAATAAAAGATAATAGACCATTAAAAATGCTCACAAACACTAAAAACACGCTAATAAAACATAAAAAGTCATAAAAACCCCTCATATATATTAACAAAAACTAAAAAACACTCATATACCATAATAAAAACACTAACAAACCCTAGTAAACCCTAAAAATCCCTAACAAACTCTAATAAATTGTACTCAACCTTAATAAACCCTAATAAAACCATAAATATGCCGACTCAAACCTAATAAAACCCTAAAAATACCTACTCAACCCTAATAAACCTTAACACACTATAATAAACCATAATAAACCCCACTAAACCCAAAAAACGCAAATATACCATTAAAAAGCCCTAAAATCCCTAATAAATGCTAATAAAACCCAACAAAGCCTAAAATTACGAATAAACCCGAATAAACACTACTAAACACTAAAAAAACCCTAATATACACTCTTAAAAATTAATAATCCATAATGAACCATAATAAACCCTAATAAATCCTAAACATACCCAAATATACCATAATATACCATAATATACCCTAATAAACCCAACCAAATCCTAATAAAACCATAAAAATACCTAATAAACTCTAATAAACCTTGGCGCACCATAATAAACCCTAATAAAATCCTAATAAACCCTACCAAACCCTGAAAATGATAATATACCATTAAAACCCCTAAAACCCTAACAAACCCTAATAAATGTTAATAACACATAAAAATCCTAAAAAATGATACTAATCCCTAAAAATTCCTCTAATAATAATAGTTGTAATAACGCACGTGCATGTTCATATGCATGTTCATGGTTTATATAATATATCATAACACATGTGCTTGTGCATATACATGCACATTTTCATGTGAATGATAAAAAAATATAAATTATAAATAATAATGCATGTGAATTGCATGTGTATGTGCATGTGCATGTGAATGATAATAAATAATAAATAATAACGTACATCCAAGTGCATGTGAATGTGCATGTGCATGTGCATGGTAATAAACAATAAATAATAACAAAGTCCACATGAATGTGCATTTTCATGTGAAGGATAATAAATAATAAATAATAACACATGTGATAATAGAATAACGGAAGTGCATTGCGTGTGCATGTGCATGAGAGTAAATAATAATAACACATGTGATAATAGAATAACACAAGTGCATTTCATTTTCGTGTGCATGGTAATAAATAATATATAATAACACACGTGTATGTGAATTTACATGTAATGATAATGATAAAGACGCATGCACATGCATGGTAATAAATAACAAATAACAATGCACATGCATGTGCATTTGTATTTAATGATACAAACAACAACAACAACAACAACAACAACAATAATAATAGAATAACTCAAGTGCATAGCATGTGAGCATGCATAGTAGAAAATAATAAATAAATAATAGTAAATTAGAACGCACATCCATGTGCATGTGCATTTACATTTGATAATAATATTAATGATACTAATTTTAATAATAATAATAATAATAATAATAACAATGCATGAATGTGCATGGTAATAAATAATAAATAACAACACAAATGCATGTGGATTTGCATGTGATAATAATAATTATAATGATAATAATAATAATAATAATAATAAAATTTGTTTTAATAATAATAATAACAACAAAAGAATAATACAAGTGCATTGTATATGCACGTGCATGGTAATAAATAATAAATAATAATGCACGTGGATCTGCATTTGCATGTGATGATAATAATAATAACAACAGTAGTAGTAGTATTGATAATAGTAGTAGTACCAATGCATGTGATAATAGAATATTGCATGTGCATTACGTGGGCACTTGCATGGTAATAAATAATAACGCGCGTGCATTGCATTTTCATGTGATGATGATGTTGATAATAATAATAATAATATTATTATTATTAATAATAACAACGCGTGTGATAATAGAATAACGCACGTGCCTTGAGTGTGTGTGTTTATGTATTTGCATGTGTATTTGCATGTGCATTTTCATGTGTTGATGAAAACAACTACAACAACAACAACAACAACCACCATAATAATAATAATAACAATAAGAATAACAACATATGTGATAATAAAATAACGTGTGTGCATTGCATGTGCATGTGCATGGTAATAAAAAATAAATAATAATGCATGTGCATTTTCATGTGCATGAGAAGATAATAATAATAATAATAATTGTAATAATAATAATAATAACAACAATTCATGTGATAATAGAATAATGCACGTGCATTGCAAGTGCAGTGCATGATAATAAATAATATCTCATAGTGCACATGATGATAATAATAACAAAAATAGTAATATTATTAATAATAGAGCATGTGATAATAGAATAACGTACATGTATTGAATGTGCACGTGTATGGTAGTAAATAATAACGCACGTTTATTTGTAATTGCATTTCATGATAATAACAATAATTACAATAACAGTAATAATAACAATAACAATAAAAATGCATGTGATAATAGAATAATGTAGGTGCATTGTGTGTGTGCGTGCATGGTAATAAATAATGACAGACGTGCATGTGCATTTGCATGTGATGATGATAATAATAATAATAATAATAACAACAACAATAATATATGCACATGCATGGAAATAAATAATATAATAATAATAATAAATAATAATGCATCTGCATGTGCATTTGCATGCGACGATAATAATAATAATAATTGTAATAGTAATAAAAATAATGATAATTATAATAATGATAATTATAAGAATGATAATGATAAAAATGAAAATTATAATAATGATAATAATAATGTTTGTGATAATAGAATAACACACGTCCTAAAAACCCTAACAAAACCTAACAAACCCTAACAACCACTAATAACCCCTAAGAACAACTAATAAACCCAAATAACACCTGAACCCCACTATTAAACCCTAAAACCCTAATAAACACTACTAAATAATAATAACCTATAATAAACCCTAAAAACCCTATTAGACTCTAATAAATGCTAAAAAAGCCCTAAAACCCCTATTATACAATAAAAAAACTACTGAACAATAATAAATCCTAATAATCACTATAAACCCTCACAAACCAGACAAAACACTACAAAACTTGCCAAATAATAGCCTACAAAACCCTACAACCCGCTAATAAACCCAAACAAACCCAAATAACCCCATAAGAAATCGTAACAAGCCCTAACAAACCCAAATAAATTGTAAACAAATCCTAACAACGCCAAATAAATCGTAACAAACTGATAAAAACCATAAAAACCCCTAATAAACCACAATAAACCCTAACAAATCATAATAGACCCTAATAAATCGTAATAAACCCAAATACATGTTAATAAACCCTAATAAATAAAATAAACCCTAAGAAACCCTAATAAATCCTAAATAACCCTAAAAAGGTTGATAAACCCTAGAAAAAGCTATTAATGCCTACAAAAGCCCAATAAAACCGTAATATACAATAAAAAAGTTAATAAACTATAACAAATCCTAAAGAACACTAATAAACCCTAAAGAACCCTAATAAACCCTAAAGAAACATAATAAACTCTTAATAACACTAAAACCCCTAAAGAACCAAAAAAACGCTAAAACACATTACATAAACCCTAAAAAGCGCTATAATATCCAAACAAACCCTAAAACCCACTAAAAACCCTAACTACCCCTATCAATCTCGAAAAAACAAATAAACCCTTAACCCCCCCCCCCCCCCAAAAAAAACATTAAAACACCATCAAATACAATAAAAACCATAAACACGCGTTAACAACCCTTAAAAACCCTAAAAACCACTACAAACCATAAACAACCATTAAAACCCTAAAAAAGGCAGAAAATAGATACATAAATCCAAAAAGTTACATAAAACCTAAAAATGAATCATAAACCCTTAAAAAGCAACATAAACCCAAAAAAACTCAACATAAACCCAAAAAACATTACATAAACCCAAAAAGCACTACATAAACACTGGAACTGTAACATAAACCCTAAACAACGCAACATAAACATTAAAAAATGCTACATAAAACATAAAAACACAACATAAACCCAAAAAAACACTACATGAACCCTAAAAATATTACATAAACCCTAAAAAATTCAACATAAACGCTACATCACCCATAAAAATGTTACAAAAACCCAGAAAATGCAACATATACCCTAAAAAATGCTACATAAAACCTAAACCCTAAACATGCTACATAAACCCAAAAACGTTACATAAACCCTAAAAATGCTATATAAAACCTAAAACCGCTAACTAAACCCTAAAAGTGCATCATAAACACTAAAAATGCTACATAATCTCAAAGAATACTACACAAACACTAAAAACTACTACAAAACCCCCAAAGACGCTTCAATACCCTAAAAAATATTAAACCCAAATATGCCATAATATAAAAAATTAAACCCTAATAAACCCCTAATAAACTCTAATAATCCCTAAAAATGGCTTATAATCCCTAAAACCCCTAAGAGACTCTACTCAACCCTAATAAAACCCCAAAAATACCTAATAAACCGTAATAAATGATAATAAAACCTAATAAACCCTAAAAACACGTTAAGAAAAACTAAAAAACACTAACCATCCATAATAGACACTAGTAAACACTGATAAACTGTAATAAACCACAAACAAACCCTAAAAATTCCTAATAAACCATAAATAAATCCAAATAAATACTACTCAACCCTAACAAACCTTAACACACCATAATGACCCCTAATAAAACCCTACAAAACCCCAATAACAAAAAAATGCTAGTATACCTTAAAAAGTCCATAGAAACTCTGATAAACTCTAATATAACCTAATAAACCCAAAAAATAGTCACAAAAAATAAAAAAATGATCAAAAAAATTAAAAACATGTTATATTACCTAAAAAGATCTAAAACACTAATATAGCCTAATAAAGATAAAAAACGCTAATATACCTTAAAAATCCCAAGAAACAATAATAAACCATAATAAACTCTAATATAACCTTAGAAACCCTAAAAATGCTCACAATGAAAAAAACAAAACTCTCACAAAAAATAAAAAGGCTATATTATCTAAAAAGTCTTAACTAACACTAATATAACCTAATAAAATAAAAAAACTAATAAACCCATAACAAACCCTAATAAACCCTAAAAATCCTTAATAACCTCTAATAAAAACTAATAAACCCTAATAAAACCATAATAATACCCTAAAAATACCTTCTCAACCCTAATAAACCTTGACACACCATAATAAAACCTAATAAAACCCAAATAAACCCCAATATACAAAAAAATGCAACAAAACCATTAAAAAGCCCTAGAAACCCTAATAAACCATAATAAATTCTAATAAAAACTAATAAACCATAAAAAATGCTCACAAACACTAAAAACATGCTTATAAAACATAAACAGTCTTAACAACCCCAAATATATATTAACAAAAACTAAAAAAACACTCATATACCCCAATAAAACCACTAACACGCCCTAGTAAACCCTAAAAATCCCTAAAAATCCCTAATAAACACTACTAAACCCTATTAAACTCTAATAAAACCCTACAGAAAGCTATTCAACCCTAATAAAACCCTAAAAATACCTACTCAACCCTAATAAATCTTAACACACTATAATAAACCATATTAAACCCCACTAAACCCTAAAAAACGCAAATATACCAATAAAAAGCCCCAAAACCCCTAATAAATGCTAAAAAACCTAATAAAACATAAAAGCACAAATAAACCCTAATAAACACTACTAAACCCTAAAAACCCAAATATACCCTCTTAAAATGAATAAACCATCATGAACGATAATAAACCCTAATAAATCCTAAACATACCCAAATATACCATTATATACCATAATAAACCCTAATAAACCCAACTGAATCCTAATAAAACCCTAAAAATACCTAATAAACCCTAATAAACTTAACACATCATAATAAATACTAATAAAATCCAAATAACCCCCACCAAACCCTAAAAAATTCTAATATACAATTAAAAAACCCTAAAACCCTAACAAACCATAATAAATGTTAATAACAACTAAAAATTCTAAAAAATGCTAGTAAACCCTAAAAATACCTCTAATAATAATATTTGTAGTAACTCAAATTCATGTGCATCTGCATGTGCATGGTTTAAATAATAAATCATAATGCACGTGCATATGCATATGCATGTTCTTGTGCATGTGAATGATAATAAATAATAAATAATAACGCACATCCAAGTGCATGTGCATGTGCATATTCATGGGCATGAGAATGTACATGGTTATAAACAATAAATAATAACCAAGTCCGCATGAATGTTCATTTGCATGTGAATGTTAATAAATAATAAATAATAACACATGTGATAATAGAATAATGCACGTGCATTACATGTACACGTGCATGAGAATAAATAATAATAACACATGTGATAATCGAAAAATGTAAGTGCATTGCATTTGCATGTGCATGATAATAAATAATAAATAATAACACACGTTCATGTGCATTTACATCTAATGATAATGATAATGACTCATTCACATGCATGGTAATAAATAATAAATAACAACACATGTGCATGTGAATTTTTATTTGATGATACAAACAACAACAACAACAACAATAATAATAATAATAGAATAACGCAACTGTACTTAATGTGCACGTTCATAGTAGTAAATAATAAATAAATAATAATAAATAAGAATTCAGATTCATTTGCATGTGTATTTACAGTTGATGATAATATTAATAATACTAATTGTAATAATAATAATAATGCATGCACGTGAATAGTAATAAATAATAAATAACAACGCACATGCATATGCATTTGCATGTGATAATGATAATAATAATGATAATGATAATAATAAAAATAATTATTATGATAATAATAATAATAAAAGAATAATACAAGGTTATTTCATATGCACATTCATGGTAATAAATAATAAATAATAATGCACGTGCATCTACATTTGCATGTGATGATAGTAATAATAACAGTAGTGGAAATAATAGTATTAGTGGTGGTCATAATAGTAGTAGTACCAATGCATGTGATAATAGAATATTGTATGTGCATTACATGTGCATGTGCATGGTAATAAATAATAACGCATGTGCATTGCATTTTCATGTGATGATGATGATGATGGTGATAATAATATTAATAATAACAATGCATGTGATAATAGAATAACGCACGTGCATTGAATGTGGGTGTATGTGCATTCACATGTGCATTTTCATGTGATGATAATAACAATAACAACAACAACAACAATAACAACAACCACAATAATAATAATAATAATAATAATAATAACAATGCATGTGATAATAAAATAACATGTGTGCATTGCATGAGCACGTGCATGGTAATAAAAATATAATAATAATGCACGTTCATGGGCATGTGCTTGTGGATGAGATGATGAAAATAATAATAATAATAACAGAAAAAATAAGTTATAGTTGTTTGAAAAAAAATCAGATAGGAAAAACATGACTTGAACTATATTCAATTCATCCTTCTGTGTAGATCTCTTCACTACTTTCGATTTGATATGTGGTAGAGCTCAAACAGAAAACCGGAGGGAAAGTTATGGACGTTTGAAGTTGGACTTTTTGTTAGAGTGGTATAACTAATATATCTTATATTTATATGATCTTATCATATTTTCTACAAAACTTAGTCCTCACTCATCTCACGAGCTTTGATTTGACTGGTCACAGCGCTCAAACGGACACTCGTAGGAGAAGTTATGCCTATTTTAGTGAGTTGTGGGTTTCCTAGGTTTTTAGGCGATAGAAGTGTTGCTCAAGTTAAAACGTCAATAAAATCTGCTACGTGTGTTCATTTTGGATCTACCACATATCAAATCGAAGATTGTGAAATGATACACACTCTGGTAACCACTGGAACCCTTTATGACATTCTTCAACCCCCCAAAAGACCCAAAATCCATTTTGATGGTTAAAAGATTGGCTTCTGGTGTCCATTTTGCCATAACTTCTTCTATGGGTGTCCGTTTTTCTTCTAACACCTATCAAATTGATGATTGATAAAATAACTACACTCTTATTACCACTGAAGCATCTTCTCACATCCTTGACAGCCCAAAAAGTTATTTAACCCTCCAAAAGACAATAACTTCTACTCCAGGAGTCCATTTTGCCTCTACCATATATCAAATCAAATCTTTTGACTAGATCTACACATCTGTGACCATTAGGAACACCTTATCACAATCTTACAGTCCCAAAAGGTCCTTAAGTCCTCCAAATGAACATAACTTCTGCTCTGGGTGTCCGTTTCACCCCTACCACATATCAAATTGAAGCTTGCGACTAACACTACACATCCGTGACAACCATGAACAACTAATTAACCCTAAAAACCATGAATAACCCCATAAACACTAAAAAACATTAAAAACCATGGAAACCCCTAACAAACCCTATAAAATACTAAAAAAACATAAAAAACCCTATCAAACCCTAAAAACCCATATCAAGCCCTAACAAACCCATAGAATCACTAAGAAACCCCAATAATTCAAAAAAAACACTATGAAACCCTAAAAACCCCCTAAGAAACCATAAAAAACCCTAAGAAAACCCTAAAAACCCTAACAAAACCCTAAGCAAACTTAAGAAACACTAACACATCCTTAGAAACCCTAACACACCCTTAGAAACCCTAAAACACCCCGAGAAACCCTAATACACCCTTAGAAACCCCAACACACCCATAAAAACCCTAACACAACCTTATAAACCCTTAGAAACCATAGCACACCCATAGAAACACTAACATGCCCATAAAAACCCTAACCCACCCTTTGAAACCCTAACACACCCTTAGAAACCCTAACAAACCCTTTGACACACTAAATCACTCTAATAAGATCTAATAAATCCTGACAAACCCTACCAACCAATAATAATCCATAATAAATCTTAATAAACCCTAAAACCCACTACTAAACCCTAATAAACACTAATAAATCATAATAAACCCTAAAACCCTTATTAGACCCCAATAAAAGCTGAAAAATACCTAAAAACCCAAATATACAAAACAAATGCTATTAAAACATTAAAAATGCTAATATTCACAAAAAAATCTCTAAAAAACCCGGCAAAACCTGATAAAACCCCTAAAACCTCTAAAAACCCTAGAAAATCCTAATAACCCTAAAAACCCTAAAACCCCTAAAAACATGAAAAACCCAAAAAAAACTGAAAACAAAAATAAAAAACCCCTAAAAACCTCAAAAAAATCAAAAAACACTAAAAACCCTAGAAAACCCCTAAAAACGCTAAAAAACCAAAAATCCTAAATATACCTTACAAGACCCTAACCAACCTATGAAACCCTTTAAAACCCAAAAAAAACCCCAGTAAAACCTAAAAACCTCAAAAGAAACCCTAATACACCATAAATAACCCTAAAAAACCCTAAAAAAACCCAAAAGAACCACTAATGCTCCTAACAACGCAACATAACCCCTAACAATTGCTTAAAAAACCGAAATATTCTTCAAAACCCACAAAATGCAACAGAACCCCAAAAAACACTAAAATAACCCTAACAAGGCATAAAAAATCCAAACATACCAATGAAACCAAAAAAAAATGTATAAAACCCCAAAAAACTCAAAAAAATATAACATACCCTAAAAATCCTAACAAAACCTAACAAACCCTAACAAGCACTAATAAGCCCTAAGACCCACTAATAAACACTAATGACCACTAAAACGCACTATTAAACCCTAAAAACCCTAATAAACACTAATAAATAGTAATAACTAGTAATAAACCCAAACAAACTCTATTAGACCCTAATATACACTACAAAATCCCTAAAACCCCTAATATACAATAAAATGATATGAAACCATAATAAACCCTATTAATCACTAAAAACCCCCAAAAAACCGAAAAACCGCTACAAAAATCTCCAAATAATAGCCTACAAAACTCTACAACCCACTAATAAACACTAACAAACCCTAATAACCAAAAAAATAAATTGTAACAGACCCTAATAACACCAAATAAATCGTAACAAATCCTAACAATGCCAAATAAATTGTAACAAATTAAAACCAACCATAAAAAACCCATAATAAACCACAATAAACCCTAACAAATCATAATAAACTCTAATAAACCGTAATAAACACAAATACACGTTACTAAACCCTAATAAATGAAATAAACCCTATTAAACCCTAATAAATCCTAAATAATATTAAAAAAGATTGATAAACCCTAAAAAAATCTATTAATGCCTTCAAAATCCGGGTAAAACACTAATATACAAAAAAAACACTGATAAACTTTAACAAATCCTAAAGAACACTAATAAACCATAAAGAACCTTACTAAATCCTATAAATCCCAACAAAAAAATAAACCCATAAACCCCCCCCCCCCCAAAAAAACCATTCTAAATCCATCATATACAATAAAAAACCATAAACACCTGTTAACAACCCTTAAATCCCTAAAAAACTACAAACCATAAACATCCATTGAAACCCTTAAAAGGCCTAAAATAGATAAATAAACCCTAAAAACGTTAAATAAACCCATAAAAAAGAAACAAAAACCCTAAAAATGAAAAATAAACCAAAAAACACAACATAAACCCAAAAAACGCTACATAAACCCTAAAATCACTACATAAACCCTAGAACTATAACATAATCCCTAAAAACACAACATAAACCCTAAAAAACACAACATAAACATTAAAAATGCTACATAAAACATAAAAACACAATATAAATGCTAAAAACACTACATGAACCCAAAAAACGTTACATAAACCTTAAAAATGAATCATAAACACTACATCACCCCTAAAAACACAACATAAACCCAGAAAATGCAACATAAACCATAAAAATGATACATAAAACCTAAATCCCAAACACACAACATAAACCCTAAATACGTTACATAAACCCTAAAAACGATATATAAAATCTAAAATGGCTAACTAAGCCCTAAAAATGATACATAAACACTAGAAATTCTACATAAATTCTAACAACTCTATACAAACCCTAAAAAATGCTACAAAAACCGCAAAGATGCTTTAAAACCCTCAAAAATATTAAACCCTAATATAACAAAGTATAAAAAATTAAACCCTAATAAATTGTAATAATCCCTAAAAACACCTTATAATCCCTAAAACCATAAGAAACTCTACTCAACCATAATAAAAACCCAAAATACCTAATAAACCCTAATAAATGGTAATAAAACATAATAAACCATAAAAACATGTTAAGAAAACCTAAAAAACCCTAACCAACCCTAATAAACACTACTAAACACTATTAAACCCTAATAAACCCCCAAAAACATAAAAAGACCTGATAAACCATAAATGAAGCCAAATAAACCATACTCAACACTAACAAACCTTAACACACCATAATAACCCTAAATAAAACCCTACAAAACCCTAATAAAGAAAAAAAATGCTAGTATACCTTATAAAATCCCTAGATACCCTGATAAACCCTAATATAACCTTATAAACCCTAAAAAACTCACAAATAATAAAAAACAATCACAAAAAATAAAAAAGCTCTATATTACCTAAAAAGACCTAAAAACACTATTATAAACTAATAAATAAAAAATGATAATACACCTTCAAAATCCCTAGAAACCCTAATAAACCATAGTAAACTCTAATATAACCTAAGAAACACTAAAAACGCTCACAAACAAAAACAAAATGCTCAAAAACAATAAAAACATGCTATATTAGATAAAAAGACCTAACAACAACTAATATAACCTATTAAAACTAAAAAAACTAATCAACCCCTAACAAACCAAAAAAATTCCCTAATAAACCCTAATAAAAACTAATAAACCCTAATAAAACCATAATAAAACCCTAAAAATACCTTCTCAGCCCTAATAAACCTTGACACCCCATAAAAAAACCTAATAAAACCCAACTAAACCCCAATAAACAAAAAAACTCAAACAAACCATTAAAATTCCCAAGAAACCCTAATAAACCATATTAAATTCAATTAAAAGCTAATAAACCATTATAAATACTCAGAAACACTAAAAAACGCTAATAAAACCTATAAAGTCATAACAACCACTCATATATATTAACAAAAACTAAAAAATACTCATATACCCTAATAAAAACACTAACAAACCCTAGTAAACCCTAATAATCCCTAACAAACCCTAATAAACCATACTCAACCCTAATAAATCCTAATAAAATTTTATAGATACCGACTCAACCCTAATAAAACCTGAAAAATACCTACTCAACACTAATAAACCTTAACACACCATAATCAACCATAATAAACCCCACTAAATCCTAAAAAAAGCAAATATACCACTAAAAAGCTCGAAAACCCCTAATAAATTCTAATAAAACCTAACAATGCTTAAAAGCGCTTATAAACCCGAATAAACCCGAATAAACACTAAAAACCCTAATATACTCTCTTAATAATTAATAAACCATAATGAACCATAATAAACCCTAATAAATCCCAAACATACCCAAATATACCCTAATATACAATCATATACCCTAATAAACCCAACTCAATCCTAATAAAACCCTAAAAATACCTAATGAACCTTAATGAACCATAACACACTATAATAAACCCTAATAAAATCCTAATAACCCCCACCTAACCCTAAAAAATTCTAATATACCATTAAATACCCTAAAACCCTAACAAACCATAATAAATGTTAATAACACATAAAAATAAAAAAAATGATAGTAAACCCTAAAAACACCTCTAATAGTAGTAGTAATAATGCACGCGCATGTTCATATGCATGTGCATTGTTTAAATAATAAATCATAATGAATGTGCATGTGCCTATGCCTGCGCATTTTGATGTGAATAATAATAAATAATAAATCATAAATAATTACGCATGTGAATTGCATGTGCATGTGCATGTGCATGTGAATGATAATAAATAATAAATAATTACACACATACAAGTGCATGTGCATGTTCGTGGTCATGTGCATTGTAATAAACAATAAATAATAACCAAGTCCCCATGAATGTGCATTTTCATGTTAATGGTAATAAATAATAAATAATAACACATATGATAATATAATAACGCACGTGCATTGCGTGTGCACGTGCATTATAATAAATAACAATAACACATGTGATAATAGAATAACGCAAGTGCATTGCATTTTCACGTGCATGATAATAAATAATATATAATAACCCATGTACATGTGCATTTACATGTAATGACAATGATAATGACGCATGCACGCGCATGGTAAAAAATAATAAATAACAACGCACGTGCATGCACATTTGTATTTGATGATAGAAAGAACAACAACAAGAATAATAATAATAATAATAATAGAATAACGCAAGTGCATTTCATGTGCATGTGCATAGTAGTAAATAATAAATAAATAATAATAAATAAGAATGCACATGCATGTGCATGTTCAATTACATTTGATGATAATATTAATAATACAAATTTTAATAATAATAATAATAATAATAATAATAACGCATGCACGTGCATGGTAATAAATAATAAATAACAACGCACATGCATGTTAATTTTCATGTGATAATGATAATAATAATGATAATGTTAATAATAATAAAAAAATTGTGATAATAATAATAATAATGATAATAATAATAAAAGAATAATACAACTTTATTACATATGCACATGCATGGTAATAAATAAATAATAATAACGCACGTCCATCTACACTTTCATGTGATGATAGTAATAATAAGAGCAGTAGTAATAATTATAGTAGTAATGGTGATAATAGTATTAGTAATAATGCATATGATAATTGATTATTGCATGTGCATTACGTGTGCATGTGTATGGTAATAAATAATAGCTCTCTTTCATTGCATTTTCATGTGATGATGATGACAATGATGATAATGATAATAATAATAATATTAATATTAATTATAACAACGCACGTGATAATAGAATAACGCACCTTTATTGACTGTGTGTGTATGTGCATTTGGATGTGCATTTGCATGTGATGATAATAATAACAACAACAACAACAACAACAACAACAACAACAACAAAAACAAAAACAACAACCACAATAATAATAATAACAACAACCCATGTGATAATAAAATAACATGTGTGCATTGCATGTTCACATGCATGGTAATAAAAAAATAATAATAACGCATGTGCATGTGCATGTGCATTTGAATGAGATGATAATAGTAATAATAACAATAATAATAAGTTATATTTGTTTGAAATAACATAAGATAAGACAAAAGTGCTAGAAATGGCGTCTCAGAAAACCTAAAAAATCACAGAGTCATTAAAAAAGGCATAACTTCTTTTTCCGGTGTTCATTTCTGCTCCCTGAAAAGTCAAACTAAATCTCATGGAACAAACTACGATAAAAATATGTTTTGGAGGCCTAAAATACACACAGATCAGAAGTTATTACCATTTTAAGAAAAATTTGACAGGGATCCAGACATGGAAATGGAGTTTTGGACGCCTTCTGATGAGTTTTTGGTTTCCAGAAACACAAGCACTGCGTAGGAGCTCAAGAGAGGTAAGGGAATAAGAGATATTTTTTTCCTAGTCACCGAGGATGGTGAAACCCAAATGCACACATAGAAACCCTAACACAACCTTAGAAACCCTTAGAAACAATTGCACACCCTTAGAAACCCTAACCCACCCATAAAAACCCTAACCCACCCTTAGAAACCCTAACACACCCTTAGAAACAATAACAAACCCTTAGACACACTAAATCACTCTGATAAGAATTAATAAATCCTCACAAACCCTACCAACCAATAATATATCATAATAAACCCTAATAAACCATAAATCCCACTACTAAACCCTAATAAACACTAGTAAATCATAATAAACCCTAAAAACCCTATTAGACCCCAACAAAAGCTACAAAATACCTAAAACCCCATATATAAAACAAAAACACTATTAAAGCGTTCAAAATGCTAATATTATTGTTGATTCTCCTTTCTTCACAGAATATAAAGATCGGAAAAGGGGAATATCTGAGCTCAAAGTGATTCAACCTTTGAAGAAAATATCAAAAATCTACAAAGGCATGAACAAGGGATCAAAAGCACATGTGCCGCGCAAGTTCTATCATTGTTTCACAAGTCCACTAGCGCGATGCATTATGGTCACGCAAGTGACTTGCGCGACCTAAGTTATAACCACCCGGTAACCACCTGGTAACCTCCCGGGGTCTTCTCCTGCCTATAAATAGACCCTGTGGGCCCCCCATTCGGGGAGTATTTTTTTCCAGAAACTCAGAGTTGAGCTCTCGGCGCCCTAGTCTCTTCTCAAAGCTTCCGAAACAATTCTAAGGTAATTTATTACCTATAACGGAAGATCTAAAGAGGGGGAGGATGGCCTATGTGTTGAAACTCATCAACACATGCACGCCTGAGTGGTCAGCCCTTAAGGGAAAAGGGCCACACTTGCGCACCGCCTTACTCCTTCAATAGATCTTGTGCGCCCCTCTTCTGGAAGAACCTCAAAAGGATTCTAAAGACTTTAATTAAGAGTCGCTCAAGTATTACCCTGCTGGTTAACCGTCGCTCAAGTACATCATGTGTCGCGCAGGCGTATACCAGGGTGACCAAAACTTGCACACCCACGCAGTACCTGCGCGCCTGCCAGGACTTGCGCGCCCCTGCCTTTTTGGGTGCCTTTCTTGCCCATTTCACCCCTCTTAAGCCATTACACCTTTACTATTCAAGATTCAGTCTTCAAGACACTCTTCAAATCCATTTATGGCATGATTTCTTGATTTGAATTCCTTATCTGAAAGGAATTATGTGGAATATGCCTCAAAACCTAGTGATTTACACATCTTTATGTCACTAAAGATTGAGATTTCATTCATTCAACCTCATCCTTTAAGATGAGAGAATCCTTAACCTGGGTCTCCTTTTCATGAATAATCCCCAGTCATAACTCCTCTAATATGGGCATCCTCTTTAGGAGTAATCCCCAAATCCCTTAATTTATGGGCATCATCTTCAGGAATCATCCCCAGTCCCCTAATTTGGGCATCCTCCTCAGGAGTAAGCCCCAAACCTTAATTCCCTTAACCTGGGCCTCCTTTTCAGGAGTAATCCCTAGTCATAATCCTTAACCTGGGCCTCCTTTTCAGGAGTAAGCCCCAGTCTCAAATCTGGGCATCCTTTTTAGGAGTAGTCCCCAGTTTTAATTTCTCTTAACCAGTCCTAATTTACCTTTGATCTGGGATTCCTTTTCAGGAGTAAAACCCAATCAAAAGTATTCTCCTAATTTGGGCCTCCTTTTCAGGAGTAATCCCCAAGTTAGAGTATTCAAAATCCCCATGAAGCACATATACCTTTATGGACCATATTCCTGGACTTCTTCCTTAAAAGTAAATCCTAACCTTCATTTGTCTGGGCATTCATACATACATAAGCCCCACATTATTTCTTATGATTTCATCTTTCATGGCACAATTGTCTAATTTTTACCAATACCTCTTGTTTCTCACACCAAGCATGACTCACGTGAGCTTAGAGTGTAAAAGTAATTGTGACATCCTTCTTTGAGCCATCAATCATAAACATCATACTCCCTCACTCGAACTACGTGGGTTCTGATTCCTTTTCTAACCAAAGGATATGTAGGTAGCCCGTCTACGGGTTCGATCCCAACTCTAAAATAATCCATGTCCTTCTGAATGACAATAAACTTCAAGTGCCCCACTGAGTGGCTTTAAAACCAGCATGGTCATCATAATGACCAAGATACTTCTGTATAAATGTGTCGAAGGGTACCATTGACCAAGAATCTCTAACAAATACAGATGATTCTCTATCGATGAAGAACCTCGAATACATACAAAATATTCTCTAAATTTCCTACATATTTAATCATTGATTGTTATATCTGAAGGAAATATCATTTTATACTTGGTAATGTAATAAGGATTCACGAACATAACTTAAATCTATAAAGAGAGTCCCAAAGTAGACAATAATTCCCCTCAAAAAGCTGTGATGAGTCTGAACTCCCATCCTCTCAACCAATGAAAATTCCTAAGCCTCATCAGTCCACAAACTAATGAGCACCTACTTTTGGAAAGTAGGTCCGAATGGATGTGGAATCATTGGATGTTTCTGGTTCTACGAACAAACCCTTAGAAACCGATCGGAACGTTTGAACCTCCCATCAAGGTGGGCTTTAGGGATTATTAGGGTTTATTATGGTCTATTATTGGTTGTTTGGGTTTGTTAGGATTTATTAGTTCTTATTAGAGTGATTTAGGGTGTCTAAGGGTTTGTTAGGGTTTCTAAGGGTATGTTAGGGTTTCTAAGGGTGGGTTAGGGTTTTTATGGGCGAGTTAGGGTTTCTAAGGGTGTGCTAAGGTTTCTAAGGGTTTCTAAGGTTGTGTTAGGGTTTCTATGGGTGTGTTGGGGTTTCAAAGGGTGTTCTAGGATTTCTAAGGGTGTGTTAGGATTTCTAAGTTTGTGTTAGGGTTTCTAAGGTTGTGTTAGTGTTTTTTAGGATTGCTTTGGGTTTTGTTAGGGTTTTTAAGGTTTTAGGGTTATGTTAGGGTTTCTTATGGTTACATAGGGGTTTGTCTGTTTTCTTCGGGTTTTCTTGTGTTTATTAGGGTTTCATAGTGCTTCGTGGGGTTTGTTAGGTCTTGTTAGGGATTTCTAGGGGTTTTTATGTTTTTTAGGGTTTTATGGGGTTTGTTAAGGTTTTTTAGGGTTTTTCAGGTTTTGTTAGGGTTTGTTAGTGTTTATTAGGGTTTTTAGGGGTTTTCATGGTTTTTAATGGTTCTTAGAGTTTATAGGGTCATTCATGGTTTGTTAGGGTTATTTAGTTGTTCATGGTTGTCATATATGTGTAGAGCTAGTCGCAATCATCAATTTGATATGTGGTAGAGGTGAAACAGACACCCAGAGCAGAAGTTATGGTCACAAGGAGGACTTGAGGACCTTTTGGGAAATTATGAATGTGAGAAGGTGTTCGTATTGGTCACAAATGTGTAGATCTAGTCGAAAGCATTGATTAGATATATGGTAGAGGAAAAACAGACTCCCAGAGTAGAATTTATCGTCTTTTGGAGGGTTTATATACCTTTTTGGTCCTTCAAGGATGTGAGAAGGTGCTTCAGTGGTTATAGGAGTGTAGGTCTAGTCTCAAGCTTTCATTTGATATGTGGTTGAGGCAAAACGGACACCCATAGAAGATTTTATTGAAAAACGGACACCAGAAGCCAATTTTTTGACCATCCAAAGGGATTTTGGATATTTTGGGGCATTGAATAATGTCAAAAAGGGTTCTAGTGGTAACCATAGTGTGTATAATTTTACAATTTTTGATTTAATGTGTGGTATATCCGAAATGAACACATGTATAAGAAGTTATTATAGTTTTAAATTGAGTAACCATCCTAGAGCCTAAAAACCTAATATACCTGCAACTCACTAAAATAGGAATAACTTCTCCTTAGGGTGTCCGTTTGAGCACTGTGACTAGTAAAATTTTAGCTTATGAGATGAGTGAGGACCAAGTATTATCTAAACTGTGAGAAGATCAAAGAACCAGAAGATATATTAGTTATACCACTCCAAAAAAAGTCCAACTTCAAACGACCATAACTTTCAATCCAGTTGTCCATTTGAGCTCTATCACATATCAAATCGAAGGTAGAGAAGAGATCTACGTAGAAAAATATCTTAAAATAAGATCAAGTCATGGTTGTGACCCTAAAATCCCAAAAACCCATCCGAAGGCCTCCAAAACTCCATTTCCATGTCCGGATTCCTGTTACTCTTTTTTAAAATGGTCATAACTTCTGATCTGTGTGTCTGTTCGGCCAATTACACCTGTTTTTATCATAGTTCATTCCATGAGATTTTGTTTGACTATTCACGGAGTAGAAATGGACAACTGTAGAAGAATTTATGCCATTTTTATTGATTCTGTGATTTGTTAGGATTTTTGATACATCATTTCTAGCACTTTTGTTCTATCCACTGTTTTTTCAAACAAAAATAACTTATTATTACTGTTATTATTATTATTATTATCATCATATCATGAAAATGAAAATGCACATGCATGTGCGCAATTATTATATATTTATTACCATGCACGTTCACTTGCAATGCACACACGTTATTTTATTATCACATTCATTTTTATTATTATTGTTATTAATATTATTGTGGTTATTGTTGTTGTTGTTTGTGTTTTTGTTATTATCATCACATGCAAATGCACATCCAAATGCACATACACGTACATTCAATGAATGCATGTTATTCAATTATCACATTTGTTGTTATTATCAAAATTATTATTATTATTATTATTATTATTATTATTATTGTTATCATCATCATCAACACATGCAAATGAAATTCATGGGAATTATTATTTGTTTCCATACAGATGCACACACAATGAACATGCAATATTCTATTATCATTTGCATTAGTACTACTATTATTATCACCACCACTACTACTATTATTAACTACTGCTGTTATTATTACCATCATCACATGAAAATGTAGATGCACGTGCATTATTATTTATTATTTTTTACCATGTACGTGCATATGCAATGCACTTGTATTATTCATTTATTATTATTGTTATTGTTATTATTATTATCATAGTTATTATTATTATTATTATTATTATCATTGTCATTATTATTATCATTATCAAATGAAAATTTACATGCATGTGCCTTGTTATTTATTATTTATTACCATGCACTTGCATGTGTTGTTGTTGTTATTATTATTATTATTATTATTATTACAATTAGTATTATTAATATTATCATCAAATGTAAATTCACATGCACATTCATGTGCGTTCTTATTTATTTATTATTTACTACTATGAACATGCACATAAAATGCATTTGCGTTATTCTATCATTATTATTATTGTTAATATTATTATTATTCTTGTTGTTGTTGTTGTTTGTATCATCAAATACAAATGCACATGCACGTGCGTTGTTATTTATTATTTATTACCATGCATGTACATGCATCATTATCATTATCGTTACATGTAAATTCACATGCACGTGTGTTATTATATATTATTTATTATCATGCACGTGAAAATGCAATGCACTTGTGTTATTCTATTATAACATGTGTTTTTACTATTTATTCTAATGCACATGCACACGCAATGTACGTGCATTATTCTATTATCACATGTGTTATTATTTATTATTTATTTTCTTTCACATGAAAATGCACATTCATGTGGAATTGGTTATTATTTATTGTTTATTACCATGCACATGAACATGCACATACACATGCACTTATATGTGCGTAATTATTTATTATTTATTATCATTTGCATGCACATGCACATACACATGCAATTCACATGTGTTATTATTTATAATTTATTATTTATTATCATTCACATGCAAATGTGAAGGCATTTTCACATGCATGTTCATTATGATTTATTATTAAATCCATGAACATGCATATGCACATGCACGTGCGTTATTACTAATATTATTATTAGAGGTATTTTTAGGTTTTACTATCATTTTTAGGATTTTTAGGTGTTATTAACATTTATTATGGTTTGTTAGGTTTTAGGGTTTTTAATAGTATATTATAATTTTATGTTTTGGCGGGGGTTATTAGGGTTTGATTAGGGTTTATTATGGTGTGAAGGTTTATTAGGGTTTATTATGTTTTTTTAGGGTTTTATTAGGATTGAGTTGGGTTTATTAGGGTATTTTATGGTATATTAGGGTATTTTTGGGTATTTTTAGGATTTATTAGGTTTTATTATGGTTCATTATTGTTTATTAATTTTTAAGAGGGTATATTAAGGTTTTTTAGTGTTTAGTAGTGTTTATTCGGGTTTATTAGCACTTTTAAACTTTTTTATGTTTTATTAGCATTTATTAGGGTTTTTAGAGATTTATAATGGTATATTTTCATTTTTCGGGTTTAGTGGGGTTTATTGTGGTTTATTATTGTGTGTTATGGTATATTAGGGTTGAGTAGGTATTTTTAGGGTTTTATTAGGGTTGAGTCAGTATCTTTAAGGTATTATTATGGTTTATTAGGGTTGAGTATGGTTTATTATGCTTTGTTAGGGATTTTTAGGGTTTACTAGGGTTTGATAGTTTTTTTATTAAGGTATATGAGTGTTTTTTGGTTTTTGTTAATATATATGAGGGTTTGTTCTGACTTTTTTGGTTTTATTAGCATGTTTTTAGTGTTTGTGATAATTTTTAATGGTTTATTAGCTTTTAATTGAATTTGTTATGGTTTATTAGGGTTTCTAGGGCTGTTTAATGGGTTGTTTGCATTTTTTTGTTTATTGGGATTTAGTTGGGTTTTATCTGGTTTTGTTATGGTGTGTCAAGGTTTATTAGGGTTGAGAAGGTATTTTTAGGGTTTTATTATGGTTTTAATTGGGTTTATTAGTTTTTATTAGGGTTTATTAGGGATTTTTAGGGTTTATTAGGGTTTGTTATGGGTTTATTAGTTTTTTTGTTTTATTAGGTTATATTGGTGTTTGTTAAGTCTTTTTAGATAATATAGCATGTTTGTATTGTTTGTGAGCATTTTGTTTTAGTTTGTGAGCGTTTTTAGGATTACTTAGGTTTTATTAGAATTTATTATGGTTTATTAGGGATTCTAGGGATTTTTAAGCTATATTAGAATTTTTTGCCTTTATGATGTTATATTAGTGTTTTTAGGTCTTTTTAGGTAATATAGAGCGTTTTTATTGTTTGTGATCATTTTTTTATTAATTTTCAGAAATTTCAGGGTTTATTAGGTTATATTAGAGTTTATCAGGGTTTCTATGGATTTTTTAAGGCATACTAGATTTTTTTTTCTTTATTAGGGTTTTGTAGGGTTTCATTAGGGGTTATTATGGTGTGTTAAGGTTTCATAGGACTGAGTAGGGTTTATTTGGCTTTATTTAGGGCTTATTAGGGATTTTAGTGTTTTTTGGGGTTTATTAGGTTTTATTAGTGTTTATTAAAGTCTATTAGGGTTGGTTAGGATTGTTTAGGTTTTATTAACATGTTTTTAGGGTTTGTTAGGTTTTATTATCATTTATTAGGGTTTATTAGGTATTTTTGGGGTTTTATTAGGGTTGAGTAGTGTTTCTTAGGGTTTGTAGGGATTATAAGGTGTTATTAAAGATTAATTGAGTTTATTAGGGGTTTATTTGTGTTCAATTTTTATATATTTTTTTATTAGTGTTTAATATTTTTGACGGTTTTAAAGCATCTTTAGGGTTTTTGTAGCATTTTTAGGGTTTGTTTAGTATTGTTAGAGTTTCTGTAGCATTTTTAGTGTTTATCTAGCATTTTGAGGGATTAGTTAGCAGTTTTATGTTTTATGTATCATTTTTAGGGTTTATATACCGTTTTTAGGGTTTATGTAGTGTGTTTAGGGTTTAGGTTTTATGGAGCATTTTTAGGGTTTATGTTACATTTTCTGGGTTTAGGTAGCATTTTTAGGGGTGATGTAGCGTTTATGTTGCATTGTTTAGGTTTTATGTAACATTTTTAGAGTTCATGTAGTGTTTTTAGGGTTTATATAGTGTTTTTAGGTTTTTTATGGTTTATTATGGTTTATGTTGTGTTTTTAGGGGTTATGTTGTGTTTTTAGGGTTTATATTACAGTTCTAGGGTTTATGTAGTGCTTTAAGGGTTTATGTAGCATTTTTTGGGTTTATGTTGTGTTTTTTGGATTATGTTACGTTTTTAGTGTTTTGTTTCATTTTAAGGGTTTATGTAACGTTTTTAGGGGTCATGTTTCTATTTGAAACCTTTTTAGGGTTTTAATGGTTGTTTATGATTTGTAGTTTTTTTGTGGGTTTTAAGGGTTATTAATCAGTGTTTGTGGTTTTTTGTGGTTTTTGATGGTTTTTAATGGTTTTTTTTGGGGGGGGGGGGTTATGGGTTTATTTGTTTTTTGGGATTGATAGGGGTTGTTGAGGTTTTTTAGTGTGTTTTAGGTTTTTTTGGGACTTGTATAGGTTTTTAGGGTTTATATAATGTTTTTCAGAGATTTTTGGGTTCTTTAGGGTGTTTTAGTGTTCTTTAGAGTTTAATATGGTTCTTTAGGGTTTATTAGGGTTTTTAGGGTTTATTTTTGTTTTTAGGATTTGTTACAGTTTATTAGCGTTTTTTATTGTATATTAGTGTTTTATTGGGATTTTGTAGGCATTAATAGCTTTTTCAAGGGTTTATCAACCTTTTTAGGGTTATTTAGGATTTATTAGGGTTTATTTTATTTATCAGGGTTTAGTAACGTGTATTTGGGTTTATTATGATTTATTAGGGTTTATTACAATTTTTTAGTGTTTATTACGGTTTATTAGGGGTTTGTTATGGTTTGTTTGAGTTTGTTACGATTTATTTGGCATTGTTAGGATTTGTTACGATCTATTTGTGGTTTTTAGGGTTTTGTTACGATTTATTTTGGGGTTATTAGGGCTTTTTAGTGTTTATTAGTGGGTTTTAGGTTTTTGTAAGCTATTATTTAGAGGTTTTTTGTAGCGATTTGTCGAGTTTGTTAGGGTATTTTGTGATTATTAGAGTTTATTTGGGTTTAATAGTGTTTCTTATTGTATATTAGGGTTTTTAGGGTTTTTGTTTGCATTTAAAAGGGTATAATAGAGTTTGTTAGGGTTTATTAAAGGTTATTAGGATTTATTAGTGTTTATTAGGGTTTTAGGGTTTAATAGTGGGTTTTAGGGGTTATTAGGGTTTATTAGTCATTCTTAGGGGTTATAAGTGGTTTTTAGGGTTTGTTATGTTTTGTTAGGGTTTTTAGGGTTTTTTACGGTTTGTTTGAGTTGTTTTGGGTTTTATGCGTTTTTTGGGTTTTATGGGTGTGTTTGGATTTTTTATTCTTGTTAGGGTCATTTTAGAATTTTTGGGGGTTTTGTTGCGTTTTGTGGGTTTTGAAGAATTTTTTGGTTTTTTGTAGAAATTGTTAGGGTTTATGTAGCATTGTTAGTGGCTTTAGTGGTTCCTTAGGGTTTTTTGGGTTATTTAGGGTTCTTTATTGTGTATTAGTGTTTCTTTTGAGGTTTTTAGCGTTTGCTAGGGTTTTTTTGGGGTTTTAAGGGTTTGATAGGTCTGGTTAGGGTTTTGTTAGGCATTTTTAGGCTTTTTAGGGGTTTTTAGTGTTATTACTGGTTTTTAGGGTTTTTAGGATTTTTTGAGGTTTTTTGAGGTTTTATTGAGGTTTTTTTCGGGCTTTTAGGTTTGTTTTCGGGTTTTTTTCAGTTTTTTCATGTTTTTAGGTGTTTTAGGGTGTTTTAGAGTTTTTATGTTTTTAGGGTTTTTAGGGTTTATTAGGGCCTTTTAGGGTTTTTTGGGCTGTTGGTGTTTTTAGGGTTTTCTAGGGCTTTGTCAGGTTTTGCCGGGTTTGTTAGGGTTTTTTTGTGAAAATTAGCATTTTGAATGTTTTAATAGATTTTTTTTGTATGTTTGTATTTTTTGGTATTTTAAAGCTTTTATTGGTGTCTAATAGGGTTTTTTATGATTGATTTGTGTTTATTAGGGTTTAATTGTGGGCTTTACAGTTTATTAGGGTTTATTACGTTTTATTATTGGTTGGTATGGTTATTTAGGATTTATTAGTGCTTATTATAGTTATTTAGGTTTTCTAAGTGTTTGTTAGGGTTTATAATGGTGGGTTAGAGTTTTTATGGGTGGGTTAGGGTTTCAAAGGGTGTGATATGTTTTCTATGGGTTACTAAGGTTGTGTTACGCTTTCTATGGGTGTGTGGGGGTTTTTAAGGATGTTATAGGATTTCTAAGGGTGTGTTAGGGTTTCTAATCATTTTTTAGGTTTTGAAAGGGTGTGTTAGTGTTTCTTAGGTTTGATTAGAGTTTTGTTAGGGTTTTTAGGGTTTTGTTTGGGTTTCTTTTGTTTTTATTAGGGGATTTTAGGGTTTCTTTAGATTTTTTTGGGATTATTGGGGTTTCTTAGTGGTTATTGGGGTTTGTTAGGGCTTGGGGTTTGTTAGGGTTATTTAGGGTTTATTAGGGTTTGTTATGTTTTGTCATGTTTTTTGGGGTTTGTTGGGGTTTGTTAGGGTTTTTTCGGGTTTGTTAGCATTTATCAAGGATTATTAATGTTTGTTTGGGTTTGTTAGGGTTTATTAGAGGATTTATTATTTTTAATGGTTTTTGTTGTTTATGGGGTTATTCCTGATTTTTTTAGGGTTATCTATTTGTTCATGGTTGTCACAGATGTGTAGAGCTAGTCGCAAGCTTCAATTTGATATGTGGTAGAGGTGAAACGGACACCCAGAGCAGAAGTTATGGTCACTTGGAGGACTTAACGACCATTTGGGACTTTAATAATGTGATAAGGTGTTCCTATTGGACACAAATGTGTAGATCTAGTCGAAAGCTTCGATTTGTTATATGGTAGAGGCAAAATGGACTCTCGAAGTAGAAGTTATGGTCTTTTGGAGGGTTTAAGTACCTTTTTGGGCCATCAAGGATGTGAGATGGAGATTTAGTGGTTATAGGAGTATAGGTATAGTCACAAGCTTTGAAATGATATGTGGTAGAGGAAAAACGGACACCCATAGAAGAAGTTATTGGAAAAAGGACACCAGAAGACAATCTTTTGACCATCCAAAGGGATTTTGGTTCCTTTGGAGGGTTGAAGAATGTCATAAAGGGTTCCAGTGGTTACCAGAGTGTGTATCTTTTCACAATATTTAATTTTATATGTGGTAGGGTCAAAATTAACACATGTAGCAGAAGTTATTATCATTTTAAATTGAGAAACTCTCATAGCGCCTAAAAACCTAAGAAACTCGTAACTAACTAAAATCGTCATAACTTCTCTTTGGGGTGTCCGTTTGAGTGCTGTGACTAGTCAAATCGAAGCTCGTGAGATGCGTGAGGACCAAGTTTAGTAGAAACTATGAGAAGATAAAAAAAATATAAGATATATTATTTATACCACTCTACAATATAGTCCAACTTCAAACAGCCATAACTATCACACCAGTTGTCCATTTGAGCTCTACCACATATCAAATTGAAAGTTGCGAAAAGATCTAAGAAAATAATGACTGAATATAGTTCATGTATTGTTTGAGACCCTAAAATCCCATAAACCCGTGAGTAGGCCTCTAAAAATCCATTTCGGTGTACGGATCACTATCATTTTTTTTGAAAATGGTCATAACTTCTGATCTATGTGTTTGTTTGGCCCCTGGAACCTATTTTTATCATAGTTCATTCCATGAGATTCAGTTTGAGTATTCAAAGAGCTTAAATGGACACCTGAAGAAGAATTTATGCCTTTTTCAATGTCTTTGTGATTTGTTAGGTTTTTCGAGACCTCATTTCTAGCATTTTTTCCTGTTTTCTATTTTTCAAACAACTATAACTTATTATTACTGTTATTATTATTATTATTATCATCATCTCATACACATGAAAAAGCACATGAACATGGGTTATTATTATATTTTTATTACCATGCATGTTCACATGCAATGCACACACGTTATTTTATTATCACATGCGTTGTTATTATTATTGTTATTATTATTATTGTGGTTGTGGATGTTTTTATTATTCTTGTTGTTACTATAATCACATGCAAATGCACATGAGAATGCACATACACACACATTCAATGAACATGTTTTATTCTATTATCACATGCATTGTTATTATCAATATAATTATCATTATTATTTTTATTATCATCATCATCACATGAAAATGAAATGCACGGGCGTTATTATTTATTACCATGCACATGCACAGGTAATGAACATGCCATATTCTATTATCACATGCATTGGTACTACTACTATTATCACCACCACTACTACTATTATTACTACTGCTATTATTATTCTTATCGTCACATGCAAATGTAGATGCACGTGTGATATTATTTATTAATTAATACCATGCACGTGCATATGCAATGCAATTTTATTATTATTTTATTATTATTATTATCACAACTATTATTATTATTATTATTATCATTTTCATTATTATTATCATTATCACATGAAAATGCACATGCATGTGCATTGTTATTTATTATTTATTACCATGCACATGCATGCGTTATTATTCTTATTACAATTAGTATTATTAATATTATCATCAAATGTAAACGCACATGCACATGCATGTGCATTATTATTTATTATTTATTATTTATTATTTACTACTATGCACGTGCACATGAAATGCACTTGCGTTATTCTATTATTTTTTTGTATCATCAAATAAAAATGCACATGCACGTGCGTTGTTATTTTTTATTTATTACTATGCACATGCATGTGTCATTATCATTATCATTACATGTAAATGCACATGCACATGCGTTATTATATATTATTTATTATCATGCAAATGAAAATTCAATGGACTTGTGTTATTCTATTATCACATGTGTTATTATTATTTATTCTCATGCACGTGCACACGAAATGCACGCGCATTATTATATTATCACATGTGTTATTTTTTTTATTTATTATCATTCACATGGAAATTCACATTCATGTGGACTTGGTTATTATTTATTGTTTATTACCATGAACATTCACATGAACATGCACTTGGATGTCTGTTATTATTTATTATTTATTATCATTCACATGAACATGCTCATACAAATGTAATTCACATGCGTTATTATTTATAAATTATTATTTATTATCATTCACAAGCAAATGCACAGGCATATGCACATGCACGTGCGTTATGATTTATTATTTAAACCATGCACATGCATATGAACATGAATGTGTGTTATGATTTATTATTTAAACCATGCGCATGCATATGCACATGCAGGTGCGTTATTACTATTATTATTATTAGGTGTATTTTTAGGGTTTACTAGCATTTTTTAGAATTTTTAGGTGTTATTAACATTTATTATGGTTTGTTAGGGTTTTAGGGTTTTTAATGGAATATTAGCATTTTTAGGGTTTGGTGGGGGTTATTAGGATTTTATTAAGTTTTATTATCATGTGTTAAGGTTTATTAGGGTTTATTAGGTATTTTTTGGGTTTTATTAGGATTGAGTTGGGTTTATTAGGGTATATTATGGTATATTATGGTATATTTGGGTGGGTTTGGTATTTTTTAGGGTTTATTATGTTTCATTATGGTTAATTAATTTTTAAGAGGGTATATTATTGTTTTTAGGGTTTAGTAGTGTTTATTAGGGTTTATTAGTGCTTTTAAGATTTTTTAGGTTTTATTAGACTTTATTAGGGGTTTTAGCACTTTTAATGGTATATTTGCGTTTTTTTGTGATTACTGGGGTTTATTATGGTTTATTATAGTGTGTTAAGGTTTTTTAGGGTTGAGTAGGAATTTTTAAGGCTTTATTAGGGTTGAGTAGGTATCTTTAGGGTTTTATTAGGGTTTATTAGGGTTGAGTAGTGTTTATTTGGGTTTGTTATATATTTTTACGGTTTACTAGGCTTTGTTAGTGTTTTTATTAGGGTATATGAGTGTTTTTTAGTTTTTGTTAATATATATGAGGGGTTTTTAGTAATTTTTAGGTTTTATTAGCGCGTTTTTACTGTTTGTGATCATTTTTTATGGTTTGTTAGGGTTTCTAGGGCTTTTTAATTTTTTTGTTTTGTTTTTTTGTTTATTGGGGTTTAGTTGGGTTTTATTAGGTTTTATTATGGTTTTTCAAGGTTTATTAGGGTTGACAAGGTATTTTTAGGGTTTTATTATGGTTTTATTAGGGTTTATTTGTTTTCATTAGGTTTTATTAGGGATTTTTAGTGTTTATTAGGGTTTGTTAGGGTTTTATTAGTTTTTTGTTTTATTTGGTTATATTAGTGTTTGTTGAGTATATTTAGATAATATAGCATTTTTTATTGTATGTGAGTGTTTTGATTTTGTTTGTGAGCATTTTTAGGGTTTCTTAGGTTATATTAGAGTTTATTATGGTTTATTATGGTTTCTAGGGATTTTTAAGGTATATTTCTGTTTTTAGTATTTATTTGGTTATATTAGTGTCTGTAGGTCTTTTTAGGTAATATAACATGTTTTTATTATTTGTTACCATTTTATTATTGTTTGTGAGCATTTTTAGGGTTTATTAGGTTATATTAGAGTTTATCAAGGTTTCTAGGGATTTTTAAGGTATACTAGAGTTTTTTTCGTTATTAGGGTTTTTTAGGGTTTTATTAGGGATCATTATGGTGTGTTAAGGTTTGTTAGGGTTGAGTAGGGTTTATAAGGATTTATTTATGGTTTATTAGGGATTTTTAGGGTTTTTTGGAGGTTTATTGGGGTTTATTAGTGTTTATTAGTGTCTATTAGGTTTGGTTAGGGTTGGTTAGGTTTTCTTAATGTGTTTTTAGGGTTTATTAGGTTTTATTATCATTTATTAGGGTTTATGAGGTATTTTTGGGGTTTTATTAGGGTTGATTAGAGTCTCTTAGGATTTTTAGGGATAATAAGGCGTTTTTAGGGATTATTAGAGTTTATTAGGGGTTTATTAGGGTTTAATTTTCTATATTATAGTATATTAGGGTTTAATGTTTTTGAGGGTTTTGAAGTGTCTTTAGGGTTTTTGTAGCATTTTTTAGTGTTTGTGTAGCGTTGTTTAAGTTTATATAGAATTTTTAGTGTTTATGTAGCACTTTTAGGGTTTAGTTAGCAGTTTTAGGCTTTATATTTAATTTTTTAGGGTTTATGTAAGGTTTTTAGTGTTTATGTAGCATGTTTAGGGTTTAGGTTTTATGTAGCATTGTTTAGGGTTTATGTTGCGTATTCTGGGTTTATGTAGCATTTTTTTGAGGTGATGTAGTGTTTATGTTGCGTTTTTGGGGTTTATGCAACGTTTTTAGGGTTCATGTATTGTTTTAAGGGTTTATGTTGTGTTTTTAGGTTTTATGTAGTGTTTTTAATGTTTCTGTTGTGTTGTTTAGGGTTTATGTTACAGTTCTAGGGTTTACATTGCGATTTAAGGGTTTATGTAGCGTTTTTTGGGTTTATGATGCGTTTTTGGGTTTATGTTGTGTTTTTAGGGTTTATGTTGCATTTTTATGGTTTATTTAACGTTATTTGGGTTTATGTATCTATTTGTTTCCTTTTTTAGGGTTTTAATGGTTGTTTGTGGTTTGTAGTGGATTTTAGGGTTTTTAATGGTTGTTAACAGGTGTTTATGGTTTTTATGGTTTTTGATGGGTTGTCAATGGATTTTTGGGGGTTTTAAGGGTTTATTTGTTTTTTCAGGATTGATAGGGGTTGTTAGGGTTTTTTAGTGTGTTTTATGGGTTGTTTGGGTATTGTAGCGGTTTTTAGGGTTTATGTAATGCGTTTTAGCATTTTTTGGGTTCTTAAGGTTTTTTAGTGTTCTTTAGAGTTTATTATGGTTCTTTAGGGTTTATTGGGGTTATTTATGGTTTATTAGTGTTCTTTAGGATTTGTTACGGTTTATTAGCATTTTTTATTGCATATTGGGGTTTTATTTGGATTTTTTAGGCATTAATAGCTTTTTCTAGGGTTTATCAACCATTTTTAGGGTTATTTAGGATTTATTAGGGTTTATTAGGGTTTATTTTATTTATTAGCGTTTATTAACGTGTATTTGGGTTTATTATGATTTATTAGGGTGTACTATTATTTTTATGGTTTATTGCGGTTTATTACGGGTTTGTTATGGGTTGTTTCAGTTTGTTACGATTTATTTGGCATTGTTAGGATTTTTTACGATTTATTTGGTGTTGTTATGGTTTATTACGATTTATTATGGGGTTATTTGGGTTTTTTAGGGTTTATTAGTGGCTTGTAGGGTTTTGTAGACTATTATTTGGCGGGTTTTGTAGTGTTTTGTCGGGTTTGTTTGGGTTTTTAGTGATTATTAGGATTTATTATGGTTCAATAGTGTTTTTTATTGTATATTAGGGGTTTTAAGGCTTTTGTAGCGTTTATTAGTGTCTAAAAGATCTTTTAGGGTTTATTACTGGTTATTATGATTTATTAGTGTTTATTAGGGTTTTAGGGTTTAATAGTGGGTTTCAGGTGTTATTTGGGTTTATTAGTTGTTCTTAGAGGTTATTCGTTGTTGTTAGGGTTTGTTAGGTTTTGTTAGGGTTTTTTAGGACGTTTGTTATTCTATTATCACACACATTATTGTTATCATTATTATCATTATCATTATTATCAATATTATTATTATAATTATCATTATTGGTATTACTATTATTATTGTTGTTGTTGTCTTCCCATGCTAATGCAGATGTACAAGCGTTATTATTTATTATATAGTATTTATTATTTATTTCCATGGACGTGCATATGTTGTAGATGTTGTTGTTGTTTTTATTATTATTAACAATATTATTATTATCCTTACATGCAAATGCACATGCATGTCCGTTATTATTTATTACCACGCACGTGCACATGCAATGAACCTACATTATTTTATTATCACATGAATTTTGATTGTTATTGTTATTATTACTATTATTGTTATTATTGTTATTATCATCAAATGCACGTGCGTTATTATTTTTTATCATACACATGAAAATTCAATACATGTTCATTATTCTATTATCACATGCACTACTATTATTAATATTACTATTATTGTTATTATTATCATCACTTCCGCTATGAGTTATTGTTTATTATCATGCACTGCACATGCAATGAATGTGCGTTATTCTATTATCACATGCGGTGTTGTTATTATTATTATTATTACTATTATTATTATTATTATCATCTCATGTACATTCACATGAATGTGCATTATTATTTATTTTTTATTAATATACATGTGCACATGAAATTCACACACGTTATTTTATTATCACATACGTTGTTATTCTTAATGTTATTATTATTATTGTGGTTGTTGTTGTTGTTGTTGTTGTTATTATTATCATCACATGCCAATACACATGCAAATACATAAACACGCACATTCAATGCACGTGCATTATTCTATTATCACATGCATTGTTATTATTATTAATAATAATAATATTATTATTATCATCGTTATCTTCATCAGATGAAAATGCAGTGCACACGCGTTGTTATTTATTTCCATACATGTGCACACATAATGCACATGCAATATTATATTAGCACATGCATTGGTACTACTACTATTATCACTACTACTACTGTTTCTATTATAATTATCATCATCGCATGCAAATGCAGTTGCACGTGCGTTATTATTTATTATTTATTACCATGCACGTGCATATTCAATGCACTTGTATTATTCTTATATTATTATTATTATTATTATTATTACCATAGTTATTATTATTATTATTACAATTATTATTATTATTATTATCATTATTATTATCATTTTCAAATGCAAATCCACATGCATGTGAGTTGTTATTTATTATTTATTACCATGCACGTGCATGCTTTATTATTATTATTATTATTATTACAATTAGTATTATTAATATTATTATCATATGTAAATGCAAATGCACATTCATGTGCGTTCTTATTTACTATTATTTATTTATTATGTACTACTATGCACGTGCACATGCAGTGCACTTGTGTTATTCTATTATTATGATTATGATTATTATTAGTATTATTATTATTGTTTGTATCATCAAATGAAAATGCACAAGCACGTGCGTTGTTATTTATCATTTATTACCATGCACGTGCATGCGTCATGATCATTATCATTACATGTAAATGCACATGCACATGCGTTATTATATATTATTTATTTTCATGCAAATGCAAATGCATTGCACTTGCGTTATTCTATTATCTCATGTGTTATTATTATTTATTCTCATGCACGTGCGCACGCAATGCATGTGGATTATTATATTATCACATGTGTTATTATTTATTATTTTTTATCATTCACATGGTAATGCACATTCATGTGGACTTGGTTATTATTTATTGTTTATTACCATGCACATGCACATGCACATGCACATGCACATGCACATGCACATGAACATGCCCATGCACATGCACATGCACATGTACATGCACTTGGATGCCCGTTATTATTTATTATTTATTATCATTCACATGAACATGCACATACACATGTAATTCACATGCGTTATTATTTATAAATTATTATTTATTATCATTCACATGCAAATGTACAGGCATATGCACATGCACGTGCATTATGATTTATTATTTAAACCATGCACATGCATATGAACATGCACGTGCGTTATTACTATTATTATAATTTGATGTATTTTTAGGGTTTACTAGCATTTTTTAGAATTTTTAGATGTTATTAACATTTATTATGGATTGATGGGGTTTTAGGGTTTTTTAATGGTATATTAGTGTTTTTTAGGGTTTTGTGGGGGTTATTAGGATTTTATTAAGGTTTATTATGGTGTGTTAAGGTTTAATAGGGTTTATTAGGTATTTTTAGGGTTTTATTATGATTGAGTTGGTTTATTTGGGTATATTATGGTATATTATGGTATATTTGGGTGGGTTTCAGATTTATTAGAGTTTATTATGTTTCATTAGGGTTAATTAATTTTTAAGAGGGTATATTATTGTTTTTTAGGGTTTAGTAGTGTTTATTAGGGTTTATTAGTGCTTTTAAGGTTTGTTAGGTTTTATTAGCATTTATTTGGTGTTTTAGGGCTTTTAATGGTATATTTGCGTTTTTTAGGGTTTAGTGGGGTTTATTATGGTTGATTATGGTGTGTTAAGGTTTATTAGGGTTTAGTAGGTAATTTTATGGTTTTATTAGGGTTGAGTAGGTAATTTTATGGTTTTATTAGGGTTTATTAGGGCTGAGTAGTGTTTATTTGGGATTGTTAGAGATTTTTACGGTTTACTAGGCTTTTTTTGTGTTTTTATTAGGGTATATGAGTGTTTTCTAGTTTTTGTTATTATATATGAGGGGTTGTTATGACTTTTTAGGTTTTATTGGCGTCTTTTTAGTGTTTGTGATCATTTTTTTTGGTTTTTTAGGTTTTATTAGAATTTTTATTGTTTATTAGGGTTTCTAGGGCTTTTTAATTATTTTTTTGCGTTTTTTTGTTTATTGGGGTTTAGTTGGGTTTTATTAGGTTTTATTATGGTCTATCAAGGTTTATTAGGCTTGATAAGGTATTTTTAAGGTTTTATAATGGTTTTATTAGGGTTTATTAGTTTGTATTAGGGTTTATTAGGGGTTGTTAGGTGATTATTAGTTATTTGTTTTATTAGGTTATATTAGTGTCTGTTAAGTCTTTTTAGATAATATGGCGTTTTTTATTATTTGTGAGTGTCTTTAGGGTTTATTAGGTTATATTAGAGTTTATTATGGTTTATTATGGTTTCTAGGGATTTTTATGGTATATTAGCGTTTTTAGTCTTTATTAGGTCATATTAGTGTTTTTGGGTCTTTTTAGGTAATATAGCATGTTTTTATTGTTTGTGATATTTTTTTAATGTTTGTGAGTGTTTTTAGGGTTTATTAGGTTATATTAGAGTTTATAAGGGTTTCTAGGGACTTTTTAAGGCATACTAGCATTTTTTTTCGTTATTAGGGTTTTGTAGGGTTTTATTAGGGGTCATTATGGTGTGTTAAGGTTTGTTAGGGTTGAGTAGGGTTTATTTGGATTTATTTATGGTTTATTAGGTATTTTTAGGGTTTTTTGGGGTTTATTACGTTTTATTAGGGTTTATTTGTGTCTATTAGGGTTGGTTAGGGTTTTTTAGGTTATCCTAACATGTTTTTAGGGTTTATTAGGTTTTGTTATCATTTATTAGGGTTTATTAGGTATTTTTGGGGTTTTATTAGGGTTGAATAGAGTCTCTTAGGGTTTTTAGGGATTATAAGGCATTTTTAGGGATTATTAGAGTTTATTTGGGGTTTATTAGTGTCACGACCCGTCCCAGTGGGGCCCGCGCCGTGACTCCCCAAGCCCACCTCCAATAGGCCAGGGGCTGGTGACTAGCACCGAGTAGGCATATTAATAACATGGGAGGCATTTTCTATGTACCTGTACACACGCACACATCTCTAAGCCCACAAAATTCTAAAATGTAAAAAAACCACTAAGGAAAAGAATTCATGCATACAACTAAACCCAACCAACAAAGTATGACGAAAGGTAGAGTACTGTAAAAGTAAACTGGGCCAGAATACAAGACCACCAAAAACAAGAGTCTCAAAACTACAAAGTCCAACCTGTAATCACAAAAAGGTACTGGGACGACCGTTCATAGCCATAGGAATGTCACGACCTGTAGGAAACTCAGAAAGCTCGGTCCTGTCCTGTTCTACCCTGGACTCTGTCAAAAGGCTAATTGTCTGCACAAGACACCAGACGTGCGGGCAAAGCCCGTGCAGGGGTGAGTATAACAAAACTCAGTATAGGACCCCGAAAACCACAAAGTAGTACACAAAGTAAAGGTACAGTCAGCTATGCACAGTATATGTCTACAGAACATATAGAACAAACCAAATATACTCAACACCCAGACCCGTGGTCTAGAGACAAGCCACACAACCGCATACCCCACTAGGGATTCTATTCTAAGATTATATGAAGCAATTGTTCCGGGAGAACACACTCCACGAGTCATATAGATCAAATGACGTCCGCCCGAAAAGTGTTGTTCATCGGAAATGTCACGAGTGGTAGCTACACTCATTATTGGAGACATACTCCTGAGTGGGAAAGATCAGTAGATAGATGCACTCATTATGGGAGACACACTCCTGAGTGGGAAAGATCTCGATACACAGATGAGGATCACTGTCAGGGCAATGGAGGATACCGTGACTCATACGGAATTCACCTACTAGGTAGAGGATCAATGCCCGGTAGAGTTGGTCACGTCGATGTCTGACTCTACCTAGGGTCTGGAATGGATTAAGGATCTCGATCTGGGGCTCTCGGATGGATGCCTGACTCTATCACAGAAAGTTCTACTGAAGGGATCATACTCCTGAAAAAGGAAATGATACCTGACCTTCAGGGAACGAGAAGAAGGGGCACTAACCCAAACGAAAGATGTTCAATATGCGGTGAACAAGAGGACCGTGTCATTTTCCAAAAAGTACACGGCGTGTAGAAAATATACACACCATGTTGTCTGGCCCCGGGTACTGCCCGTGTACAATGACCCGTGTTGTGAGGCTGGTCGTGCCGTAAAACCTAAGTACACGTTGTGTAGTATGGTGTAAACACCGTGTCTAGGTAACTGGGGTTGGCTCCGTGTACTCTGGCCATGTGCCCATACACGGTCATCTACCCATGTACACTAACCCGTGTAATCTCCACACGGGGTGACCCGCGTTACTGGCCTCGCCTGACCATGTGACGGAGTACACGGTCATGTACACCATCCCATGCCCATGTATCCCCGAGATACACACCAAGCTTCGTGTCGCCGCCTCTACCATGCTATACACGTTGTGCCTCCTGAAGCCGTGTAGATCATCCCGTGTCCATGTACTACCCAAAGTACACTCTGAGCTTTAGGTAAATCCCAACACACCATGTGACCGAGGTCACACGCCATGTTATTCCTCTCTCACCCCAAAACCCTAGCCAACGCCGCCAGTACTACCCAACATGTTCTTTGGATGTACACGCAGTGTGTTCTTGAAATATCCATAAATGATGCCCTTTGCCGGCACACCTCCCATGGTGCTCTGATCATCAATCCGGCCATCTGATCGACGCAAAACTTCCAGGTTTTGGTCGCCCTGACACACCGAAGCCATTTTCGTCATTTTCGGGCCTCTGATTGGCCCCAAAAACATGATTTGATCTTCCGGCATGAAGTACGCTCGAAGAACTCCCTTTCCCGATCCGGTCTGATTCATCTTCCACCATCGTCGTCTCACCTACGCAAGGTCATTGCGTTATCGAACCTTCGATTTGGGATCGTTGCGTCACGGAACAGATGTGCAACGATCTGTTGTTCGTTGCCCCTTGGAGAACGTGAAGAATGCGTGAGAAAAGAATGCGGGGAGAAATCCAACAATCAAATAGAGGAACGAACCTCCGCCGTCATCCGTCATGACGTTAATATGCTCCCTTTAATAGGGTTAAACGAAGTAGAGATCAACCTAAATAAAATCATTGATTAATTCAACAAAATCATCCCAAAGAAATCCCTCCCACAAGAATGCACGAATCCGTGGATCAACATGTTTGTGGTTGATCTGCGTTCATGGTTTAAACTCAAAAACGGGGAAAAGGAATTGAAATAACAACCCCTACCTTTCGAAAGGATCTATCGTTGATGAAGGCGCCACCCTACCATTGTCGTCGAGATCCTTCAACGTTGGCGCAACGATTCTCGATTTTGATCCGTCATCGTTCGGCGCCGAGAATTCTCTCCAACGCCTCACGGATTCTGCAGAGGTTCCCCTCAGATGTTGCCAGCGATCAACAATTGCTTAACCCATAAAAAAGGGAATCATGTTGTCATTTAATTATGTGGAGGCATTAATGAGGCCAACCTACCATTTTTTGAGTCAATATGACACGTCATGAATTTAGGAAACAGATGTCTCGTCGCTGTGCTACAGCGGACGTTTCCATAAAATAAAATAAACATTTAGCAATTTATTTTATTTTTACTTTACTAAAAACGTCTGAAAATTAACTTCTTACCTCGACCCGTGACGGTTGAGGTTAGGCTCATTCTTAGGAAAAGTCATCATCATGGACGCAATGGTGCCCTCAGATTTTTAATCCGGCCACCCGTTTGGGAACTTTCACAACCACACGCAAGTGTCGACTTACTAAAAAAGTTCAAATCACCATTCTGGGCTTACTGGACCTCAGAATGATGTTCCTTCTTCGCACCCGGTCTCGAAATAAATCCATATAATATTTAAAAATAATAAATGTAAAATCTGATACATTACAATTGGGGTTTAATTTTTTATATTATGGTATATTAGGGTTTAATATTTTCGAGGGTTTTGAAGTGTCTTTAGGGTTTTTATAGAATATTTTTAGTGTTAGTATAACTTTGTTTAAGTTTATGTAGCATTTTTAGTGTTTATGTAGCACTTTTAGGGTTTAGCTAGCAGTTTTAGGTTTTATATAGAATTATTTAGGGTTTATGTAATGTTTTTATGGTTTATGTAGCATGTTTAGGGTTTAGGTTTTATGTAGCATTTTTTAGGGTTTATGTTGCATTTTCTGTGTTTATGTAGCATTTTTTGGGGGTGATGTAGTGTTTATGTTGCATGTTTTAGGGTTTATGTAATGTTTTTTGGGTTCATGTATTGTTTTAACTGTTTATGTTGTGTTTTTTGGTTTTATGTTGTGTTTTTTAATGTTTATGTTGTGTTCTTTAGGGTTTATGTTATGGTTCTAGGGTTTATGTAGTGATTTTTGGGTTTATGTAGCGTTTTTTGGGTTTATGTTGCATTTTATGGGATTATGTTGTGTTTTTGGGGCTTATGTTGCATTTTTAGGGTTTATGTAACATTTTTTGGGTTTATGTATCTATTTGTTTCCTTTTTTTGGGTTTTAATGGTTGTTTATGGTTTGTAGTGGTTTTTAGGTGTTTTAATGGTTGGTAACGGGTGTTTATGGTTTTTATGGTTTTTGATGGGGTTTCAATGGTTTTTTGGGGGCTTTAAGTGTTTCTTTGTTTTTTCGGGATTGATAGGGGTTGTTTGGGTTTTTTTATTGTGTTTTAGGGTTTGTTTGGGTGTTTTAGCGGTTTTAGGGTTTATGTAATGCGTTTTAGCGTTTTTTGGGTTCTTTAGGGTTTTTTAGTGATCTTTAGAGTTTATTATGGTTCTTTAGGGTTTATTAGGGTTCTTTAGGGTTTATCAGTGCTCTTTAGGATTTATTACGGTTTATTATCATTTTTTTGTTGTAGGCATTAATCGCTTTTTCAAGGGTTTATCAACCTTTTTAGGGTTATTTAGGATTTTTAGGGTTTATTAGGGTTTATTTTATTTATTAGGGTTTATTAACGTGTATTTTGGTTTATTATGATTTATTAGGGTGTATTATGTTTTTATGGTTTATTGCGGTTTATTATGGGTTTGTTGTGGGTTATTTCATTATGTTACGATTTATTTTGCCTTGTTAGGATTTTTTACGATTTAATTGGGGTTGTTAGGGTTTGTTATGATTTATTATGGGGTTATTAGGGTTTTTTAGGATTTATTAGTGGCTTGTAGGGTTTTTAGACTATTATTTGGTGGGGTTTGTATCGTTTTCTCAGGTTTTTAGGGTTTTAAGTGATTATTAGGATTTATTATGGTTCAATAGTGTTTTTTATTGTATATTAGGGGTTTGAGGGCTTCTGTAGCATTTATTAGTGTCAAATAGAGTTTTTAGGGTTTGTTATAGGTTATTATGATTTATTAGTGTTTATTAGGGTTTTAGGGTTTAATAGTGGGTTTTAGGTGTTATTTGGGTTTATTAGTGGTTCTTAGAGGTTATTCATGGTTGTTAGGGTTTGTAAGGGTTTGTTAGGGTTTGTTAGTATGTTTGTTATTCTATTATCACACATGTTATTATTATCATATTTATCATTATCATTATTAACAGTATCATTATTATAATTATCATTATTGTCATTACTATTATTATTATTATTGTTATCTTCCCATGAAAATGTAGATGCACAAGCGTTAATATTTATTATTTATTATTTATTATTTATTTCCATGCACATGCAAATGTTGTTGTTATTGTTGTTGTTGTTTTTATTACTATTATTATTATTATCCTCACAAAAAAATGCACATGCATGTCCGTTATTATTTATTACAATTCACACGCACATGCAATGCACCTACATTATTCTATTATCACATGCATTTTTATTGTTATTGTTATTATTACTATTATTGTTATTATTTTTATTATCATCAAATGCACATGCGTTATTATTTATTTTCATACACACGAAAATTCAATACATGTGCGTTATTCTAATATCAGATGTTCTATTATTACTAATATTACTATTATTGTTATTATTATCATCACTTGTGCTATGAGTTATTATTTATTATCATGCACTCCACATGCAATGCATGTGCGTTATTCTATTATCACATGGATTGTTATTATTATTATTATTATTATTATTACTGTTATTATAATTATTATTGTTATCATCTCATGCACATGCACATGCACATGCATGTGCATTATTATTTATTTTTTATTATTATGAATGTGCACATGAAATGCACAAACGTTATTTTATTATCACATACGTTGTTATTCTTATTATTATTATTATTATTGTGGTTTTTTTGTTGTTGTTGTTGTTGTTCTTATTGTTATTATCATCACATGAAAATGCACATACAAATACATAAACACGCACATTCAATGCACGTGAATTATTCTATTATCACATGCATTATTATTATTATTATTATTATTATTATCATCATCATTATCATCATCACATGGAAATTCAATGCACTCACTTTATTATTTATTTCCATTAACGTCCACGCGTAATGCACATGGAATATTATATTATCACATGCATTGGTACTACTACCATTATCACCACTACTACTACTGGTGTTATTATTATTATTATCGCATGCAAATGAAGATGCACGTGCGTTATTATTTATTATTTATTAACATTCATGTGCATATGCAATGCACCTGTATTATTCTTTTATTATTATTATTATTACAAAAAAATTATTATTATTACTATTATTATTATTATTATTATTATCATTATTATTATCATTATCACATGCAAATCCACATCCATGTGAGTTGTTATTTATTATTTATTACCATACACGTGCATGCTTTGTTATTATTATTATTATTACAATTATTATTATTAATATTATTATCAAATGTAAATGAACATGCACATGCATGTGCATTCTTATTTACTATTATTTATTTATTATTTACATCTATGCACGCGCACATTCAATGCACTTGCGTTATTCTATTATTATGATTATTATTTTTATTAGTATTATTATTATTGTTTGTATCATCAAATACAAATGCACATGCACGTGCGTTTTTATTTATCATTTATTACCATGCGCGTGCATGCGTCATTATCATTATCATTACATGTAAATGCACATGCACATGCGTTATTATATATTATTTATTATCATGAAAATGCAAATGCAATGCACTTGCGTTATTCTATTATCACATGTGTTATTATTATTTATTCTCATGCATGTGCACACGCAATGCCCGTGCATTATTATATTATCACATGTGTTATTATTTATTATTTATTATCATTCACATGAAAATGAACATTCATGTGGACTTGGTTATTATATATTGTTTATTACCATGCACATGCACATGCACCTGGATGTATGTTATTATTTATTATTGATTATCATTCGAATGAACATGAACATACACATGTAATTCAAATGCGTTATTATTTATAAATTATTATTTATTATCATTCACATGCAAATGCGCAGGCATATGCACATGCATGTGCGTTATGATTTATTATTTAAACCATGTACATGCATATGAACATGCACATGCGTTATTACTATTACTATTATTATTTGTATTTTTAGGGTTTACTAGCATTTTTTAGAATTATTAGGTGTTATTATCATTTATTATGCTTTGTTGGGGTTTTAGGGGTTTTTAAATGAATATTATCGTTTTTAGGGTTTGGTGGGGGTTATTAAGATTTTATTAAAGTTTATTATGCTGTGTTAAGGTTTATTAGGGTTTATAATGTATTTTTAGGGTTTTATTAGGATTGAGTTGGGTTTATTAGGGTATATTATGGTATATTGGGGTACATTTGGGTGGGTTTTGGATTTATTAGGGTTTATTATGTTTCATTATGGTTAATTAATTTTTAAGTGGGTGTATTATTGTTTTTTAGGGTTTAGTAGTGTTTATTTGGGTTTATTAGTGCTTTTAAGAATTGTTAGGTTTTATTAGCATTTATTAGGGGGTTTAGGGATTTTAATGGTATATTTGCGTTTTCTAGGGTTTAGTGGGGTTTATTATGGTTTATTATAGTGTGTTAAGGTTTATTAGGGTTGAGTAGGTATATTCAGGGTTTTATTAGGGTTGAGTTGGTATCATTAGGGTTTTATTAGGGTTTATTAGGGTTGAGTAGGGTTTATTTGGGGTTGTTAGAGATTTTTATGGTTTACTAGGCTTTGTTAGTGTTTTTATTAGGGTATATGAGTGTTTTTTAGTTTTTGTTAATATATATGGGGGTTGTTAGGACATTTATGGCTTTATTAGCTTGTTTTTAGTGTTTGTGATCATTTTTTATGGTTTGTTTGGTTTTATTAGAAATATTTATGGTTTTTTAGGGTTTCTACAGCTTTTAGAAGTTTCTTTGTGTTTTTTTTGTTTATTGGGGTTTAGTTGGGTTTTATTAGGTTTTATTATGTTCTGTCAATGATTATTAGGGTTGAGAAGGTATTTTTAGGGTTTTATTATGGTGTTATTTGGGTTTATTAGTTTTTATTAGGGTTTATTAGGGATTTTTTGTGTTTATTTGGGTTTGTAGGGGTTTATTAGTTTTTTATTAGGTTATATAAGTGTTTGTTAAGTCTTTTTAGATAATATTGCGTTTTTTTATTGTTTGTGAGCATTTTGTTTTTTTTCTAAGAATTTTTAGGATTTATTAGGTTATATTAGAGTTTATTATGGTTTCTAGGGATTTTTAAAGTATAGTAGCGTTTTTAGACTTTATTAGGTTATATTAGTGTTTTTAGGTCATTGTAGGTAATATAGCATGTTTTTATTGTTTGTGATCAAATTTTTATTATTTGTGAGCGTTTTTAGGGTTTATTCGGTTATATTAGAGGTTGTCATGGTTTCTAGAGATTTTTAAGGTATACTAGCGTTTTTTTCGTTATAAGGGTTATGTAGGGTTTTCTTAGGGGTCATTATGGTGTGTTAAGGTTTGTTAGGGTTGAGTAGGATTTATTTGGATTTATTTAGGGTTTATTAGGGATTTTTAGGGTTTATTTCGGGTTTATTACGGTTAATTAGTGTTTATTAGTGTCTATAAGGGTAGGTTAGGGTTGGTTAGGTTTTCTTAAACTATTCTTAGGGTTTATTTGGTTTTATTATAATTTATTAGGGTTTATTAGGTATTTTTGGGGTTTTATTAGAGTTTATTTGAGTCTCTTACGGTTTTAGGGATTATAAGGAATTTTTAGGGATTATTAGAGTTTATTAGGGGTTTATTATGGTTTAATTTTTTATATTATGGTATATTAGGGTTTAATATTTTTGAGGGTTTTGAGGGTTTTGAAGTGTCTTTAGGGTTTTTGTAGCATTTTTTAGTGTTTGTGTAGTGTTTATTTAGTTTATGTAGCATTTTTAGTGTTTATGTAGCACTTTTAGGGAATAGTTAGTAGTTTTAGGTGTTATATATAATTTTTTAGGGTTAATGTAACGTTTTTAGGGTTTATGTAGCATGTTTTGGGTTTAGGTTTTATGTAGAATTTTTTAGGGTTTATGTTGCGTTTTCTGGATTTATGTAGCATTTTTTGGGGTGATGTAGTGTATATGTTGCATTTTTTGGGGTTTATGTAACATTTTTAGGGTTCATTTATTGTTTTAAGGTTTTGTGTTGTGTTTTTAGTTTTTATGTAGTATTTTTTAATGTTTATGTTGCGTTGTTTAGGGTTTATGTTACGGTTCTAGGATTTATGTAGTGATTTTTGGGTTTTTGTAGGGTTTTTTGGGTTTATGTTGCGTTTTTTGGATTTATGTTGTGTTTTTAGGGTTTATGTTGCATTTTTAGGGTTTATGTAACATTTCTTGGGTTTATGTATCTATTTGTTTCCTTTTTTATGGTTTTAATTGTTTTTATGTTTTGTAGTGGTTTTTATGGTTTTTAATGGTTGTTAACGGGTGTTTCTGGTTTTTATGGTTTTGATGGGTTTTCAATGGATTTTTGGGGGTTTTAAGGGTTTATTTGTTTTTTAAGGATTGATAGGGGTTGTTAGGGTTTTTTAGTGTGTTTTAGGGTTTGTTTTGGTATTGTAGCGGTTTTTAAGGTTTTTGTAATGCGTTTTAGCATATTTTGGGTTCTTTAGGGTTTTTTAGTGTTCTTTAGAGTTTATTATGGTTCTTTAGGGTTTATTATGGTTATTTAGGGTTTATTAGTGTTCTTTAGGATTTTTTATTGTTTATTAGCATTTTATTATTGTATATTAGGGTTTTATTGGGCTTTTGTAGGCATTAATAGCTTTTTCTAGTGTTTATCAACCTTTTTAGGGTTATTTAGGATTTATTATGGTTTATTAAGGTTTATATTATTTATTAGGGTTTATTAAGGTGTATTTGGGTTTATTATAAATTATTAGGGTGTATAATGATTTTTTATGGTTTATTGGGGTTTATTACAGGTTTGTTATGGGTTGTTTCAGTTTGTTAGGATTTATTATGGTTTATTAAGGTTTATATTATTTATTAGGGTTTATTAAGGTGTATTTGGGTTTATTATGAATTATTAGGGTGTATAATGATTTTTTATGGTTTATTGGGGTTTATTATAGGTTTGTTATGGGTTGTTTCAGTTTCTTAGGATTTATTTGGCATTGTTAGGATTTTTTACGATTTATTTGTGGTTGTTAGGGTTTGTTACGATTTATTATGGGGTTATTAGGGTTTGTTAGGGTTTATTAGTGGCTTGTAGGGTTTTGTAGACTATTATTTGGTGGGTTTTGTAGTGTTTTGGCGGGTTTGTTATGTTTTTTAGTGATTATTATGATTTATTATAGTTCAATAGTGTTTTTTTGTATATTAGGGATTTTAGGGATTTTTCTAGCGTTTATTAGTGTCTAATAGATTTTTTAGGGTTTATTACAGGTTATTATGATTTATTAGTGTTTATTAGGGTTTTAGGGTTTAATAGTGGGTTTCAGGTGTTATTTGGGTTTATTAGGGGTTCTTAGAGGTTATTCGTGGTTGTCAGGGTTTTTTAGGTTTTTTTGGGTTTGTTAGGACGTGTGTTATTCTATTATCACACACATTATCATTATCATTATCATTATTATCGGTATCATTATTATAATTATCATTATTTTTAATACTATTATTATTATTATTGTTATCTTCCCATGCTAAAGCAGATGCACAAGTGTTATTATTTATTATTTATTAGTTATTATTTATTTCCATGCATGTGCATATGTTGTTGTTGTTGTTATTATTATTATTATTACTATTATTATTATTATTATCCTCACATGCAATTGCACATGCAGGTCCATTATTATTTATTACCATGCACTCGCACATGCAATGCACCTACATTATTTTATTATCACATGAATTTTTATTATTATTGTTATTATTACTATTATTGTTTTTATTGTTATTATCGTCAAATGCACGTGCGTTTTTATTTATTATCATAAACACGCAAATTCAATACATATGCATTATTCTATTATCACATGCGCTATTATTATTAATATAACTATTATTGTTATCTTTATCATCACTTGCACTTTGAGTTATTCTTTATTATCATGCACTACACATGCAATGCACGTGCATTATTCTATTATCACAGGTGTTGTTGTTATTATTATTTTTATTATTACGGTTATTATTATTATTTTTATTACTGTTATTAACATTATTATTATTATCATCCCATGCACATGCACGTGCACATGCACGTGTATTATTATTTATTTTTTAGTACTATGCATGTGCACATGAAATACACACACGTTATTTTATTATCACATACGTTGTTATCCTTGTTATTATTATTATTTTTGTTGTTGTTGTTGTTGTTGTTGTTCTCATCACATGAAAATGCACATGCAAATACATAAACATGCACATTCAATGCACGTGCATTATTCTATTATCACATGCATTATTATTATTATTATTATTATTATTATTATTATTATCATCGTTATCATCATCACAAGAAAATGCAATGCACCAACATTATTATTTATTTCCATGCACATGCACACGTCATGCACATGCAATATTATATTATCACATGCATTGGTACTACTAATATTATCACTACTACTACTTTTGTTGTTATTATTATTATCATCACATGCAAATGCAGATACACGTGTGTTATTATTTATTATTTATTACCATGCACGTGCATATGCAATGCCTTTGTATTATTCTTGTATTATTATTATTATTATTATTTCCATAGTTGTTATTATTATTATTACTATTATTATTATTATCATTATCATTATTATTATCATTATCACATGAAAATCCACATGCATGTGAGTTTTTATTTGTTATTTATTACCATGCACGTGCATGCTTTATTATTATTATTATTATTATTACAATTATTATTATTAATATTATTATCAAATGTAAATGCACATGCACATGCATGGAATTCCTATTTACTATTATTTATTTATTATTTACTACTATGCATGTGCATATGAAATTCACTTGTGTTATTCTATTATTATGATGATGATTATTATTAGTATTATTATTATTGTTTGTATCATCAAATAAAAATGCACATGCACGTGCGTTGTTATTTATCATTTATTACCACGCACGTGCATGCGTCATTATCATTCTTGCACATGCACATGCGTTATGATTTATTATTTAAACCATGCACATGCATATGAACATGCACGTGCATTATTACTATTATTATTATAAGATGTATTTTGAGGGTCTACTAGAATTTTTTAGAATTATTAGGTGTTATTAACATTTATTATGGTTTGTTGGGGTTTCGAGGTTTTTTAATGGTATATTAGCGTGTTTTAGGGTTTGGTGGGGGTTATTAGGATTTTATTAAGGTTTATTATTGTTTGTTAAGGTTTATTAGGGTTTATTAGATATTTTTAGGGTTTTCATAGGATTGAGTTGGGTTTATTAGGGTGTATTATGGTATATTATGCTATATTTGGGTGGGTTTAGGATTTATTAGGGTTTAAATGATTTGTTATGGTTAATTAATTTTTAAGATGGTATATTATTGTTGTTTAGGATTTAGTAGTGTTTATTAGGGTTTATTAGTGATTTTAAGCTTTGTTAGGTTTTATTAGCATTTATTAGGGGTTTTAGGGATTTTAATGGCATATTTGCGTTTTTAGGGTTTAGTTGGGTTTATTATGGTGTGTTAAGGTTTATTTGGGATCAATAGGTATATTTAGGGTTTTATTTGGATTTAGTAGGTATATTTATGGTTTTATTAGGGTTTATTAGGGTTGCGTAGTGTTTATTTGGATTTGTTAGTGATTTTTAGGGTTTACTAGGCTTTGTTAGTGTTTTTATTCGGGTATATGAGTGTTTTTTAGTTTTTGTTAATATATATGAAGGTTTGTTAGGAAATTTTAGGTTTTGTTAGTGTGTTTTTAGTGTTTTTTATCCTTTTTTATGGTTTGTTAGGTTTTATTATAATTTTTTATGGTTTATTAGGGTTTCTAGGGCTTTTAAATTTTTTGTTTGTGTTTTTTTTGTTTATTGGGGTTTAGTTGGGTTTTATTAGGTTTTATTATGGTCTTTCACGGTTTATTAGGGTTGAGAAGGTATTTTTAGGGTTTTATTATGGTTTATTAGTTTTTATTAGGGTTTATTAGGGATTTTTAGTTTTAATTAGGGTTTGTTAGGGGTTTATTAGTTTTTTGTTTTATTAGGTTATGTTAGTGTTTGTTAAGTCTTTTTAGATAATATAACATTTTTTATGGGTTGTGAGCGTTTTGTTTTTGTTTGTGAGCGTTTTTAGGGTTTCATCTGTTATATTAGAGTTTGTTATGATTTATTATGGTTTCTAGGGATTTTTATGGTATATTTGCGTTTTTAGCCTTTATTAGGTTATATTAGTGTTTTTAGGTCTTTTTTAGTAATATAGCGTATTTTTATTGTTTTTTATCATTTTATTATTATTTGTGAGCGTTTTGTGCATTTATTAGGTTATAGTAGAGTTTATCAGGGTTTCTAGGGATTTTTTATGGTATACTAGCATTTTTTTCATTATTAGGGTTTTGTAGGGTTTTATTAGGGGTCATTATGGTGTGTTAAGGTTTGTTACGGTTGAGTAGGGTTTATTTGGATTTATTTATGGTTTATTAGGGATTTTTAGGGTTTGTTTGGGGTTTATTACGGTTTATTAGTGTTTATTTGTGTCTATTAGGGTTGGTTAGGGTTGTTTAGGTTTTCTTAATGTGTTTTTAGTGTTTATTGGTTTTTATTATCATTTATTAGGGTTTATTAGGTTTTTTTGGGGTTTTATTAGGGTTGATTAGAGTCGCTTAGGGTTTTAGGGTTTATAAGGTGTTTTTTGTGATTATTAAAGTTTATTAGGGGTTTATTAGGGTTTAATTTTTTATATTATGGTATATTAGGGTTTAATATTTTTGGGGGTTTTGGAGTGTCTTTAGGGTTTTTGAATAATTTTTTAGTGTTTGTGTAGCGTTTTTTAAGTTTATATAGCATTTTTAGTGTCTCTGTAGCACTTTTAGGGTTTAGTTAGCAGTTTTAGGTTTTATATAGAATTTTTTAGGGTTTATGTAACATTTTTAGGGTTTATGTAGCATGTTTAGTGTTTAGGTTTTATGTAGAAATTTGTGTGTTTATGTTGTGTTTTATGGGTTTATGTAGCATTTTTTTGGGGTGATGTAGTGTTTATGTTGCATTTTTAGGGTTTATGTAACGTTTTTAGGGTTCGTGTATTGTTTTAAGGGTTTTTGTTGTGTTTTTAGGTTTTATGTACCATTTTTTAATGTTTATGTTGTATTGTTTTGGGTTTATGTTACGGTTCTAGGGTTTATGTAGTGATTTTTGTGTTTATATATCGTTTTTTGGGTTTATGTTGTGTTTTTTGGTTTTATGTTGTGGTTTTAGGGTTTATGTTTAATTTTTAGGGTTTATGTAACGTTTTTTTGGTTTATATATCTATTTGTTTCCTTTTTTAAGGTTTTAATGGTTGTTTATGGTTTGCAGTAGTTTTTAGGGTTTTTAATGATTGTTAACGGGTTTTTATTATTTTATGGTTTTTATGGGTTTTCAATGGTTTTTGGGTGTTTTAATGGTTTATTTGTTTTTTCAGGATTGATAGGTGTTGTTAGAGTTTTTAGTGTGTTTTAGGGTTTGTTTGGGTATTGTAGCGGTTTTTAGGGTTTATGTAATGCGTTTTAGCGTTTTTTGGGTTCTTTAGGGTTTTTAGTGTTCTTTAGATTTTATTATGGTTTTTAGGGTTTATTAGGGTTCTTTAGGGTTTATTAGTGTTCTTTAGGATTTGTTATGATTTATTAGCATTTTTTTATTGTATATTAGGGTTTTATTGGGATTTTGTGGGCATTAATTGCTTTTTCTAGGGTTTATCAACCTTTTTAGGGTTATTTAAGATTTATTAGGGTTTTTTTAGGGTTTATTAACGTGTATTTCGTTTTATTATAATTTATTAGGGTGTATTATGATTTTTTATGGTTTATTGCAGTTTATTACATTTTTGTTATGGGTTGTTTCAGTTTGTTACGATTTATATGGCATTGTTAGGTTTTTTACGATTTATTTGGGGTTGGTAGGGTTTGTTATGATTTATTATGCTGTTATTAGGGTTTGTTAGGATTTATTAGTGGGTTGTAGGGTTTTGTAGACTATTATTTGGTGGGTTTTGTAGGGTTTTGTCAGGTTTGTTAGGGTTTTTAGTGATTATTAGGATTTATTATGGTTCAATAGTGTTTTTTGTTGTATATTAGGGGTTTTAGGGATTTTGTATCATTTATTAGTGTCTAATAGAGTTTTTTAGGGTTTATTACAGGTTATTATGATTTATTAGTGTTTATTAGGGTTTTAGGGTTTAATAGTGGGTTTCAGGTGTTATTTGGGTTTATTAGAGGTTCTTAGAGGTTATTCGTGGTTGTTAGGGTTTGTTAGGGTTAGTTAGGTTTTGTTAGGGTTTGTTAGGACATGTGTCATTCTATTATCACACACGTTATTATTATCATTATTATCATTATCATTTTTATCAGTATCATTACTATAATTATCATTATTGTTAGTACTATTATTATTATTATTGTTATCTTCCCATGAAAATGCAGATTCACACGCGGTATTATTTATTATTTATTATTTATTATTTATTTCCATGCACATACATGTATTGTTATTGTTGTTGTTGTTGTTATTATTATTATTACTACTATTATTATTATTATCCTCACATGGAAATGCACATGCACGTCCATTATTATTTGTTTCAATGCACGCGCACAGGCAATGCTCCTACATTATTCTATTATCACATGCATTATTAATGTTATTGTTATTATTTCTATTATTGTTATTATCATCAAATGCACGTGCGTTATTATTTATTATCATACACATGAAAATTCAATACATGTGCGTTATTCTATTATCGCATGCGCTATTATTATTAATATTACTATTATTGTTATTATTATCATCACTTGCGCTATGAGTTATTATTTATTATCATGCACTGCACATGCAATGCAAGTGCGTTATTCTATTATCACATGCGTTGTTATTATTATTATTATTATTATTAATGTTATTATTATTATCATTATCATCTCATGAACATGCCCATACACATGCACATGCCTTATTATTTATTTTTTATTACTACGCATGTGCACATGAAATTCACACATGTTATTTTATTATCACATACGTTTTTTATTCTTATTGTTATTATTATTATTGTGGTTTTTTTTGTTGTTGTTGTTATTGTTGTTATTATAGTTATTATCATCACATGCAAATGCACATGAAAATATATAAACACGCACATTAAATGCACGTGCATTATTCTATTATCACATGCATTGTTATTAATAATAATATTATTATTATTATTATTATTATCCTCGTTATCATCATCACATGAAAATGCAATGCACGTGTGTTATTATTTATTTCAATGAACGTGCACACGTAATGCACATGCTATATTATATTATCACATGCATTGGTACTACTACTATTATCACTACTACTACTGTTGCTGTTATTATTATTATCATAGCATGTAAATGCAGATGCATGTGCATTATTATTTATTATTTATTACCATGCACGTGCATATACAATGCACTTGTATTATTATTATTATTATTATTATTATTATTATTATTATCATTATAATTATTATTTTCATTATCACATGCAAATCCACATGCATGCGAGTTGTTATTTATTATTTATTACCATGCATGTGCATGCTTTATTATTATTATTATTATTATTATTACAATTAGTCTTATTAATAATATTATCAAATGTAAATAATATTTTTTAGGGTCTGGTGGGGGTTATTAGGATTTTATTAGGGTTTATTATGGTTTTTCAAGGGTTATTAGGGTATATTAGGTATTTTTGGGGTTTTATTAGGATTGGGTTGGGTTTATTAGGGTATATTATGGTATATTTAGGTATGGTTAGGATTTATTAGGGTTTATTATGGTTCATTATGGTTTATTAATTTTTAAGAGGGTATATTTGGGTTTTTTGGTGTTTAGCAGTGTTTATTCGGGTTTATTATCACTTTTATGCTTTGTTGGGTTTTATGAGCATTTATTATACGTTGAGGGATTTTTAAGGGTATATTTGCGTTTTTAGGGTTTAGTGGGGTTTATTATGGTTTATTATGGTTTGTTATGGTTTATTAGGATTGAGTAGGTATTTTTAGGGTTTTACTAGGGTTGAGTTGGTATCTTTAAGGTTTTATTTGGGTTAGTACGGTTTATTAGGGTTTTTTTGGCATTTTTAGGGTTTACTAGGGTTTGAGAGTGTTTTTATTAGGGTATATGAGTGTTTTTTTGTTTTTGTTAATATATATGAGGGGTTGTTTTTACTTTTTATATTTTATTAGCGGGTTTTTAGTGTTTGTGACAATTTTTAATGGTTTATTATATTTTATTTGAATTTATTATGGTTTATTATGGTTTCTAGGGATTTTTAATGGTTTGTTTGTGTTTTTTTATTGGGGTTTAGTTGGGTTTTATTATGTTTTGTTATGGTGTGTCAATGTTTATTAGGGTTGAGAAGGTATTTCTAGGGTTTTAATATGGTTTTATTTGGGTTTATTATTTTCATTAGGGTTTATTAGGGGTTTTTATGGTTTATTAGGGTTTGTTAGGGGCTTATTAGTTTTTTTGTTTTATTAGGTTATATTAGTGTTTGTTTGGTATTTTTATATAATATAACGTGTTTTTATTGTTTGTGAGCATTTTTTTTGTGAGCATTTTTAGGGTTTCATAGGTTATATTAGATTTTATTATGGTTTATTAGGGTTTATAGGGATTTTAAAGCTATATTATCATTTTTTGCCTTTTTAGGTAATATTAGTGGTTTTAGGTCGTTTTAGGAAATATAGGATGTTTTTATTGTTTTTGATCGTTTTTATATTTCTTTTTAGTGTTTTTTGGGTTTATTAGGTTATATTAGAGTTTATCATGGTTTCTAGGGATTTTTTAAGGTATACTAGCATTTTTTCTTTACTAGGGTTTTTAGGGTTTTATTATGGGATATTATGGTGTGTTAAGGTTTGTTAGGGTTGAGTAGGGTTTATTTGGCTTTAGTTATCATTTAATAGGGATTTTTAGGGATTTTTAGGGTTTATTAGTGTTTATTGGTGTCTATTAATGTTGGTTAGGGTTTTTTAGGTTTTCATAATGTGTTTTTAGGGTTTATTAGGTTTTATTATCATTTATTAGGGTTTATTATGTATTTTTGGAGTTTTATTAGGGTTGAGTAGAGTTTCTTAGGGTTTTTAGTTATTATAAGGTGTTTTTAAATATTAATAGTGTTTATTAGGGGTTCATTAGGGTTTAATATTTTTGAGGGTTTTAAAGAGTCTTTAGGGTTTTTGTAACATTTTTTAGGGTTTGTTTAGCATTGTTAGAGTTTTTCTAGAATTTTTAGTGTTTATGTAGCATTTTTAGGGTTTATTTAAAGGTTTTATGTTTTCTGTATCATTTCTAGGGATTATGTAACATTTTTAGGGTTTATGTAGTGTGATTAGGGTTTAGTTTTTATGGAGAATTTTTTAGGGTTTATGTTGCATTTTCTGGGTTTATATAACATTTTTAGGGGTGATGTAGCCTTTATGTTGCATTTTTTAGGGTTTATGTAACGTTTTTAGAGTTCATGAAGTGTTTTTAGGGTTTATATTGTGTTTTTAGGTTTTATGTAGGGTTTTCTAAGGTTTATGTGGTGTTTTTAGGGTATATGTTGTGTTTTTAGGGTTTATGTTATAGTTCTAGGGTTTATGCAGTGCTTTTAGGGTTTTGTAGTGTTTTTTGGGTTTATGTTGCGTTTTTTAGTTTATGTTTCATTTTTAGTGTATTGTTTCAATTTTAAGGATTTAGGTAACGTTTTTAGGGTTTATGTATCTATTTGATGCTTTTTTAGGGTTTTAATGGTTGCTTATGGTTTGTAGGTTTTTTATGGTTTTTAAGGGTTGTTAATGGGTGTTTGTGGTTTTTTGTGGTATCTGATGGCTTTTTAATGGTTTGGGGGGGGGGGTTATGGGTTTATTTGTTTTTTTGGGATTTATAGGGGTTGTTAGGGTTTTTTAGTGAGTTTTAGGGTTTTTTTGGGTATTGTAGCGGTTTTTAGGGTTTATATAATGTGTTTTAGCTTTTTTGGGTTCTTTAGGGGTTTTAGTGCTCTTTAGAGTTTAATATGGTTCTTTAGGGTTTATTAGGGTTCTTTAGGGTTTATTAGTGTTCTTTAGGATTTTTTTCAGTTTCTTAGCGTATTTTATTGTATATTAGGGTTTTATTAGGCTTTTGTAGGCATTAATAGCTTTTTTTTGGGCTTATCAACCTTTTTAGTGTTATTTAGGAATTATTAGGGTTTATTTTATTTATTAGGGTTTAGTAACGTATATTTGTGTTTATTACAATTTATTATGGTTTATTACGATTTGTTAGGGTTTATTGTGGATTATTAGGGGTTTGTTATGGTTTGTTTGAGTTTGTTACGATTTATTTGGCATTGTTAGGAATTGTTATGATTTATTTGGGGTTTTTAGGGTTTGTTACAATTTATTTTGGGGTTTTTAGGGTTTGTTAGTGTTTATTGGTGGGTTGTAGGGTTTTGTAAGCTATTATTTGGAGGTTTTTGTAGTGTTTTGTCAGGTTTGTTAGGGTTTTTAGTGATTATCAGGGTTTATTATATATTGATAGTGTTTTTGTTTTGTATATTAGGGGTTTTAGGGATTCTTAGTGTTTATTTGGGTCTAATAGAGTTTGTTAGGGTTTATTAAAGGTTATTAGGATTTATTATTTTTTATTAGGGTTTTTAGGGTTTAATAGTGGGTTTTAGGGGTTATTTGGGTTTATTAGTCATTCTTAGGGGTTATTAGTGGTTGTTAGGGTTTGTTAAGATTTTTTAGGGTTTTTAGGGTTTGTTACGGTTTGTCTGAGTTGTTTGGGGTTTTATGCGTTTTTTAGGTTTTATGGGTGTGTTTGGATTTTTTATCCTTTGTTAGGGTTATTTTAGCATTTTTTGGGGTTTTGTTGAGTTTTGTGGGTTTTGTATAATTTTTCAGTTTTTTGTAGCAATTGATAGGGTTTGTGTATTGTTGTTAGTGGCTTTAGTGTTTCTTTAGGGTTTTTTGGGGTTCTTTAGGGTTCTTTATGCAGTGTTAGGGTTTATTTTGGGGTTTTTAGGGTTTTCTAGGGTTTTTATGGTTTTTAAGGGTTTCATAGGGTTGTTTAGGGTTTTGTTGGGCATTTTTAGGCTTTTAGGTGTTTTTAGTGTTTTTACGGGTTTTTAGGGTTTTTAGCATTTTTGAGGTTTTTTGATGTTTTTTAGGGTTTTTAGGGTTTTTAGGTTTGTTTCCGGGTTTTTTGGTTTTTTCATGTTTTTAGGGGTTTTAGGGTTTTTAGGGTTTTTTAGGATTTTAAGGATTTGTTAGGGTTTTTTGGGGTTTTTTGGTTTTTTAGGGTTTTTTAGGGCTTTGTCAGGTTTTTTCAGGTTTGTTAGGGTTTTTAGTGAATATTAGCATTTTGAATGGTTTAATAGCATTTTATTAGTACATTTTGGCTTTTAGGTATTTTGTAGATTTTAATAGTGTCTAATAGGGTTTTTATGGTTTATTACGATTGATTAGTTTTTATTAGGGTTTAGTTATGGGCTTTATGGTTCATTTTGGTTTATTATGGTTTATTATTGGTTGGTAGGTTTTTTGGATTTATTAGTGATTATTAGAGTGATTTAGGGTGTCTAAGTGTTTTTTAGGGTTTCTAAGGGTGTGTTAGGGTTTTAAGGCTGGGTTGGGGTTTTTATGGGTGGTTTAGGGTTTCTAAGGGTTTGATATGGTTTCAAAGGGTTTTTACATTGGTGTTAGGGTTTCTATGGGTGTGTTGGGGTTTCTAAGGTTGTGGTAGGGTTTCTAAGGGTGTGTTAGGGTTTATAAGGGTTTGTTAGGGTTTCAAAGGGTGTGTTAGTGTTTCTTAGGTTTGATTAGGGTTTTGTTAGGATTTTTAGGGTTTGTTAGGGTTTATTAGGGGTTTTTTAGGGTTTCTTATGATTTTTTTGGGTTTATTAGTGTTTCATAGTGGTTATTGGGGTTTGTTAGGGCCTGTTAGGGTTTGTTAGGGGTTGTATGTTTTTAGGGTTTTGGGGGGTTTGTTAGGGTTTGTTAGGTTCTGTTAGTGTTTGGTAGGGTTTATTAGGGTTAGTTAGGGGTTTTCATGGTTTTTAATAGTTTTTTTGTTTATTGGTCTATTCATGGTTTTTTAGGGTTATTTTGTTGTTCATTGTTGTCACGGATGTGTAGAGTTAGTCGCAAGATTCAATTTGATATGTGGTAGAGGTGAAACGGACACCCTGAGCAGAAGTTATGGTCACTTGGAGGACTTAAGGACCTTTTGGGACTTTAAGAATGTGATAAGGTGTTCTTATTGGTCACAGATGTGTAGATGTAGTCGAAAGCATCGATATGATATATGGTAGAGGAAAAACGAACATCCGGAGTAGAATTTATGGTCTTTTGGAGGGTTTAAGTACCTTTTTGGCCTTCAAGGATGTGAGAAGGTGCTTTAGTTTATAGGAGTGTAGGTATAGTATCAAGATTCGATTTGATATGTGTTAGAGGCAAAACATATACCCATAGAAGAATTTATTGCAAAACGGACACCGAAAGCCAATCTTTTGACCATCCAAAGGGATATTGAATCTTTTGGGGGGTTGAATAATGTCAAAAAGTGTTCCAGTGGTTACCAGAGTGTGTATCGTTTCACAATATTCGATTTGATATGTAGTATATACAAAATGAACCCATGTAGAGGAAGTTATTGTTGTTTTAAATTGAGTAACCCTCCTAGCACCTAAAAACCTAAGATACCAACAACTCACTAAAATTGGAACAACTTCACCTTCGGGTGTCCGTTTGAGCGATGTGGCTAGTAAAATCGTAGATCGTGAGATGAGTGAGGACCAAGTATAATCGAAACTGTGAGAAGATCAAAGAAACATAAGATATATTAGTTATACCACTCCAAAAAAAAGTCCAACTTCAAACTTCCATAACTTCCACTCCGGTTGTTCGTTTGAGCTCTACCATATATCAAATCAAAGGAAGTGAAGAGATTTACTTAGAAGGATAACTTAAACAAAGTTTAAGATATTTTTGGGACCCTAAAATCTCAAAATCCCATCAAAAGGCCTCCAAAACTCCACTTCCATGTCTGGATTGCTGTCAAATTTTTCTTAAAACGGTCATAACTTTTTATCTGTGTTTCTGTTCAGCCTCTGACAAATGTTTTTATAATAGTTCATTCCGTGAGATTTGTTTTACTATTCACGGAGTGGAAATGGACACTTATAAAATAAGTTATGCATTTTTTAAGGACTCTGTGATTTATTAGGTTTTTTGAGAGACCAATTCTTGCACTGTTTTCCTGTCTGCTGTTTTTTCAAACAAATATAACTTATTATTACTGTTATTATTATTATTATTATCATCATATCATGCAAATGAACATGAACATGCACGTGAGTAATTATTATATTTTTATCACCATACACGTGCACATGCAATGCACGCATGTTATTTTAATTTCACATGCGTTTTTATTATTATTGTTATTATTATTATTGTGTTTATTGTTGTTGTTGTTTTCGTTTTTGTTGTTATCATCACATGCAAATGCACATCCAAATGCAAATACACGCACATTAAATGAAAATGCATTATTCTATTATCACATGTGTTGTTATTATTAATATTATTATTATTATTATTATTATTTTTATCATCATCATCAACACATAAAAATGCAATGCACAGGAATTATTATTTATTGCCATACACATGCACACGTAATGCACATGTAATATTCTATTATCACATGCATTAGTAATACTACTATTATCACCACCACTACTACTATTATTACTACTACTGTTTTTATTACTATCATCTCATGCAAATGTAGATGCATGTGCGTTATTATTTATTATTTATTACCATGTACGTGCATATGCAATGCACTTGTATTATTCTTTTATTATTATTATTATTATTATTATTATTATTATTATCACGGTTTCTATTATTATTATTATTATTATTATTATTATTATCATTATTATTCTCATTATCACACGCAAATGCACTTGCATGTGCATTGTTATTTATTATTTATTACCATAAACATGCATGCGTTATTATTATTAATACAATTAGTATTATTAAAATTATCATCAAATGTAAATTCACATGCACGTGCATGTGCGTTCGTATTTATTATTATTTATTTATTATTTTCTACTATGCACGTGCACATGAAATTTACTTGCGTTATTCTATTATTATTATTATTATTATTATTATTATTATTATTATTATTTGTATCATAAAATAAAAATTCACATGGACGTGCGTTGTTATTTATTATTTATTACCATGAACGTGCATGCGTCATAATCATTATCATTACATGTAAATGAACATGCACATGCACATTCGTTATTATATATATTATTTATTTTCAGGAAAATGAAAATGAAATGCACTTGCGTTATTCTATTATCACATTTGTTATTATTATTTATTCTCATGCATGTGCACACGCAATGCACGTGCATTATTATATTATCACATGTGTTATTATTTATTATTAATTATCATTCACATGCAAATGCACATTCATGTGGACTTGGTTATTATTTATTGTTTATTACCATGCACATGCACATCCACACGCACTTGCACATGCACATGCACATGCACTTGGATGTCCATTATTATTTATTATTTATTATCATTCACATGAACATGCACATACACATGTAATTCACGTGCGTTATTATTTAAAAATCATTATTTATTATCATTCACATGCAAATGCGCAGGCATATGCACATACACATGCATTATGATTTATTATCTAAGCCATGCACATGCATATGCACATGAACGTGTGTTATTACTATTATTAGTATTAGATGTATTTTTAGGGTTTACTAGCATTTTTTAGAATTTTTAGGAGTTATTAACATTTATTATGGTTTGTTGGGGTTTTAGGGTTTTTTAATGGTATATTAGTGTTTTTTAGGGTTTGGTGGGTGTTATTAAAATTTTATTAAGGTTTATTATTGTGTGTTAAGGTTTATTAGCATTTATTAGGTATTTTTAGGATTTTAATTGGATTGAGTTGGGTTTATTTGGGTATATTAGGGTATATTATGGAATATTATGGTATATTTCTGTGTGTTTACGATTTATTAGGGTTTATTATGTTTCATTATGGTTTATTAAATTTTAAGAGAGTATATTATTGTTTTTTAGGGATTAGTAGTGTTTATTAGGGTTTATTAGTGCTTTTATGCTTTGTTAGGTTTTATTAGCATTTATTAGGGGTTTTAGGGATTTTAATGGAATATTTGCATTTTTTTAGGGTTTAGTGGGTTTTATTATGGTTTATTATAGTGTGATAAGGTTCATTAGGGTAGAGTATATATTTTTAGGGTTTTATTAGGGTTGAGTAGGTATATTTATGGTTTTATTATGGTTTATTAGGGTTGAGTAGTGTTTATTTGGGTTTGTTAGATATTTTTAGGGTTTACTAGGCTTTGTCATTGTTTTTATTAGGGTATATGAGTCTTTTTTTGTTTTTGTTAATATATATGAGGGGTTTATAGGACTTTATACGTTTTATTGGCATGTTTTTAGTGTTTGTGAGCATTTTTTATGGTTTATTAGGTTTTATTAGATTTTATTGTGGTTTATTAGGTTTTCTAGGGATTTTTAATTATTTATTTTTGTTTTTTTGTTTATTGGGGTTTAGATGGATTTTATTAGGTTTTATTATGGTCTATCAAGGTTTATTAGGGTTGAGAAAGTATTTTTAGGGTTTTATTATGGTTTTATTAGGGTTTATTAATTTTTTTATTGTTTATTAGGGATTTTTAGTGTTTATTAAGTTGTGTTAGGGGTTTATTAGTTTTTTGTTTTATTAGGTTATATTAGTGTTTGTTAGGTCTTTTTAGATAATATTGCATTTTTTATTGTTTATGAGCATTTTGTTTTTGATTGTGATTGTTTTTTAGGGTTTCGTGGGTCATATTAGAGTTTATTATGGTTTATTATGGTTTCTAAGGATTTTTAAGGTATATTAGCGTGTTTAGTCTTTATTAGGTTATATTAGTGTTTTTAGGTCTATTTAGGTAATATAGCGTGTTTTTATTGTTTATGATCATTTTTTATTATTTGTGAGAATTTTTAGGGTTTATTAGGTTATATTAGAGTTTATCAGGGGTTTTATTGATTTTTTAAGGTATACCAGCATTTGATTCGTTATTAGTGTTTTTTGGGTTTTATTAGGGGTCGTTATGGTGTGTTAAGGATTGTTAGGGTTGAGTAGGGTTTATTTGGATTTATTTATGGTTTATTAGGGATTTTTAGGGATTTTTGGGGTTTATTATGGTTTATTAGTGATTATAAGTGTCTAGTAGGGTTGGTTAGGGTTGTTTAGGTTTTCTTGATGTGTTTTTAGGGGTTATTAGGTTAAATTATCATTTATTAGGGTTTATTAGGTATTTTTGGGGTTTTATTAGGGTTAATTAGAGTCTCTTAGGGTTTTAGGGATTATAAGGCATTTTTAGGGATTATTTGAGTTTAGTAGGGGTTTATTAGGGTTTAATTTGTTATATTATGGTATATTGGGGTTTAATATGTTTCAGGGTTTTGAAGCATTTTTCGGGTTTTTTTAGCATTTTTTAGTGTTTGTGTAGTGTTGTTTAAGTTTATATAACATTTTTAGTGTTTATGTAGTGATTTTAGGGTTTAGTTAGAGGATTTGGGTTTTATATAGTATTTTTTATGGTTTATGTATTGTCATTAGTTTTTATGAAGCGTGTTCAGGGTTTAGGTTTTATATAGCATTTTTTAGGTTTTATGTTGTGTCTTCTGGGTTTATGTAGCATTTTTTGCGGGGATGTAGCGTTTATGTTGCATTTTTTTAGGGTTTATGTAACATTTTTAGGGTTCATGTAGTGTTTTTAGGGTTTATGTTGTGTTTTTAGGTTTTATGTAGAGTTTTTAATGTTTATGTTGAGTTGTTTAGTGGTTATGATACATTTCTAATGTGTATGTAGTGCTTTTTGGGTTTATGTAGCGTATTTTGGGTTTAGGTTGTGTTTTTAGGGTTTATGTTGCGTTTTTAGGGTTTATGTTGCATTTTTAGGGTTTAGGTAATGTTTTTTGGGTTTATGTATATATTTATTACCCTTTTTAGGGTTTTAATGGTTGTTTATGGTTCGTAGTGGTTTTTATGGTTTTTTATGGTTGTTAATGGGTGTTTATGGTTTTTATGGTATTTGATGGGTTTCTAATGGTTTTTGGGGGTTTTAACGGTTTATTTTTTTTTTTGGGATTGATAGGGGTTGTTTTGGTTTTTAAATGTGTTTTAGGGTTTGTTTGGATATTGTAGCGGTTTTTAAGGTTTATGTAATGCGTGTTAGAGATTTTTGGGCTCTTTAGGGTTTTTAGTGTTCTTTAAAGTTTATTATGGTTATTTAGGGTTTATTAGGGTTCAATAGGGTTTATTAGTGTTCTCTAGGATTTTTTATGGTTTAATAGCATTTTTTATTATATATTAGCGTTTTATTGGGCTTTTGTAGGCATTAATAGCTTTTTCTAGGGTTTAACAACATTTTTTAGGGTTATTTAGAATTTATTGGGGTTTTTTTGGGTTTTTTTATTTATTAGGGTTTATTAACATGTATTTGGCTTTATTATGATTTATTTGGGTTTATTATGATTTTTTAGGGTTTATTGCGGTTTATTACGTGTTTGTTATGGTTCATTTCAGTTTGTTACGATTTATTTGGCATTGTTAGGATTTGTTACGATTTATTTGGATTTTTTAGGGTTTGTTACAATTTATTATGGGGTTATTAGGGTTTTTTTGGGATTATTAGTGGCTTTTAGGGTTTTGTGGGCTATTATTTGGTGGGTTTTCTAGTGTTTTGTCGGGTTTGTTACGGTTTTCAGTGATTAGGATTTATTATGGTTCAATTGTGTTTTTATTCTATATTAGGGGTTTTAGGGCTTTTTTAGCATTCATTAGAGTCTAATTGAGTATCTTAGGGTTTATTACAGGTTATTATGATTTATTAGTGTTTATTAGGTTTTTAGGGTTTAATAGTGGGTTGCAGGTGTTATTTTGGTTTATTAGTTGTTCTTAGCGGTAATTAGTGGTTGTTAGGGTTTGTTAGGTTTTTTTAGGGTTGGTTAGGACGTGTGTTATTCTATTATGACACACATTATTATTATCATTATTATCTTGATCATTATTATCATTATCATTAATATAATTATCATTATTGTTATTACTATTATTATTATTATTATCGTCCCATGCAAATGCACATGTACAAGCGCTATTATTTATTATTTATTATTTATTATTTATTTCCATGCACGTTCATATGTTGTTGTTGTTATTATTATTATTATAACTATTATTATTATTATAATTATCTTAACATGCAAATGCACATGCGCATCTGTTATTATTTATTACCATGCACGCACACACGTAATGCACTTACATTACTCTATTATCACATGCATTTTTATTTTTATTTTTATTATTACTATTATTGTTTTTATTGTTATTATCATCAAATGCACGTGCATTATTATTTAATTCCATACACACCCAAATTCAATACATGTGTGTAATTCTATTATCACATGCGCTATTATTATTTATATTGCTATTATTGTTATTATTATCATCACTTGCGCTATGAGTTATTATTTATTATCATGAATTTCACATGCAATGCACGTGAGTTATTCTATTATCACATGCGTTGTTGTTATTATTATTATTATTACAATTATTATTATTATTATTATCTCATGCACATGCACATGCACATGCACATGCATTATTATTTATTTTTTATTACTATGGACGTGCACATGAAATGCGCACACATTATTTTATTATCACATTCGTTGTTATTATTATTGTTTTTATTATTAATGTGGTTGTTGTTGTTATTGTTGTTGTTGTTATTGTTATTATCGTCACATGCAAATTCACATGAAAATACATAAACACACACATTCAATGCACGAGCGTTATTTTATTATCACATGCATTGTTGTTATTATTATTATTATTATTATGATCATCGTTATCATCATCACAGGAAAATGCAATGCACTTGCATTATTATTTATTTCCATGCACGTGCACATGTAATGCACATGCAATGTTATATTATCACATGCATTGGTACTACTACTATTATCACTACTACTACTGCTGCTGTTATTATTATTATCATCACATGCAAATACAGATGCACGTGCATATGAAATGCACTTGTATTATTCTATTATTATTATTATTATTACCACATTTATTATTATTATTATTACTATTATTATTATTATTATCATTATCATTATTATTATCATTATCACATTCCAATCCACATGCATGTGAGTTGTTACTAATTATTTATTACCATGCAAGTGCTTGCTTTATTATTATTACTATTATTATTATTCGTATTATTAATATTATTATCAAATGTAAATGCACATTCACATGCATTCATGTTATTATTTACTATAATTTATTTATTATTTACTACTATGCATGTGCACATGCAATGCACTTGCGTTATTCTATTATTATTCAATTATTTTTATTATTTTTAGTATTATTATTGCTTGTATCATCAAATACAAATTCACGTGCACATGCGTTGTTATATATTATTTATTACCATGTACATGCATGCTTCATTATCGTTACCATTACATGTAAATGCACATCCATGTGCATTATTATTTATTATTTATTACCATGAACATGAAAATTCAATGCACTTTTGTTATTCTTTTATCACAAGTGTTATAATTATTTATTGTCTTGCACGTGCACACACAATGCACATGTGTTATTCAATTATAACATGTGTTATTATTTATTATTTATTATCATTCACATGCAAATGAACATTCATCTGGACTTTATTATTATTTATTGATTATTACCATGAACATGCACATGAACATACTCATGCACTTGGAAGTGTGTTATTATTTATTATTTATTATCATTCACATGCACATGCACATACACATGCAATTCGCATTGGTTATTATTTATAATGTATTATTTATTATCATTCACATGCAAATGCGCATGCATATGCACTTGCACATGTGTTATCATTAATTATTTAAACCATGCACATTCATATGCACATGAACATGAATTATTACTACTATTATTATTAGAGGTATTTTTAGGGTTTACTATCATTTTTTAGGATTTTAAGGTGTTATTAACATTTATTATGGTTTGTTATTGTTTTAGGGATTTAATGGAATATTAGAGTTTTTTAGGATTTGGAGGGGGTTATTAAGATTTCATTAGGGTTTATTATGGTATTTTAAGGTTTATTAAGGCATAAAAGTTATTTATAGGGTTTTATTAGGATTGAGTTGGGTTTATTAGGGTATATTATGGTATATTATGGTATATTATGGTATATGTGGGTATGTTTAGGATTTATTAGGGTATATTATGGTTCATTATGGTTTATTATTTTTTAAGAGGGTATATTTTGGTTTTTTAGTGTTTAGTAGGGTTTATTCGGGTTTATTATCACTTTTAAGCTTTGTTAAGTTTTATTAGCATTTATTAGGGGTTGAGGGATTTTTAATAGTATATTTGCATTTTTAGTGTTTAGTGGGGTTTATTATGGTTTATTATGGTGTGTTAATGTTTATTAGGGATGGGTATGTATTTTTAGGGTTTTATAAGGGTTGTGTGGGTATCTTTAAAGATTTATTAGGGTTTATTAGGTTTGTGTATGGTTTATTATGGTTTGTTAGGAATTTTTAGGGTTTACTAGGGTTTTTTAGTGTTTTTATTAGAGTATATTGGTGTTTTTTAGTTTTTGTTAATATATATTAGGGGTTGTTATGACCTTTTAGGTTTTATTAGCGTGTTTTTAGTGTTATTGAGCATTTTTAATGGTTTATTATCTTTTATTTGAATTTATTATGGTTTGATAGGGTTTCTTGGTATTTTTAATGGTTTGTTTGCGTTTTTTTGTTTATTGGGGTTTAGTTTGGTTTTATTAGGTTTTGTTTTGGTGTGTCAAGGTTTATTAGGTTTGAGAAGGTATTTTAAGGGTTTTATTAGTGTTTTATTAAGGTTTAATAATTTTTGTTAGGGTTTATTATGGATTTTTAGAGATTATTAGGGTTTTTTGGGGTTTATTAGTTTTTTTGTTTTATTATGTAATATTAGTGTGTGTTAGATCTTTTTAGATAATATAGCATGTTTTTATTATTTGTGAGCATTTTGTTATTTTTTGTGAGCAATTTATGGTTTCTTTGGTTATATTAGAGTTTATTATGGTTTATTAGGCTTTCTAGGGATTATTATGGTATATTAGCATTTTTTGTCTTTATTAGGTTATGTTAGTGTTTTTAGGGCTTTCTAGGTAATACATCACATTTTTATTTTTTGTGATCATTTTTTTATTGTTTGTGAGAATTTTTAGGGTTTATTTTGTTATATTAGAGTTTATCAGGGTTTCTAGGGATTTTTTAAGGTATAAAAGCATTTTTTTCATTATTAGGATTTTGTAGGGTTTTATTAGGGTTTATTATGGTGTGTTAAGGTTTGTTAGGGTTGAGTAGGGTTTATTTGGATTTATTTATGGTTTATTAGGGCTTTTTAGGGTTTGTTTGGGGTTTATTAGGGTTTATTAGTGTTTATTAGTGTCTATTTGGGTTGGTTAGGGTTGTTTAGGTTTTCTTAACATGTTTTTAGGGTTTATTAGGTTTTATTGTCACTTATTATGGTTTATTAGGTATTTTTGGGGTTTTATTAGGGTTTAGTAGAGTTTCATAGGATTTTTGGGATTATAAGGTTTTTTTAGGGACTATTAGAGTTTATTCGGGATTTATTAGGGTTTAGTTTTTTATATTATGGTATATTAGGGGTTAATATTTTTGTGGGTTTTAAAGCATCTTTAGGGTTTTTGCAGCATTTTTAGGGTTTGTGTAGCATTGTTAGAGTTCATGTAGAATTTTTAGTGTTTATGTAGAGTTTTTAGGGTTTAGTTAGCAGTTTTAGATTTTACGTATCATTTTTCAGGTTTATGTAACGTTTTTATGGTTTATGTTGCGTGTTTAGGGTTTAGGTTTTATGTATCATTTTTAGGGTTTATGTTGCATTTCATGGGATTATTTAGTGTTTTTAGGGGTGATGTAGCGTTTATGTTTCATTTTTTAGGGTTTATGTAACGTTTTTAGGGTTCATGAAGTGTTTTTAGGGTTTATATTGTGTTTTAGGTTTTATGTAGTGTTTTTTAATGTTTATGTTCTGTTTTTATGGATTTATGTTGTGTTTTTTAGTGTTTATGTTACAGTTCTAGGGTTTATGTAGTGCTTTTAGTGTTTATGTTGCCTTTTTTGGGTTTATGTTGTATTTTTTTGTTTATGTTTCATTTTTAGGGTTTTTGTTCCAATTTTAGTGTTTATGTAACGTTTTTATGGTTTAGGTATCTATTTTATGCCCTTTTTAGGGTTTTAATGGTTGTTTATGGTTTTTAGTGTTTTGTAGGTTTTTTAAGGGTTGTTAACGGGTGTTTATGGTTTTTATGGTATCTGATGGCTTTTTAATGAATTTTTGGCGGTTTTATGGGTTTATTTGTTTTTTTGGGATTAATAGGGGTTGTTAGGGTTTTTAGAGTGTTTTAATGTTTGTTTTGGTATTGTAGTGGTTTTTTATGGTTTATATAATGCGTTTTAGTGTTTTTTGGGGTCTTTAGGGGTTTTCAGTGTTTTTTAGAGTCTAATATGGTTCTTTAGGGTTTATTAGGGTTATTTAGGATTTATTAGTGTTCTTTAGGATTTTTTAGAGTTTATTAGCATTTTTTATTGTATGTTAGGGTTTTTATTGTGCTTTTGTAGGCATTAATAGCTTTTTCTAGGGTTTATAAACCCTTTTTAGGGTTATTTAGGATTTATTAAGGTTTATTCTATTTATTATAGTTTAGTAACATGTATTTGAGTTTATTACGATTTATTAGGGTTTATTATGCTCACTTAGGTTTTATTGCGGTTTATTAGGGGTTTATTACAGTTTGTTTTAGTTTGTTACGATTTATTTGGCATTGTTAGGATTTATTACGATTTATTTGTGGTTGGTATGGGTTGTTACAATTTATTTTTTGGTTATTGGGGTTTGTTAGGGTTTATTAGTGGGTTGTAGGGTTTTATAGGCTATTATTTGGAGTTTTTTGTAGCGTTTTGTCGATTTTGTTAGGGTTTTTAGTGATCATTATGGTTTATTATAGTTTAATAGTGTATTTATTGTATATTAGTGGTTTTAGGGTTTTTTTAGCTTTTATTAGGGTCTAATAGAGTGTCTTAGGGTTTATTACAGGTTATTAGGATTTATTAGTGTTTATTAGGGTTTTTAGTGTTTAATAGTGGGTTTTAGGGGTTATTAGGGTTTATTTGTAGTTCATAGGGGTTATTAGTGGTTGTTTGGGTTTGGTAGGTTTTGATAGGGTTTTTAGGGTTTTTTAAGGTTTGTTTGATTTGTTTGGGGTTTTATGCGTTTTTTTTGGGTTTTATGGGTGTGTTTGGATTTTTTATGCTTTGTTAGAGTTATTTTAGCATTTTTGGAGCTTTGTTGTGTTTTTTGGGTTTTGAATCATTTTTTGAGTTTTTGTAGTAAATGATAGGGTTTATGTAGTGTTGTTAGTGGCTTTAGTCGGGATACCCTGATTTTTTTAACATTAAAACAAGTATAACTTCTTATCCGGATGTCCGTTAGGACTGTACCACATATCATATCAAAGATTGTGTCATTTTCATTGATTGTACTGGTTGTGGAGTTGAAACGAGCTACTAGATTAGAAGTTATGGTCATTTTAAAATTCTATGGCTTTTCAAATACACATATATATGTATTTATTCGTAAATATATAAGTGTTTGTGTGTGTGTGTGTCTGTGTGTGTTTCATGTATATATGTATTTAATTATTTATTTATAAACACACATAAAAAACATATTTTATTAATGTATGTAAAAATAATCATATAAATATATATCAATATAAAAATAAATATATGGATAAAAAACATATTAATATAAATATATATTAATATAAGAATGAAAATATATATACTAATATATGAATAAATATATATGTATTAATATAACAAAATATATTTATATTAATATGAATCTATATTAATATACGAATAAATATAACTATATATATAAATAAATAGATATATCATTAAATAGGGAAAAAACGAAATGGATCAGTGGTAAAGGTGCAGACACACAAGGGGGGAGTTCATGGGTTCGAGTTTGGGTGGAAGTAAGGAGGTGTGTGCGTGTGGGGGATGCGCGGAAAGGGCAGCGCGTAGGAGAGATTGAGGGGGGGGGGTGGGGGGTTTGCCTAGCGCTGATAGGGGGTCAAGCGCTGTTAAAATCTCCCCCCTCCGCATTATATAAATATTTGTTTTATATTTTTATATTTTTTTAATTTTTTGACTTTTATCAGCACTATTTAGAAGCTCTGATAAAGGGGTCTTTTATCAATTCTTTTTTAGCAATGATAAAAGGTTCCTTTATCAGCGCTGATAAAAGGGACCCCCCGATATCCTCACCTCGATTAACAGCGCTTTTTTTAGCACTGTTAATGCACTTTTCTAGCACGGATAAAGGCCATTTTTGTATTAGTGTGCACATGCAATGCACATGTGTTATTCTATTATCAAAAGTGTTATTATTTATTATTTATTATCATTCACATTCAAATGCACATTCATGTGGACATGGTTATTATTTATTGTTTATTACCATACACATGCACATGCACATGCACATGCACATTCACATGCACATGCACTTGTATGTGTGTTATTAACTATTATTTATTATCATTCAACTGCACATGCACATACACATGCAATTCACATGCGTTTTTATTTATTATTTATTATCATTCACATGCAAATGCGCAGGCATATGAACATGCACATTCATTATTATTTATTATTTAAAACATGCACATGCATATGCACATGCACGTGCGTTATTACTACTATTATTATTAGAGGTATTTTTAGGGTTTACTAACATTTTTAGGATTTTTAGGTGATACTAACATTTATTATGGTTTGTTAGGGTTTTAGGGTTTTTTAATGTTATATTATCGTTTTTAGGGTTCGGTGGGGGTTATTTGGATTTTATTAGGGATTATTATGGTGTTCCAAGCTTTATTAGGGTTTATTAGGTATGTTTAGGGTTTTAATAGGATTGGGTTGGGTTTTTTAGGGTATATTATCGTATATTATGGTATATTTGGGTATGTTTAGGATTTATTAGGGTTTATTATGGTTCATTATGGTTTATTAATTTTTAAGAGGGTATATTAGGGTTTTATAAGGTTTAGTCGGGTTTATTAGGGTTTATTTGAGCTTTTATGCTTTGTTAGGTTTTATTAGCATTTATTAGGGGTTTTAGGACTTTTTAAGGGTATATTTTCATTTATTAGGGTTTAGTGGGGTTTATTATGGTGTGTTAAGGTTTATTAGGGTTGACATGGTATTTTTTGGGTTTTATTATGGCTGAGTAGGTATCTTCAGGGTTTTATTAGGGTTTTTTAGGGATTTTTATGGTTTACTAGGGTTTGTTTCTGTTTTTATTAGGGTATATGAGTGTTTTTTAGTTTTTGTTTATATAAATGAGTGGTTGATTGGACTTTTTATGTTTTATTAGAGTGTTTTAAGTGTTTATGATCATTTTTATGGTTTATTAGGTTTTATTAGAATTTATTATGGTTTATTAGGTTTTCTATGGCTTTTTAATGGTTTGTTTGTATTTTTTTGTTTATCGGGGTTTAGTTGGGTTTTATTAGGTTTTATTATAGCGTGTCAAGGTTTATTAGGGTTGAAAAGGTATTTTTAGGGGTTTATTAGGGTTTATTAGGGTTTTATTAGGGATAATTAGTTTAGTAGGGTTTATTTGGGATTTTTAGGGTTTATTAGGGTTTGTTAGGGGTTTATAAGTTTTTTTGATTAATTAGGTTATATTAGTGTTTGTTAGGTCTTTTTAGATATTATACCTTGTTTTTATATTTTGTGAGCATTTGGTTTTTATTTGTGAGCATTTTTAGGGTTTCTTAGGTTATATAATAGTTTATTATTGTTTATTAGGGTTTCTATGGAATTTTAAGGTTTATTAGTATTTTTTTCTTTATTAGGTTATATTAGTGTTCTTAGGTCTTTTTAGGTCATGTAGCACGTTTTTATTTTTTGTGATCATTTTTTTATTATTTGTGATCATTTTTAGGGTTTATTAGGTTATAATAGAGTTTATCGGTGTTTCTAGGGATTTTTAAGGTATACAAGAGTTTTTTTCATTATTAGGGCTTTGTAGCATTTTATTGTGGGTTATTATGGTGTGTAATGGTTTGTTAGGGTTGAGTATGGTTTATTTGGATTTATTTATAGTTTATTAGGGATTTTTAGGGTTTTGGGGGGGTTTATTAGGATTTACTAGTGTTTAATAGTGTCTATTAGGGTTGGTTTGGGTTGTTTAGGTTTTCTTAATGTGTTTTTAGGGTTTATTAGGTTTTATTATCATTTATTAGAGCTTATTAGGTATTTTTGGGGATTTATTAGGGTTGATTAAGGTTTCTTAGGTTTTTTATGGATTATTAGGTGTTTTTAGAGATTATTATAGTTTATTAGGGGTTTATTAGGGTTTAATTTTTTATATTATGGTATATTAGGTTTTAATATTATTGAGGGGTTTGAAGCATCTTTAGGGTTTTTGCAGTATTTTTTTGGGTTTCTATAGCGTTTTTAGAGTTTATGTAGCATTTTTAATGTTTATGTAGCATTTTTAGGGTTTAGTTAACGGTTTCTGGGGTTTATTTATCATTTTTAGGGTTTATGTAATGTTTTTAGAGTTTATATAGAATGTTTTGGGTTTAAGTTTTATGTAGCCTTGTTTAGGGTTTATGTTGGGTTTTCTGGGTTTATGTAGAATTTTTAGGGGTGATGTAGCGTTTATGTTGCATTTTTTAGGGTTTATGTAATGTTTTAAGGGTTCATTTACATTTTTTATGGTTTATATTGTGTTTTTGGGGTTCATGTTTTGTTATAAGGATTTATATTTTTTTTTAGGTTTTATGTAACATTTTTTAATGTTTCTGTTTCGTTTTTTTGGGTTTATGTTAATTTTTTTGGGTTTATGTTACAGTTCTACGGTTTATGTAGTGGTTTTAGGGTTAATGTAGCGTTTTTTGGGATTATGTTTCGTTTTTTTTATGTTGCTTTTTTAGGTTTTTTGTTGCATTTTTTAGGGTTTATGTAACGTTTTTAGGGTTTATGTATCTCTTTGAAGCCTTTTTAGGGTTTTAATGGTTGTTTATGGTTTGTAGTGTTTTTAGGGTTTTGAGGGTGGTTAATGGGTTTTTATGGTTTTTATGGTATCTGATGGATTTTTAATGGTTTTGGGTGGTTTTATGGGTTTATTTGTTAGTTTGGGATAGATAGGGCTTGTTAGGGGTTTTTAGTGTGTTTTAGGGTTTGTTTGGGTATTGTAGAGGTTTTTAGGGTTAATATAATGTGTTTTAGCATTTCTTTGGGTTCTTTAGTGTTTTTAGTGTTCTTTAAGGTTTAATATGTTTTTTATAGTTTATTAGGGTTCTTTAGGGTTTATTAGTGTTCTTTAGGTTTTGTTACAGTTTATTAGTGTTTTTATTGTATATTAGGGTTTTATTGGGATTTTGTTGGAATTAATAGATTTTTCTAGGGTTTATCAACCTTTTTAGGGTTATTTACGAATTATTAGGGTTTATTGGGGTCTATTTTATTTATTAGGGTTTTGTAACGTTTATTTGGGTTTATTAGGATTTATTATGGATTAATATGATTTGTTAATGTTTATTGGGATTTATTAGGGGTTTTTAATTGTTTCTTTTAGTTTATTACGATTTATTTATCGTTGTTAGGATTTATTATGATTTATTTGGGGTTGTTAGGGTTTGTTACAATTTATTTTGGGGTTTTTAGGGTTTTTAGGGTTTATTAGTGGGTTTTAGGGTTTTGTAGGCTAGTTTTTGGAAGTTTTGTAGCGTTTTTTCGGGTTTGTTAGGGTTTTTAGTGATTATTAGGGTTTATTATGGTTTAATAGTGTTTTTATTGTATATTAGGGGTATTAGGGATTTTGTAGCGATTATTAGGGTCTAATAGAGTTTGTTAGGGTTTATTATAGGTTATTATGATTTATTAGTGTTATTATGGTTTAATAGTGGGTTTTATGGGTTATTAGGGTTTATTAGTGGTTCGTAGGGGTTATTAGTGTTTGTTAGGGTCTGTTAGATTTTGTTTGGGTTCTTAGGGTTTGTTATAGTTTTTTTGAGTTTTTTTGGGGTTTTATGCATTTTTTTGGGTTGTATGGGCGTGTTTTGATTTTTTATGCTTTGTTAGGGTTATTTTAGCGTTTTGAGGGTATTGTTTCATTTTGTGTGTTTTGAAGCATTTTTCATGTTTTTGTAGCAATTGATAGGGTTTATGTTGCACTGTTAGTGGATTTAGTGGTTATTTAGGGTTATTTATGGTTCATTAGGGTTTTTAGGGGTTTTAGGGTTCATTAGGGTGTATTAGGGTGTCTTTGAGGTTTTTAGGGTTTGCTAGGGGGTTTTTAGGGTTTTTAAGGGTTTCATAGGGTTGGTTAGGGTTTTGTTATGCATTTTTAGGTTTTTTAGGGGTTATTAGCATTTTTAGTGGTTTTTAGGGTTTTAGGGTTTTTTGAGGTCTTTTAGAGGTTTTTTATGGTTTTTTAGGTTTGTTTTCTGTTTTTTCGGTTTTTCAGTTTTTTAGAGGTTTAGGGTTTTTTGGGTTTTTACTGTTTTTTTGGGTTTTTTCAGGTTTTTCCAGGTTTGTTAGGGTTTTTTGTGAATATTAGCATTTTGAATGGTTTAATAGAATTTGTGTTGTATATTTGGGTTTTTAGGTATTTTGCAGATTATATTGGGGTCTAATAGGGTTTTAGGGTATATTACGATCTATTAGTGTTTCTTAGGGTTTAATAGTGGGCTTTTGGGTTTAGTAGGGTTTATTTTGGTTTATTATCGGTTGTTAGGGTTTGTTAGGATTTATTAGTTCTTATTAGAGTGATTTAGGGTGTCTATGTGTTTGTTAGGATTTCTAAGGGAGTGTTAGAGTTTCTAAGGCCGGGTTAGGTAATCTAAGGGTGTGTTATGGTTTCTAAGGGGTTTTAAGGTTCTGTTAGTGTTTATATGGGTGCGTTGGGGTTTCTAAGGTTGTGTTAGGGTTTCTAATGGTGTGTTAGGGTTTCTAAGGATGTGTTAGTGTTTCTAAGGGTGTGTTAGTGTTTCTTAGGTTTTATTAGGTTTTTGTTAGGGTTTTTGGGTTTTTAGTGTTTTGTTAGGGTTTGTTATGGTTTCTTAGGGGCTTATTAGGGTTTCTTATGGTTTTTTGTGTTTATTGGGGTTTCATAGTGCTTCTTGGGGTTTATTAGGTTTTGTTAGAGTTTTTAGGGTTTTTTTATGTTTTTAGGGTTTTTTTGTGTTTGTTAGGGTTTGTTAATGTTTGTTAGGGTTTTTAGGGGTTTTCATGGGTTTTAATTGTTTTCAGTGTTAAGGGGGTTATTCATGGATTGTTAGGGTTATTTAGTTGATCATGGTTGTCACAGATGTGTAGAGATAGTTTCAAGCTTCAATTTGATATGTGGTAGAGGTGAAACAGACACCCAGAGCAGAAGTTATGGTCATTTGAAGGACTTAAGGAACTTTTGGGTCTTTAAGAATGTGATAATGTGTTCCTATTGGTCACAGATGTGTAGATCTAGTCGAAATCATGGATTTGATATATGGTAGAGGCAAAAACGGACTCCCAGAGTAGAATTTATGTTATTTTAGAGCATTTAACTTCCTTTTTGGGCCTTCAAGGATGTGAGAAGGTTCTTTAGTGGTTATAGGAGTGTAGGTCTTGTCTCAAGTTTCATTTTGATATGTGGTAGAGGCAAAACGGGCACCCATAGAAGAAGTTATTGCAAAACGAACACCAGAAGCCAATCTTTTAACCATCCAAAAGGATTTTGGGTCTTTTGGGGGGTTGAAGAATGTCAAAAAGGATTCTAGTAGTTATTAGAGTGTGTATCATTTCATAATATTCGATTTGTTTTGTGGTAGATCCAAAATGAACATAGGTAGCATAAGTTATTGTTGTTTTAAATTGAGCAACCCTCCTAGCGCCTAAAAACCTATGAAACCCGAAACTCACTAAAATAATCTTAACATCTCTTCCCGGTGTCTGTTTGAGAATTGTGACTAGAAAAATTGAGGCTCATGAGATGAGTGAGGTCCAAGTATAATCTAAACTACGAGAAGATCAGTGAAACATATGATATATTAGTTATACCACTCCAAAAAAAGTCCAACTTCAAAAGGCCACAACTTTCACTCCGATTGTCCGTTTGAGCTCTACCACATATAAAATCGAAGGAAACAAAAATATCTACGCAGAAGGATAACTTGAAAAAACTTCATGTCAAGTTTGGGTCCCTAAAATTACAAAAACCTATCAGATGTCCTCCAAAACTAGATTTCTGTGTCCGGATCCCTGTCAATTTTTTCTTAAAACTGTCATAACATCTGATCTATGTGTCTGTTCGGCCTCCAAAACCTGTTTTTATCATAGTTCGTTCCTTGAGATTTAGTTTGACTATTCACTGAGCAGAAATGGACACCTGAAGAAGAAGTTATGCATTTTTAATGACTCTATGATTTGTTAGGTTTTTTGAGACACCATTTCTAGCACTTTTGTCTTGTCTGCTGGTTTTTCAAACTACTATAACTTATTATTACTATTATTATTATTATTATTATCATATCATGAAAATTCACATGCACATGTATGTGCGTTATTATTATATTTTTATTACCTTGCACGTGCACATGCAATGCACACATGTTATTTTATTATCACATGCGTTGTTATTATTATTGTTATTATTATTATTGGGGTTGTTGTTTTTATTTTTATTATCATCACATGAAAATGCACATCCAAATTCACAAATACGCCCATTCAATGAACGTGCGTTATTATATTATCACATGCGTTATTATTATTATTATTATTATTATCATCATCATCATCATCGTCGTCATCACAAGCAAATGTAATGCACGAGAGTTATTATTTATTACCATACACATGCACACATAATGCACAAGGAATATTCTCTTATCCCTGGAACATAATCACCATTTACTCCCTTATTATGGGGAGGTGAATGAGAAGGTCTCTCAGGACCTTAATTCAAACAGACAGGAGTCCTTCCTGAGGGCTCCCCCCAACAATCGCCACCAGACTCGTGTGGCAGTGCGCCCTCAACATGATGAGGGTACCAACTCCAGGCGTTCGGCTCAGGTTCCTCGAACCAGAGCAAGAAAGACGAACCACCATAGCCGGAATCCGTTCAACAGTGAGCAGGTTCTCATCTCTGCTATCTCCGGAGAAGTCCACCAACCTAAGTTGGTGGCAAGCAACGAGCATGCACATACACCTGTCTATTTTAATTCCACTATCCAGCATATTCGTCTGGTAGCATCACGCCAATCCGGCCAGGCAATTCTGGTGGAGTACTATAGGAAGGAACATACACCTGTTTATACATCATCAGCTAGTCAGCAGGCTCGTCTAACTACATATGATGGATCTCGTCAACCACATTTGGCGAAGTGCAATCAGCAGGCACATACACCTGCTAGTATTAATCAAGCGCACCAACAGTCTCGCTTGGTATCATTAGGAGAAGTTAGTCGGAAAGCCCCAACAACAAATAGGAGGCAGACTCAACTCTCTGCCCCCACACTTGAGTACTGTCAGGATTCACTGATAGGAAAATGAGGACACGAGCAGGCACATACACCTGCTCCAAGCCCGGAATGGACGTATATTCCCGTTCCGGCAGCTGAAGTCACCAAGCATATTCTATCAATGGTGAAAGAGCAGAATCAAATCTCTGCTCATATTCTAGATGCCTACAAGGATATTATAACAACTTCAGTGGTATCTCAGGGAAAGACACATAAATATATCCCTACCAGTGGAGTGACACATCAACAATTCACTCCGGAACATACACACACATCTGTTCTAGTCCAAGAGGGTTATGGGGCATACTCCCCCATATCATACGGACGACCATGTCAGGAACATACACCTGATTTGAGTAGAGATTGTCAGGCTAACCTGGCCATCTTTCCTGATCAGGCACATACACCTGCTCAGAGCAGCCACTTTCGTCAACAAGTGGTTTCCATGGAGAGTAAGATGGATTCTAAGAAAAATACCCGCCCATCACAGTCACGAGATCAAGAGCCAATCTGTAACAAGGCCTTGCTCGATTTTGGAGTTCTTGAAGCCCACAGAAAATTATCTGTTGGAATTCAAGATTCTACTCCCTCAGTTCCCAATAGTAGGAACATTAATTCCAAAGGTCTTCATCAGACACTTCCTCATGAAGTCTTGCTTCATGACAATTCGGTCGATCTCGAAGTATTATCTTCAGATGAAAGCCACATGAACCCTATGTGTGGTCAGAAGACCAAGGAGCAATAGATCTCATCTTTTACTATAACCCATTACGATGGTCCTCCCCATGATGATGAAATTCGTTGCGAAAGTCCTCTCCGTAGTAGTGATGCACATTGCCCGGAAAATGCCCCAGTGGATAATGTAGTGCCGAGAAAGCCATCTTATCTTGAGGAACTTGAAAATGGTAAACCAGTCATGTCTGAAGCTTCATCGCTAGCAGGTGAAATACTTTCTCAATAAGAAGATTTCCCAGGGTGTAGGTCATTCTCCGAAACACCCCAGAGTCATGCATCTTCTAGTTTGATCAATGATTTCTCTACCAATCCTGTTGAATCCAATGAAGCAACAAGGAAACACTAACTCTGGTCAAATCAGGTAGAATAATCTTCATCAAATAACAAATATGAAATGCTGAACATGAGAAAACAACAGGCGAAAGGTGAAGTGCTAGTTATGTTTTGGCCTCTGGATGACTCTCAGTATAATATTCCAAAAATGTTGACGGAAGATGAAATTCATGATATTCATCTCAACATATGGAAAAATCTTTGTCAGTTGAAAAAGAAAGTATTATCTTATGATGAATATGAAATTCATCTTAATATAATAGAAGGGTTACAACGTCAGATTGATTTGGCGTCTCTATCAGTCTCTCGATATCCGAAGGCTGAAAAGCAGCAGAGAGCCCTTCAACATTCATGCCTTGGATCACTAAGAAGATTGCGTCAGTTAATTTCCAATTCCCCATCTGGTATTCGTGTTAGATGATTGGGTGTTCATGGAGCGTTGCATTTCACGGTGCTCTCCAGTCAGCAAAGCCCGCCGAAAATGGTCTCATGCAATGTTATTGCCCATGGTCGGCCATAGTCAATGGGCTTTGTTTGTAATCAAAATCTTGTCCAAGAATAAAATTCAACTATTTCCTCTCAAAATCAAGAATACAGAGAACAAGTTGTTGAATTAATCTTGCATCAAGAAAACGAGAATATTGAACAAGCCTCTCGTTTGGAGTAAGCACGTCACCAAATGACAGAAGTGTCAGAAATCATCCAATGGTCTTTTGAACATGGTGATAAAAGTAGATACAGATTAATGCATCCAACTAATTTCTGGACTAAGGTTCGCAAGATCAGGAGGACTTCCAAGAAAGTCTCAGACATAGCATCTTAAGAACCACCCCAGCTCGCCAGACTGGGGACTCTTTTAAACCAACCCTCGGAATCAACAAAAAGTATTTGGGGAGTTGAGCGAGAATAGAAGGAATAGCCCCAGTCCACTGGACTGGGGACTTTTTCAAATCATCAATACCCTCCTCAAAGAAAGTCGGTCTTTTCTCGATTGGGGAATAAACCTCAAGAGGAACGAAGAGCCAAATTATCAGGAGATTCCCTCCAAATTACGGTTCGTCAAGAATTTCCTAAAGGATCGTATCAACAAAAGGAAATGTCTCATCAAAGACATGGAAGAAAACAATATCATAGAAATGCTGATAGAAGGGATGCGATGAGTTATGCATCAATCAATGTCATCAATGTCGTTGTTTCTGATCCACCAAATGAGGCTCACTCAGGGGACTCAGATGAAGAGGTTCCTACTCAAGAAGATGTACGCACCGACACAAATGAAGAAGGTGTGCGTACATGAAGTCAAAGGATTACTCAGAACTTAAGTAATCCTTCGAGTAACCCACTTCCCCCTCTCCGAAAAGGATCCAGAAAAGGGAAGGGAAAGAACCAGGTTACATATCCTTCCTCTGGAGAAGGTCAATCGCTCTCACTAGAGAAAAGGTTTGCACAACAGAAGGAAGAAATGAAGGAATTACGGAGGTTGAATGCAGAACTACTTCAGGGTAGTCTTCTTCGTGAGCGTTCTGGAGTGAGTCAGCCAAAGAATTTTGTTGCAGCTACTGAGATGGATCAGGAATATCCTCCTCTATCAGTACAGCCTTACAGGTCTAATCCTACGGGTTAAGTGCAACAACAATTGGCAGTGCTACCATCAGTTGCAGCACCAATCGCCACATCTGTACAAGCTCCAGTCATTACACCTACCCAAGTCCAAGTTCAATCGGATATTTCTCCAAAGTTAATAACTACTATTGAGTCATTAACAGCTCGGTTAGAAACTATGGAAGGGAAGCGTGCGCAAGTTCAACCAGAAAAGAAAGTTTACCCTGAATGGGTAGATTCAATTTCTCATCCATCCAGTTTTGGGAACCCTGTATTCCCTAATTTAAATGGATCAGGTGATCCTGAACAACATTTGACGCATTACGTGTCTTGTTGCGATCCTATGATGGGAACTCCAGAGTAGCAAGAAGCAGTGAAACTCAGATGCTTCGTTCGAACCTTGCAAGGACCAGCATTTGTTTGGTATATAAGCTTGCAATCCCGGTCAATTACTGGATGGGAGGATCTTCGCAAAAAATTCCTCCTTCAGTTTAGCTCAACATTGCCAAAGACAACAGTTTTTGATCTTACAAACTGTAAGAAAAGGGATAATGAATGGGTCTCTGATTTCATTTCTCGATGGAAGGGATTAACATATTCCATGAGTTTAGCACTCCCTTAAGAAGAATTGTTGCCAATATGTGTGGCAAACCTGCATGACGAATTACACATGCCATTAATCCATGTGAAATACACAGAAGGGTTTCGAGACCTTACTTCAATCACTCAGTAGATTGAAGATTCCCTTATACAGGATAAGGCTAAATCTCGTATAATTCCATCAGCTCCAGGAAGGAGAATGGGTAAAGTAGAAACTGCTACAGTTATGATTAAACAAACACATGTACCTATTTCTACCTCAAAACCTTCATCTTCTCAAAGGGCTCCACCTTCTGAGTGCCAACAACAAAGGCCTTTTCGTCCAGATGATCAAAAAGATCAAAGACGAAAACAATTTCAGGATCTGAAGAGAAAAACATATTCTTTCCGAAATGAACAAGTTCCTGGTTATTTCATTTCAGCTCTGGAAAACAATTTGGTTCAATTTCCAATACCCAAGAGGTCAAACAATAAAGGAGATGAAGACCGTCCTAATTATTTCCCTTTTCATCAAATATTGTGGCATCCCATCCAGGACTGTTTTGTCTTCAAAGACCTCCTGCAAAAGATGGTTGACTCGGGACTGTTCACATTGAAAGGCTCCTCAGCCCAGGTAGCATGTGTCATTGCTACAGTTCCAGAGGAGGAAGATGAATGGCAGGAAGTCAAAAGCAAAAATGCATAAAAGTATGATGATTGGATGGTCAGAAAGACAATCAATCGAACTCATGCTATTTTGCGAACACAATTAAGGAAACCAATTGTGTATTCTACCATGAATGTTGCGGAAAAACCCTCTTCGTCAGAGGGAAATTCCTCAAAGAAACGGCATGATTCAAAGAAAGAAGAAGAATCAGAAGAAGATGAGTATGTGTCAAAGCCTAAGTTGTCTCTGACTTTGGCGGACTTCATGCCATCTACTTCAAAGCCACAGGCACCGCCCCACCAAACGGAACAACCTAAACATGATAATCAGGCAGAGTCTTCATCAGACGAAGAGTTAATCTTCGGTTCTGTTAATATGATTCAATTAACAGATCCATATTCCAGTCGCAGTTTCAATTTTGATGAGCCTGAATTCCCTGTATCAAAAAAAGGAATCAGAGGAAGTTCCAGGGGCTCAGGATACAGGGGAAGATGTGGATCTTTCAGAATCCACTATTCCAATTCTACCCCTGCTAGAACTGTGTACGCCGCAGAAACTTGTGGTAGAGCCCTTCAGCGAGCTCAGCAAGAACAAGCAAGTTCTTTTACCAACAGCAAATTCAGTCCTGGCACAGTTATTTTGGAAGACCGGTTGAAGGTTCCATCTTCTTCCTCTCAGCATGTAAATGGATTTAATCGGTCTAATCTTCCAAAACTAGGAATATTTCCAACTCCTATACAAGATGCATCAGCTTCCAAAGCATCTGCTTCCAAGGTACCTGCTAAACAACATATTCCTATTGGGAAACGCAGACCTCTGGATCAAAAGTATGATATATTGAAACACTTGGCCCAAGTACCAGCCATGTTATCAATCTTGGATGCTTTTAATCTGTCAAAAGATCATCGGGAAGCACTCATCGAGGCTTTGTCAAGTCCTCAGGAGTTTGAAACTGAAATTGATGCAGCTGAAGTCTATCACATAGAGAATAATCCAGCAGAATGCCATGAAATAATATCCTTTACTGATGAAGATGAAGATGATGTTTTGCATGGACATATTAGACCATTGTACTTGTCTGGAAAAGTCAATGGCATGGATGTTCGTAGAGTTTTCATTGACAATGGTTCATGAGTCAACCTCATGCCCATTCGTACACTTCGTCGATTGTGCCTCACAGAATCTGATTTATCTCCCTCCACCATGATGCTACAGGGATATGATAAAAATGAACAAAAACCACTAGGTGAAGTTACACTCAGAACTCAGTTTGGAGATCTTGTATCCAATTCAGATTTCATGGTTGTTGATCAAGACTCAGCCTTCAACATTTTTCTTGGAAGACCCTGGTTACATCAACATGCAGCTATCCCTTCTTCATACCATCAATGTCTCAAATATTGTTTCGATGGTCAAGTTGGGACATTTTATGGTGATAAGGCCCCATTCAAGACATGTGAGTCTCAATATATTGTGGCAGAATTCTATCACATGAAGCAAAGGGAGAAATCCATAACAAACGAGGTTACCAAAGTTAATGCTCCATATGGTTTGGAAAAAATTCCAGTAAATCCATTTACACATGTGAGTACAGATTATGTGTTGCCTATCAGTCAAATTGACAAGATAGACCCAAATCAAAATACTCTTATGGAAATATCCATAATGTCAATTACAGCATTCGATCTAGACAACATGGGAGAAATTGGTAATCTACCAAGCAGTGATGAAAGCACAAATGGTGACGTCTTCATTTCATCTACTGAAATCCAACAAGTCTATGCTTCTCCAATTAGTCCAGAAGAAGTTATAGCAACATCAGAGGTGAAAAATGATGTCGATTCTCAATCCATCATCTCCTCTTTATTACCCAATGAAGACCCTTCATCATCAATCAGGTTGGAAATGGAAGCTTCTTCTTCAAAATATGCAAATTTTGACATCTCTTCAGATCATGAGAATTCAACTTTATCATCTACTATGCAAGTAGAAATGAAAGAAATAACACATGTTGATGAAGAAGAATAAGATCTCAGAGATTCTCCTCCAGCATTTGAAGAGGGTATCTCTACCACTGTGGATGAACTCAGAGAAATAAATCTGGGTACAAAAGGAGATCCACGCCCCACTTTAATCAGTGCGGCCATGACTCTTGAAGAGAAAGAGATGTATATTTCTTTTCTAAATCAAAATAAAGATATATTTTCCTGGAACTATACAGAAATGCCTGGGCTGGATCCTGATGTTTCTACTCATCATTTGGGTTTACCAGAAGAACATTGAGGATTTAAGCAAGCCACGAGAAGAACACACCCAACTTATGCTTCCAAAATTGAAGCTGAAGTGTATAAGATTATCAAATCTAACTTCATCAGAGAAGTTCAATATCCCAAATGGTTCACTAATATTGTCCCTGTAAAGAAAAAGAACGAAAAAATTATAGTTTTCATCGATTTCAGAGATCTTAATCGGCATTGTCCTAAGGATGATTTCCCAGTTCCGATTACAGAACTTCTAATTGATGCAATAGCTGGATATGAAGAACTTTCCTTCATGGATGAATATTCTAGATATAATCAGATCCAAATGTCCCCAGAAGACGAGGAATCTACAGCCTTCAAATCCCCTCAGGGTGTGTTTTTCTACCGGGTAATGCCCTTTGGCTTAAAGAATGCAGGTGCAACATATCAGCGCGCCATGCATCGTATCTTCAAACCCTTCTTAGGGAAGTTTGTTGAATGCTATGTAGACAATTTGGTAGTTAAATCAAAACAGTGTTCTAATCACTTGGCTGATTTGGAATTCATATTATAAAAGCTTCGACAACATAATTTGAAGATGAACCCCTTAAAATGTGCTTTTGGGGTAACCTCAGGAAAATTTCTCAGCTTTGTTGTACGCCATCATGGTATTGAAGTCGATCCTGAGAAGACCAAGTCAATCCTTGGTATGTCACCTCTTCAAAATTTAAAAGAATTAAGAGGAATTCAAGGACACTTAGCCTATATTCGGTGTTTCATCGCCAATTTAGCAGGTAAAAGTTTACCCTTCACCAAATTGATGAAGAAGGGAGTCACTTACCAGTGGACTAAAGAATGTCAAGAAGCATTCGATATTCTCAAGAAATACCTCTTGAGTCCACCGGTACTCATGCCACATGTTGAAGGAAGACCACTTATCCTCTATGTGACATCTCTAGAGTGATCATTGGGTGCCTTTCTTGCTCAAAATAATGATGCTGGGAATGAAAACAGCCTCTACTATCTCAGTCGAACCATTCTTGAAGCAGAAACCCGGTATTCAAGTATTGAGAAGTGCATCCTGGAATTAATCTTTGCAGTACAGAAGTTGAGACACTACCTACAACATCACGAGGTTCAATTGTTATCTCGTAATAACCCGCTCAAATTTATCCTAAGTCGTCCAATGCTTACAGGACGTCTGGCAAGGTGGGAAGTTATTTTGCTGCAATTCAACATTCAGTATGTGTCTCAAAAGGAGATAAAGGGCCAAGATCTGGCTGATTTCCTACCTGAACCCCCTTCTGTGGAAGACACATCATCAGATATTGAACTCCCTGATGAGGATGTCTTCTCTATTCAAGAAAGTCCTCAGGCATGGGAAATGTATTTTTATGGTGCTTCTAGAAGTCCAACAGGGAGGAAAATGGAAAATCCTAAATTCAAAAAAGTTGGCTTAGTAATTGTGCTCATTTCTCCAGAAAAGGCAGTGTTACCATATTCCTTCTTATTGTGGGAAGGTGGTACCAATAATGAAGCAGAATACCAAGCTCTCATCGTAGGTTTGGAATTAGCACTTCAAGCACAAGTGAATCACTTAAAGGTGAAAGGTGATTCAGACCTGGTAATCAAACAAGTCAATGGGGATTATGCCATCAAACAAGTAGAACTAATTCCTTTGTATGATTACGTCATAGAGTTAATGGAGGAATTCCCTTTAGAACTGACATTTTCTTATGTCCCAAGATCAAAAATTCTCAAGCTGACGCATTGGCTAATATAGCCACAGCTCTGGCAGATCCAGATCGGGATGATACAACCATCATTATTGCCCACCGTCGTGAAATTTCACCTTATGTTCGAATCAGAACAGAGGAAATTAATGAAATTAGTCCCATTCCTGAACTGTATGGTCATACTACAGGATGGAGGTCACCTATCAGGGAATACCTTCAAAATGGAACACTTCCACCTGATAGAGCTAAGAAAGAAGAAATCCGGCGACGTGTGGTCAATTTTACTCTTTATGATAGACCAGATCACGTAGAAAAAATTCTCTACAAACTTGGTTTTGATGGATTTATCTTCAGATACATTGATGGTGAAGAGACAATGGATTTCATGAAAGAAGTGCATGCAGGAGTCTGTGGTGCCCACCAGTCTGGACATAGACTGTCTGATCAGGTTGGAAGGCTTGGATACTTTTGGCCTTCAATGATACGAGATTGTGTTGATTTCACAAAGAAGTGTCATTCATTCCAAGTACATGCCAACTTCATTCATCAGCCGCCAGAGTTTCTTCATACAGCTAAATACTCATGGCCATTTTCCACATGGGGAATGGATGTGGTGGGACCTTACCCTTCGGCTACGGCTAAGCAGTTTAAGTATATTCTTACTACTACTGACTTCTTTTCCAAATAGGCAGAGGAAATACCTCTCAAGGAAGTCATTTCTAAATGCATTGTTAGCTTCATCAAGTCTAACATCATTACCAGATTTGGTGTCCCTCATACCATATTGACGGAAAATGGCACCAATTTCTATTCATCCAAGATGAAGAAGTTGTATCAAGAATACAACATCAAATCCAACCATTCATCTCGGTATCATGCAGTGGCCAATGGCCAGATAGAAGCCTTTAACAAGACTCATTAAAATATACTGCAAAATATTGTGGATAAAGATAAGAGGTCATGGCCTGATAAACTCTTTCATTCTTTATGGTCTTATCGGACTACCACCCGCACTGTAACACCCCAAGAATTCATAATGTGTTATTTCTTCAAAATAATTCAATAACTTGCACTACACACAACACCGAGTTCAATTGCACTATGAATTACCAAAAATACATTCAAAAGAGGTTATGAATAGTATTAACTAAATTTTAAACTGTATATAATCCTTATAATTTTTCCATATTATGAGTATCTTAGACATAATGCAAGAACAAATTCATTTTCAGTATTGCACTTTTATCAACTTTTAATAGTGAACCCTTTTTAAATACAATATTTTAAACTTTTTGACTAAATGGGGACATCAAAAATTTAAAATGAAACATCCCAAGCTTCGACGGTATGCTTTCTTTGAATAATACAGTAGCGTGTGTTGTACACAACCTTGAGTTTTAACACACACCATAACCAATCAAACTAGCCGTTATGAATAGTAATACTTACTTTTCGAAATTATATATATTTTATATTTTAAAATTGACTTCATTTATGGATTCGGAATATCGAATTTAGCCTAAGGTGAAATTTTGGTACTTTTCGGATAACTTACATATTTTGATGAATAGTGAAAATTACAAAATTTTAATTAAAAACAACTTTTTTAATCAAAATAATTAATAGTGATAAATTATGAATTTGAGTTGTTTTAAAGTATATTTAGAATATATTTTTACCATTTAATATAATGTTGGTCATTGGACATAATTTTACAATTAAACCGAACATAAACAAGTGTCAATCTTTTGATAGTTATTATCTCTTAAAAACACGCTTTTTGTTTTGACAGCGGGAATTAATTTTAAATTAATTTCTGCCACTTCTGTGTTTTGAATTTAGGAAAATGGATTCCATATTTGGAATACGGATGTTCAAATTGTGTAAATAGGTAACTTTTATTTTTAGACATTTTGAATAATTACTGCGGTAAATATTTTATTTACCATGGTTAAGGGTAAATCTGGTAAATAAGGGTTAAAAAAATAATATTATAATAATACTAAATTACCCTAAAACGTGTCTTAACCCTATTGGTTGATACATGGTCGACCATGGGCATCTTTGGGTCGATTTTGGGACCCCATGGATTCACTTGTAAGTGATAATGAAACTTTATTTTAATTAAGTTAAAATGAATACAAAAATGACACAAGCATATATCTTTTAGCAAACCAATTGTTACATAGAGTTATATATGTTGGATTTTAGATTATAAATATTCATTAGAATTACAAAAATATTTAATACATAATGATATTTTATTTATAATTTTTAGACATTAAATAATTTATTTTATTTATGACACAATGATGATGCAGTAATTACTATAATAGTGAAAAATTAAACTAATTGATATTATAAATACCCAAATAAATATAATATGAAACTTTTAATGAATTAAACTAATTTTCTAGGATAATATGATATATTAGTATTGATTTAATTGACTTTTTTAGAAGTAATCAATCTGTTATGAGTTTCACAAAAATCAACTATTGAATTGTGTCAAAATTGACATAAAAGAGTTCTTAAAACAAATATTATATTATTAATTGATATTAAATTCATAAAAATCTAAGGTTCGGCCAAGAGACTTATATCATGATATGTTCATCATTAAGGGACCACTTGGGGGTCTCTTGGATGTATATAGTATGTTTATTAACCATATTATAAAAAAATACAAAGAGACATTGTAAAAGTGAAACTAATTAACTTAGAGTTAATACTTAAAGACAAGGTTAATATAAGTACCCAAACCTATCTAAATTCTATTGGTTGAGTGGTTTTCGACCTATCCCCACCTTAACCTTTGAATAATCAACTTTGGAGCCATTATAAACCGAATATGAATTTATTATAAATTAATATTTCTAACTTTTCCAAAGGTGCCCCTCACCCCTCTTATAAAAGGGCACTCCTCCTTCTCATTTCTTCACACCTTCAAAGCCTTTTGGTTTGGCCAAACTCTGCCCAAATACTCTCCCAACATCCCTCACTACAACCTAGGGGCCTTAGTTTGATCAGAAATCCAACCTAAGGAGCTCTTTTGATCAAATCAAAAAGAAGAACCCGAAGAAGAGGTAATGATTTCACCACCCTTTTCTAAGTTCATTTCTTCTTCCACTTATTCTTCCTTTGTTGTTACCATTATAAAATAATAAATCCAGTATCATATATATACTGTGATGTTATTATAAATATGGTACAACCATATTCAGTATTCTATCCACCCTTTGAATAACATGTCACCATACGTGCGTACGTACGGCTTACCGTCTCCACGTCGTGGTGTAATTGTTATTCAATATAATATTATTTGGATGGGTATAATAATGATGTGTAACTCATGTAAATAATAAATATAACATGTTAATGATTCTGTATATATGATATACCATCCATTTATATATTATTTTAATATCAAATTAATGATATTGTCGCTCGTGCGTACGTACGGACTACCGTCTCCACGAACGCGATGAGATTCATTCTCCATCGTATCCATTCAAGTATAATTATCATATGATGATTTAAAAAATGATTTTTAAGGACTTTATATAATTCTGGATATGAATAATATAAATCCTATCCTTTACAAACATGTCTTACGTAACAAAACATATAAAAGAAAACAAGTAAGTTAACACCCGAAACAACGATAATACTAAGATATTATTATCAAATCAATATTAAAAGATCATATATGATATCATATTAACGTATATGATTATTGTATAATTTAATAATAATTATTTCACCATTATACAGGATGTTAACCTACCCCAACCAAAGAAAAGTACAAGGTAAGGGTTATTTCACAATCTCTTCATTATCCGAGGTTGTTTATACCTAATAATCTACTGGGATCTCTTTATCATCCAGTTCCATGTTTCTTAAAAATGTATTTCAAAACATTGTTACTATTTACAAGAATATGGGTTAAAGTCATTTATACCCTTGTTTGACTTTTTATAAGAGGTTTATAAAGGAAACTTTCAGTCGTTTTCAAAACAAGGTCCTTTTTAACCTTTTCGACAGAATTAAGGTAAGAATGTTTTTTTTTAACTTATACGGCGGGTGCGGCTATTTTCCGCCATTATAAAATCTTAAAAGCTTCCCTTACAAGCTTATAAGAATATTTTCAAAGAAAATGTTTTATTTTATGATTTCAAAATAAAAGGAGATATTTCTTTAAAAAGAATTTTGATTTCATCTATGTCAACATCATTTGATGGATTTTAAGATTATTTGAAGTTGATTTATTATAAAAAACTTCTATATTGTATTGAAGGTTTTGTGATATGTTTGACTGTGGATGTGCTATTTTTATACCATTCATAGTTTATGGTGAAATTATTGACATTTCGTATGCTAGTTTTAATACGAATGTTTATGTTATGTTTAAACCTTTTCACATGGGAATGCATTGGACTTAGTAAGTGACAGGTGGAGCCCGCTATAGCTCCTCGATGCATCGGTAGGTCTCATGAGACAAACTAGTGTCTTGGTACAAGGCCTTGACAAAATCTTATTTGTAGTATTGGCACGAGGCCTTGACTATGTGGTTATGATAGTCTGGCATTATGCATTCCAACATTATGAAAGTTGTTATTGATTTTTTCATGTGATTATTCGATTAGTAGAATATCCATGTGAATAAGTAAATGTCATTATTTCATTTTATTTATGCCGTACCATGTTGAAAGTTCATGTTTGAAAGGCTTTTTTTTAGTTATACATTGCCTTAAATGTTTATTCTTATTTATGAAAGTTTCCGCTATATTGTTATCCTTACTGGCATTTGAGCTCACCCCTTTTCTATGTTTTATTTTTCCCAGGAAGTGAAGAAGTAAATTATGAATGAAATGTAGGGATATTATGTGGGGATATGAGTGTGGATTATGGAGACATTATGTTTTTGTAGTAGTTTTTCATTTTATGATTTAATGTAAAACTTATAAATATATCTAGTGTTTCCAAGGCTACTGAACCAATCGGTCTTTCGAGATTTGATATTTCTTGTGATCATGCCAATGTTATGTAATAATGAACCGACTCTGGGTAACTAGGGTCGGGGCGTTACAGTTGGTATCAGAGGAAGATTAGTACAAACCTTGGAAACTAGATTTAGATAAACTCTGATTAGAGCACGTAGACCTAAGATGAACTTTGAGGATTAGTATAGAAGAACTTCCTAGAATTTTGGTATTGTAGGGATTTTGTGAGTTTTCCGAGCAATACATACCTGTCTGGATACGAGCAGGTAGAGGCGGCTCTGGCACAGATGTACCTAGGGGTAAAACCCGAAAACACTGCTTTGAGCTAGACTCGAACGGGAACTGGTGCACGACAACGGGCCTTGCTGCACTCTTGGTTATGACACTCCCAGGGGATATGCTTAGGATAACTCTCATTTTCTTTACAAATCATTATGAAGGGTTTATGAGTATATACTTCCTCAAAGAAAACATTTTTATGATTATGGATTATATCCATAAATAGTTAAATTTATGTTAAGTGTTTTATAAGTATGCGATTATGTATTTTGATTCATAAACTAATCCAGTGTATGCCATTGTTTAGAAATGGTGCCTAGTAGAAGGAATGAGAACTCCAGCAATGCACATGATCCAAAGAGAAGGAAGGATCATATCTTTCATGGTCTTAAGCTAGAATTTATAAGAGAAATAGTCTCCCATGTATTATCATCATATGAAGAAATAATATCATGTGCTGATAAGATAAGTAAAGAGTTTACTAAGTCCTATGGATTTGAAGGGAAGCAAGAGAAGAAAAGGATGGAAGAGAGAATGATGGATAAAGGGAAGAGGGAAAAGAAGAATTTTCTCATGTGTGGTAACTGTGGAAAGAAACACCCTAAAACTTGCCTGAAAGGAATGAGAGTTTGTTATAAGTGTGGAGGAAAAGGGCACAATGTACGTGACTGCAAGGGTAAGAAAATGGTTTCGAATGTACAATGCTTCATTTGAAAGGAGTTTGGACACTACGCGAACCTATGTCCTAGTCATCAGACTATGCCGCAAATGATGTTATTGGATAATAATCAAGTTATGATACAACCACAGATGAAGAGGAATGATTAGAGTTCTTATGTTGATTATGTCAATTGAGTTTTGTATCAACAATGTACTTGTTATAATAATTATGGAGTATATAAGTATTGTACTGCAATACTATTTCATTAAGGACTTGAGATTGTGTGGAACAAAGAAAAGTGACTCAATAGCAGGATAAATTTTTGGAAAATATATGGTTGAGAGAATTATAAATCATAATATAGTTCTGATACTGAGGTAGTGATTTTGGAATAATATGTGATTGTTTTGGATAAATTATATTGGATATTCTTGACTACCTTGGAACTGATTAATGATTTGTATATTCCATCATTGTTGGGGTTTAAAACATTTTTGGATTAATGAAGTATATCCAGCATTCTATATGGAATAAGGGAGCATGAATGTAATCAATAAGGAATATGGTAATACATGATGAAGGTATTCATATGCTATTACGGGGTAAAAAGGATCTATATTATGTTTACCTTCCTTATGAATGTTGGACTGTGAGTTTGGACAGAAGTATTTTGGATAGTTCTAGTTTGGATTATTTTGGATTGCCATAAAAGGACAACCCGGAGGTCGGGCGGCAACCCGTCGCGTCCGGCAAGGCTGCGAGACTTGAACCCGCAACCGAAGGGCGACAAGGGTGTATCACCTACCACTGGCCCACGAGATGTCCTGGATTAAATAATGTAGTTTTTATTAAAAGATCTTGTAGATGAATTATAAATTCGTTTATTTTGGAACCCTATACGAATAGTGTAAATAGAATTTTTTTACATTCTATTATCTTTTAGAGTGAAAGATGGGTTTGTGGTAGAAATTTATTAATGGATAAAACACTAATTATAAAGTAAGTATATCTCCTTATGATCTTAGCCAATATCATAAATAAATTCCTCAACATTAAGAAAAGAAACTTAGAACAAAAATGTTTTCCTAGATGATACCTTAAATCATCACTAAATTATGGCTTTGGGATTGTTGGCCTTTTCATATCCATGTTCTCTACCACTCTCCATCAGATAATTGATGGTTAGATTTTTCTTCCATATCCATATTTTCCTACATGGAACCCTAGTATGTGTTATTTTTGGTAATCTTCATACTTTCGACACTTTATTTTAAATAGAGGCCTAATTAATTCATTTTTCGATGTGGGATTTCAACTAAGATATTTTGAAACGTCAAAAATGTGTTATCCTAATACCCTATGTTTTGTTGAACCGATGGTATTTCAAATCATCATAGATTGATGAATTTAAGGACCTCAATTTTACACTTGTTTGTGACTGATGACCTCAATCACTAACTATAAATATTTACGTTTTTCCTCCAATTATATGTCTCTAATTGCCACCAATGTTCTCCTAATCGAGATCATAATTTGGTGGTGACCCTTTGATTTCTCTTTTCCTCATATTAAGACTAAATTTTAGTAACCCAATTTCCGATGTGGGTTTTCCCACAAATATATTATCTACTTTCAACCTTTTATTTTCGAAGAACAATTTCAAATTGTGAGTATGCAATTTATTGAAGGAGGGGAGAATGTAACACCCCAAGAATTCATAATGTGTTATTTCTTCAAAATAATTCAATAACTTGCACTACACGCAACACCGAGTTCAATTGCACCATGACTTACCAAAAATCCATTCAAAAGAGGTTATGAATAGTATTAACTAAATTTTAAACTTTATATAATCCTTATAATTTTTCCATATTATGAGTATCTTAGACATAATGCAAGAACAAATTCATTTTCAGTATTGCACTTTTATCAACTTTTAATAGTGAACGCTTTTTAAATACAATATTTTAAACTTTTTGACTAAATGGGGACATCAAAAATTTAAAATGAAACATCCCAAGCTTCCACGGTATGCTTTCTTTGAATAATACAGTAGCGTGTGTTGTACGCAACCTTGAGTTTTAACACACATCATAACCAATAAAACTAGCCGTTATGAATAGTAATACCTACTTTTTGAAATTATATATATTTTATATTTTAAAAGGGACTTCATTTCTGGATTTGGAATATCGAATTTAGCCTAAGGTGAAATTTTGGTACTTTTCGGATAACTTTCATATTTTGATGAATAAAAAAAATTACTAAATTTTAATTAAAAACAACTTTTTTAATCAAAATAATTAATAGTGATAAATTATGAATTTGAGTGGTTTTAATGTATATTTAGAATATATTTTTACCATTTAATATAATGTTGGTCATTGGACATAATTTTACAATTAAACCAAACATAAACAAGTGTCAATCTTTTGATAGTTATTATCTCTTAAAAACACGCTTTTTGTTTTGACAGCGGGAATTAATTTTAAATTAATTTCTGCCACTTCTGTGTTTTGAATTTAGGAAAATGGATTCCATATTTGGAATCAGGATGTTCAAATTGTGTAAATAGGTAACTTTTATTTTTAGACATTTTGAATAATTACTGCGGTAAATATTTTATTTACCATGGTTAAGGGTAAATCTGGTAAATAAGGGTTAAACAAATAATATTATAATAATAATAAATTACCCTAAAACGTGTCTTAACCCTATTGGTTGATACATGGTCGACCATGGGCATCTTTGGGTCGATTTTGGGACCCCATGGATCCACTTGTAAGTGATAATGACACTTTATTTTAATTAAGTTAAAATGAATACAAAAATGACACAAGCATATATCTTTTAGAAAAACAATTGTTACATAGGGTTATATATGTTGGATTTTAGATTATAAATATTCATTAGAAATATAAAACGATTTACTACATAATGATATTTTATTTATAATTTTTAGACATTAAATAATTTATTTTATTTATGACACAATGATGATGCAGTAATTACTATAATAGTGAAAAATTAAAATAATTGATATTATAAATACCCAAAAAAATTTAATATGAAACTTTTAATTAATTAAACTAATTTTCTAGGATAATATGATATATTAGTATTGATTTAATTGACTTTTTTCGAATTAATCAATCTGTTATGAGTTTCACAAAAATCATCTATTGAATAGTGTCAAAATTGACATAAAAGAGTTCTTAAAACAAATATTATATTATTAATTGATATTAAATTCCAAAAAATCTATGGTTCGTCCAAGAGACTTATATCATGATAGGTTCATCATTAATAGACCACTTGGGGTCGCTTGGATGTATATAGTAAGTTTATTAACCATATTATATAAAAATACAAAGAGACATTGTAAAAGTGAAACTAATTAACTTAGAGTTATTACTTAAAGATAAGGTTAATATAAGTACCCAAACCATTCTAAATTCTATTGGTTGAGTGGTTTTAGACCTATCCCCACCTTAACCTTTGAATAATCAACTTTGGAGCCATTAGAAACCGAATATGAATTTATTATAAATTAATATTTCTAACTTTTCCAAAGGTGCCCCTCACCCCTCTTATAAAAGGGCACTCCTCCTTCTCATTTCTTCACACCTTCAAAGCCTTTTGGTTGGGACAAACTCTGCCCAAATAATATCCCAACATCCCTCACTACAACCTAGGGGCCTTAGTTTGATCAGAAAGCCAACCTAAGGATCCCTTTTGATCAAATCAAAAGGAAGAACCCGAAGAAGAGGTAATGATTTCACCACCCTTTTCTAAGTTCATTTCTTCTTCCACTTCTTCTTCCTTTGTTGTTACCATTCTAAAATAATAAATCCAGTATCATATATATATACTGTGATGTTATTATAAATATGGTACAACCATATTCAGTATTCTATCCACCCTTTGAATAACATGTCACCATACGTGCGTACGTACGGCTTACCGTCTCCATGTTGTGGTGTAATTGTTATTCAATATAATATTATTTGGATGGGTATAATAATGATGTGTAACTCATGTAAATAATAAATATAACATGTTAATGATTCTGTATATATGATATACCATCCATTTATATATTATTTTAATATCAAAAGAATGATATTGTCGCTCGTGCGTACGTACGGACTACCGTCTCCACGAACGCGATGAGATTCATTCTCCATCGTATCCATTCAAGTATAATTATCATTTGATGATTTAAAAAATGATGTTTAAGGACTTGATATCATTCTGGATATGAATAATATAAAACCTATCCTTTACAAACATGTCTAACGTAACAAAACATATAAAAGAAAACAAGTAAGTTAACACCCGAAACAACGATAATACTAAGATATTATTATCAAATCAATATTAAAAGATAATATATGATATCATATTAATGTATATGATTATTGTATAATTTAATAACAATTATTTCACCATTATACAGGAGGTTAACCTACCCCAACCAAGGAAAAGTACAAGGTAAGGGTTATTTCACAATCTCTTCATTATCCGAGGTTGTTTATACCTAATAATCTACTGGGATCTCTTTATCATCCACATCCATGTTTCTTAAAAATGTATTTCAAAACATTGTTACTATTTACAAGAATATGGGTTAAAGTCATTTATACCCTTGTTTGACTTTTTATAAGAGGTTTATAAAGGAATCTTTCTGTCGTTTTCAAAACAAGGTCCTTTTTAACCTTTTCGACAGAATTAAGGTAAGAATTTTTTTTAACTTATACGGCGGGTGCGGATATTTTCCGCCATTATAAAATCTTCAAAGCTTCCCTTACAAGCTTATAAGAATATTTTCAAAGATAATGTTTTATTTTATGATTTTAAAATAAAAGGAGATATTTCTTTAAAAAGAATTTTGATTTCATCTATGTCAACATCCTTTGATGGATTTTAAGATTATTTGAAGTTGATTTATTATACAAAACTTCTATATTGTATTGAAGGTTTTGTGATATGTTTGACTGTGGATGTGCTATTTTTATACCATTCATAGTTTATGGTGAAATTATTGACATTTCGTATTCTAGTTTTAATACGAATGTTTATGTTATGTTTAAACCTTTTCATATGGGAATGCATTGGACTTTGTAAGTGACGGGTGGAGCCCGCTATAGCTCCTCGATGCATCGGTAGGTCTCATGAGACAAACTAGTGTCTTGGCACAAGGCCTTGAAAAAATCTTATTTGTAGTCTTGGCGTGAGGCCTTGACTATGTGGTTATGATAGTCTGTCACTATGCATTCCAACATTATGAAAGTGGTTATTGATTTTTGCATGTGATTATTCGATTAGTAGAATATCCATGTGAATAAGTAAATGGCATTATTTCATTTTATTTATGCCGTACCATGTTGAAAGTTCATGTTTGAAAGGCTTTTGTTTTAATTATACATTGCCTTAAATGTTTATTCTTATTTATGAAAGTTTCCGCTATATTGTTATCCTTACTGGGCATTTGAGCTCACCCCTTTTCTATGTTTTATTTTTCCCAGGAAGTGAAGAAGTAAATTATGAATGACCTGCAGGGATATTATGTGGGGATATGAGTGTGGATTATGGAGACATTATGTTGTTGTAGTAGTTTTTCATTTTATGATGTAATGTAAAACATATAAATATATCTAGTGTTTCCAAGGCTACTAAACCAATCAGTCTTTCGAGATTTGATCTTTCTTGTGATCATGCCAATGTTATGTAATAATGCACCGACTCTGGGTAACTAGGGTCGGGGCGTTACATGCACTGCAACTCGGTCAACTCCATATTCATTGGTATATGGAACGGAAGCCGTCTTGCCCATTGAATTTCAACTACCCTCGCTCAGAGTTTCCATTTGTGATCAATAATCTACAGATGAACGATCTCAAAAGCGATTGAATGAATTCGAACGGTTAGATGAGAAAAGATTGTGCACTTTGCACCACTTGGAAGTCTATCAAAATCGAATAGCACGAGCTTTTAACAAAAAATTTCGTCTTCGTTCATTCACTCAGGGAGAATTGGTATTAGTTCTCAGAACTCCAATGATACCAGGAAAGAAACCTCCCAAGCTTGAGCCAAAATGGGAAGGACCTTATTCAATACATAGGGTCTACTCCAATGGATCTTATTCATTAATATCAATGGGTGGAGAATTCATCACTACTCCAACCAATGCCAGATTTTTGAATAAATATTTTGTATAAACTGCAATGTCCATATTTTGTCCCTGAAACATGACACTAAACTGTGCGGCACCAGTTTTTCCCTGCAACTTGACACTAAACTGTGCGGCACCAGTTCGTCCTCGCTATATGACGTTAAACTATACAGAAACAGTCCATACATATGACCTTAAACTATTTGTACTTTCGTCCCACATGACGTTAAACTGTGAAAAATTTCCCTAAATGGTCCAGTATGACCTTAAACTGCAACTAGGTCTAGTATGACCTTAAACTGCATCATCAACGGTCCATGCATATGACCCTAAACTATTTTCAAGTCCCTTACGTCCAGCAAGACGTTAAACTATGACGTCCTAACTACATGATGCTAAATTGTATAAAAGTCTCTTACGTCTGGAGAGACGTTAAACTACATAATCATCAAAGGTCCTGTATGACCTTAAACTACACCACTGTCCAGCATGACATTAAACTACACCATCCACGGTCCATGCATATGACCTTAAACTATTCGCACTTTCGTCCAATATGACGCTAAACTGTATCGTCCTTTTTTCGTCCAACATGACATTAAACTGTGGAAAAAATCCCCAATGCGTCCAACATGACGTTAAAATGGTGCACTCTTTTGTCCTCACTACATGACATTAAACTGCACAGTCCCCCCCTTTCGTCCAACATGACGTTAAACTCTATTGTCCCCATATTCCTAACTACATGATGCTAAACTATACAGAAAGTTTGTGATACGTCCTACATGACATTAAACTGTATTTTGTCCCTGCTACATGACACTAAACTGTGCAGAACCAATAGTCCTAACTGCAAGACTTTAAACTTCATAGTCCCTTTATATGTCCTATATGACATTAAACTATGCATCGTTAAGGTTTTTGTTACCTCTTGTTTCTCACACCGAGTATGACTCACATGACCTTAGAGAAAACCTCAACCATAACACTCTCTCTGGGACGCTAACCATGTGTAAGTCCTAACATCATTTTTTTAGGTCATTGTCCCCAAGAACAACTTGATCATTAATTCATTCTTTAATTTAACTACACGGACTTTGATCCTTTCCTTCTAGGCTGGTTATGTAGGCAACCTCCCAAGGTTCAAGCCCAAAACCAATCTCTTCACGTCGGTTCATATCTATCTCATACGATGATAATTCATGAAACCGCCCTTAGAATCAATATCTTTACATTGGTTCACTTTCGTCCTTGTTATACGACGTTAAAATATACATCACTTTTGTCCAGTATGACAATAAACTAAAAATTTCTTCGATACCCTCACCTGAGAGGGAACCATTATTTTCATTGATTTTCTTCAATCATGTTTCATTTCAAATACTAAGTACATATATGGCAATGCCCAATCCTTTTATCATGGGATAAACCATCATTGAATTAAAGTCCCCTTTCACCCTTCACATGTACAAACCAAATTTGTAGAGAGGGTAGTTCCAGAACTACGTGTGATTGATTACCATCCTTATGGGATACGTAGGAATGTTTGAGTGTCCCTCAAATCCAGTCCCAAGTCTTTGGGCCTAACCCCAAATTCCACTTTCAGTCCCTTGGCTGAAAAGTCCCCATGAAAACACACACTATGTATTTCTTACAATGGTCCAAGCTCTATGACCCTAAACTAAGATCTCTAATCCTTTTGTCCCACACGACGTTAAACTTTAGTTTAAGAACTACGTATGGATTGATTCTCATCCTTATGGGATACGTAGTGAAGTCCAACATTTCAATTCAGGACCCAGCCACAACATGATTATGGTTAACATTGATCTATGTATCTTTGTACACACTGAACAATACCCATCTTTATGTGTTATAATCCTAACCTTAAATAATTTTATATCCTCATAACCCTTTTCATGACTTCTAGTCACAAAAATTTCAAACTTCTGAGAGTTCTTTTGTCTGACTATGCAGCACGTGCCCATAGGCGGCCTTGCATAAACAGTCTACATAAAAGACTTGTTAGCCAAAAGATACTATTATTTGAATATGCAGCCAATTCCCTTAGGTGGCCCTGCATAATTCAACCCCCTAACAGGTTTTTCGGATAGTGGTAACTACATTCTTTGGAAGAATGCCTCTTTTGTCCTTATTTGTCTTAAATGACAGTATGTAGGGATCCGCAAAAATAGCCATCCTTAACATATTTGTCCCATATCCTTTTTCATGATCTGAAAGTATTCAAGTCTATGGTTTATATTCTCCTTCCATACGTTTGGGTCAGACCTTCGTAGGAGTGATATTCATCCAGTTCTTCGATAATCTTGTTTGGAAATAACTTCTCCATATTCAAGTACCTCTTTCCATACAGTAAAATCTATACTTTGGAAGATTTGAATCTCCATAAACTTTCACTGGATTTTAGCACTAGGAAAGTAAATTTCTGAGATTTATTTTGCCTGACTATGCAGTACGTGCCCATAGGTGGCCTTGCATAAATAGTCTACATAACAGACTTGTTAGCCAAAAGATACTATTTTATTTAACTATGCAGCCAATGCCCTTAGGTGGCCCTGCATAATTCAACCCCCTAACGGGTTTGTTAAATAATGGTAACTTCATTCTTGGGAACTACTTCTTCTAATGACTTTTATCTCTTTTTCATATCATTCCTCAGATTCAAATATTCTTAAGTCATAGCTTACATATTTTACCTCATACTTAAGTATGGTACTATGTTTTCAGATGGGTTGTCAAGGAATTGAGTCAATTCTAATCCATTTCAGTCAAAGCTATTTCGACCTTAAACATTAGCCTTTGTATGTTCGACGTGAATGACTTTAAACTGCCCTACAAAAGACAAGGGAACTATGAATAAAAGTCAAGTTCCCAGCTCACTAAACATACATTTTTGTATTATTTAGGTAACATTGAGCAATTAAAAGGTCTGAATTTTGTAGGGTTATTTACATTAATCCTAGTAAAAATCATACTATGCTTACTAGGCCCATTGGCTTAGGTAAAATCTAAATCATGTGGAAAAAGAGAATGCAGGTACAAATGAGTGAAGGTGAAAGTGTTTTTCATTGATGCAAAAGAGTTAGAAGGACATCCACAAACTGGAGTCTCTTCTCTTTTTCAAGAATTACAGGAGGCTTTCCACATAACTCTTCATTTGATTTACGGCACCCCGAGCTTCATCAGCAATCACTTGGAATTCATTCATTCAACTAGATACAATAAGAGATGCAGTGATACCGGCTCTTCTTGGAACAATTGTAAAAGTATGTTCTTGAGTGCGGTTTGAGAAAATTTTCTGCTGATCAAACAGTGACTCTGTTTCTGTCCAAGAGACTTGGAAGATGGATACATAGGTTTGAGAATGGAGAATTGGAAGTGAAGAGCCATTTGGAGAGAGTAATATTTTCAGATATTGCTCTAATACCATGTTTGTCTTCTCTCCACCAACCGGAAGTGGAAAACATTTCATCCCATGGGTTTTCCATTTTCATATCTGCAAGGAAATGACATGAAGGATGAATTTGAAAGTTCACACCATTGTTGTTGCTCTTAATGCACAACATAACTGAAATGAAGGAGTAGCAGTGCAGCTTCACTTCAGGTGTATAGTTCTTTGCATCTAGAACATTCACTCCTTGCAGATGACCATGACCATATAGAGGCAGGTAGATGATCTGTGGGAAATTAAGATGATATTTCTTCAATTACTTTTCCAAATCTGGGAGAGTGTTGTCGCAGATATCATAGTAATCATGTCCAATGATGTTCATCATGTCATCAATCTGCTTTCTAGCCAGTTCATCAGCCGTTTTAATTCCCTTGGGAGCCATTGAATCTGCACAAAAGTAGAATAAACTAACTCTTGAATGGGTTTATTTTTCATAAACTTTGTGAAGAAATCCGGAAAAATGGAAAAGGCACTAAGGCGCGCAAGACTAAAAATGAGGCGCAAGTGTTTGTGTGTCGCGCTAGTTTTTGACGCGCAAGTATAAACATCGCAAATACAAATACCTATATAGCAGCGCGATAGCAAAGAAACAGCGGAAAGAAGAGACTTGCGCGGCGAGAGCTCAAAGGTTTGGTATCCGCAAATCCATATGCTTGTACGGAAGTGAGGCCCTCTATTTATAGACGCGGCTGAGACCCTGCGCGTCGTACCCTGCATGATCAAGGCGGCCTATCTACGCGCCTACACCCAGTGCGTCCAGGCCCTGCGCGATGCGCACTTGCGCGCCGCCCTCTGCGCCATCTAGACTTGCGCGCCACCTTTCCTTTGGATGTCTTCGATTTCCTTAGAGTCAAATCCTCATTTCTTTCGGATCCAACTCTGATGGGGGAATTTTGTTGACGCTCCTTTCATCACAGAATATAAAGATAGGAAAAGGGGAATATCTGAGCTCAAAGTGATTCAACCTTTGAAGAAAATATCAAAAATCGAAAAAGGCATGAAAAAGGGATCAAAAGCACGTGTGCCGCACAATTTTTATCACTGTCGCGCAAGTCCACTTGCGCGACGCATTATGGTCGCACAAGTGACTTGCGCGACCTAAGTGATAACCACCCAGTAACCGCCCGGGGTCTTCTCCTGCCTATAAATAGACCATGTGGGCCCCCCATTCGGGGAGGATTTTTTTCCAGAAACTCAGAGTTGAGATCTAGGTGCCCTAGTCTCTTCTCAAAGCTTCTGAAACACTTCTAAGGTAATTTCTTACCCAGAACGGAAGATTTAAATAGGGGGAGGAAGGCCTAAGTGTTGAAACTCATCAACACTTGCACGCCTGAGTGGCCAGCCATTAAGGGAAAAGGGCCACAATTGCACACCGCCTTACTCCTTCAATAGATCTTGCACGCCCCTCTTCTGGAAGAACCTCAAAAGGATTCTAAAGGCTTTAATGAAGAGTCGCTCAAGTATTACCCTGATGGTTAACCGTCGTGCAAGTACATCATGTGTCGCGCAGGCATATACCGGCGTGACCAAAACTTGCGCGCCCACGCAGTACCTGCATGCCTGCCAGGACTTGCACTCCCCTGCCTTTTTGGGTGCCTTTCTTGCCCATTTCACCCCTCTTAAGCCATTACACCTTTCCTATTCAAGATTCAGTCTTCAAGACACTCTTCAAATCCATTTATGGCATGATTTCTTGATTTGACTTCCTTATCTGAAAGGAATTCTGTGGAATATCCCTCAAAACCTAGTGATTTACACATATTTATGTCACTAAAGACTGAGATTTCATTCATTCAACATCATCCTTTAAGATGAGAGAATCCTTAACCTGGGTCTCCTTTTCAGGAATAATCCCCAGTCATAAGTCCTCTAATATGGGCATCCTCTTTAGGAGTAATCCCCAAATCCCTTAATTTATGGGCATCCTCTTCAGGAATCAGCCCCAGTCCCCTATTTTGGGAATCCTCCTCAAGAGTAAGACCCAAAACTTAATTCCCTTAACCTGGGCCTCCTTTTGAGGAGTAAGCCCCAGTCATAATCCTTTACCTGGGCCTCCTTTTCAGGAGTAAGCCCCGGTCTCAAATCTGGGCATCCTCCTTAGGAGTAAGCCCCAGTTTTAATTTCTCTTAACCAGTCCTAATTTACCTTTGATCTGGGATTCCTTTCCAGGAGTAAAACCCAATCATAAGTCTTCTCCTAATTTGGGCCTCCTTTTCAGGAGTAACCCCCAAGTTAGAGTATTCAAAATATCCATGAAGCACATATACCTTTATGGACCCTGTTCCTGGATTTCTTCCTTAAAAGTAAATCCTAACCTTCATTTATCTAGGCAGTCATACATACATATGCCCCACATTATTTCTTATGATTTCATATTTCATGGCACAATTATCTAATTTTTACCAATACCTCTTGTTTCTCACCCTGAGCATGAATCACGTGAGCTTAGAGGGTAAAAGTAATTGTGACATCATTCTTTGAGCCATCAATCATAAACATCATACTCCCTTACTCGAACTACATGGGTTCTGATTCCTTTTCTAAACAAAGGATATGTAGGTAGCCCGTCTACGGGTTCGATCCCAACTCTAAAATAATCCATGTCCTTCTGAATGATAGTAAACTTCAAGTGCCCCACTGAGTGGCTTTAAAACCAGCATGGTCATCATAATGACCAAGAGACTTCTGTATAAAGGTGTCGAAGGGTACCATTGACCAAGAATCCCTAACAATTACAGATGATTCTCTATCGATGAAGAACCTCGAATACATACAAAATATTCTCTAAATTTCCTACATATTTAATCATTGATTGTTAGATCTGAAGGAAAGCTCATTTTATACTTGGTAATGTAATAAGGATTCACGAACATAACTTAAATATATAAAGAGGGTCCCAGAATAGACAATAATTCCCCTCAAAAAGGTGTGATGAGTCCGACCTCCCATCCTCTCGACCAATGCAAATTCCTAAGCCTCATCAGTCCACAAACTAATGAGCACCTACCTTTGGAAAGTAGGTCCGAATGGATGTGGAATCATTGGATGTTTCCGGTTCTGCGAACAAACCCGTTATAAACCGATCGGAACGTTTGAACCTCCCATCAAGGTGGTCATCCTCAGATTCCGAGGGAAACAATTATAAAAAACCCTAACAAACCTGAAAAGACATGACAAAAAAAACCATAAATACCCAAAAACCCTAAAAACCTAAAAACCCTAAAAACCCTAAAAACCCTAAAAATTCCTAAAAAACCGTAAAAAAACCTAGAAACCCCTAAAACCCCATAAAACCATAAAAATATAAAAAACCCTGAAAACAAACCTAAAAACCCATAAAAACCCTAAAAACCTCAAAAAAACCTCAAAAACCCTAAAAAAACTAGAAACCACTAAAAATGATAAAATCCAATAATAACCCTAAAAATGCCTTACAAAACCCTAACAAACCCTATCAAACCCTTACATACCCAAAAACACTCTAGAAAACCCTAAAAACTCAAAAGAAAACCTAATACACCCTAAAGAACCCTAAAAACCCCTAAAAACACTAAAGAACCCTAAAGACCAACAAAATCCACTAACAACGCTACATAAACCCAATCAATTGCTACAAAAACCCGAAAAATGATTCAAAACCCACAAAATTCAACAAAACACCAAAAAATACTAAAATAAACATAACAAAGCATAAAAAATCCAAACACACCCATAATACCCAAAAAAATCATAATACCCCAAACAACTCAAACAAACTGTAACAAACCCTAAGAACCCAAACAAAATCTAACAAACCCTAACAAACACTAATAACCCCTACGAACCACTAATAAACCCTAATAACTCATAAAACCCACTATTAAACCCTAATAAACACTAATAAATCGTAATAAACTATAATAAACCCTAACAAAATCTATTAGACCCTAATAAACGCTACAAAATCCCTAATACCCCTAATATACAATAAAAACCCTATTAAACCATAATAAAACCTAATAATCACAAAAAAAACTCTAACAAATTTGACAAAATGCTACAAAAATCTCCAAATAATAGCCTACAAAACCCTACAACCCACTAATAAACCCTAAAAACCCTAATAACCCCAAAATAAATCGTAAAAAACCCTTTAAACCCCAAATAAATCGTAAAAAATACTAAAAATGGGAAATAAGTTGTAACAAACTGAAACAATCTATAAAAAACCACTAATAAAACCCAATATACCCTAAAAAATCCTAATAAACCCTAATAAATCGCAATAAATCCAAATACACATTACTAAACCCTAATAAATAAAATAAACCATAATAAACCCGAATATACCCTAAATAACCCTAAAATGGTTGATAAACCTTAGAAAAAGCTATTAATGCCCACAAAAGCCCAATAAAACCCTAATATATAATATAAAACAATAATAAACTGTAACAAATCCTAAAGAACACTAATAAACCCTAAGAACCCAAATAAACCATAAAGAATCATATTAAACTCTAAAGAACACAAAAACCCTAAAACACACTAAAAAACCCTAACAACCCCTATTAATCCCAAAATAAACCCATAAAACTCCCCAAAAGGCATTAAAAATCCATCAGATACCATAAAAACCATAAACACCCATTAACAACCCTCAAAAACCCTAACTAAAACTACAAACCATAAACAACCATTATAACCCTAAAAAATGCTTCAAATAGATACATAAACCCTAAAAACATTTAATAAACCCTAAAAAATTCAAAAAAAACCCTAAAAACACTACAGAAACCAAAATACTTAACATAAACCCAAAAACGCTACATAAACCCTAAAAGCACTACATAAAACCTTGAACTATAACATAAACCCTAAAAAATACAACGTAAACCCAAAACAATGCAACATAAACATTAAAAAATGCTATAAAAAACCTAAAAACACAAAATAACCCCTAAAAACACTACATGAACCCTAAAAATGATACATAAACCCTAATAAATTCAACATAAACACTACATCACCCCTAAAAATGCTACATAAACCCCGAAATCGCAACATACACCCTAAAAAGTGCTACATAAAACCTAAACCCTAAACACGCTACATAAACTGTAAAAATGTTACATAAAAGCTAAAAAATGCTACATAAAACCTAAAACCATTAACTAAACCCTAAAAATGCTATATAAACACTAAAACTGCTACATTAACTCAAACAACACTACACAAACACTAAAAAATGCTACAAAAACCCTAAAGACGCTTCAATACCCTAAAAAATATTAAACCCTAATATACCATAAAATAAAAAATTAAACTCTAATAAACCCCTAATACACTCTAAAAATCCCTAAAAACACCTTATAATCCATAAAAATCCTAATAAACTCTACTCAACAGTAATAACAGCCAAAAAAATACCTAATAAATTCTAATAAATGGTAATAAAACCAACGAAACTCTAAAAACACATTAAACAAACCTAAACAACCCTAACCAACCCTAATAGACACTAATAAACACTAATAAACCCTAATAAACCCCAAACAAACCCAAAAACCCTAATAAACTATAAATAATTCCAAATAAGCCCTACTTTGCCCAAACAAATCTTAACACACCATAATAACCCCCAATAAAACCCAACAAAACCATAATAAAGAAAAAAAATTCTAATATAACTTAAAAATCCCAAGAAACCCCGATAAACTCTAATATAACCTAATAAACCCTAAAAATTCTCACAAACAATAAAAAACGATCAAAAACAAAAAAACACGCTATATTACCTAAAATGACCTAAAAACACTAATATAACCAAATAAAGGCAAAAAACGCTAATATACCATAAAAATCCCTAGAAACCCTAATAAACCATAATAAACTCTAATATAACCTAAGAAAGCCTAAAAACGCTCACAAACAAAAACAAAATTCTCACAAACAATAAAAACACGCTATATTATCTAAAAAGACCTAACAAACACTAATGTAACCTAATAAAACAAAAAAAACTAATAAACCCCTAACAAACCCTAATAAACCCTAAAAATCCCTAATAACCCAAAATATAACCATAATAAAACCCTAAAAATACCTTATCAACCCTAATAAACATTTCCACACCAAAATAAAACCTAATGAAACCCAACTAAACCCCAATAAACAAAAAAACGCAAACAAACCATTATAAAGCCCTAGAAAACCTAATTAACGATACTAAATTCTTATAAAACCTAATAAACCATAAAAAATGCTCACAAACACTAAAAACATGCCAATAACACATAAAAAGTCCTAAAAAATGCTCATATATATTAACAAGAACTAAAAAACACTCATATACCCTAATAAAAAAAGAAACAAATCCTAGTAAACCCAAAAAATCCCTAACAAAGGCTAATAAACCCTACTCAACCCTAATTAACCCAAATAAAACCCTAAAGATACCTACCCCACCCTAATAAAACCCTAAAAATACCTAGTCAACCCTAATATACCTTAACAAACCATAATAAACTATAATAAACCCCACTAAACCATAAAAAATGCAAATATACCATTAAAAATCCCTAAAACACCTAATAAATTCTAACAAAACCTAACAAAGCATAACAGCACTACTAAACCCTAAAAAAGACTACTAAACCCTAAAAACTGCTAATATACCCTCTTAAAATTTAATAAACCATAATGAACCATAATAAACCCAATTAAATCCTAAACATACCCGAATATACCATAACATACCATAATATACCATAATAAATAGAACTCAATCCTAATAAAACCCAAAAAATACCTAATAAACCCTAATAAACCTTGACACACTATAATAAACCCTAATAAAATCCTAATAACCCCCACCAAACCCTAAAAAATGCTAATATACCAATAAAACCCTAAAACCCTAACAAACCATAATAAATGTGAATATCACCTAAAAATCCTAAAAATTGCTAGTAAACCCTATAAATACATATAATAATAATAATAGTAATAAGGCACTTGCATGTGCATGGTTTAAATAATAAACAATAATACAAGTGCATGTGTATATGCATGTGCATTTGCATGTGAATGATAATAAATAATAAATAATAAAAAATAACTCATGTGAACTGCATGTGTATATGCATGTGCATTTTCATGTGAATGATAACAAATTCTTATTACGATTTATTAGTGTTTATTAGGGTTTTTAGGGTTCATTAGTGGGTTTTAGGGGTTATTAGGTTTTATTAGTTATTATTTGGGGTTATTAGTGGTTGTTAGGGTTTGTTAGGTTTTATCAGGGTTTTTAGGGTTTGTTACAGTTTGTTTGAGTTGTCTGGGGTTTCATGCATTTTTTTGGGTTTTATGGGTGTGTTTGGATATTTTATGCTTTGTTAGTGTTATTTTAGAGTTTTTTGGGGTTTTGTTTCATTTTTTGGGTTTTAAAGAATTTTTTGGTTTTTTGTAGCAATTGTTAGGGTGTATGTAGCATTGTTAGTGGCTTTAGTGGTTCTTTAGGGGTTTATTAGGGGTTTGTTAGGTTTTAATTTTTTATATTATGGTATACGAAGGTTTAATATTTTTGCAGTGTTTGAGCTTCTTTAGGGTTTTTGTAACATTTTTTAGGGTTTGTGTAGCGTTGTTAGAGTTTATGTATCATTTTTAGTGTTTATGTTGCATTTTTAGGGCTTAGTTAGTGGTTTCAAGTTTTATGTATCATTTTTAGGGTTTATGTATCGTTTTTAAGGTTTATGTATCATGTTTACTGTTTAGGTTTTATGTAGAATTTTATATGGTTTATGTTGCGTTTTCTGAGTTTATGTAGCGTTTTTAGGGTTGATGTAGCATTTATGTTGTATTTTTTAGGGTTTATGTAATGTTTTTATTTTTCTTGTTGTGTTTTAGGGATTTTATTGTGTTTTTAGGTTTTATGTTGCGTTTTTTATTGATTATGTTGTGTTTTTAGGGTTTATTTTGTGTTTATAGGGTTTATGTTACAGTTGTAGGGTTTATGTAGTGCTTTTAGGGTTTATGTAGAATTTTTGGGTTTATGTTCTGTTTTTTGGTTTATGTTGCGTTTTTAAGGTTTTTGTTGCATTTTTTAGGGTTTATGTAACGCTTTTAGGGATTATGTATCTATTTGAAGCCTTTTTTAGGGTTTTAATGGTTGTTTATGGTTTGTAGTGTTTTTAGCGTTTTTAAGGGTAGTTAACGGGTGTTTATAGTTTTTATGGTGTCTGATGGCTTTTTAATGGTTGTTGGGGGGTTTTAGGGGTTTATTTGTTTTTTTTGTGATTTATAAGGGTTGTTAGGGTGTTTTAGTGTGTTTTAGGGTTTGTTTGGGTATTGTAGCGGTTTTTAGGGTTTATATAATGTGTTTTACAATTTTTTTGGGTTCTTTAGGGTTTTTTAGTGTTGTTTAGAGTTTAATATGGTTCTTTAGGGTTTATTAGGGTTATTTATGGTATATTAGTGTTCTTTAGGATTTGTTACAGTTTATTAGCATTTTCATTGTATATTAGGGTTTTATTGGGCTTTTGTAGGCATTAATAGCTTTTTCTAGGGTTTATCAACCTTTTTAGGTTTATTTAGGATTTATTAGGGTTTATAAGGGTTTATTTTATTTATTAGGGTTTAGTAATAGGTATTTGGGTTTATTACAGTTTATTAGGGTTTATTATGATTTGTTAGTGTTTATTGGGGTTTATTATGGTTTGTTTCAATTTGTTACGATTTATTTGGCATTGTTAGGATTTGTTACGGTTTATTTTGGGTTGTTAGGGTTTGTTACGATTTATTTTGGGGCTATTAGGGGTTTTTAGGGTTTATTATTGGGTTGTAGGGTTTTATAGGCAATAATTTGGAGATTTTTGTAGTGTTTTGTTGGGTTTGTTAAGGATTTTAGTGATTATTAAAGTTTATTATGGTTTAATAGTGTTTTTTATTATATCTTAGGGTGTTTAGGGCTTTTGTAGCATTTATTAGGGTCTAATAGAGTTTGTTTGGGTTTATTATAGGTTTTTACGATTTTTTAGTGTTCATTAGGGTTTTTAAGGTTTAATAGTGGGTTTTATGGGTTATTAGAGTTTATTAGTGGTTCTTTGGTGTTATTAGTGGTTGTTAGGGTCTGTGAGGTTTTGTTAGGGTTTTTAGGGTTTGTTACGTTTTTTTTTGAGTTGTTTGGGATTTTATGCATTTTTTAGGGTTTTATGGGTGTGTTTGGATTTTTTATGCTTTGTTAGGGTTATTTTAGCATTTTTGGGATTTTGTTGCATTCTGTGGGGTTTGAAGCATTTTTTTGGTTTTTGTAGCAATTTATAGGGTTTATGTAGTATTGTTAGTGGATTTTGTTGTTCTTTAGGATTCTTTAGGGCGTATTAGGGTTTCTTTTGAGGTTTTTAAGGGTTTCATAGGGTTGGTTAGGATTTGGTTAGACATTTTTAAGCATTTTAGGGTTTTTAGAGTTTTTAGTGGTTTTTAGGATTTTAGGGGTTTTTAGGTTTTTTTGAGGTTTATTAGGGTTTTTTAGGTTTGTTTCCAGGTTTTTTTTGATTTTTTCAGTTTTTAGGGGTTTTAGGGGTTTTTAGGGTTTTTAGTGTTTTTAGGATTTTTTAGGGTTTTTAGGGTTTTTACGGATTTTTAGGGTTTTTATGGTTTTTTGGGGGTTTATGGTTTTGTTAGGGTTTTGTCAAGTTTTTTCTGGGTTTGTTAGGGTTTTTTTGTGAATATTAGCATTTTGAATTTTTTTAATAGCATTTTGGTTATATATTTGGGTTTTTATGTATTTTTTAGCTTTTATTAGGGTCTAATAGAGTTTTTAGGGTTTATTATGATTTATTAGTGTTAATTAGGGTTTAGTAGTGGGCATTAGGGATTATTAGGGTTTATTATGGTCTATTATTGGTTGTTTGGGTTTGTTAGGATTTATTAGATCTTATTAGAGTGATTTAGGGTGTCTAAGGGTTTGTTAGGGTTTCTAAGGGTATGTTAGGGTTTCTAAGGGTGGGTTAGGGTTTTTATGGGCGAGTTAGGGTTTCTAAGGGTGTGCTAAGGTTTCTAAGGGTTTCTAAGGTTGTGTTAGGGTTTCTATGGGTGCGTTGGGGTTTCAAAGGGTGTGCTAGGATTTCTAAGGGTGTGTTAGGGTTTCTAAGGTTGTGTTAGGGTTTCTAAGGTTGTGTTAGTGTTTTTTAGGATTGCTCTGGGTTTTGTTAGGGTTTTTATGGTTTTAGGGTTATGTTAGGGTTTCTTATGGTTACATAGGGGTTTTTTTGTTTTATTCAGGTTTTTTTGTGTTTATTAGGGTTTCATAGTGCTTCGTGGGGTTTTTAAGGTCTTGTTAGGGATTTCTAGGGGTTTTTATGTTTTTTAGGGTTTTATGGGGTTTGTTAAGGTTTTTTTGGGTTTTCAGGGTTTTTTAGGGTTTGTTAGTGTTTATTAGGGTTTGTTAGGGTTTTTAATGGTTTTTAATGGTTCTTAGAGTTTATAGGGTCATTCATGGTTTGTTAGGGTTATTTAGTTGTTCATGGTTGTCACAGATGTGTAGAGCTAGTCGCAATCATCAATTTGATATGTGGTAGAGGTGAAACAGACACCCAGAGCAGAAGTTATGGTCACATGGAGGACTTTAGGACCTTTTGGGAAATTATGAATGTCAGAAGGTGTTCATATTGGTCACAGATGTGTAGATCTAGTCGAAAGCATTGATTTGATATATGGTAGAGGCAAAACAGACTCCCGGAGTAGAATTTATCGTCTTTTGGAGGGTTTAAGTACCTTTTTGGGCCTTCAAGGATGTGAGAAGGTGCTTCAGTGGTTATAGGAGTGTAGGTCTAGTCTCAAGCTTTCATTTGATATGTGGTTGAGGCAAAACGGACACCCATAGAAGATGTTATTGAAATACGGACACCAGAAGCCAATTTTTTGACCATCAAAAGGGATTTTGGATATTTTGGGGCGTTGAATAATGTCAGAAAGGGTTCTAGTGGTTACCAGAGTGTGTATCATTTTAAATTTTTTTGATTTAATGTGTGGTATATCCCAAATGAACACATGTATAAGAAGTTATTATAGTTTTAAATTGAGTAACCCTCCTAGAGCCTAAAAACCTAAGATACCTGTAACTCACTAAAATAGGAATAACTTCTCCTTAGGGTGCCCGTTTGAGCACTATGACTAGTAAAATTGTAGCTTATGAGATGAGTGAGGACCAAGTCTTATCAAAACTGTGAGAAGATCAAAGAAACAGAAGATATATTAGTTATACCACTCCAAAAAAAGTCCAACTTCAAACGGCCATAACTTTCACTCCAGTTGTCCGTTTGAGCTCTATCACATATCAAATCGAAGGTAGCGAAGAGATATACACAAAAGGATAACTTAAAATAAGATCAAGTCATGGTTATGACCCTAAAATCCTAAAAACCCATCCGAAGGCCTCCAAAACTCCATTTCCATGTCCGGATTCCTGTTACTCTTTTTTAAAACGGTCATAACTTTTGATCTGTGTGTCTGTTCGGCCACTAACACCTGTTTTTATCATAGTTCATTCCATGAGATTTTGTTTGACTATTCACAGAGTGGAAATGGACACCTGTAGAAAAATTTATGCCTTTTTTATTGATTCTGTGATTTGTTAGGTTTTTTGATACATCATTTCTAGTACTTTTGTTCTATCCACTGTTTTTTCAAACAACAATAACTTATTATTACTGTTATTATTATTATTATTATTATCATCATATCATGAAAATGCACATGCACCTGCACGTGTGTAATTATTATATTTTTATTACCATGCACGTGCACATGCAATGCACACACGTTATTTTATTATCACATGCATTTTTATTATTATTGTTATTATTATTATTGTGGTTATTGTTGTTGTTGTTGGTGTTTTTGTTATTATCATCACATGGAAATGCACATCCAAATGCACATACACACACATTCAATGAATGCGTGTTATTCTATTATCACATGTGTTGTTATTATCAAAATTATTATTATTATTATTATTATTGTTGTTGTTGTTGTTGTTATCATCATCATCAACACATGCAAATGAAATTCATGGGAATTATTATTTGTTTCCATACACATGCACTCACAATGCACATGCAATATACTATTATCATCTGCATTAGTACTACTATTATTATCACCACCACTACTACTATTATTAACTACTGCTGTTATTATTACCATCATCACATGAAAATGTAGATGCACGTGCATTATTATTTATTATTTTTTACCATGTACGTGCATATGCAATGCACTTGTATTATTCATTTATTATTATTATTTTTGTTATTATTATTATCACAGTTATTATTATTATTATTATTATCATTTTCATTATTATTATCATTATCAAATGAAAATTTACATGCATGTGCCTTGTTATTTATTATTTATTACCATGCACTTGCATGTGTTGTTATTATTATTATTATTATTATTATTACAATTAGTATTATTAATATTATCATCAAATGTAAATGCACATGCACATGAATGTGCGTTCTTATTTATTTATTATTTACTACTATGCACATGCACATAAAATGCATTTGCATTATTCTATCATTATTATTATTTTTAATATTATTATTATTCTTGTTTTTGTTGTTGTTTGTATCATCAAATACAAATGCACATGCACGTGTGTTGTTATTTATTATTTATTACCATGCACGTACATGCGTCATTATCATTATCGTTACATGTAAATTCACATGAACGTGTGTTATTATATATTATTTATTATCATGCACGTGAAAATGCAATCCACTTGCGTTATTCTATTATAACATGTGTTTTTACTATTTATTCTAATGCACGTGCACATGCAATGTACGTCCGTTATTCTATTATCACATGTGTTATTATTTATTATTTATTTTCTTTCACATGCAAATGCACATTCATGTGGACTTGGTTATTATTTATTTTTTATTACCACGCACATGCACATGAACATGCACATGCACTTATATGTGCGTAATTATTTATTATTTATTATCATTTGCATGCACATGCACATACACATGCAATTCACATGTGTTATTATTTATAATTTATTTTTTATTATCATTCACATGCAAATGTGCAGGCATTTTCACATGCATGTGCGTTATGATTTATTATTTAATCCATGCACATGCATATGCACATGCACATGCGTTATTACTAATATTATTATTAGAGGTATTTTTAGGTTTTACTATCATTTTTAGGATTTTTAGGTGTTATTAACATTTATTATGGTTTGTTAGGTTTGTAGGGTTTTTAATGGTATATTATAATTTTACGGTTTGGCGGGGGTTATTAGGGATTGATAAGGGTTTATTATGGTGTGAAGGTTTATTAGGGTTTATTATGTGTTTTTAGGGTTTTATTAGGATTGAGTTGGGTTTATTAGGGTATATTATGGTATATTAGGGCATATTTGGGTATTTTTAGGATTTATTAGGTTTTATTATGGTTCATTATTGTTTATTAATTTTTAAGAGGGTATATTAAGGTTTTTTAGTGTTTAGTAGTGTTTATTCAGGTTTATTAGCACTTTTAAACTTTGTTATGTTTTATTAGCATTTATTAGGGTTTTTAGAGATTTTTAATGGTATATTTTCAATTTTCGGGTTTAGTGGGGTTTATTGTGGTTTATTATTGTGTGTTATGGTATATTAGGGTTGAGTACATATTTTTAGGGTTTTATTAGGGTTGAGTCAGTATCTTTAAGGTATTATTATGGTTTATTAGGGTTGAGTATGGTTTATTATGCTTTGTTAGAGATTTTTAGGGTTTACTAGGGTTTGATAGTTTTTTTATTAGGGTATATGAGTGTTTTCTGGTTTTTGTTAATATATATGAGGGGTTGTTCTGACTTTTTTGGTTTTATTAGCATGTTTTTAGTGTTTGTGAGAATTTTTAATGGTTTATTAGATTTTATTCGAATTTATTATGGTTTATTAGGGTTTCTAGGGCTTTTTAATGGGTTGTTTGCATTTTTTGTTTATTGGGATTTAGTTGGGTTTTATTAGGTTTTGTTATGGTGTGTCAAGGTTTATTAGGGTTGAGAAGGTATTTTTAGGGTTTTATTATGGTTTTAATTGGGTTTATTAGTTTTTATTAGGGTTTATTAGGGATTTTTAGGGTTTATTAGGGTTTGTTATGGGTTTATTAGTTTTTTTGTTTTATTAGGTTATATTGGTGTTTGTTAAGTCTTTTTAGATAATATAGCATGTTTGTATTGTTTGTGAGCGTTTTGTTTTAGTTTGTGAGCATTTTTAGGGTTTCTTAGGTTTTATTAGAGTTTATTATGGTTTATTAGGGATTCTAGGGATTTTTAAACTATATTAGAATTTTTTGACTTTATGAGGTTATATTAGTGTTTTTAGGTCTTTTTAGGTAATATAGAGCGTTTTTATTGTTTGTGATCTTTTTTTTATTACTTTTCAACATTTTTATGGTTTATTAGGTTATATTAGAGTTTATCAGGGTTTCTATGTATTTTTTAAGGCATACTAGCATTTTTTTCTTTATTAGGGTTTTGTAGGGTTTTATTAGGGGTTATTATGGTGTGTTAAGGTTTCATAGGACTGATTAGGGTTTATTTGGCTTTATTTAGGGCTTATTAGGGATTTTAGGGTTTTTTGGGGTTTATTAGGTTTTATTAGTGTTTATTAAAGTCTATTAGGGTCTGTTAGGATTGTTTAGGTTTTCTTAAAATGTTTTTAGGGTTTGTTAGGTTTTATTATCATTTATTAGGTTTTATTAGGTATTTTGGGGTTTTATTAGGGTTGAGTAGAGTTTCTTATGGTTTTTAGGGATTATAAGGTGTTATTAAAGATTAATTGAGTTTATTAGGGGTTTATTTGTGTTCAATTTTTATATATTTTTTTATTAGTGTTCAATATTTTTGACGGTTTTAAAGCGTCTTTAGGGTTTTTGTAGCATTTTTAGGGTTTGTTTAGTATTTTTAGAGTTTCTGAGCATTTTTAGTGTTTATGTAGCATTTTGAGGGTTTAGTTAGCGGTTTTATGTTTTATGTATCATTTTTTGGGTTTATATACCGTTTTTAGGGATTATGTAGTGTGTTTAGGGTTTAGGTTTTATGGAGCATTTTTAGGGTTTATGTTGCGTTTTCTTGGTTTATGTAGCTTTTTTAGGGGTGATGTAGCGTTTATGTTGCATTGTTTAGGTTTTATGTAACGTTTTTAGAGTTCATGTGGTGTTTATAGGGTTTATATTGTGTTTTTAGGTTTTTAGGGTTTATTATGGTTTTTGTTGCATTTTTAGTTGTTATGTTGTGTTTTTAGGGTTTATATTACAGTTCTAGGGTTTATGCAGTGCTTTAAGGGTTTATGTAGCATTTCCTGGGTTTATGTTGCGTTTTTTGGATTATGTTACGTTTTTAGTGTTTTGTTTCATTTTTAAGGGTTTATGTAATGTTTTAGGGGTTGTGTTTCTATTTGAAGCCTTTTTTAGGGTTTTAATGGTTGTTTATGGTTTGTAGTTTTTTTGTGGGTTTTAAGGGTTATTAATCGGTGTTTGTGATTTTTTGTGGTATTTGATGGTCTTTAATGGTTTTTTTTGGGGGGGGGGTGGTTATGGGTTTATTTGTTTTTTGTGATTGATAGAGGTTGTTGAGGTTTTTTAGTGTGTTTTAGGTTTTTTTTGGGTCTTGTAGCGGTTTTTAGGGTTTATATAATGGTTTTTAGAGATTTTTGGATTCTTTAGGGTTTTTTATTGTTCTTTAGAGTTTAATATGGTTCTTTATGGTTTATTAGGGTTCTTTAGGGTTTATTAGTGTTTTAGGATTTGTTACAGTTTATTAGCATTTTTTATTGTATATTAGTGTTTTATTGGGATTTTGGTAGGCATTAATAGATTTTTCAAGGGTTTATCAACCTTTTTAGGGTTATTTAGGATTTATTAGGGTTTATTTTATTTATCAGGGTTTAGTGACGTGTATTTGGTTTTATTAGGATTTATTAGGGTTTATTACGATTTGTTAGTGTTTATTGCGGTTTATTAGGGGTTTGTTATGGTTATTTTGAGTTTGTTAAGATTTATTTGGCGTTGTTAGGATTTGTTATGATCTATTTGGGGTTGTTAGGGATTTTTTTACGATTTATTTTGGGGTTATTAGGGTTTTTTAGTGTTTATTAGTGGGTTGTAGGGTTTTGTAAGCTATTATTTAGAGGTTTTTGTAGCATTTTGTCGAGTTTGTTAGGGTATTTTGTGATTATTAGAGTTTATTTGGGTTTAATAGTGTTTTCTATTGTATATTATGGTTTTTAGGGTTTTTGTTTGCATTTAATAGGGTATAATAGAGTTTGTTAGGGTTTATTAAAGGTTATTAGGATTTATTAGTGTTTATCATGGGTTTTAGGGTTTAATAGTGGGTTTTAGGGGTTATTAGGGTTTATTAGTCATTCATAGGGGTTATTAGTGGTTTTTAGGGTTTGTTATGTTTTGTTAGGGTTTTTAGGGTTTGTTACGGTTTGTTTGAGTTGTTTGGGGTTTTATGCGTTTTTTTGGTTTTATGGGTGTGTTTGGATTTTTTATGCTTGTTATGGTTATTTTAGCATTTTTGGGGGTTTTGTTGAATTTTGTGGGTTTTGAAGCATTTTTTGGTTATTTGTAGCAATTGTTAGGGTTTATGTAGCATTGCTAGTGGCTTTAGTGGTTCCTTAGGGGTTTTTGGGTTATTTAGGGTTCTTTATGGTGTATTTGTGTTTCTTTTGAGGTTTTTAGCCTTTGCTAGGGGTTTTTAGGGGTTTTAAGGGTTTGATAGGTTTGGTTAGTGTTTTGTTAGGCATTTTTAGGCTTTTCAGGGGTTTTAGTGTTATTACTGGTTTTTAGGGTTTTTAGGTTTTTTTGAGGTTTTTTGAGGTTTTATTGAGGGTTTTTTCGGGCTTTTAGGATTGTTTTCGGGTTTTTTTCAGTTTTTTCATGTTTTTAGGTGTTTTAGGGTGTTTTAGGGTTTTTATGATTTTTTAGGGTTTTTAGGGTTTTTTAGGGCCTTTTAGGGTTTTTTGGGTTGTTTGGGTTTTTAGGGTTTTCTAGGGCTTTGTCAGGTTTTGCCGGGTTTGTTAGGGTTTTTTGTGAAAATTAGTATTTTGAATGTTTTAATAGAATTTTTGTTGTATATTTGGATTTTTAGGTATTTTGGAAGCTTTTATTGGTGTTTAATAGGGTTTTTAGGGTTTGTTATGATTGATTTGTGTTTATTAGGGTTTAATTGTGGGCTTTACGATTTATTAGGGTTTATTACATTTTATTATTGGTTGGTAGGGTTTTTTAGGATTTATTAGTGCTTATTATAGTGATTTAGGTTTTCTAAATGTTTGTTAGGGTTTCTAATGGCGGGTTAGGGTTTTTATGGGTGGGTTAGGGTTTCAAAGGGTGTGATATGTTTTCTATGGGTTTCTAAGGTTGTGTTAGGGTTTCTATGGGTGTGTGGAGTTTTTTAAAGATGTTCTAGGGTTTCTAAGGGTGTGTTAGGGTTTCTAAGCATTTTTTAGGTTTTCAAAGGGTGTGTTAGTGTTTCTTAGGTTTGATTAGAGTTTTGTTAGGGTTTTTAGGGTTTTGTTAGGGTTTCCTTTGTTTTTTATTAGGGTATTTTGGGGTTTCTTAGTGGTTATTAGGGTTTGTTAGGGCTTGGGGTTTGTTAGGGTTATTTAGGGTTTATTAGGGTTTGTTATGTTTTTTCATGTTTTTTGGGGTTTGTTGGGGTTTGTTAGGGTTTGTTCGGGTTTGTTAGCATTTATCAAGGATTGTTAATGTTTGTTTGGGTTTGTTAGGGTTTGTTAGAGTCTTTCTTGTTTTTTAATGGTTTTTATTGTTTATGGGGTTATTCATGATTTTTTAGGGTTATTTATTTGTTCATGGTTGTCACAGATGTGTAGAGCTAGTCGCAAGCTTCAATTTGATATGTGGTAGAGGTGAAACGGACACCCAGAGCAGAAGTTATGGTCACTTGGAGGACTTAACGACCATTTGGGACTATAATAATGTGATAAGGTGTTCCTATTGGACACAAATGTGTAGATCTAGTCGAAATCTTCGATTTGTTATATGGTAGAGGCAAAATGGACTCCCGGAGTAGAAGTTATGGCCTTTTGGAGGGTTTAAGTACCTTTTTGGGCCATCAAGGATGTGAGATGGTGCTTTAGTGGTTATAGGAGTGTAGGTATAGTCACAAGATTTGATTTGATATGTGGTTGAGGAAAAACGGACACCCATAGAAGAAGTTATTGGAAAACGAACACCAGAAGACAATCTTTTGACCATCCAAAGGGATTTTGGTTCCTTTAGAGGGTTGAAGAATGTCATAAAGGGTTCTAGTGGTTACCAGAGTGTGTATCTTTTCACAATATTTTATTTGATATGTGGTAGAGCCAAAATTAACACATGTAGCAGAAGTTATTATAATTTTAAATTGAGAAACTCTCATAGCGCCTAAAAACCTAAGAAACCTGTAACTAACTAAAATCATCATAACTTATCTTTCGGGTGTCCATTTGAGTGTTGTGACTAGTCAAATAGAAGCTTGTGAGATGTGTGAGGACCAAGTTTAGTAGAAACTATGAGAAGATAAAAAAATATAAGATATATTAGTTATACCACTCTACAATATAGTCCAACTTCAAACAGCCATAACTATCACACCGGTTGTCCGTTTGAGCTCTACCACATATCAAATTGAAATTTGCTAAGAGATATATGCAAATAATGACTTGAATATAGTTCATGTATTGTTTGAGACCCCGAAATCCCATAAACCCATGAGCTGGCCTCTAAAACTCCATTTCTGTGTACGGATCCCTATCATTTTTTTTTGAAAATGGTCATAACTTCTGATCTGTGTGTCTGTTTGGCCCCTGGAACCTATTTTTATAATATTTCATTCCATGAGATTCAGTTTGAGTATTCAAAGAGTGGAAATGGACACCTGAAGAAGAAGTTATGCCTTTTTCAATGTCTTTGTGATTTGTTAGGTTTTTCGAGACCTCATTTCTATCATTTTTTCCTGTTTTCTATTTTTCAAACAACTATAACTTATTATTACTGTTATTATTATTATTATTATCATCATCTCATCCACAAGAACAAGCACATTCACATGGGTTATTATTATATTTTTATTACCATGCACGTTCACATGCAATGCACACACGTTATTTTATTATCACATGCGTTGTTATTATTATTGTTATTATTATTATTGTGGTTGTGGATGTTTTTGTTATTCTTATTGTTACTATAATCACATGGAAATGCACATGAGAATGCACATACACACACATTCAATGAACATGCGTTATTCTATTATCACATGCATTGTTATTATCAATATAATTATCATTATTATTTTTATTATCATCATCATCACATGAAAATGAAATGCATGGGCATTATTATTTATTACCATGCACATGCACAGGTAATGAACATGAAATATTCTATTATCACATGCATTGGTACTACAACTATTATCACCACCACTACTACTATTATTAATATTGCTATTATTATTCCTATCATCACATGAAAATGTAGATGCACGTGCGTTATTATTTATTAATTAATACCATGCACTTTCATATGCAATGCACTTTTATTATTCTTTTATTATTATTATTATTATCAAAACTATTATTATTATTATTATTATTATTATTATTATCATTATCATTATTATTATCAATATCACATGAAAAATCACATGCATGTGCATTGTTATTTATTATTTATTACCCAGCACATGCATGCATTATTATTATTATTACAATTAGTATTATTAATAATATCATCAAATGTAAACGCACATGCACATGCATGTGCATTCTTATTTTTTATTTTTTATTTTTTATTTACTACTATGCACGTGCACATGAAATGCACTTGCGTTATTCTATTATTTTTTTGTATCATCAAATACAAATGCACATGCACGTGCGTTGTTATTCATTATTTATTACTATGCACATGCATGTGTCATTATCATTATCATTACATGTAAATGCACATGCACATGCGTTATTATATATTATTTATTATCATGCAAATGAAAATTCAATGCACTTGTGTTATTCTATTATCACATGTGTTATTATTATTTATTCTCATGCACGTGCACACGCAATGCACGTGCATTATTATATTATCACATGTGTTATTATTTTTTATTTATTATTATTCACATTCAAATTCACATTTATGTGGACTTGGTTATTATTTATTGTTTATTACCATGCATATTCACTTTCACATGCACTTGGATGTCTATTATTATTTATTATTTATTATCATTCACATGAACATGCACATACAAATGTAATTCACATGCGTTTTTATTTATAAATTATTATTTATTATCATTCACAAGCAAATGTGCAGGCATATGCACATGCACATGCGTTATGATTTATTATTTAAACCATGAGCATGAATATGAACATGCACATGCATTATGATTTATTATTTAAACCATGCGCATGCATATGCACATGTAGGTGCGTTATTACTATTATTATTATTAGATGTATTTTTAGGGTTTACTAGCATTTTTTTAGATTTTTTAGGTGTTATTAACATTTATTATGGTTTGTTAGTGTTTTAGGGTTTTTAATGGTATATTAGCGTTTTTAGGGTTTGGTGGGGGTTATTAGGATTTTATTAAGGTTTATTATCGTGTGTTAAGGTTTATTAGGGTTTATTAGGTATTTTTTGGGTTTTATCAGGATTGAGTTGGGTTTATTAGGGTATATTATGGTATATTATGGTATATTTGGGTGGGTTTGGTATTTTTTAGGGTTTATTATGTTTCATTATGGTCAATTAATTTTTAAGAGGGTATGTTATTGTTTTTAGGGTTTAGTAGTGTTTATTAGGGTTTATTAGTGCTTTTAAGCATTATTAGGTTTTATTAGACTTTATTAGGGGTTTTAGTACTTTAAATGGTATATTTGCGTTTTTTCAGGTTTACTGGGGTTTATTATGGTTTATTATAGTGTATTAAGGTTTATTAGGGTTGAGTAGGAATTTTTAGGGCTTTATTAGGGTTGAGTAGGTATCTTTAGGGTTTTATTAGGGTTTATTAGGGTTGAGTAGTGTTTATTTGGGTTTGTTAGATATTTATACGGTTTACTAGGCTTTGTTAGTGTTTTTATTAGGGTATATGAGTGTTTTTTAGTTTTTGTTAATATATATGAGGGGTTTTTAGTAATTTTTAGGTTTTATTAGCGTGTTTTTACTGTTTGTGATCATTTTTTATGGTTTGGTAGGTGTTATTAGAATTTTTTATGGTTTATTAGGGTTTCTAGGGCTTTTTAATTTTTTATTTGTGTTTTTTTGTTTATTGGGGTTTAGTTGGGTTTTAGTAGGTTTTATTATTGTTTGTTAAGGTTTATTAGGGTTGAGAAGGTATTTTTAGGGTTTTATTATGGTTTCATTAGGGTTTATTTGTTTTTATTCGGTTTTATTAGGGATTTTTAGTGTTTATTAGGGTTTTTAGGGGTTTATTAGTTTTTTGTTTTATTAGGTTATATTAGTGTTTGTTGAGTATATTTAGATAATATAGCATTTTTTCTTGTATGTGAGTGTTTTGATTTTATTTGTGAGCATTTTTAGGGTTTCTTAGGTTATATTAGAGTTTATTATGGTTTATTATGGTTTCTAGGGATTTTTAAGGTATATTACTATTTTTAGTATTTATTTGGTTATATTAGTGTTTGTAGGTCTTTTTAGGTAATATAACATGTTTTTATTATTTGTGATCAATTTTTTATTGTTTGTGAGAATTTTTATTGTTTATTAGGTTATATTAGAGTTTATCAAGGTTTCTAGGGATTTTTTAAGGTATACTAGAGTTTTTTTCGTTATTAGGGTTTTGTAGGGTTTTATTAGGGGTCATTATGGTGTGTTACGGTTTGTTAGGGTTGAGTAGGGTTTATAAGGATTTATGTAGGGTTTATTAGGGATTTTTAGGGTGTTTTGAGGTTTATTAGGATTTATTAGTGCTTATAAGTGTCTATTAGGTTTGGTTAGGGTTCGTTAGGTTTTCTTAACGTGTTTTTAGGGTTTATTAGGTTTTATTATCATTTATTAGGGTTTATTAGGTATTTTTGGGGTTTTATTAGGGTTGATTAGAGTCTCTTAGTATTTTTAGGGATAATAAGGCGTTTTTATGGATTATTAGAGTTTATTAGGGGTTTATTAGGGTTTAATTTTCTATATTATGGTATATTAGGGTTTAATATTTTTGAGGTTTTTGAAGTGTCTTTAGGGTTTTTGTAGCATTTTTTAGTGTTTGTGCAGCGTTGTTTAAGTTTATATAGAATTTTTAGTGTTTATGTAGCACTTTTAGGGTTTAGTTAGCAGTTTTAGGCTTTATATATAATTTTTTATGGTTTTTGTAAGGTTTTTAGGGTTTATGTAGCATGTTTAGGGTTTAGGTTTTATGTAGCATTGTTTAGGGTTTATGTTGCGTATTCTGGGTTTATGTAGCAATTTTTTATGGTGATAGTGTGTTTATGTTGCGTTTTTAGGGTTTATGCAACGTTTTTAGGGTTCATGTATTGTTTTAAGGGTTTATGTTTTGTTTTTAGGTTGTATGTAGTGTTTTTTAATGTTTTTGTTGTGTTGTTTAGGGTTTATGTTACAGTTCTAGGGTTTACATAGCGATTTAAGGGTTTATGTAGCGTTTTTTGGGTTTATGATGCGTTTTTGGGTTTATGTTGTGTTTTTAGGGTTTATGTTGCATTTTTACGGTTTATTTAACATTATTTGGGTTTATGTATCTATTTCTTTCCTTTTTTAGGGTTTTAATGGTTGTTTGTGGTTTCTAGTGGATTTTAGGGTTTTTAATGGTTGTTAACAGGTGTTTATGGTTTTTATGGTTTTTGATGGGTAGTCAATGGATTTTTGGGGGGTTTAAGGGTTTATTTGTTTTCTCAGGATTGATAGGGGTTGTTAGGGTTTTTAGTGTGTTTTATGGGTTGTTTGGGTGTTGTAGCGGTTTTTAGGGTTTATGTAAAGCGTTTTAGCGTTTTTTGGGTTCTTTAGGGTTTTAAGTGTTCTTTAGAGTTTATTATGGTTCTTTAGGGTTTATTAGGGTTATTTATGGTTTATTAGTGTTCTTTAGGATTTGTTACGGTTTATTAGCATTTTTTATTGCATATTGGGGTTTTATTTGGATTTTTTAGGCATTAATAGCTTTTTCTAGGGTTTATCAACCATTTTTAGGGTTATTTAGGATTTATTAGGGTTTATTAGGGTTTATTTTATTTATTAGCGTTTATTAACGTGTATTTGGGTTTATTATGATTTATTAGGGTGTACTATTATTTTTATGGTTTATTGCGGTTTATTACAGGTTTGTTATGGGTTATTTCAGTTTGTTACGATTTATTTGGCATTGTTAGGATTTTTTACGATTTATTTGGTGTTGTTATGGTTTATTACGATTTATTATGGGGTTATTTGGGTTTTTAGGGTTTATTAGTGGCTTGTAGGGTTTTGTAGACTATTTTTTGCAGTTTTTGTTGTGTTTTGTCGGGTTTGTTAGGGTTTTTAGTGATTATTAGGATTTATTATGGTTCAATAGTGTTTTTTATTGTATATTAGGGGTTTTAGGGCTTTTGTAGCGTTTATTAGTGTCTAATAGATCTTTTAGGGTTTATTACTGGTTATTATGATTTATTAGTGTTTATTAGGGTTTTAGGATTTAATAGTGGGTTTTAGGTGTTATTTGGGTTTATTAGTTGTTCTTAGAGGTTATTCGTTATTGTTAGGGTTTGTTAGGGTTTGTTAGGACGTTTTTTATTCTATTATCACACACGTTATTGTTATCATTATTATCATTATCATTATTATCAATATTATTATTATAATTATCATTATTGGTATTACTATTATTATTGTTGTTGTTGTCTTCCCATGCTAATGCAGATGTACAAGCGTTATTATTTATTATATAATATTTATTATTTATTTTCATGGACGTGCATATGTTGTAGTTTTTGTTGTTGTTTTTATTATTAATATTATTATTATTATTATCCTTACATGCAAATGCACATGCACGTCCGTTATTATTTATTACCACGCACACGCACATGCAATGCACCAACATTATTTTATTATCACATGCATTTTGATTGTTATTGTTATTATTACTATTATTGTTATTATTGTTATTATCATCAAATGCACGTGCGTTATTATTTTTTATCATAAACATGAAAATTCAATACATGTGCATTATTCTATTATCGCATGCGCTACTGTTATTAATATTACTATTATTATTTTTATTATCATCACTTGCGCTATGAGTTATTATTTATTATCATGCACTGCACATGCAATGAATGTGCGTTATTAAATTATCACATGCGGTGTTGTTGTTATTATTATTATTATTACTGTTATTATTATTATTATTATCATCTCATGTACATTCACATGAATGTGCATTCTTATTTATTTTTTATTAATATGCACGTGCACATGAAATTCACACATGTTATTTTATTATCACATACGTTGTTATTCTTAATGTTGTTATTATTATTGTGGTTGTTGTTGTTGTTGTTGTCATTGTTATTATCATCACATGCCAATGCACATGCAAATACATAAACACGCACATTCAATGCACACGCATTATTCTATTATCACATGCATTGTTATTAATAATAATAATAATATTATTATTATTATCATCGTTATCATCATCACATGAAAATGAAATGCACACGCGTTGTTATTTATTTCCATACATGTGCACACGTAATGTACATGCAATATTATATTATCACATGCATTGGTACTACTACTATTATCACTACTACTACTGTTTCTATTATTATTATTATCGTCGCATGCAAATGCAGTTGCACGTGCGTTATTATTTATTATTTATTACCATGCACGTGCATATGCAATGAACTTGTATTATTCTTTTATTATTATTATTATTATTATTATTACCATAGTTATTATTATTATTATTACAATTATAATTATTATTATCATTATCATTATTATTATCATTTTCAAATGAAAATCCACATGCATGTGAGTTGTTATTTATTATTTATTACCATGCACGTGCATGCTTTATTATTGTTATTATTATTATTATTATTATTATTACAATTAGTATTATTAATATTATTATCATGTGTAAATGCACATTCACATGCATGTGCGTTCTTATTTACTATTATTTATTTATTATGTACTACTATGCGCGTACACATGTAATGCACTTGTGTTATTCTATTATTATGATTATTATTATTAGTAGTATTATTATTATTGTTTGTATCATCAAATGAAAATGCACAAGCACGTGCGTTGTTATTTATCATTTATTACCATGCATGTGCATGCGTCATTATCATTACATGTAAATGCACATGCACATGCATTATTATATATTATTTATTTTCATGAAAATGAAAATGCATTGCAATTGCGTTATTCTATTATCTCATGTGTTATTATTATTTATTCTCATGCACGTGCACATGCAATGCATGTGCATTATTATATTATCACATGTGTTATTATTTATTATTTATTATCATTCGCATGCTAATGCACATTCATGTGGACTTGGTTATTATTTATTGTTTATTACCATGCACATGCACATGCACATGCACATGCACATGCAAATGCACATGCACATGCACATGAACATGCCCATGCACATGCACATGCACATGTACATGCACTTGGATGTCCGTTATTATTTATTACTTATTATCATTCACATGAACATGCACATACACATCTAATTCACATGCGTTATTATTTATAAATTATTATTTATTATCATTCACATGCAAATGTGAAGGCATATGCACATGCACATGCATTATGATTTATTATTTAAACCATGAACATGCATATGAGAATACACGTGCGTTATTACTATTATTATTATTTGATGTATTTTTAGGGTTTACTAGCATTTTTTAGAATTTGTAGGTGTTATTAACATTTATTATGGATTGATGGGGTTTTAGGGTTTTTTAATGGTATATTAGTGTTTTTTAGGGTTTGGTGGGGGTTATTAGGATTTTATTAAGGTTTATTATGGTTTGTTAAGGTTTAATAGGGTTTATTAGGTATTTTTAGGGTTTTATTATGATTGAGTTGGTTTATTTGGGCATATTATGGTATATTATGGTATATTTGTGTGGGTTTCAGATTTATTAGGGTTTATTATGTTTCATTACAGTTAATTAATTTTTAAGAGGGTATATTATTGTTTTTAGGGTTTAGTAGTGTTTATTAGGGTTTATTAGTGCTTTTAAGGTTTGTTAGGTTCTATTAGCATTTATTTGGTGTTTTAGGGCTTTTAATGGTATATTTGCGTTTTTTAGGGTTTAGTGGGGATTATTGTGGTTTATTATAGTGTGTTATGGTTTATTAGGGTTGAGTAGGTATATTTAGGGTTTTATTAGGGTTTATTAGGGTTTAGTAGTGTTTATTTGGGTTTGTTAGAGATGTTTACGGTTTACTAGGCTTTTTTTGTGTTTTTATTAGGGTATATGAGTGTTTTCTAGTTTTTGTTAATATATATGAGGGGTTGTTATGACTTTTTAGGTTTTATTAGCATCTTTTTAGTGTTTGTGATCATTTTTTTTTTAGGTTTTATTAGAATTTTTATGGTTTATTAGGGTTTCTAGGGCTTTTTAATTATTTTTTTTGCGTTTTTTTGATTATTTGGGTTTAGTTGGGTTTTATTAGGTTTTATTATGGTCTGTCAAGGTTTATAAGGCTTGAGAAGGTATTTTTAGGGTTTTATAATGGTTTTATTAGGGTATATTAGTTTGTATTAGGGTTCATTAGGGATTTTTAGTGTTTATTAGGGTTTGTTAGGTGATTGTTAGTTATTTGTTTTATTAGGTTATATTAGTGTTTGTTAAGTATTTTTAGATAATATAGCGTTTTTTATTGTTTGTGAGTGTCTTTAGGGTTTCTTAGGTTATATTAGAGTTTATTATGGTTTATTATGGTTTCTAGGGATTTTTATGGTATATTAGCATTTTTAGTCTTTATTAGGTTATATTAGTGTTTTTGGGTCTTTTTAGGTAATATAGCATGTTTTTATTGTTTGTGATCTTTTTTTTATTGTTTGTGAACGTTTTTAGGGTTTATTAGGTTATATTAGAGTTTATAAGGGTTTCTAGGGAATTTTAAGGCATACTATCATTTTTTTCATTATTAGGGTTTTGTAGGGTTTTATTAGGGGTCATTATGGTGTGTTAAGGTTTGTTAGGGTTGAGTAGGGTTTAGTTGGATTTATTTATGGTTTATTAGGGATTTTTAGGGTTTTTTGGGGTTTATTACATTTTATTAGTGTTTATTTGTGTCTATTAGGGTTGGTTAGGTTTGTTAGGTTATCCTAACATGTTTTTAGGGTTTATTAGGTTTTGTTATCATTTATTAGGGTTTATTAGGTATTTTTTGGGTTTTATTAGGGTTGATTAGAGTCTCTTAGGGTTTTTAGGGATTATAAGGCATTTTTAGGGATTATTAGTGTTTATTTGGGGTTTATTAGTGTCATGACCCATCCCAGTGGGGCCCGCGCCGTGACTCCCCAAGCCCGCCTCCAATAGGCCAGGGGATGGTGACTAGCACCGAGTAGGCATATTAATAACATGGGAGGAATTTTCTATGTACCTGCACACGCACACATCTCTAAGCCCACAAAATTCTGAAATGTAAAAAACCCACTAAGGAAAAGAATTAATGCATACAACTAAACCCGAACAAAAGAGTACGACGAAAGGTAGAGTACTGTAAAAGTAAACTGGGCCAGAATACAAGACCACCAAAAACAAGAGTCTCAAAACTACAATGTCCAACCTGTAAGCACAAAAAGGTATTGGGATGGTCGTTCGTAGCCATAGGAACGCCTCGACTTGTAGGGAACTCAGAAATCTCGGTCATGTCCTGTTCTACCCTGGACTATGTCAAAAGGCTACACGTCTGCACAAGACACCAGACGTGCGGGCAAAGCCTGTGCAGGGGTGAGTATAACAAAACTCAGTATAGGACCCTGAAAACCACAAATTAGTACACAAAGTAAAGGTACAATCAGCTATTCACAGTATATGTCTACAGAACATATAGAGCAAACCATATATACTCAAAACCCAGACCCGTGGTCTAGAGACAAGCCACACAACCGCATACCCCGCAAGGGATTCTATTATAAGATTCAATGATGCACTCGTTCTGGGAGAACACACTTCATGAGTCATATAGATCTGATGACGTTCTCCCTAGAAGTGTTGTTCGTCCGAAATGTCACGAGTGGTAGATACACTCATTATGGGAGACACACTCCTGAGTGGGAAATATCAGTAGATAGATGCACTCATTATGCGAGGCACACTCCTGAGTGGGAAAGATCTCAATACACAGATGAGGATCACTGCCAGGGCCATGGCGGATATCGTGACTCATCCGGAATTCACCAACTAGGTAGAGGATCAATTCCCGGTAGAGTTGGTCACGTCGATGCCTGACTCTACCTAGGGTCTGGAATGGATTGAGGATCTTGATCTGGGCCTCTCGGATGGATGCCTGACTCTATCACAGAAAGTTCTACTGAAGGGATCATAATCCTGAAAAAGGAAACGATACCTGACCTTCAGGGAACGAGAAGAAGGGGCACTAACCCAAATAAAAGATGTTCAATATGCGGTGAACAATAGGACCGTGTCATTTTCCAAAAAGTACACGGAATGTAGAAAATATACACACCGTGTTGTCTGGCCCCGGGTACTGCCAGTGTACAATGACCCGTGTTGTGAGGCTGGTCGTGCCGGAAAAACTAAGTACACGTTGTGTAGTACGGTGGAAACGCCGTGTCTAAGTAACTGGGGTTGGCTCCGTGTACTCTGGCCATGTGCCCGTACACGGTCATCTACCCATGTACACCAACCCGTGTAATCGCCACACGGGGTGACCCGCGTTACTGGCCTCGCCTGACCGTGTGACGGAGTACACGGTCGTGTACACCATCCCATGCCCATGTATCCCCGAGATACACACCGAGCTCTGTGTCGCCGCCTCTACCATGTTGTACACGTCGTGCCACCTGAAGCTGTGTAGATCATCCCGTGTTCGTGTACTACCCAAAGTACATGCTGAGCTTCAGGGAAATCCCAACACGCCGTGTGACCGAGGTCACACGCCATGTAATTCCTCTCTTACCCCAAAACCCTAGACAACACCTCCAGTACTACACAACATGTTCTTTGGATGTACACGCCGTGTGTTATGGAAATTTCCAAAAATGATTCCCTTTTCCGGAACACCACCCGTGGTGCTCTGATCATCGATCCAGCCATTTGATCGACGCAAAACTTCCAGTTTTTGGTCGCCCTGACACCACCAAGCTGTTTTCGTCGTTTTCGGGCCTCCGATCGGCCCCAAAAACATGATTTGATCTTCCCGCGTGAAGTACGCTCGAAGAATTCCCTTTCTCGATCCGGTCTGATTTGTCTTCCACCATCATTGTCTCACCTACGCAAGGTCATTGTGGTATCGAATCTTCGATTTGGGATCGTTGCATCACGGAACAGATGTGCAACGATCCATTGTTCGTTGCCCCGCGGAGAACGTGAAGAACGCGTGAGAAAAGAATTCGGGGAGAAATCCAACAATCAAATCGAGGAATGAACCTCCGCCGTCATTCGTCACGGCGTTGATCTTCTCCCTTTAATAGGTTTAAACGAAGCAGAGATCAACATAAATAAAATCATGGATTAATTCCCCAAAATCATCCCAAAGAAATCCCTCCCACAAGAATGCACGAATCCGCGGATCAACTTGTTTGTGGTTGATCCGCGTTCATGGTGTACACTCAAAAATGGGGAAAAGGAATTGAAATAAAAACCCCTACCTTTCGAAAGTATCTATCGTTGATGAAGGCGCCACCCTACCGTTGTCGTCGAGATCCTTCAACGTCAGCGCAACGATTATCGATTTCGATCCGTCATCGTTCATCGCCGAGAATTCTCTCCAACGCCTCACGGATTCTGCAGAGGTTCCCCTCAGACGTTGCCAGCGATCAAAAATTTATTAACCCATAAAAAAGGGAATCATGTTGTCATTTAATTATGCGGCATCATTAATGAGGCCAACCTACCATTTATTGAGTCAATATGACATGTCATTAATTTAGGAAACAGACGTCTCGTCGCTGTGCTACAGTGGACGTTTCTATAAAATAAAATAAACATTTAGCAATTTATTTTATTTTTACTTTACTAAAAACGTCTGAAAATTAACTTCTTACCTCGACCCGTGACGGTCGAGGTTAGGATCATTCTTAGGAAAATTCATCATCTTGGACGCAATGCTGCCCTCAGATTTTTAATCCGCCACCCGTTTGGGAACTGCCACAACCGCGCGCAAGTGTCGACATACTAAAAGAGTTCAAATAACCATTCCGGGCTTACTGGACCTCAGAATAATGTTCCTTCTTCGCACCCAGTCTTGAAATAAATCCATATAATATTTAAAAATAATAAACGGAAAATATGATACATTACAATCGGGGTTTAATTTTTTATATTATGGTATATTAGGGTTTAATATTTTCAAGGGTTTTGAAGTGTCTTTAGGGTTTTTATAGCATTTTGTTAGTGTTTGTATAACATTGTTTAAGTTTATGTAGCATTTTTAGTGTTTATGTAGCACTTTTAGGGTTTAGCTAGCAGTTTTAGGTATTATATTGAATTATTTAGGGTTTATGTAATGTTTTTATGGTTTATGTAGCATGTTTAGGGTTTAGGTTTTATGTAGCATTTTTTAGGGTTTATGTTGCATTTTCTGTGTTTATGTAGCATTTTTTTGGGGGTGATGTAGTGTTCATGTTGCATGTTTTAGGGTTTATGTAATGTTTTTAGGGTTCATGTATTGTTTTAACAGTTTATGTTGTGTTTTTTGGTTTTATGTAGTGTTTTTTAATGTTTATGTTGTGTTCTTTAGGGTTTATGTTACGGTTATAGGGTTTATGTAGTGCTTTTTGGGTTTATGTAGAGTTTTTTGGGCTTATGTTGCATTTTATGGGTTTATGTTGTGTTTTTTGGGTTTATGTTGCATTTTTAGGGTTTATGTAACATTTTTTGGGTTTATGTATCTATTTGTTTCCTTTTTTAGGGTTTTAATGGTTGTTTATGGTTTGTAGTGGGTTTTAGGTGTTTTAATGGTTGTTAACGGGTGTTTATATTTTTTTATGGTTTTTGATGGGTTTTCAATGGTTTTTTGGGGGTTTTAAGGGTTTATTTGTTTTTTCGGGATTGATAGGGGTTTTTGGGTTTTTTATTGTGTTTTAGGGTTTGTTTGGGTATTTTAGTGGTTTTTAGGGTTTATGTAATGCGTTTTAGCGTTTTTTGTGTTCTTTAGGGTTTTTAGTGATCTTTAGAGTTTATTATGGTTCTTTAGGGTTTATTAGGGTTCTTTAGGGTTTATCAGTGCTCTTTAGGATTTGTTACGGTTTATTGGCATTTTTTTGTTGTAGGCATTTATATCTTTTTCTAGGGTTTATCAACCTTTTTAGGGTTATTCAGGATTTTTTAGGGTTTATTAGGGTTTATTTTATTTATTAGGGTTTATTAACGTGTATTTTGGTTTATTATGATTTATTAGGGTCTATTATGTTTTTTATGGTTTATTGTGGTTTATTATGGGTTTGTTGTGGGTTGTTTCATTTTGTTACGATTTATTTGGCCTTGTTAGGATTTTTTACGATTTAATTGAGGTTCTTAGGGTTTGTTACGATTTATTATGGGGTTATTAGGGTTTTTTAGGGTTTATTAGTGGCTTGTAGGGTTTTTAGACTATTATTTGGTGGGGTTTGTATTGTTTTCTCGGGTTTTTTAGGGTTTTAAGTGATTATTAGGATTTATTACGGTTCAATAGTGTTTTTTATTGTATATTAGGGGTTTTAGGGATTCTGTAGCATTTATTAGTGTCAAATCGGGGTTTTAGGGTTTATTATAGGTTATTATGATTTATTAGTGTTTATTAGGGTTTTAGGGTTTAATAGTGGGTTTCAGGTGTTATTTGGGTTTATTAGTGGTTCTTAGAGGTTATTCGTGGTTGTTAGGGTTTGTAAGGTTTTGTTAGGGTTTGTTAGGACGTGTGTTATTCTATTATCACACATGTTTTTATTATCATATTTATCATTATCATTATTAACAGTATCATTATTATAATTATCATTATTGTCATTACTATTATTATTATTATTGTTATCTTCCCATGAAAATGTAGATGCACAAGAGTTATTATTTATTATTTATTATTTATTTCCATGCACATGCAAATGTTGTTGTTGTTGTTGTTGTTGTTTTTATTACTATTATTATTATTATCCTCACATGAAAATTCACATGCATGACCGTTATTATTTATTACAATTCACGCGCACACGCAATGCACCTACATTATTCTATTATCACATGCATTTTTATTGTTATTGTTATTATTACTATTATTTTTATTATTTTTATTATCATCAAATGCACGTGTGTTATTATTTATTTTCATATACACGAAAATTCAATACATGTGCATTATTCTAATATCATATGTGCTATTATTACTAATATTACTATTATTTTTATTATTATCATCACTTGCGCTATGAGTTATTATTTATTATCATGCACTCCACATGCAATGCATGTGCCTTATTATATTATCACATGCATTGTTATTATTATTGTTATTATTATTACTGTTATTATTATTATTGTTGTTATCATCTCATGCACATGCACATGAACATGCATGTGCATTATTATTTATTTTTTATTATTATGAATGTGCACATGAAATGCACAAACGTTATTTTATTATTACATACGCTGTTATTCTTACTGTTATTATTATTATTGTGGTTTTTTGTTGTTGTTGTTGTTGTTGTTCTTATTGTTATTATCATCACATGCAAATGCACATACAAATACATAAACACACACATTCAATGCACGTGCATTATTCTATTATCACATGCATTATTATTATTATAATTATTAATATTATTATTATTATCATCGTTATCATCATCACATGAAAATTCAATGCACTCACGTTATTATTTATTTCCATTAACATCCACGCGTAATGCACATGGAATATTATATTATCACATGCATTGGTACTACTACTATTATCACTACTACTACTGCTGGTGTTATTATTATTATCATCGCATGCAAATGCAGATGCACGTGCGTTATTATTTATTATTTATTACCATGCATGTGCATATGCAATGCACTTGTATTATTCTTTTATTATTATTATTATTATTTCAAAAAAATTATTATTATTACTATTATTATTATTATTATTATTATCATTATTATTATCATTATCACATGCAAATCCACATGCATGTGAGTTGTTATTTATTATTTATTACCATACACGTGCATGCTTTGTTATTATTATTATTATTAAAATTATTATTATTAATATTATTATCAAATGTAAATGCACATGCACATGCATGTGCATTCTTATTTACTATTATTTATTTATTATTTACATCTATGCACGTGCAAATTCAATGCACTTGCGTTATTCTATTATTATTATTATTATTATTATTAGTATTATTACTATTGTTTGTATCATCAAATTCAAATGCACATGCACGTGCGTTTTTATTTATCATTTATTACCATACACGTGCATGCGTCATTATCATTATCATTACATGTAAATGCACATGCACATGAGTTATTATATATTATTTATTATCATGCAAATGAAAATGCAATGCACTTGCGTTATTCTATTATCACATGTGTTATTATTATTTATTCTCATGCATGTGCACACGCAATGCACATGCATTATTATATTATCACATGTGTTATTATTTATTATTTATTATCATTCACATGAAAATGGACATTCATGTGGACTTGGTTATTATATATTGTTTATTACCATGCACATGCACATGCACCTGGATGTCTGTTATTATTTATTATTGATTATCATTCGAATGAACATGCACATACACATGTAATTCAAATGCGTTATTATTTATAAATTATTATTTATTATCATTCACATGAAAATGCACAGGCATATGCACATGCACGTGCGTTATGATTTATTATTTAAACCATGCACATGCATATGAACATTCACGTGCGTTATTACTATTACTATTATTATTTGTATTTTTAGGGTTTACTAGCATTTTTTAGAATTTTTAGGTGTTATTATCATTTATTATGCTTTGTTGGGGTTTTAGGGGTTTTTAAATTTATATTAGAGTTTTTAGTGTTTGGTGGGGGTTATTAAGATTTTATTAAGGTTTATTATGGTGTGTTAAGGTTTATTAGGGTTTATAATGTATTTTTAGGGTTTTATTAGGATTGAGTTGGGTTTATTAGGGTATATTATGGTATATTGTGGTACATTTGGGTGGGTTTTGGATTTATTAGGGTTTATTATGTTTCATTATGGTTAATTAATTTTTAAGAGGGTATATTACTTTTTTTAGGGTTTAGTAGTGTTTATTTGGGTTTATTAGTGCTTTTAAGCTTTGTTAGGTTTTATTAGCATTTATTAGGGGGTTTAGGGCTTTTAATGGTATATTTGTGTTTTCTAGGGTTTAGCGGGGTTTATTATGGTTTATTATAGTGTGTTAAGGTTTATTAGGGTTGAGTAGGTATATTTAGGGTTTTATTAGGGTTGAGTAGGTATCTTTAAGGTTTTATTAGGGTTGAGTAGGGTTTATTTGGGTTTGTTAGAGATTTTTATGGTTTACTAGGCTTTGTTAGTGTTTTTATTAGGGTATATGAGTGTTTTTTAGTTTTTGTTAATATATATGAGGGTTGTTATGACATTTGAGGCTTTATTAGCTTGTTTTTAGTGTTTTTGATCATTTTTTATGATCTGTTTGGTTTTATTAGAAATATTTATGGTTTTTTTGGGTTTCTACGGCTTTTAATAGTTTCTTTGGGTTTTTTTGTTTATTGGGGTTTACTTGGGTTTTATTAGGTTTTATTATGTTCTGTCAATGTTTATTAGGGTTGAGAAGGTATTTTTAGGGTTTTATTATGGTGTTATTTGGGTTTATTAGTTTTTATTAGGGTTTATTAGGGATTTTTAGTTTTTATTCGGGTTTGTAGGGGTTTATTAGTTTTTTTTCTTAGGTTATATAAGTGTTTGTTAAGTCTTTTTAGATAATATTGCATTTTTTATTGTTTGTGAGCATTTTGTTTTTTTTTTGTGAGCATTTTTAGGATTTCATAGGTTATATTAGAGTTTATTATGGTTTATTATGGTTTATAGGGATTTTTAAGGTATAGTAGCGTTTTTAGACTTTATTAGGTTATATTAGTGTTTTTAGGTCATTGTAGGTAATATGGCATGTTTTTATTGTCTGTGGTCATTTTTTTATTGTTTGTGAGTGTTTTTAGGGTTTATTCGGTTATATTAGAGGTTGTCATGGTTTCTAGAGATTTTTTAAGGTATACTAGTGTTTTTTTCGTTATAAGGGTTATGTAGGGTTTTCTTAGGGGTCATTATGGTGTGTTAAGGTTTGTTAGGGTTGAGTAGGATTTATTTGGATTTATTTAGGGTTTATTTGGGATTTTTAGGGTTTATTTGGGGTTTATTACGGTTTATTTGTGTTTATTAGTGTCTATAAGGGTACGTTAGGGTTGGTTAGGTTTTCTTAAACTATTCTTAGGGTTTATTTGGTTTTATTATAATTTATTAGGGTTTATTAGGTATTTTTGGGGTTTTATTAGGGTTTATTTGAGTCTCTTAGGGTTTTAGGGATTATAAGGCATTTTTAGGTATTATTAGAGTTTATTAGGGGTTTATTATGGTTTAATTGTTTATATTATGGTATATTAGGGTTTAATATTTTTGAGGGTTTTGAGGGTTTTGAAGTGTCTTTAGGGTTTTTGTAGCATTTTTTAGTGTTTGTGTAGTGTTTTTTAAGTTTATGTTGCATTTTTAGTGTTCATGTAGCACTTTTAGAGATTAGTTAGTAGTTTTAGGTGTTATATATAATTTTTTAGGGTTAATGTAACGTTTTTAGGGTTTATGTAGCGTATTTTGGGTTTAGGTTTTATGTAGAATTTTTTAGGGTTTATGTTGCATTTTCTGGGTTTATGTAGCATATTTTGGGGTGATGTAGTGTTTATGTTGCATTTTTTTGGGTTTATGTAACATTTTTAGGGTTCATGTATTGTTTTAAGTTTTTTTGTTGTGTTTTTAGTTTTTATGTAGCGTTTTTTAATGTTTATGTTGCGTTGTTTAAGGTTTATGTTACAGTTATAGGATTTATGTAGTGATTTTTGGGTTTATGTAGCGTTTTTTGGGTTTATGTTGCGTTTTTTGTGTTTATGTTGTATTTTTAGGGTTTATGTTGCATTTTTAGGGTTTATGTAACGTTTCTTGGGTTTATGTATCTATTTGTTTCCTTTTTTATGGTTTTAATTGTTGTTTATGTTTTGTAGTGGTTTTTAGGGTTGTTAATGGTTGTTAACGGGTGTTTATGGTTTTTATGGTTTTGATGGGTTTTCAATGGATTTTTGGGGGTTTTAAGGGTTTATTTGTTTTTTCGGGATTGATAGGGGTTGTTAGGGTTTTTTAGTGTGTTTTAGGGTTTGTTTTGGTATTGTAGCGGTTTTTAGGGTTTTTGTAATGTGTTTTAGCATTTTTTGGGTTCTTTAGGGTTTTTTAGTGTTCTTTAGAGTTTATTATGGTTCTTTAGGGTTTATTATGGTTATTTAGGGTTTATTAGTGTTCTTTAGGATTTGTTATGGTTTATTAGCATTTTATTATTGTATATTAGAGTTTTATTGGGATTTTGTAGGCATTAATAGCTTTTTCTAGGGTTTATCAACCTTTTTAGGGTTATTTAGGATTTATTATGGTTTATTAAGGTTTATATTATTTTTTAGGGTTTATTAAGGTGTATTTGGGTTTATTATGAATTATTAGGGTGTATAATGATTTTTTATGGTTTATTGGGGTTTATTATAGGTTTGTTATGGGTTGATTCAGTTTTTTAGGATTTATTTGGCATTGTTAGGAATTTTTACGATTTATTTGTGGTTGTTAGGGTTTGTTACGATTTATTATGGGGTTATTAGGGTTTGTTATGGTTTATTAGTGTATTGTAGGGTTTTGTAGACTATTATTTGGCGGGTTTTGTAGTGTTCTGTCGGGTTTGTTAGGGTTGTCAGTGATTATTATGATTTATTATAGTTCAATAGTGTTTTTATTGTATATTAGGGGTTTTAGGGATTTTTGTAGCGTTTATTAGTGTCTAATAGTGTTTTTAGGGTTTATTACAGGTTATTATGATTTATTAGTGTTTATTAGGGTTTTAGGGTTTAATAGTGGGTTTCAGGTGTTATTTGGGTTTATTAGGGGTTCTTAGAGGTTATTCGTGGTTGTCAGGGTTTTTTAGGTTTTTTTGGGTTTGTTAGGACGTGTGTTATTCTATTATCACACACATTATCATTATCATTATCATTATTATCGGTATCATTATTATAATTATCATTATTGTTATTACTATTATTATTATTATTGTTATCTTCCCATGCTAAAGCAGATGCACAAGCGTTATTATTTATTATTTATTATTTATTATTTATTTCCATACACGTGTATATGTTGTTGTTGTTGTTATTATTATTATTACTATTATTATTATTATTATCCTCACATGAAATTGCACATGCAGGTCCATTATTATTTATTACCATGCACTCGCACATGCAATGCACCTACATTATTTTATTATCACATGCATTTTTATTGTTATTGTTATTATTACAATTATTGTTTTTATTGTTATTATCATCAAATGCACGTGTGTTTTTATTTATTGTCATAAACACGCAAATTCAATACATGTGCATTATTCTATTATCACATGCGCTGTTATTATTAATATAACTATTATTGTTATCTTTATCATCACTTGCACTTTGAGTTATTATTTATTATCATGCACTACACAAGCAATGCACGTGCATTTTTCTATTATCACTTGTGTTGTTATTATTATTATTTCTATTATTACGGTTATTATTATTATTATTATTACTGTTATTATTATTATTATTATTATTATCATACCATGCACATGCACGTGCACATGCACGTGCATTATTATTTATTTTTTAGTACTATGCATGTGCACATGAAATGCAGACACGTTATTTTATTATCACATACATTGTTATTCTTATTGTTATTATTATTTTTGTTGTTGTTGTTGTTGTTGTTGTTGTTCTCATCACATGAAAATGCACATGCAAATACATAAACACGCACATTCAATGCACGTGCATTATTCTATTATCACATGCATTATTATTATTAGTATTATTATTATTATTATTATTATTATTATTATTATTATTATCGTTATCATCATCACAAGAAAATGCAATGCACCAGCGTTATTATTTATTTCCATGCACATGCACACGTAATGCACATACAATATTATATTATCACCTACATTGGTACTACTACTATTATCACTACTACTACTATTGCTGTTATTATTATTATCATCACATGCAAATGCAGATGCACGTGCGTTATTATTTATTATTTATTACCATGCACGTGCATATGCAATGCCCTTGTATTATTCTTTTATTATTATTATTATTATTATTATTATTATTTCCATAGTTGTTATTATTAATATTACTATTATTATTATTATCATTATCACATGAAAATCCACACGCATGTGAGTTGTTATTTGTTATTTATTACCATGAACGTGCATGCTTTATTATTATTATTATTATTATTATTACAATTATTATTATTATTATTATTATCAAATGTAAATGCACATGCACATGCATCGCGTTCTTATTTACTATTATTTATTTATTATTTACTAATATGCACGTGCATATGAAATGAACTTGTGTTATTCTATTATTATGATGATGATTATTATTAGTATTATTATTATTGTTTGTATCATCAAATACAAATGCACATGCACATGCATTGTTATTTATCATTTATTACCATGCACGTGCATGCGTCATTATCATTCTTGCACATGCATATGAACATGCACGTGCGTTATGATTTATTATTTAAACCATGCACATGCATATGAACATGCACTTGCGTTATTACTATTATTATTATAAGATGTATTTTGAGGGCCTAATAGAATTTTTTAGAATTATTAGGTGTTATTAACATTTATTATGGTTTGTTGGGGTTTCGAGGTTTTTTAATGGTATATTAGCGTGTTTTAGGGTTTGGTGGGGGTTATTAGGATTTTATTAAGAATTACTATTGTGTGTTAAGGTTTATTAGGGTTTATTAGGTATTTTTAGGGTTTTCATAGGATTGAGTTGGGTTTATTAGGGTGTATTATGGTATATTATGGTATATTTGTGTGGGTTTAGGATTTATTAGGGTTCATTATATTTCATTATGGTTAATTAATTTTTAAGATGGTATGTTATTGTTGTTTAGGATTTAGTAGTGTTTATTAGGGTTTATTAGTGATTTTAAGCTTTGTTAGGTTTTATTATCATTTATTAGGGGTTTTAGGGATTTTAATGGCATATTTGCATTTTTAGGGTTTAGTTGGGTTTATTATGGTTTATTATGGTGTGTTAAGGTTTATTTGGGTTCAATAGGTATATTTTGGGTTTTATTAGGGTTGAGTAGGTATATTTATGGTTTTATTAGGATTTATTAGGGTTGCATAGTGTTTATTTGGGTTTGTTAGTGATTTTTAGGGTTTACTAGGCTTTGTTAGTGTTTTTATTCGGGTATATGAGTGTTTTTTTGTTTTTGTTAATATATATGAGGGTTTGTTAGGACATTTTAGGTTTTGTTAGTGTGTTTTTAGTTTTTTTTATCCTTTTTTATGGTTTGTTAGGTTTTATTAGAATTATTTATGGTTTATTAGGGTTTCTAGGGATTTTAAATTTTTTGTTTGCGTTTTTTTTGTTTATTGGGGTTTATTTGGGTTTTATTAGGTTTTATTATGGTCTTTCAAGGTTCATTAGGGTTGAGAAGGTATTTTTAGGGTTTTATTAAGTTTTTATTACAGTATATTAGTTTTTATTAGGGTTTATTAGGGATTTTTAGTTTAAATTAGGTTTTGTTAGGGGTTTATTAGTTTTTTGGTTTATTAGGTTATGTTAGTGTTTATTAAGTCTTTTTAGATAATATAACATTTTTTATGGGTTGTGAGCGTTTTGTTTTTGATTGTGAGGGTTTTTAGGGTTTCTTATGTTATATTATAGTTTATTATGATTTATTATGGTTTCTAGGAATTTTTATAGTATATTTGCGTTTTTAGTCTTTATTAGGTTATATTAGTGTTTTTAGGTATTTTTAAGTAATATAGCGTATTTTTATTGTTTTTGATCATTTTTTATTGTTTGTGAGCGTGTTTTGGGTTTATTAGGTTATAGTAGAGTTTATCAGGGTTTCTATGGATTTTTTATGGTATACTAGCATTTTTTTCATTATTAAGGTTTTGTAGGGTTTTATTAGGGGTCATTATGGTGTGTTAAGGTTTGTTACGGTTGAGTAGGGTTTATTTGGTATTATTTATGGTTTATTAGGTATTTTTAGGGTTTGTTTAGGGTTTATTACGGTTTATTAGTGTTTATTTGTGTCAATTAAGGTTGGTTAGGGTTGTTTAGGTTTTCATAACGTGTTTTTAGGGTTTATTAGGTTTTTGGGGGTTTTATTAGGGTTGATTAGAGTCGCTTAGGGTTTTAGGGATTATAAGGTGTTTTTTGTGATTATTAGAATTTATTAGGGGTTTATTAGGGTTTAATTTTTTATATTATGCTATATTAGGGTTTAATATTTTTGAGGGTTTTGAAGTGTCTTTAGGGTTTTTGAAGAATATTTTAGTGTTTGTGTTGCATTTTTTAAATTTATATAGCATTTTTAGTGTCTCTGTGGCACTTTTAGGGTTTAGATAGCAGTTTTAGGTTTTATATAGAATTTTTTAGGGTTTATGTAACATTTTTTGGGTTTATGTAGCGTGTTTAGGGTTTAGGTTTTATGTAGAAAATTTTGTGATTATGTTGCGTTTTATGGGTTTATGTAGCATTTTTTTGGGGTGATGTAGTGTTTATGTTGCATTTTTTAGGGTTTATGTAACGTTTTTAGGGTTCGTGTATTGTTTTAAGGGTTTCTGTTGTGTTTTTAGGTTTTATGTAGCATTTTTTAATGTTTATGTTGCATTGTTTTGGGTTTATGTTATGGTTCTAGGGTTTATGTAGTGATTTTTGGGTTTATGTATCGTTTTTTGGGTTTATGTTGTCTTTTTTGGGTTTATGTTGTGGTTTTAGGGTTTATGTTTAATTTTTAGGGTTTATGTAAAGTTTTTTAGGTTTATGTATCTATTTGTTTCCTTTTTTAGGGTTTTAATGGTTGTTTATGGTTTGTAGTAGTTTTTAGGGTTTTTAGTGGTTGTTAACAGGTTTTTATTATTTTTATGGTTATTGATGGGTTTTTAATGGTTTTTGGGTTTTTTAAGGGTTTATTTGTTTTTTCGGGATTGATAGGTGTTGTTAGAGTTTTTTAGTGTGTTTTAGGGTTTGTCTGGGTAATTTAGCAGGTTTTAGGGTTTTTGTAATGCATTTTAGCGTTTTTTGAGTTCTTTAGGGGTTTTAGTGTTCTTTAGAGTTTATTATGGGTTTTTAGGGTTCTTTAGGGTTCTTTAGGGTTTATTAGTGTTCTTTAGGTTTTGTTACGATTTATTAGCATTTTTTTATTGTATATTAGGGTTTTATTGGGATTTTTTGGGCATTAATTGCTTTTTCTAGGGTTTATCAACCTTTTTTAGGGTTATTTAAGATTTATTAGGGTTTATTAGGATTTATTTTATTTATTAGGGTTTATTAACGTGTATTTCGTTTTATTATGATTTATTAGGGTGTATTATGATTTTTTATGGTTTATTGCGGTTTATTACGTGTTTGTTATGGGTTGTTTCAGTTTGTTATGATTTATTTGGGGTTGGTAGGGTTTGTTATGATTTATTTTGCTGTTATTAGGGTTTATTAGGATTTATTATTGGGTTTTAGGGTTTCGTAGACTATTATTTGGTGGGTTTTGAAGGGTTTTGTCGGGTTTGTTAGGGTTTTTAGTGATTATTAGGATTTATTATGGTTCAATAGTGCTTTTTGTTGTATATTAGGGGTTTTAGGGATTTTGTATCATTTATTAGTGTCTAATAGAGTTTTTTAGGGTTTATTACAGGTTATTATGATTTATTAGTGTTTATTAGGGTTTTAGGGTTTAATATTGGGTTTCAGGTGTTATTTGGGTTTATTAGAGGTTCTTAGAGGTTATTCGTGGTTGTTAGGGTTTGTTAGGGTTAGTTAGGTTTTCTTAGGGTTTGTTAGGACGTGTGTCATTCTATTATCACACAAGTTATTATTATCATTATTATCATTATCATAATTATCAGTATCATTACTATAATTATCATTATTGTTAGTACTATTATTATTATTGTTGTTATCTTCCCATGCAAATGCAGATGCACACGCGTTATTATTTATTATATATTGTTTTCTATTTATTTCTATGCACGTGCATGTATTGTTATTATTGTTGTTGTTATTATTATTATTATTACTACTACTATTATTATTATCCTCACATGGAAATGCACATGCACGTCCATTATTATTTGTTACAATGCACGCGCACAGGCAATGCTCCTACATTATTCTATTATCACATGCATTATTAATGTTATTGTTATTATTTCTATTATTGTTATTATCATCAAAAGCACGTGCGTTATTATTTATTATCATACACATGAAAATTCAATACATGTGCATTATTCTATTATCACATGCGCTATTATTATTAATATTACTATTATTGTTATTATTATCATCACTTGCACTATGAGTTATTATTTATTATCATGCACTACACATGCAATGCAAGTGCGTTATTCCATTATCACATGCGCTGTTGTTATTATTATTATTATTAATTTTATTATTATTATCATTATCATCTCATGAACATGCCCATACACATGCACGTGCCTTATTATTTATTTTTTATTACTATGCACGTGCACATGAAATGCAAACATGTTATTTTATTATCACATACGTTTTTATTCTTATTGTTATTATTATTATTGTGGTTGTTTTTTTTTTGTTGTTGTTATTGTTGTTATTATAGTTATTAGCATCACATGCAAATGCACATGAAAATATATAAACTCGCACATTAAATGCACGTGCATTATTCTATTATCACATGAATTGTTAATAATAATAATATTAGTATTATTATTATTATCCTCGTTATCATCATCACATGAAAATGCAATGCACGCGCATTATTATTTATTTCCATGAACGTGAACACGTAATTCACATGCTATATTATATTATCACATGAATTGGTACTACTACTATTATCACTACTACTACTGCTGCTGTTATTATTATTATCATAGCATGTAAATGTAGATGCACATGCATTATTATTTATTATTTATTACCATGCACGTGCATATACAATGCACTTGTATTATTCTTTTATTATTATTATTATTATTATTACCACCATTTTTATTATTATTATTACTATTATTATTATTATTATTATTATTATTATCATTATCATTATTATTATCATTATCGTATGCAAATCCACATGCATGTGAGTTGTTATTTATTATTTATTACCATGCACGTGCATGCTTTATTATTATTATTATTATTATTATTATTGCAATTAGTCTTATTAATAATATTATCAAATGTAAATAGCATTTTTTAGGGCCGGGTGGGGGTTATTAGGATTTTATTTGGGTTTATTATGGTGTTTCAAGGTTTATTAGGGTATATAAGGTATTTTTTGGGTTTTATTAGGATTGGGTTGGGTTTATTAGGGTATATTATGGTATATTTAGGTATGGTTAGGATTTATTAGGGTTTATTATGGTTCATTATGGTTTATTAATTTTTAAGAGGGTATATTTGGGTTTTTTGGTGTTTAGTAGTGTTTATTCGGGTTTATTATCACTTTTAAGCTTTGTTAGGTTTTATGAGCATTTATTAGGGGTTGAGGGATTTTTAAGTGTATATTTGCGTTTTTAGGGTTTAGTGGGGTTTATTATAGTTTATTATGGTTTGTTAAGGTTTATTAGGATTGAGTAGGTATTTTTAGGGTTTTATTAGTGTTGAGTTGGAATCTTTAATGTAACACCACGAGCTTCCACAATACGCTTCTCTTTCAATAATGCAATAGCTTGCATTGTACGCAAGTTCGAGATTCTAACACACCGTGACTAATCAAAATAGCCCTTTTGAATAGTAATACCCACTTTTTGAAATTTTATATATTTTATATTTCAAAATGGACATCATTTTTGGATTCAGAATGTCGAAATTATCCTATGTTGAATTTTTTGTAATTTTCTGAGAACTTCCAAATTTTTATGAATAGTGAAAAATACTTAAAACAACTTTTTTAATAAAAATAATTTATATTGATAAATTATAATATTGAGTGGTTTTAAAGTATAATTATAATATATTTTTACAATTTTATCCAATGGTGTTCATTAGAATTAATTTCACTTTGAAATTGGACATAAACAATTGTCAATCTTTTGATATATGTTGTTTCTTAAAAACACGCTATTTGTTGTGACAGCGGGAATTAATTATAAAATTAATTAATTCAAATTATATGTTTGTAATTTTGTAAAATAGACATCATTTTTTAATTTGGAATATCAATTATAGCTTAGGGTGAAATTTTGTCACTATTCTGAAAAACTTCAATTTTTGATGAATAGTGAAACCACTAAGTGGTAGTTAAATAACTGATTTTTTCATTTAAATGAAATATTACCACTTCTGTGATTTGATTTTCAAAAAACCAACATACATGGTTGTCATTAGGAAGTAAAATGTGGTTCAATGGGATTAAAATAATTTTTTGGTGAATAGTAACTTTTAAGTTTAATTAATCGCGATTAAAGGTAAGTAGTGAAATTTAAGGTAAAAATGATATTATAAAAATATGAAATGACCTTGAAACATGTCCTACCCCTATTGGATGTGTCATGGACGACCAAGCCAGTCCATGGGTCAACTTGGGGACCCCATGGAGCCACTTTTCTAGGAAAATGACATAAATAACTTTTATTTAAAGTTAAAATAAAAATGTCACAAACATAAGTTGTTTTACGAAAACAATTTATAAATGGGGTTATACAAGTAATATTTTTGAATATAAATATTCATTAGAAATATAAAAATAGTTCCTAGATCATTATATTTTTTTTATAATTTTTAGACATTAAATAAATTAAATTATGTATGACACCATGATGATGCAGCGATTACCTCATTAATTAACGATTTAAATAAAATGAAAAGATAATGTAAACTCCAAGGCTTACACTTGTAAAAAACCTAATGGATGAGTATATTTCAAACCCTTATCACCTTATACTTGAATTATATAAGTGTGGGACCTTTAAAATCCGAAACTCATTATATAATAAAGTAACATTTCATTACTTTCCAAGAGTGCCCCTCCTCTCCACTTATAAAAGGCCCCCACCACTACCACCTTACTCACACTTTCAAAGCCTTTTGGCTCGGCCAACCTCTGCCCAAATACTCTCCCAAATTCCCTAAATGACTCCTAGAAGTCTCACTTTGGGCATAATTCTTTCCAAGGAAGCCTTTGGCTCAAATCAAAAGAGTTACCCGATTTTAAGGTAATGTCTTCTCTTTTGTTATTTTGTTTTATCTTGCTTATCCAACCCGCTAAACTCTTTTTATTCATTTATTTTGTAACAAAACCAGTATCCTCAATATACTAGGATGTTTTTATAAGAATTATTCGAGTTACACTTACACACAACTACATCTAATGGTTAAAGAACATACTATTTCTGTGGATGGAGAATTTCTGCCTCACGAAACGATGATTGTTCAACACTCATATAACACCTCTAATGGTGGCCATTTTGATGAAACTATTTTTATATATGATATATATATTATGTTTATTTTTTCCTTATGCTTCTTTATTTCTCATTTGTGGCATACTTTATGATTTCCATTATGGGTAAACGCGATAATTTCATTTTAGGAAGTGCGGACTACCGCCCCCACAAAGTGATTTGAATCGTTAATGCCATATGTGGGATGTATAAAGGATGGAGTAAATGGTATTATACATTATATTATACTGGAATTATATTATACCTTTATATAATTATAACTTCATTCCATTAAATATGAAATAGAAAGGAAAGTAGCGTTCATGCGTACGTACGGCTTACCGTCTCAATGAACGGTGCATTTCATTTCTTACCTCTAAATGTTATGTAATATTATAAATGAATGTATATAATGGATATGTATGATATATATGATATCTAAATCATGAATATAATTCTGGATATAATGGATATTTCACAACATGAACAACTTGTAATTATAAGAAGTTTATTTTTGACTCAAGTACCAAAGATCGACAAAATGACCGTTATTAACTTAAATAATTACATAATCTTCATAACATGGTAATAAGTGATATAAAAGGAATAATGAACATGAAAAAGGTTCTTATGTAAATAGAAATTAACTCTAGTTTATTATTCATGAGGTTAAAGAATGATCGAGTCAAGTCGGACACGAGGTAAGGGAACTTCTTAACCCAATTTCCATTCATTGGGTTAATCTCCTACATTCAAATTATGTCATGATATTATTATGTCCTATCTTGTATTTTTACTTTATTTATGTGTATGTATAGTGAATAAACATAATAGATCTATTTTATTTAAAAAATGATCTTTTTAAGGGACTTTGTCTCAATCCCCATTCATTGAGGCATATTTTGGTTTTATACACAACTTTCCTTTATACGGTATATAAACCCCTTTGACTTTTACATTTATTCAAAAGGAATATTTTTATACGAACTGTTTTACTAAATGACAAAAAGGAATGTTTTTCTTGTCATATGTATGCGGCGACAATGTCTTCTCCGCCACCATGGCCATTATTTGGGTTTCGGCTTCCTCTACAAGACATAACTTTTTTTAATGAAAAATAAATACAAAGTTTTAACTTTATTTTATTTTGGTATTGAAAATGGTTTTTAAAGTGTTTTTATTATATCAATGTGTTGTATTGATATCTTGTGATTGAAATGTAAAAATTTTATGTTTCCTTTATGCATGTTTTATTTGCTACGATTATGTTATGGTTTATGATATGTTTAAACCTGTTCATATGAGGAATGCATTGGACTTAATAAGTGACGGGTGGAGCCCGCTATAGCTCCTCGATGCATCGGTAGGTCTCATGAGACAAACTAGTGTCTTGGCATGAGACCTTGACAAAATCTTATTTGTAGTCTTGGCACGAGGCCTTGGATACGTGGTTATGATAGTCTGGCATTATGCATTCCATCATTATGAAAGTGGTTATTGATATTGCATGTGATTATTCGACTAGTAGAATATCCATGTGAATAAGTAAATGGAATTATTTCATTTTACTTTTTCCATATTATGTTGAAGTTCAAGTTTAAAAGGCTTTTTTATATTTCCTTAAATGTTTATGATTATGAAAGCTTCCGCTATTTTGTTATCCTTACTGAGCATATGAGCTCACCCATTTTAATGTTTTAATATTTTCCAGGATGTGAAGAAATATTTTATGAATGACCTGCAGGGATAGTCATAAGAGGATATGGGTGTGGACTATGGAGACTTTGTTATAGTATTTTTTCACTTTATGGTGTAATGTAACATTTATGAATGTATCTAGTGTTTCCATGGCTACTAAACTAATCTGTCTTTCGAGACTTAATCTTTTGTGATCATGCCAATGTTACGAAGTAATGCACCGACTCTAGGTAGCTGAGGTTGGGGCATTACAGTTGGTATCAAAGGCATTTTAGTACTAACCTTGGAAGCTAGATTTAGATAAACTCCGATTATAGCACATAGCCCAAAGATAGAATTTAAGGATTAGTATAGAAGAACTTCCTAGAATTTTGGTATTATAGAGATTTTGTGAGTTTTCCGAGAAATACATCCATGTCTGGATACGAGCAGGTAGAGGCGGCTCTGGCACAAGAGTACCTAGGGGTAAAACCCGAAAACACCGCTTTGAGCTAGACTCGAACGAGAACTGGTGCATGAAAACGGGCCTTACTGCACCTTTGGTTGCGACACTCCCGGGGGATATGCTTAGGATAATTCTCATTTTCTTTACAAACCACTATGAAGGGTTATGAGTATATACTTCCTCAAAGAAAACTTTTTTTATGATTATGGATTATATCCATAAATAGTTCAATTAGTGTTAAGTGTTTTACAAGTATGGAATTATGTATTTTGATTCATAAACTAATCTAGTTTATGACATTGTTTAGAAATGGCGCCTAGTGGAAGGAATGGAAACTGTATCAATGCACGCACTCCGTGTAGGGATTTCCCTCCTGCTCAAGATAATTATTGTGGATCTGGAGATACAACTGGTGATGATCAACTTATTACCATACTGGGACAACTCTCTCAGGTTATGAATAATAACCTTACTCGTATGGAGCACCCTGATCCACAACGTGGAGGATAAATGTTAGACTTCTTCATGAGGCAAAAACTGCCAACATTTAATGGGGGAACAAATCCATTAGTAGCTGAGCAATGGATAAACTCCTTAGAGAAAATATTCCACGCCTTGGGGAGTAGCGAAAGGGAGAAGGTTATCATGGCAGTTTACCGCCTCACTGGAGATGCCGATCAATGGTGGTAATTGATTCAAAACACAAAGGAAGATGAAGAAGTATCAAGTATGGAATGGAGAGAGTTCAAAGATATTTTCTTAGAAAAATAATTTCCACATGACCATCGAGTAGATATGGAAAGGCAATTTCTGAGTCTGAGAAAAAAGGAGGATGAGAATGTCGCAAAGTATGAGGCTAACTTTACACGGTTAGCAAGGCATGCAGCAGATTATATATGTAACCCAAGAAGTAAGATTGATTGTTTCTTTGATGGGTTAAAACCATTTCTCCGTCGAGCTTTAGTCTCACAAACCTTCTCGACATACGAAGATATTGTCTCGTGTGCTATCAAGACAGAAAAGGAATTCTCTAAATCTTATGACAATAAAGTAAAGCAAGAGAAGAAGAGAACTGTGGAACAAGAGACAGATAAAGGGAAAAAGGGAAAGAAGGATTTTCCATTATGTGATAATTGTGGGAAGAATCACCCTGGTACTTGCCTAAAAGGAATGGGAGTTTGTTATAAATGTGGAGAAAAAGGTCACCAGGCATGTGATTGCAAAGGAAAGAAAGAGGCTATCAATGTTGGATGCTACAATTGTAGAGAAATGGGTCATTATGAAAATGAATGTCCTAAGTGTCAGGGAAACTTACCTCAGAAAAGGCCAAGGGATCAAGGCCAATCTTATGCTGTTACTACAGTTGAAGCGGAATAATTAATGTATTGGTGCTTTTGGAATCATGGATTATATTATGGTTATTAGAATAATGTAATATATATATATAAGGATTGTACAGCAGTACTTGTTGTTTCAGTAAGGTTTTAATATGATGAAGGTAATTATATTTTTAATATGTGACAATAAGAGAAACTTTACTTTGTTTGGGGAATCTGATAAATTGATTTTGGAATTAAGAGACCTTTTAGAGAAAGTTTGGATAGAGGTATTTTGGGTAACTATAAAGGTTGGGATGGATTAAGTTTAACTTTGAATAGTATTGTTTAAGGTTAAAACATTTCGGAAGATTATTTTTGGAATATTATAATACTATAGTATTAGGAAAAGGACAACCTGCAGGGTTGGGCGATAACCCGTCGCTTCGGACAAAGCTACAGGAATCGAACCCACAACCATATTGCAACAGGCCTTTATGACCTACCACTAGCCTACAGGATGTCCTTGGTTATTACAAAATAGTTTTCGTAATCTAAATGGTATGTGTTAATATTTTGAACCTTGTACGATTAGGACAAATATAATATTTTTGAGTTCTATTATCTTTTTGAGTGAAAGATGAGTTTGTGGTAGAAATTAGTTGAAGGTTGAAACTCTACTTGTCAAGCATAAATATATATATATATATACCTATATCTTATTCTATGAATAAATTAATTCTTAAACTTTAGTAAAGGGATATTAAAACAAAAAAAATGTGTTATCCAAATATCTTATGTCTTGTTGAACTGGTGATATTTGAAATCAACATAGATTGAAGGCTTTGTGGCCCTCAATTTTACACTTGTTTGTGATTGATGACCTCATTCACTCCCTACAAATATTTACGTTTTTCCTCCAATTATATGTCTCTAATTTCCACCAATGTTCTCTTTATCAATATCATAATTTGGTGGTGAGTTTTTCATTTCCATTTCCCTCTTATTAAGGCTAAATTTTATTAACCTTATTTCCGATGTGGGTTTTCCACAAAGGTATTTTCTATATTCAACCTTTTATTTTCAAAGAAAAATTTCAAATTGCGAGGACGCAATTTATTGAAGGAGGGGAGAATGTAACACCCCGAGCTTCCATGATACGCTTCTCTTTCAATAATGCAATAGCTTGCATTGTACGCAAGTTCGAGATTCTAACACACCGCGACTAATCAAAATAGCCCTTATGAATAGTAATACTCACTTTTTGAAATTTTATATATTTTATATTTTAAAATGGACTTCATTTTTTGATTCGGAATGTCGAAATTAGCCTATGTTGAATTTTTTGTAATTTTCTGAGAACTTCCAATTTTTTATGAATATTGAAAAATACTTAAAACAAATTTTTAATAAAAAAAAATTTATAGTGATAAATTATACTATTGAGTGGTTTTAAAGTATAATTATAATATATTTTTACCATTTTATCCAATGGTGTTCATTAGAATTAATTTCACTTTGAAATTGGACATAAACAATTGTCAATCTTTTGATATATATTGTTTATTAAAAACACGCTATTTGTTGTGACAGCGGGAATTATTTATAAAATTAATTAATGAAACTTATATGTTTGGAATTTTTTAAAATAGACATCATTTTGAATTTGGAATATCAATTATAGCTTAGGGTGAAATTTTGGCACTATTCTAAAAAACTTCAATTTTTGATGAATAGTGAAACCACTAAGTGGTTGTTAAATAACTAATTTTTTCATTTAAATGAAATATTACCACTTCTGTGATTTGATTTTCAAAAATCCAACATACATGTTTGTCATTAGGAAGTAAAATGTGGTTCAATGGGATTAAAATAATTTTTTGGTGAATAGTAACTTTTAAGTTTAATTAATCGTGATTAAAGGTAATTAGTGAAATTTAAGGTAAAAATGATATTATAAAAATATGAAATGACCTTGAAACTTGTCCTACCCCTATTGCATGTGTCATGGCCGACCAAGAAAATCCATGGGTCAACTTGGGGACCCCATGGAGCCACTTTTCTAGGAAAATGACATAAATAACTTTTATTTAAAGTTAAAAAAAAATGTCACAAACATAAGTTGTTTTACTAAAACAATTTTTAAATGGTGTTATACAAGTCATATTTTTGACTATAAATATTCATTAGAAAGATAAAAAGATTTCATAAATCTTGATAGTTTTTTTATAATTTTTATACATTAAATAAATTAAATTATTTATGACACCATGATGATGCAGCGATTACCTCATTAATTAACGATTTAAATAAAATGAAAAGATAATGTAAACTCCAAGGCTTACACTTTTCAAAAACCTATTGGATGAGTAGATTTTGAACCATTATCACCTTATACTAGAATTATATAAGTTTGGGACCTTTAAAATCCGAAACTCATTATATAATAAAGTAACATTTCATTACTTTCAAAGAGTGCCCCTCCTCTCCACTTTTAAAAGGCCCCCACCACTACCACCTTACTCACACTTTCAAAGCCTTTTGGCTCGGCCAACCTCTGCCCAAATACTCTCCCAAATTTCCTACCTTAATCCTAGAAGCCTGACTTTGGGCAGAATTCTTCCCAAGGAAACCTTTGGCTCAAATCAAAAGAGTTACCCGATTTTAAGGTAATGTCTTCTCTTATGTTATTTTGTTTTATGTTGCTTATCCAACCCCCTAAACTCTTTTTATTCATTTCTTTTGTAACAAAACCAGTATCCTCAATATAATAGGATGTTGTTATAAGAATTATTCTAGTTACAATTACACACACCTACATCTAATGGTTAAAGAACATACTGTTTCTGTGGATGGCGAATTTCTGCCTCACGAAACGATGATTGTTCAACACTCATATAACAACTCTAATGGTGGCCATTTTGTTGAAAATATTTTCATATATGATATATATATTATGTTTATGTTTTCCTTATGCTTCTGTATTTCTCATTTGTGGCATACTTTATGATTTCCATTATGGTTAAACGTGATAATTTCATTTTAGGAAGTGCGGCCTACCGCCCCCTCAAAGTGATTTGAATCGTTAATGCCATATGTGGTATGTATAAAGGATGGAGAAAATGGTATTATAAATTATATTATACTGGAATTATTTTATACCTTTATATAATTATAACTTCATTCCATTAAATATGAAATAGAAATGAAAGTAGCGTTCATGCATACGTCCGGCTTGCCGGTCTCCATGAACGGTGCATTTCATTTCTTACCTCTAAATGTTATGTAATATTATAAATGAATGTATATACTGGATATATATGATATATATGATATCTAAATCATGAATATAATTCTGGATATAATGGATATTTCACCACATGAAAAACTTGTAATTATAAGAAGTTTATTTTTGACTCAAGTACCAAAGATCGACAAAATGATCGTTATTAACTTAAATAATTACATAATGTTCAAAAAATGTTAATAAGTGATATAAAAGGAATAATGAACATGAAAAAGGTTCTTAAGTAAATAGAAATTAACTCTAGTTTATTATTTAGGAGGTTAAAGAACGATCGAGTCAATTCGGACACGAGGTAAGGGAACTTCATAACCCAATTTCCATTCTTTGGGTTAATCTCCTACTTTCAAATTATGTCATGATATTATTATGTAATATCTTGTATTTTTACTTTCTTTATGTGTATGTATAGTGAATACACATAATAGATCTATTTTATTTAAAAAATGATCTTTTTAAGGGACTTCATCTCAATCCCCATTCATTGAGGCATATTTTGGTTTTATACACAACTTTCCTTTATACGGTGTATAAACCCCTTTGACTTTTACATTTATTCAAAAGGAATCTTTTTATACGAAGTTTTTTACTAAATGACAAAAAGGAATGTTTTTCTTGTCGTACGTATGCGGCGACAATGACTTCTCCGTCGCCATGACCATTATTTGGGTTTCGGCTTCCTCTATAAGCCATAACTTTTTTTTAATGAAAAATAAATACAAAGTTTTAACTTTCTTTTATTTTGGTATTGAAAATGGTTTTGAAAGTGTTTTTATTATATCAATGTGTTGTATTGATATCTTGTGATTGAAATGTGGAAATTTTATGTTTCCTTTATGCATGTTTTATGTGCTACAATTATGTTATGGTTTATGATATGTTTAAACCTGTTCATATGAGGAATGAATTGGACTTAATAAGTGACAGGTGGAGCCTGCTATAGCTCCTCGATGCATCGGCAGGTCTCATGAGACAAACTAGTGTCTTGGCACGAGGTCTTGACAAAATCTTATTTGTAGTCTTGGAACGAGGCCTTGGCTACGTGGTTATGATAGTCTGGCATTATGCATTCCGTCATTATGAAAGTGGTTATTGATATTGCATGTGATTATTTGACCAGTAGAATATCCATGTGAATAAGTAAATGGCATTATTTCATTTTACTTTTTCCATATTAGGTTGAAGTTCAAGTTTAAAAGGCTTTTTTTACATTGCCTTAAATGTTTATGATTATAAAAGCTTCTGCTATATTGTTATCCTTACTGAGCATATGAGCTCACCCCTTTCAATGTTTTAATATTTTCCAGGATGTGAAGAAGTATTTTATGAATGACATGCAGGGATAGTCAGAAGAGTATATGAGTGTGGACTATGGAGACTTTGTTATAGTAGTTTTTCACTTTATGATGTAATGTAACATTTATGAATGTATCTAGTGTTTCCAAGGCTACTAAACTAATCGGTCTTTAGAGACTTGATCTTTTGTGATCATGCCAATGTTACGAAGTAATGCACTGACTCTGGGTAGCTGGGGTTGGGGCATTACATTTAAGGTTTTATTAGGGTTAGTACAGTTTATTATGGTTTTTTTGGCATTTTTAGGGTTTACTAGGGTTTGAGAGTGTTTTTATTAGGGTATATGAGTGTTTTTTTTGTTTTTGTTAATATATATGAGGGGTTGTTTTGACTTTTTAGATTTTATTAGCGTGTTTTTAGTGTTTGTGACAATTGTTAATGGTTTATTAGATTTTATTTGAATTTATTATGGTTTATTAGGGTTTCTAGGGCTTTTTAATGGTTTGTTTGTGTTTTTTTATTGGGGTTTAGTTGGGTTTTATTATGTCCTGTTATGGTGTGTCAATGTTTATTAGGGTTGAGAAGGTATTTTTAGGGTTTTAATATGGTTTTATTTGGGTTTATTAGTTTTCATTAGGGTTTATTAGGGGTTTTTAGGGTTTATTAGGGTTTGTTAGGGGTTTATTAGTTTTTTTGTTTTATTAGGTTATATTAGTGTTTGTTTGGTATTTTTATATAATATAGCGTGTTTTTAATGTTTGTGAGCATTTTGTTTTTGTTTGTGAGCATTTTTAGGGTTTCTTAGGTTATATTAGAGTTTATTATGGTTTATTAGGGTTTATAGGGATTTTAAAGCTATATTATCATTTTTTGCCTTTATTAGGTTATATTAGTGTTTTTAGGTCGTTTTAGGAAATATAGGTTGTTTTTTTTGTTTTTGATCGTTTTTTTATTTCTTTTGAGTGTTTTTTGGGTTTATTGGGTTATATTAAAGTTTATCATGGTTTCTAGGGATTTTTTAAGGTATACTAGCATTTTTTCTTTACTAGGGTTTTTTAGGGTTTTATTAGGGGATATTATGGTGTGTAAAGGTTTCTTAGGGTTGAGTAGGGTTTATTTGGATTTAGTTATCGTTTAATAGGGATTTTTAGGGGTTTTTAGGGTTTATTAGTGTTTATTGGTGTCTATTATGGTTGGTTAGGGTTGTTTAGGTTTTCATAATGTGTTTTCAGGGTTTATTAGGTTTTATTATCATTCTTTAGGGTTCATTAGGTATTTTTGGGGTTTTATTAGGGTTGAGTAGAGTTTCTTAGGGTTTTTAGTGATTATAAGGTGTTTTTAAAGATTAATAGTGTTTATTAGGGGGTTATTATGGTTTAATATTTTTGAGGGTTTTAAAGAGTCTTTAGGGTTTTTTAACATTTTTTACGGTTTGTTTAGCATTGTTAGTGTTTTTCTAGAATTTTTAGTGTTTATGTAGCCTTTTTAGGGGTTATTTAGAGGTTTTATGTTTTCTGTATCATTTCTAGGGATTATGTAACATTTTTAGTGTTGATGTAGTGTTATTAGGGTTTAGTTTTTATGGAGAATTTTTTAGGGTTTATGTTGCATTTTCTGTGTTTATATAGCATTTTTAGGGGTGATGTAGCGTTTATGTTGCATTTTTTAGGATTTTTGTAACGTTTTTAGAGTTCATGAAGTGTTTTTAGGGTTTATATTGTGTTTTTAGGTTTTATGAAGGGTTTTCTAAGGTTTATGTGGTGTTTTTAGGGTATATGTTGTGTTTTTAGGGTTTATGTTATAGTTCTATGGTTTATGCTGTGCTTTTAGGGTTTTGTAGTGTTTTTTGGGTTTATGTTGCGTTTTATGGTTTATGTTTCATTTTTAGTGTATTGTTTCAATTTTAACGATTTAGGTAACGTTTTTAGGGTTTACGTATCTATTTGAAGCTTTTTAGGGTTTTAATGGTTGCTTATGGTTTGTAGGATTTTTATGGGTTTTAAGGGTTGTTAATGGGTGTTTGTGGTTTTTTGTGGTATCTGATGGCTTTTTAATGGTTTGGGGGGGGGGTTATGGGTTTATTTGTTTTTTTGGGATTGATAGGGGTTGTTAGGTGTTTTTAGTGAGTTTTATGGTTTGTTTCGGTATTGTAGCGCTTTTTAGGGTTTATATAATGTATTTTAGCATTTTTTGGGTTCTTTAGGGTTTTTTGTGCTCTTTAGAGTTTAATATGGTTCTTTAGGGTTTATTAGGGTTCTTTAGGGTTAGTAGTGTTCTTTAGGATTCTTTACAGTTTCTTAGCGTATTTTATTGTATATTAGGGTTTTATTGGGCTTTTGTAGGCATTAATAGCTTTTTCTAGGGTTTATCAACCTTTTTAGTGTTATTTAGGAATTATTAGGGTTTATTAGGGTTTATTTTATTTTTTAGGGTTTAGTAATGTATATTTGTGTATATTACAATTTATTAGGGTTTATTACAATTTGTTAGGGTTTATTGTGGATTATTAGGGGTTTGTTATGGTTTGTTTGAGTTTGTTACGATTTATTTGGCATTGTTAGGAATTTTTATGATTTATTTGGGGTTTTTAGGGTTTGTTACAATTTATTTTGTGGTTATTAGGGTTTGTTAGTGTTTATTGGTGGGTTGTAGGGTTTTGTAAGCTATTATTTGAATGTTTTTGTAGTGTTTTGTCAGGTTTGTTAGGGTTTTTAGTGATTATCAGGGTTTATTATATATTGATAGTGTTTTTGTTTTGTATATTAGGGGTTTTAGGGATTTTTAGTGTTTATTAGGGTCTAATAGAGTTTGTTAGGGTTTACTAAACGTTATTAGGATTTATTATTTTTTGTTAGGGTTTATAGGGTTTAATAGTGGTTTTTAGGGGTTATTTGGGTTTATTAGTCATTCTTAGGGGTTATTAGTGGTTGTTAGGGTTTGTTAAGATTTTTTAGGGTTTTTAGGGTGTGTTACGGTTTGTCTGAGTTGTTTGGGGTTTTATGCGTTTTTTAGGTTTTATGGGTGTGTTTGGATTTTTTATCCTTTGTTAGGGTTATTTTATCATTTTTTGGGGTTTTGTAGAATTTTTCAGTTTTTTGTAGCAATTGATAGGGTTTGTGTAGTGTTGTTAGTGGCTTTAGTGTTTCTTTAGGTTTTGTTTGGGTTCTTTAGGGTTCTTTATGGAGTGTTAGGGTTTCTTTTGGGGGTTTTAGGGTTTTCTAGGGTTTTTATGGTTTTTAAGGATTTCATAGGATTGTTTAGGGTTTTGTTGGGCAGTTTTAGGCTTTTAGGTGTTTTTAGTGTTTTTACAGGTTTTTATGGTTTTTAGCATTTTTGAGGTTTTTGATGTTTTTTAGGGTTTTTAGGGTTTTTAGGTTTGTTTTCGGGTTTTTTGGTTTTGTCTTTTTTTAGGGGTTTTAGGGTTTTTAGGGTTTTTTAGGGCTTTGTCAGGTTTTTCTGGGTTTGTTAGGGTTTTTAGTGAATGTTAGCATTTTTAATGGTTTAATAGAATTTTATTTGTACATTTGGGTTTTTAGGTATTTTGTAGATTTTAATAGTGTCTAATAGGGTTTTTATGGTTTATTACGATTGATTAGTTTTTATTAGGGTTTAGTTATGGGCTTTATGGTTTATTAGGGATTATTATGGTTTATTATTGGTTCGTAGGTTTTTTGGATTTATTAGTGATTATTAGAGTGATTTAGGGTGTCTAAGTGTTTTTTAGGGTTTCTAAGCGTGTGTTAGGGTTTCTAAGGCTGGGTTGGGGTTTTTATGGGTGGTTTAGGGTTTCTAAGGGTTTGATATGGTTTCTAAGGGTTTTTACAGTTGTGTTAGGGTTTCTATGGGTGTGTTGGGGTTTCTAAGGATGTGGTAGGGTTTCTAAGGGTGTGTTAGGGTTTCTAAGGGTTTGTTAGGGTTTCAAAGGGTGTGTTAGTGTTTCTTTGGTTTGATTAGGGTTTTGTTAGGTTTTTTAGGGTTTGATAGGGTTTATTAGGGGTTTTTTAGGGTTTCTTCAGATTTTTTTGGGTTTATTAGTGTTTCATAGTGGTTATTGGGCTTTGTTAGGGCCTGTTAGGGTTTGTTAGGGGTTGTATGTTTTTTGGGTTTTGGGGGGTTTGTTAGGGTTTGTTAGGTTCTGTTAGTGTTTGGTAGGGTTTGTTAGGGTTTGTTAGGTTCTGTTAGTGTTTGGTAGGGTTTGTTAGGGTTAGTTAGGTATTTTCATGGTTTTTAATAGTTTTTATTGTTTATTGGGTTATTCATGGTTTTTTAGGGTTATTTAGTTGTTCATTGTTGTCACAGATGTGTAGAGTTAGTCGCATGCTTCAATTTGATCTGTGGTAGAGGTGAAACGGACACCTTGAGCAGAAGTTATGGTCACTTGGAAGACTAAAGGACCATTTGGGACTTTAAGAATGTGATAAGGTGTTCGTATTGGTCACAGATGTGTAGATCTAGTCGAAAACATCGATTTGATATATGGTAGAGGCAAAACGGACATCCGGAGTAGAATTTATGGTCTTTTGGAGGGTTTAAGTACCTTTTTGGCCTTCAAGGATGTGAGAAGGTGCTTTAGTTTATAGAAGTGTAGGTCTAGTATCAAGATTCGATTTGATATGTGGTAGAGGCAAAACATATACCCATAGAAGAAGTTTTTGAAAAACGGACACCAAAAGCCAATCTTTTGACCATCCAAAGGGATATTGAATCTTTTGGGGGGTTGAAAAATGTCAGAAAGGGTTCCAGTGGTTACCAGAGTGTGTATCGTTTCACAATTTTCGATTTGATATGTAGTATATACAAAATGAACCCACGTAGAGGAAGTTATTGTCATTTTAAATTGAGTAACCCTCCTAGAACCTAAAAACTTAAGATACAAAAAACTCACTAAAATTGGAATAACTTCACCTTCGGGTGTCCGTTTGAGCAATGTGACTAGTAAAATCGTATCTCATGAGATGAGTGAGGACCAAGTATAATCGAAACTGTGAGAAGATCAAAGAAACATAAGATATATTTGTTATACCACTCCAAAAAAAGCCCAACTTCAAACTGCCATAACTTCCACTCCGGTTGTTCGTTTGAGCTCTACCATATATCAAATCAAAGGAAGCGAAGAGATTTACTCAGAAGGATAACTTAAACTATGTTTAAGACATTTTTGGGACCCTAAAATCTCAAAATACCATCAGAAGGCCTCCAAAACTCCACTTCCATGTCTGGATTGGTGTCAAATTTTTCTTAAAATGGTCATAACTTTTGATCTGTGTTTCTGTTCGGCCTCCGAAAAATGTTTTTATCATAGTTCATTCCGTGAGATTTTGTTTTACTATTCACGGAGTGGAAATGGACACTTATAAAAGAAGTTATGCATTTTTTAAGGACTCTGTGATTTATTAGGTTTTTTGAGAGACCAATTCTAGCACTGTTTTCCTGTCTTCTGTTTTTCCAAACAAATATAACTTATTATTTTTGTTATTATTATTATTATTATTATTATCATCATATCATGCAAATGAACATGAACATGCACGTGAGTAATTATTATATTTTTATCACCATGCACGTGCACATTCAATGCACACACGTTATTTTATTTTCACATGCGTTTTTATTATTATTGTTATTATTATTATTGTGTTTATTATTGTTGTTGTTTTCGTTTTTTTGTTATCATCACATCTAAATGCACATCCAAATGCAAATACACGCACATTAAATGAACATGCATTATTCTATTATCACATGTGTTGTTATTATTAATATTAATATTAATATTATTATTATTGTTATCATCATCATCAACACATGAAAATGAAATGCACAGGAATTATTATTTATTTCCATACACATGCACACGTAATGCACATGTAATATTCTCTTATCACATGCATTAGTAATACTACTATTATCACCACCACTACTACTATTATTACTTCTACTATTATTATTACTATCATCACATGCAAATGTAGATGCATGTGCGTTATTATTTATTATTTATTACCATGTACGCGCATATGCAATGCACTTGTATTATTCTTTTATTATTATTATTATTATTATTATCACGGTTTCAATTATTATTATTATTATTATTATTATTATCATTATCATTATTATTCTCATTATCACATGCAAATGCACATGCATGTGCATTGTTATTTATTATTTATTACCATAAACATGCATGCGTTATTATTATTAATACAATTAGTATTATTAAAATTATCATCAAATGTAAATGCACATTAACATGCATGTGCGTTCATATTTATTATTATTTATTTATTATTTTCTACTATGCACGTGCACATGAAATTCCCTTGCGTTATTCTATTATTATTATTATTATTATTATTATTTGTATCATAAAATACAAATGCACATGGACGTGAGTTGTTATTTATTATTTATTACCATGAACGTGCATGCGTCATAATCATTATCATTACATGTAAATGAACATGCACATGCACATTCGTTATTATATATATTATTTATTTTCATGAAAATGCAAATGAAATGCACTTGCGTTATTCTATTGTAACATTTGTTATTATTATTTATTCTCATGCATGTGCACACGCAATGCACGTGCATTATTATATTATCACATGTGTTATTATTTATTATTAATTATCATTCACATGCAAATGCACATTCATGTGGACTTGGTTATTATTTATTGTTTATTACCATGCACATTCACATCCACACGGATTTGCAAATGCACATGCACATGCACTTGGATGTCTGTTATTATTTATTATTTATTATCATTCACATGAACATGCACATACACATGTAATTCACGTGCGTTATTATTTAAAAATTATTATTTATTATCATTCACATGCAAATGCGTAGGCATATGCACATACACATGCATTATGATTTGTTATCTAAGTCATGCACATGCATATGCACATGCACGTGTGTTATTACTATTATTTTTATTAGATGTATTTTTAGGGTTTAATAGCATTTTTTAGAATTTTTAGGAGTTATTAACATTTATTATGGTTTGTTGGGGTTTTAGGGTTTTTAATGGTATATTAGTGTTTTTTAGAGTTTGGTGGGGGTTATTAAAATTTTATTAAGGTTTATTATTGTGTGTTAAGGTTTATTAGTGTTTATTAGGTATTTTTAGGATTTTAATAGGATTGAGTTGGGTTTATTAGGGTATATTGGGGTATATTATGGTATATTTCTGCGTGTTTACGATTTATTAGGGTTTATTATGTTTTATTATGGTTTATTAAATTTTAAGAGAGTATATTATTGTTTTTTAGGGAATAGTAGTGTTTATTAGGGTTTATTAGTGCTTTTATGCTTTGTTAGGTTTTATTAGCATTTATTAGGAGTTTTAGGGATTTTAATGGAATATTTGCGTTTTTTAGGGTTTAGTGGGTTTTATTATGGTTTATTATAGTCTGATAAGGTTTATTGGGGTAGAGTATATATTTTTAGGGTTTTATTAGGGTTGAGTAGGTATCTTTAGGGTTTTATTACGGTTTATTAGGGTTGAGTAGTGTTTATTTGGGTTTGTTAGAGATTTTTAGGGTTTACTAGGCTTTGTCAGTGTTTTTATTAGGGCATATGAGTGTTTTTTTGTTTTTGTTAATATATTTGAGGGGTTTATAGGACTTTATACGTTTTATTGGCATGTTTTTAGTGTGTGTGGGAATTTTTTATGGTTTATTAGGTTTTATTAGAATTTATTGTGGTTTATTAGGTTTTCTAGGGATTTTTAATTATTTGTTTGTGTTTCTTTGTTTATTGGGGTTTAATTGGATTTTATTATGTTTTATTATGGTATGTCAAGGTTTATTAGGGTTGAGAAAGTATTTTTAGGGTTTTATTATGGTTTATTAGTTTTTATTATTGTTTATTAGGGATTTTTAGTGTTTATTAGGTTGTGTTTGGGGTTTATTAGTTTTTTGTTTTATTAGGTTATATTAGTGTTTGTTAAGTCTTTTTAGATAATATTGCATTTTTTATTGTTTATAAGCATTTTGTTTTTGATTGTGAGTGTTTTTAGGGTTTCGTAGGTTATATTAGAGTGTATTATGGTTTATTATGGTTTCTAAGGATTTTTAAGGTATATTAGCATGTTTAGTCTTTATTAGGTTACTAGTGTTTTTAGGTCTATGTAGGTAATATAGCGTGTTTTTATTGTTTATGATCATTTTTTATTATTTGTGAGCATTTTTAGGGTTTATTAGGTTATATTAGAGTTTATCAGGGGTTTTATGGATTTTTTAACGTATACCAGCATTTGATTCATTATTAGTGTTTTGTTGGGTTTTATTAGGGGTCGTTATGGTGTGTTAAGGATTGTTAGGGTTGAGTAGGGTTTATTTGGATTTATTTATGGTTTATTAGGGATTTTTAGGGTTTTTTGGGGTTTATTATGGTTTATTAGTGATTATAAGTGTCTATTAGGGTTGGTTAGGGTTGTTTAGGTTTTCTTAATGTGTTTTTAGGGGTTATTAGGTTAAATTATCATTTATTAGGGTTTATTAGGTATTTTTGGGGTTTTATTAGGGTTAATTAGAGTATCTTAGGGTTTTAGGGATTATAAGTCATTTTTAGGGATTATTTGAGTTTAGTAGGGGTTTATTAGGGTTTAATTTGTTATATTATGGTATATTAGGTTTTAATATTTTTCAGGGTTTTGAAGCATTTTTTGGGTTTTTGTAGCATTTTTTATTGTTTGTGTAGTGTTGTTTAAGTTTATATAACATTTTTAGTGTTTATGTAGTGATTTAAGGGTTTAGTTAGCGGATTTGTGTTTTATATAGTATTTTTTATGGTTTACGTAATGTCATTAGTTTTTATGAAGCGTGTTCAGGGTTTAGGTTTTATATAGAATTTTTTTAGGTTTTATGTTGCGTCTTCTGGGTTTATGTAGCATTTTTTGGGGGGATGTAGCGTTTATGTTGCATTTTTTAGGGTTTATGTAACGTTTTTAGGGTTCATGTACTGTTATTAGGGTTTATGTTGTGTTTTTAGGTTTTATGTAGAGTTTTTAATGTTTATGTTGAGTTGTTTAGTGGTTATGATACATTTCTAAGGTTTATGTAGTGCTTTTTGGGTTTATGTAGCGTATTTTGGGTTTATGTTGTGTTTTTAGTGTTTATGTTGCGTTTTTAGGGTTTATGTTGCATTTTTAGGGTTTAGGTAATGTTTTTTGGGTTTATGTATCTATTTCCTACCTTTTTTAGGGTTTTAATGGTTGTTTATGGTTTATAGTGGTTTTTATGATTTTTTATGGTTGTTAATGGGTGTTTATGGTTTTTATGGTATTCGATGGGTTTTCAATGGTTTTTTGGGGGTTTTAACAGTTTATTTGTTTTTTTGGGATTGATAGGGGTTGTTTTGGGTTTTAAGTGTCGTTTAGGGTTTGTTTGGGTATTGTAGCGGTTTTTAAGGTTTACGTAATGTGTGTTAGTGATTTTTGGGCTCTTTAGGGGTTTTAGTGTTCTTTAAATTTTATTATGGTTATTTAGGGTTTATTAGGGTTCAATAGGGTTTATTAGTGTTCTTTAGGATTTTTTATGGTTTAATAGCATTTTTTATTATATATTAGCGTTTTATTGGACTTTTGTAGGCATTAATATCTTTTTCTAGGGTTTAACAACATTTTTTAGGGTTATTTGGGATTTATTAGGGGTTTTTTGGGTTTTTTTAATTATTAGGGTTTATTAACATGTATTTGGATTTATTATGATTTATTTGGGTTTATTATGATTTTTTAGGGTTTATTGCGGTTTATTACATGTTTGTTATGGTTCATTTCAGTTTGTTATGATTTATTTGGCATTGTTAGGATTTGTTACAATTTATTTGGGTTTTTTAGGGTTTGATACGATTTATTATGGGGTTATTAGGGTTTTTTTGGGTTTATTAGTGGCTTTTAGGGTTTTGTGGGCTATTATTTGGTGGGCTTTCTAGTGTTTTGTCGGGTTTGTTAGGGTTTTTAGTGATTATTAGGATTTATTATGGTTCAATTGTGTTTTTATTGTATATTAGGGGTTTTAGGGATTTTTTAGCATTTATTAGAGTCTAATTGAGTATCTTAGTGTTTATTACAGGTTATTATGATTTATTAGTGTTTATTAGGGTTTTAGGGTTTAATAGTGGGTTGCAGGTGTTATTTTGGTTTATTAGTTGTTCTTAGCAGTAATTAGTGGTTGTTAGGGTTTGTTAGATTTTGTTAGGGTTGGTTAGGACGTGTGTTATTCTATTATGACACACATTATTATTATCATTATTATCTTGATCATTATTATCATTATCATTAATATAATTATCATTATTGTTATTACTATTATTATTATTATTATCGTCCCATGAAAATGCACATGTACAAGCGTTATTATATATTATTTATTATTTATTTCCATGCACGTTCATATGTTGTTGTTGTTGTTATTATTATTATAACTATTATTATTATTATTATCTTCACATGCAAATGCACATGCACGTCTGTTATTATTTGTTACCATGCACGCGCACACGTAATGCACCTACATTACTCTATTATCAAATGAATTTTTATTGTTATTGTTATTATTACTATTATTGTTTTTATTGTTATTATCATCAAATGCACGTGCATTATTATTTATTTCCATACACACCCAAATTCAATACATGTGTGTAATTCTATTATCACATGCGCTATTATTATTTATATTGCTATTATTGTTATTATTATCATCACTTGCGCTATGAGTTATTATTTATTATCATGCATTTCACATGAAATGCACGTGAGTTATTCTATTATCACATGCGTTGTTGTTGTTATTATTATTATTACAGTTATTATTATTATTATTATTATCTCATGCACATACACATGCACATGCACATGCATTATTATTTATTTATTTATTACTATGGACGTGCACATGAAATGCACACACATTATTTTATTATCACATACGTTGTTATTATTATTGTTGTTATTATTAATGTGGTTGTTGTTGTTATTGTTGTTGTTGTTATTGTTATTATCGTCACATGCAAATTCACATGCAAATACATAAACACACACATTCAATGCACGTGCATTATTTTATTATCACATGCATTGTTGTTATTATTATTATTATTATTATTTTTATTATTATCATCGTTATCATCATCACAGGAAAATGCAATGCACATGCATTATTATTTATTTCCATGCACGTGCACATGTAATGCACATGCAATGTTATATTATCACATGCATTGATACTACTACTATTATCACAACTACTACTGCTGCTGTTGTTATTATTATCATCACATGCAAATATAGATGCACGTGCATATGAAATGGACTTGTATTATTCTATTATTATTATTATTATTATTATTACCACATTTATTATTATTATTATTACTATTACTATTGTTATTATCATTCTCATTATTATTATCATTATCACATGCCAATCCACATGCATGTGAGTTGTTATTAATTATTTATTACCATGCAAGTGCTTGCTTTATTATTATTACTATTATTATTATTCGTATTATTAATATTATTATCAAATGTAAATGCACATTCACATGCATGCGTGTTCTTATTTACTATAATTTATTTATTATTTACTACTATGCATGTGCACATGCAATGCACTTGCGTTATTATATTATTATTCTATTATTTTTATTATTTTTAGTATTATTATTGCTTGTATCATCAAATACAAATTCACATGGACGTGCGTTGTTATTTATTATTTATTACCATGTACGTGCATGCGTCATTATCGTTACCATTACATGTAAATGCACATCCATGTGCATTATTATTTATTATTTATTACCATGCACATGAAAATTCAATGCACTTTTGTTATTCTTTTATCACAAGTGTTATAATTATTTATTGTCATGCACGTGCACACACAATGCACATGTGTTATTAAATTATAACATGTGTTATTATTTATTATTTATTATCATTCACATGCAAATGAACATTCATCTGGACTTTATTATTATTTATTGTTTATTACCATGAACATGCACATGAACATACTCATGCACTTGGACGTGTGTTATTATTTATTATTTATTATCATTCACATGTACATGCACATACACATGCAATTCGCATTGGTTATTATTTATAATGTATTATTTATTATCATTCACATGCAAATACGCATGCATATGCACTTGCACATGTGTTATCATTAATTATTTAAACCATGCACATGCATGTGCACATGAACATGAATTATTACTACTATTATTATTATAGGTATTTTTAGGGTTTACTATCAATTTTTAGGATTTTAAGGTGTTATTAACATTTATTATGGTTTTTTATTGTTTTAGGGTTTTTAATGGAATATTAGCATTTTTTAGGATTTGGAGGGGGTTATTAAGATTTCATTAGGGTTTATTATGGTATTTTAAGGTTTATTAGGGTATAACAGGTATTTATAGGGTTTTATTAGGATTGAGTTGGGTTTATTAGGGTATATTATGGTATATTATGGGATATGTGGGTATGTTTAGGATTTATTAGGGTTTATTATGGTTCATTATGGTTTATTATTTTTCAAGATAGTATATTTTGGTTTTTTAGTGTTTAGTAGGGTTTATTCGGGTTTATTATCACTTTTAAGCTTTGTTAGGTTTTATTAGCATTTATTAGGGGTTGAGGGATTTTTAATAGTATATTTGCATTTTTAGTGTTTAGTGGGGTTTATTATGGTTTATTATGGGGTGTTAATGTTTATTTGGGTTGAGTATATATTTTTAGGGTTTTATTAGGGTTGTGTGGGTATCTTTAAAGTTTTATTAGGGTTTATTAGGGTTGTGTACGGTTTATTATGGTTTGTTAGGAATTTGTAGGGTTTACTAGGGTTTTTTAGTGTTTTTATTAGGGTATATTGGTGTTTTTTAGTTTTTGTTAATATATATGAGGGGTTGTTATGACTTTTTAGGTTTTATTAGCGTTTTTTTAGTGTTATTGATCATTTTTAATGGTTTATTATCTGTTATTTGAATTTATTATGGTTTAATAGGGTTTCAAGGGATTTGTAATGGGTTGTTTGCGTTTTTTTGTTTATTGGGGTTTAGTTGGGTTTTATTAGGTTTTGTTTTGGTGTGTCAAGGTTTATTAGGTTTGAGAAGGTATTTTAAGGGTTTTATTAGTGTTTTATTATGGTTTAATAATTTTTATTAGGGTTTATTAGGGATTTTTAGAGATTTTTAGGGTTTTTTGGGGTTTATTAGTTTTTTTGTTTTATTATGTAATATTAGTGTGTGTTAGATCTTTTTAGATAATATATCATGTTTTTATTATTTGTGAGCATTTTGTTATTTTTTGTGAGCAATTTATGGTTTCTTTAGTTATATTGAGTTTATTATGGTTTATTAGGGTTTCTAGGGATTATTAAGGTACATTAGCATTTTTTGTCTTTATTAGGTTATGTTAGTGTTTTTAGGACTTTTTAGGTAATACATCACATTTTTATTGTTTGTGATCATTTTTTTATTGTTTTTGAGAATTTTTAGGGTTTATTTTGTTATATTAGAGTTTATCACGGTTTCTAGGGATTTTTTAAGGTATACAAGCATTTTTTTCATTATTAGGATTTTGTAGGGTTTAATTAGGGTTTATTCTGGTGTGTTATGGTTTGTTAGGGTTGAGTAGGGTTTATTTGGATTTATTTATGGTTTATTAGGGATTTTTAGGGTTTGTTTGGGGTTTATTAGGGTTTATTAGTGTTTATTAGTGTCTATTAGGGTTGGTTAGGGTTGTTTAGGTTTTCGTAACAAGTTTTTAGGGTTTATTAGGTTTTATTATCACTTATTATGGTTTATTAGGTATTTTTGGGGTTTTATTAGGGTTGAGTAGAGTTTCATAGGATTTTTGGGATTATAAGGTGTTTTTAGGGACTATTAGTGTTTATTCGGGAATTATTAGGGTTTAGTTTTTTATATTATGGTATATTAGGGGTTAATATTTTTGTGGGTTTTAAAGCATCTCTAGGGTTTTTGTAGCATTTTTAGGGTTTGTGTAGCATTGTTCGAGTTCATGTAGAATTTTTAGTGTTTATGTATCGTTTTTAGGGTTTAGTTAGCAGTTTTAGATTTTACATATCATTTTTCAGGTTTATGTAATGTTTTTATGGTTTATGTTGCGTGTTTAGGGTTTAGGATTTATGTCTCATTTTTAGGGTTTATGTTGCATTTCATGGGATTATTTAGCATTTTTATGGGTGATGTAGCGTTTATGTTTCATTTTTTAGGGTTTATGTAACGTTTTTAGGGTTCATGGAGTGTTTTTAGGGTTTATATTGTGTTTTTGGTTTTATGTAGTGTTTTTTAATGTTTATGTTCTGTTTTTATGGATTTATGATGTGTTTTTTAGTGTTTATGTTACAGTTCTAGGGTTTATGTAGCGCTTTTAGGGTTTATGTTGCCTTTTTTGGGTTTATGTTGTATTTTTTGGTTTATGTTTCATTTTTAGGGTTTTTGTTGCATTTTTAGGGTTTATGTAACGTTTTTAGGGTTTAGGTATCTATTTGATGCCCTTTTTAGGGTTTTAATTGTTGTTTATGGTTTTTAGTGTTTTGTAGGTTTTTTAAGGGTTGTTAACGGGTGTTTATGGTTTTTTATGGTATCTGATGGATTTTTAATGAATTTTTTTGGGTTTTATGGGTTTATTTGTTTTTTTTGGGATTAATAGGGGTTGTTAGGGTTTTTAGAGTGTTTTAGTGTTTGTTTTGGTATTGTAGCGGTTTTTAGGGTTTATATAATGTGTTTTAGTGTTTTTTGGGGTCTTTAGGGGTTTTTAGTGTTTTTTAGAGTTTAATATGCTTCTTTAGGGTTTATTAGGGTTATTTAGGATTTATTAGTGTTCTTTAGGATTTTTTAGAGTTTATTAGCATTTTTTACTGTATGTTAGGGTTTTTATTGTGCTTTTGTAGGCATTAATAGCTTTTTCTAGGGTTTATAAACCCTTTCTAGGGTTATTTAGGATTTATTAGGGTTTATTCTTTTTATATAGTTTAGTAACATGTATTTGGGTTTATTACAATTTATTATGGTTTATTATGCTCACTTAGGGTTTATTGTGGTTTATTAGGGGTTTATTACGGTTTGTTTCAGTTTGTTACGATTTATTAGGCATTGTTAGGGTTTATTACGATTTATTTGGGGTTTCTAGGGGTTGTTACAATTTATTTTTTGGTTATTGGGGTTTGTTAGGGTTTATTAGTGGGTTGTAGGGTTTTGTAGGCTATTATTTGGAGTGTTTTGTAGCGTTTTGTCGATTTTGTTAGGGTTTTTAGTGATCATTATGGTTTATTATAGTTTAATAGTGTATTTATTGTATATTAGTGGTTTTAGGGATTTTCTAGCTTTTATTAGGGTCTAATAGAGTGTGATAGGGTTTATTACAGGTTATTAGGATTTATTAGTGTTTATTAGGGTTTTTAGTGTTTAATAGTGGGTTTTAGGGGTTATTAGGGTTTATTAGTAGTTCATAGGGGTTATTAGTGGTTGTTTGGGTTTGTTAGGTTTTGATAGGGTTTTTAGGGTTTGTTAAGGTTTGTTTGAGTTGTTTGGGGTTTTATGTGTTTTTTTTTGGGTTTTATGGGTGTGTTTGGATTTTTTATGCTTTGTTAGTGTTATTTTAGCATTTTTGGAGCTTTGTTGTGTTTTTTGGGTTTTGAAGAATTTTTCGAGTGTTTGTAGTAATTGATAGGGTTTATGTAGTGTTGATAGTGGCTTTAGTCGGGATACCCAGATTTTTTTAACATTCAAACAAGTATAACTTCTTAACCGGATGTCCGTTAGGACTGTACCACATATCATGTCAAAGATTGTTTCATTTTCATTGATTGTACTGGTTGTGGAGTTGAAACGAGCTACTAGATTAGAAGTTATGGTCGTTTTAAAATTCTATGGATTTTCAAACACACACATATATGTATTTATTCGTAAATATATAAGTGTTTGTGTGTGTGTGTGTATGTGTGTCTCTGTGTGTGTCATGTATATATGTATTTAATTATTTATTTATAAACACACATAAAAAACATATTTTATAAATCTAATTAAAAATAATCATATAAATATATATTAATATAAAAATAAATATATGGATAAAAAACATATTAATATAAATATATATATTAATATAAGAATGAAAATATATATACTAATATATGAATAAATATATATATGTATTAATATAACAAAATATATTTATATTAATATGAATCTATATTAATATACGAATAAATATAACTATATATATAAATAAATAGATATATCATTAAATAGGGAAAAAACGAAATGGATTAGTGGTAAAGGTGCAGGCACACAAGGGGGGAGTTCATGGGTTCGAGTTTGGGTGGAAGGAAGGAGGTGTGTGCGTGTGGGGGATGCGCGGAAAGGGCAGCGCGTAGGAGAGATTGAGGGGGGGGGTCGCCTAGCACTGATAGGGGTTCAAGCGCTGTTAAACCCCCCCCCCCCTCTGCATTATATAAATATTTGTTTTATATTTTTATATATTTTTAATTTGTTGACTTTTATCAGCACTATTTAGAAGCTCTGATAAAGGGGTCTTTTATCAGTGCTTTTTTAGCAATGATAAAAGGTTCCTTTATTAGCGCTTATAAAAGGGACCCCCCGATATCCTCATCTCGATTAACAGCGATTTTTTTAGCACTGTTAATGCACTTTTCTAGCACGGATAAAGGCCATTTTTGTAGTAGTGTGCACATGCAATGCACTTGTGTTATTCTATTATCAAAAGTGTTATTATTTATTATTTATTATCATTCACATTCAAATGCACATTCATGTGGACCTGGTTATTATTTATTGTTTATTACCATACACATACACATGCACATGCACTTGTATGTGTGTTATTAACTATTATTTATTATCATTCAAATGCACATGCACATACACATGCAATTCACATGTGTTATTATTTATTATTTATTATCATTCACATGCAAATGCGCAGGCATATGAACATGCACATGCATTATTATTTATTATTTAAAACATGAACATGCATATGCACATGCACGTGCGTTATTACTACTATTATTATTAGAGGTATTTTTAGGGTTTACTAACATTTTTAGGATTTTTAGGTGATACTAACATTTATTATGGTTTGTTAGGGTTTTAGGGTTTTTAATGGTATATTATCGTTTTTAGGGTTTGGTGGGGGTTATTTGGATTTTATTAGGGATTATTATGGTGTGTCAAGCTTTATTAGGGTTTATTAGGTATGTTTTGGGTTTTAATAGGATTGGGTTGGGTTTTTAGGGTATATTATGGTATATTATGGTATATTTGGGTATGTTTAGGATTTATTAGGGTTTATTATGGTTCATTATGGTTTATTAATTTTTAAGAGGGTATATTAGGGGTTTATAGGGTTTAGTAGGGTTTATTAGGGTTTATTTGAGCTTTTATGCTTTGTTAGGTTTTATTAGCATTTATTAGGGGTTTTAGGACTTTTTAAGGGTATATTTACATTTATTAGGGTTTAGTGGGGTTTATTATGGTTTATCATGGTGTGTTAAGGTTTAATAGGGCTGACTTGATATTTTTTGGGTTTTATTAGAGCTGTGTAGGTATCTTCAGTGTTTTATTAGGGTTTGTTAGGGATTTTTAGGGTTTACTAGGGTTTGTTTCTGTTTTTATTAGGGTATATGAGTGTTTTTTAGTTTTTGTTTATATATATGGGCGGTTGATTGGACTTTTTTATGTTTTATTAGCGTCTTTTTAGTGTTCATGATCATTTTTATGGTTTATTAGGTTTTATTAGAATTTATTATGGTTTATTAGGTTTTCTAAGGCTTTTTAATGGTTTGTTTTCATTTTTTGTTTATTGGGGTTTAGTTGGGTTTTATTTGGTTTTATTATAGTGTGTTAAGGTTTATTAGGGTTGAGAAGGTATTTTTAGGGGTTTATTATGGTTTTATTAGGGATAATTAGTTTACTAGGGTTTATTTGAGATTTTTAGGGTTTATTAGGGTTTGTTAGGGGTTTATAAGCTTTTTTGATTAATTAGGTTATATTAGTGTTTGTTAGGTCTTTTTAGATAATATAGCGTGTTTTTATATTTTGTGAGCATTTGGTTTTTATTTGTGAGAATTTTTATGGTTTCTTAGGTTATATAAGAGTTTATTATAATTTATTAGGGTTTCTATGGATTTTTAAGGTTTATTAGTGTTTTTTTCTTTATTCGGTTATATTAGTGTTTTTAGGTCTTTTTAGGTCATATAACACGTTTTTGTTGTTTGTGATCATTTTTTTATTATTTGTGGTCATTTTTAGGGTTTATTAGGTTATATTAGAGTTTATCAGGGTTTCTAGGGATTTTAAAGGTATACACGTGTTTTTTTCTTTATTAGGGTTTTGTAGCATTTCATTATGGGTTATTATGGTGTGTAATGGTTTGTTAGGGTTGAGTATGGTTTATTCGGCTTTATTTATAGTTTATTAGGGATTTTTAGGGTTTTTTGGGGGTTTATTAGGGTTTACTAGTGTTTAATAGTGTCCATTAGGGTTGGTTTGGGTTGTTTAGGTTTTCTTAATGTGTTTTTAGGGTTTATTAGGTTTTATTATCATTTATTAGAGCTTATTAGGTATTTTTGGGATTTTATTAGGGTTGATTAAAGTTTCTTAGGGTTTTTAGGGATTATTAGGTGTTTTTAGATATTATTATAGTTTATTAGGGGTTTATTAGGGTTTAATTTTTTATATTATGGTATATTAGGTTTTAATATTTTTGAGGGGTTTGAAGCGTCTTTAGGGTTTTTGTAATATTTTTATGGGTTTTTATAGCGTTGTTAGAGTTTATGTAGCATTTGTAGTGTTTATGTAGCGTTTTTAGGGTTTAGTTAACAGTTTGGGGGGTTTATTTATCATTTTTAGGGTTTATGTAATGTTTTTAGAGTTTATATAGTGTGTTTTGGGTTTAAGTTTTATGTAGCCTTGTTTAGGGTTTATGTTGTGTTTTCTGGGTTTATGTAGCATTTTTAGGGGTGATGTAGCGTTTATGATTCATTTTTTAGGGTTTATGTAGCATTTTTTAATGTTTCTGTTTCGTTTTTTGGGTTTATGTTAATTTTTTTGGGTTTATGTTACAGTTCTAGGGTTTATGTAGTGGTTTTAGGGTTAATTTTGCGTTTTTTGGGATTATGTTTCGTTTTTTTGTTTATGTTGCCTTTTTAGGTTTTTTGTTTCATTTTTCAGGGTTTATGTAATGTTTTTAGGGTTTATGTATCTATTTGAAGCATTTTTAGAGTTTTAATGGTTGTTTATGGTTTGTAGTTCTTTTAGGGTTTTTGAGGGTGGCTAATGGGTTTTTATGGTTTTTGTGGTATCTGATGGCTTTTTAATGGTTTTGGGTGGTTTTATGGGTATATTTGTTTGTTTGGGATAGATAGGGATTGTTAGGGGTTTTTAGTGTGTTTTAGGGTTTGTTTGGGTATTGTAGAGGTTTTTAGGGTTAATATAATGTGTTTTAGCATTTCTTTGGGTTCTTTAGTGTTTTTAGTGTTCTTTAAGGTTTAATATGTTTTTTACAGTTTATTAGGGTTCTTTATGGTTTATTAGTGTTCTTTAGGATTTGTTACAGTTTATTAGCGTTTTTATTGTATATTAGGGTTTTATTGGGCTTTTGTTAGAATTAATAACTTTTTCTAGGGTTTATCAACCTTTTTTAGGGTTATTTACGAATTATTAGGGTTTATTGGGGTCTATTTTATTTATTAGGGTTTTGTAACGTGTATTTGGGTTTATTAGGATTTATTATGGTTTATTATGATTTGTTAATGTTTATTGAGATTTATTAGGGGTTTGTAATGGTTTCTTTCAGTTTGTTACGATTTATTTGGCGTTGTTAGGATTTATTATGATTTATTTGGGGTTGTTAGGGTTTGTTACAATTTATTTTGGGGTTTTTAGGGTTTTTAGGGTTTATTAGTGGGTTTTATGGTTTTGTAGGCTAGTTTTTGGAAGTTTTGTAGCGTTTTTTTTCGGGTTTGTTAGGGTTTTTATTGATTATTACGGTTTATTATGGTTTAATAGTGTTTTTATTGTATATTAGGGGTATTAGGGATTTTGTAGGGATTATTAGGGTATAATAGAGTTTGTTATGGTTTATTATAGGTTTTTATGATTTATTAGTGTTTATTAGGGTTTAATAGTGGGTTTTATGGGTTATTAGGGTTTATTAGTGGTTCTTAGGGGTTATTAGGGGTTGTTAGGGTCTGTTAGGTTTTGTTAGGGTTTTTAGGGTTTGTTATAGTTTGTTTGATTTTTTTGGGGTTTTATGCATTTTTTTAGGTTTTATGGGCGTGTTTGGATTTTTTATGCTTTGTTAGGGTTATTTTAGCGTTTTTGCGTGTATTGTTTCATTTTGTGTGATTTGAATCATTTTTCATGTTTTTGTAGCAATTGATAGGGTTTATGTTGTGTTGTTAGTGGCTTTAATGGTTCTTTAGGGTTCTTTAGGGTTCATTAGGGTTTTTAGGGGTTTTAGGGTTCATTAGGGTGTCTTTGAGGTTTTTAGGGTTTGCTAGGGGGTTTTTAGGGTTTTTAAGGGTTTCATAGGGTTGGTTAGGGTTTTGTTAGGCATTTTTAGGATTTTTAGGGGTTATTAGCATTTTTAGTGGTTTTTAGGTTTTTATGGTTTGTTGAGGTTTTTTGGAGGTTTTTTATGGTTTTTTAGGTTTGTTTTATGTTTTTTCAGTTTTTCAGTTTTTTAGAGGTTTGGGTTTTTTGTGTTTTTACTGTTTTTTCGGGTTTTTTCAGGTTTTTCCGGGTTTGTTAGGGTTTTTTGTGAATATTAGAATTTTTAACGATTTAATAGCGTTTTTGTTGTATATTTGGGTTTTTAGTTATTTTGTAGATTATATTGGGGTCTAATAGGGTTTTTAGGGTATATTACGATCTAATAGTGTTTATTAGGGTTTAATAGTGGGCTTTTGGGTTTAGTAGGGTTTATTATCAGTTGGTAGGGTTTGTTAGGATTTATTAGTTCTTATTAGAGTGATTTAGGGTGTCTATGTGTTTGTTAGGATTTCTAAGGGAGTGTTAGAGTTTCTAAGGGTGGGTTAGGGAATCTAAGGGTGTGCAATGGTTTCTAAGGGGTTTTAAGGTTCTGTTAGTTTTTATATGGGTGCGTTGGGGTTTCTAAGGGTGTGCTAGGGTTTCTAAGGGTGTGTTATGGCTTCTAACGATGTGTTAGGGTTTCTTAGGGTGTGTTAGTGTTTCTTAGATTTTCTTAGGTTTTTGTTAGGGTTTTTGGGTTTTTAGTGTTTTGTTAGGGTTTATTATGGTTTCTTAGGGGTTTATTAGGGTTTATTCTGGTTTTTTGTGTTTATTGGGGTTTCTTAGTGATTCTTGGGGTTTATTAGGGTTTGTTAGGGTTTTTTAGGATTTTTTATGTTTTTAGGGTTTTTTTGTGTTTGTTAGGGTTTGTTAGAGTTTGTTAATGTTTGTTAGGGTTTGTTAGGGGTTTTCATGGGTTTTAATTGTTTTTAGTGTTAAGGGGGTTAGTCATGGATTGTTAGGGTTATTTAGTTTTTCATGGTTGTCACAGATGTGTAGAGATAGTTGCAAGCTTCAATTTGATATGTGGTAGAGGTGAAACAGACACCAAGAGCAGAAGTTATGGTCATTTGAAGGACTTAAGGAACTTTTGGGTCTTTAAGAATGTGATAAGGTGTTCATATTGGTCACAGATGTGTACATCTAGTCGAAAGCATGGATTTGATATATGGTAGAGGCAAAAACGAACTCCCAGAGTAGAAGTTATGTTATTTTAGAGCGTTTAAGTTCCTTTTTGGGCCTTCAAGGATGTGAGAACGTTCTTTAGTGGTTATGGGAGTGTAGGTCTTGTCTCAAGTTTCAGTTTGATATGTGGTAGAGGCAAAACGAACACCCATAGAAGAAGTTATTGCAAAACGAACACCAGAAGCCAATATTTTGACCATCCAAAAGGATTTTGGGTCTTTTGGGGGGTTGAAGAATGTCAAAAAGGATTCTAGTAGTTACTAGAGTGTGTATCATTTCACAATATTCGATTTGTTATGTGGTAGAGCCAAAATGAACATAGGTAGCATAAGTTATTGTTGTTTTAAATTGAGCAACCCTCCTAGCGCCTAAAAACCTAAGAAACCCGCAACTCACTAAAATAATCTTAACTTATCTTCTGGGTGTCTATTTGAGCATTGTGACAAGTAAAATCGAGGCTCATGATATGAGTGAGGTCCAAGTATAATCGAAACTACGAGATGATCAATGAAACATATGATATATTAGTTATACCACTCCAAAAAAAGTCCAACTTCAAAAGGACACAACTTTCACTCAGATTTTCCGTTTGAGCCCTAACACATATCAAATCGAAGGAAACAAAAATATATACGTAGAAGGATAACTTGAACAAACTTCAAGTCAAGTTTGGGTCCCTAAAATTACAAAAACCTATCAGATGGCCTCCAAAACTATATTTATGTGTCCGGATCCCTGTCAAATTTTTCTTAAAACGGTCATAACATCTGATCTGTGTGTCTGTTCGGCCTCCGAAACCTGTTTTTATCAGAGTTCATTCCTTTAGATTTAGTTTGACTATTCACTGAGCAGAAATAGACACCTGAAGAAGAAGTTATGCATTTTTAATGACTCTATGATTTGTTAAGTTTTTTGAGACACCATTTCTATCACTTTTGTCTTGTCTTCTGGTTTTTCAATCTACTATAACTTATTATTACTATTATTATTATTATTATTATTATTATTATCATATCAAGAAAATTCACATGCACATGTATGTGTGTTATTATTATATTTTTATTACCTTGCACGTGCACATGCAATGCACACATGTTATTTTATTATCACATGCATTATTATTATTATTGTTATTATTATTATTGTGGTTGTTGTTATTTTTATTATCATCACATGCAAATTCACATCCAAATGCACATATACGAACATTCAATGAATGCGAATTATTATATTATCACATGCGTTGTTATTATTATTATTATTATTATCATCATCATCATCATCATCACAAGCAAATGTAATGCACGAGAGTTATTATTTATTACCATACACATGCACACATAATGCACAAGGAATATTCTCTTATCATATGCATTAGTACTACTACTATTATCACCACCACTACTACTATCATTACTACTACTACTATTATTACTATCATCACATGAAAATGTAGATTCACGTGCGTTATTATTTATTATTTATTACCATATACGTCCATATGCAATGCACTTGTATTATTCTTTTATTATTATTATTATCACAGTTTATTATTATTATTATTATTATTATTATTATTATTATCTTTATTATTATCATTATCACATGAAAATGTACATGCATGTGTGTTTCTATTTATTTTTATTACCATGCACGTGCATGCGTTATTATTATTATTATTACAATTAGTATTATGAATAATATCATCAATTGTAAATTCACATGCAAATGCATGTAAATTATTATTTATTATTATTTATTTATTATTCACTACTATGCACGTTCACATGAAATTCACTTGCGTTATTCTATTATTATTATTATATTTATTATTATTGTTGTTGTTGTTGTTTGCATCATCAAATAAAAATGCACATGCACCTGCGTTGTTATTTATTATTTATTACCATGCACGTGCAAGTTTCCATATCATTATCATTACATGTAAATGCACATGCACTTGCATTATTATATATTATTTATTATTGTGCATAGGCAAATTCAATGCACTTGCGTAATTCTATTATCACATGTGTTATTATTATTTATTCTAATGCACATGCACACGCAATGCACGTGTGTTATTCTATTATCACATGTGATATTATTTATTATTTATTATCACTCACAAGAAAATGCACATTCATTTAGACTTGGATACTATTTATTTTTTATTACCTTGAAAATCCACATGAACATGCACATGCACATGCACTTGTATGTGCGTAATTATTTATTATTTATTACCATTCACATGCACAAGCACATACACATGCCATTCACATGCCTTATTATTTATAATTTATTATTTATTATCATTCATGAGAAAATACAAAGGCATATGAACATGCACGTGCATTATGATTTATGATTTAATACATGCACATGCATGTGCATTTTTACGAATATTATTATTAGAGGTACTTTTAGGGTTTACTATCATTTTTTAGGATTTTTAGGTGTTATTAACATTTATTATGGTTTATTATGGTTTTAGGGTTTTTAATGGTATATTTGAATTTTTTAGGGTTTGTTGGGGGTTATTAGGATTCTATTATGGTTTATTTTAGTGTGTAAAGGTTTATTAGGATTTTATGGTATTTTTAGGGTTTTATTCGGATTGAGTTGGGTTTATTAGGGTATATTATGGTATAATATGGTATATTTTGGTATGTTTATAATTTTAATAGGGTTTATTATGGTTCAATATATTTTATTAATTATTAAGAGGGTATATTAGGGTTTTTAGTGTTTAGTAGTGTTTATTTGGGTTTATGAGCACTTTTAAGCTTTGTTAGGTTTTATTAGAATTTATTAGGGGTTTTAGGGCTTCTAAATGGTATATTAGCATTTTTATTGTTTAGTGGTGTTTATTAAGGTTTATTATGGTGTGTTAAGGTTTATTAGGATTGAGTAGGTATTTTTAGGGTTTTATTAGGGTTTAGTGAGTATATTTAAGGTTTTATTAGGGTTTATTAGGGTTGAGTACGATTTATTAGGTTTTGTTTGGGATTTTTACGGTTTACTAGGGTTTGTTAGTGTTTTTATTAGGGTATATGAGTGTTTTTTAGTTTTTGTTAATATATATGAGGGGTTGTTATGGCCTTTTAGGTTTTATTAGTGTGTTTTTAGTGTTTGTGAGCATTTTTAATGGTTTATTAGCATTTATTTGAATTTATTATGGTTTATTAGGGTTTCTAGGGCTTTTTAATGGTTTGTTTGCCTTTTTTTTGTTTGTTGTGGTTTATTTGGGTTTTATTAGGTTTTTCTATGGTGTGTCAAAGTTTATTTGGGTTGAGAAGGTTTTTTAGGGTTTAATTTTGGTTTTATTAGGGTTTATTAGTTTTTATTAAGGTTTATTAGGGATTTTTACAATTTATTTGGGTTTGTTAGGGGTTTATTTGTTTATTTGTTTTATTAGGTTATATTAGTTCTTGTTAGGTCTTTTTAGATAATATAGCGTGTTTTTATTGTTTGTGAGCATTTTTTGTTTGTGATTGTTTTCAAATTTTCTTAGGTTATATTAGAGTTTATTATGGTTTATTTTGGTTTCTAGGGATTTTTATGGTATATTAGCATTTTTTGTCATTATTAGGTTATATTTCTGTTTTTAGGTCTTTTTAGGTAATATAGTTAATTTTTTATTGTTTTTTATTGTTTTTTATTGTTTATGAGTGTTTCTAGGGTTTATTAGGTTATATTAGAGTTGATCAGGGTTTTAAGGGATTTTTTATGTTATACTAGTATTTTTTTCATTATTAGGGTTTTATAGGGTTTTATTAAGGTTTATTATGGTGTGTTAAGATTTGTTAGGGTTGAGTAGGGTTTATTTGGATTTATTTATGGTTTATTAGTGTTTTTAGGGTTGTTTGGGGTTTATTATGGTTTATTAGTGTTTATTAGTGTCTATTAGGGTTGGTTAGGATTGTTTAGGTTTTCTTAACGTGTTTTTAGTGTTTATTAGGGTTTATTATGTATTTTAGGGTTTTATTAGTGTTGAGTAGAGTTTCTTACAGTATTTAGGGATTATAAGGTGTTTGTAGGGATTATTAGATTTTATTAGGGGTTTATTAGGGTTTAATTTTTTATATTATGGTATATTAGGGTTTAATATTTTTGAAGGTTTTAAAGCATCATTAGGGTTTTTATAGCTTTGTTGGAGTTTATGTACCATTATTAGTGTTTAGGTAGCATTTTAGGGTTTAGTTAGCAGTTTTAGATTTTATGTATCATTTTTAGGGTTTATGTAACATTTTTAGGGTTTATGTATTGTGTTTAGGGTTTAGGTTTTATGTAACATTTTTTAAGGTTTATGTTTCTTTTTCTTGGGTTATGTAGCATTTTTAGGGGAGATGTAGCATTATTATTTCATGTTTTAGGCTTTATGTAATGTTTTTATGATTCATGTAGTGTTTCTGGGTTTATATTGTGTTTGTAGGTTTTATCTAGCGTTTTTATTGTTTGTGTTGTGTTTTTAGGGTTTATGTCGTGTTTTTCAGGGTTTATGTAGTGCTTTTAGGGTTAATGTTGCGTTTTTTGGGTTTATGTTTCGTTTTTTGGTTTATGTTGTGTTTTTAGAGGGTTTGTTGCATTTTTTAGGGTTTATGTTACGTTTTTAGGGTTTATCTATCTATTTTAAGCCTTTTTGGGTTTTAATTGTTGTTTATGGTTTGTAGTGTTTTTAGGGTTTTTAAGTATTGTTAACAGGTGTTTATGGTTTTTTATGGTATTAGATTCCTTTTTAATGGGTTTTGGGTGTTTTTTTGGGTTTATTTGTTTTTTGGGATTGATAGGGTTTGTTAGGATTTTTTAGTATGTTTTAGTGTTTTTGGGTATTATAGTGGTTTTTAGGGTTTATATAATGAGTTTTACCATTTTTGGGTTCTTTAGGGTTTTTAGTGTTCTTTGGAGTTTAATATGGTCCTTTAGGGTTCTTTAGGGTTCTTTAGGGAATATTAGTGTTCTTTAGGATTTTTTAGAGTTTATTAGCATTTTTTATTGTATATTAGGGTTTTATAGTGCTTTTGTAGGCATTAATAGCTTTTTCTAGGGTTTATCAACCGTTTTAGGGTTATTTAGGATTTACAAGGGTTTATTTTATTTATTAGGGTTTCAAAATGTGTATTTGGGTTTATTACGATTTATTAGGCTTTTTTATGATTTGTTAGGGTTTATTGCTGTTTATTAGGGTTTTGTTATGGTTTGTTTCTAATTGTTATGATTTATTTGGCGTTGTCAGAATTTGTTACAATTTATTTGGGGTTGTTAGGGTTTGTTATGATTTATTTCGGGGTTATTAGGGTTTGTTAGTGTTTATTAGGGGGTTTTCGGGTTTTGTAGGCTATTATTGTTGGTTTTATAGAGTTTTGTCGGGTATGTTAGGGTTTTTAGTGATTATTAGAATTTATTATGGTTTAATAGTTGTTATTATTGTATATTAGCGGTTATAGGGCTTTTGTAGCATTTATTAGGGTCTATATAGTTTTTTTAGGGTTTGTTATAGGTTATTATGATTTAATATGTTTATTAGGGTTTTTAGGGTTTAATAGTGGGTTTTAGGGGTTATTCGGGTTTATTAGTGGTTCCTAGGGGTTATTAGGGGTTGTTAGGATTTGTTAGGTTTCGTTAGGTATTTTAGGGTTTGTTACGGTTTGTTTGAGTTGTTTGGGTTTTTATGCGTTTTTTTTGGGTTTTATGGGTGTGTTTGGATTTTTTATGCTTTGTTAGGGCTATTTTAGAGTTTTTTGGGGTTTTGTTTCATTTTGTGGGGTTTGAATCATTTTTCGGTTTTGTGTAGCCATTGTAAGGGTTTATATAGCATTGTTAGTTACTTTAGTGGTTCTTTAGGGTTTGTTAGAGTTATTTAGGGTTTTTTGTGGTGTATTAGGGTTTCCATTGAGGTTTTTAGGGTTTTCTAGGGGGTTTTAGGGTTTTTAAGGGTTTCAAAAGGTTGGTTCGGGTTTTGTTAGGCATTTTTAGGCTTTCTGGGGTTTTTAGCGTTTTTAGAGGTTTTCATGGTTTTTACTGTTTTTTGAGGTTCTTTGAGGGGTTTGAGGGTTTTTTTTACTGTTTTTAGGTTTGTTTTCAAGATTGTTTTTCATTTTTTTCATGTTTTTAGGGGTTTTAGGGTTTTTAGGGGTTTTAGGGTTTTTAGGATTTTTTAGGGTTTAGGGGTTTTAGGGTTTTTTAGGGTTTTTTTGGGTTTTTTTGGGTTTTTGGGGGTTTTTTGGGTTTTTAGGGTTTTGTCCGGTTTTGACAGGTTTGTTAGGTTTTTTTTTGAATATTAGCATTTTGAATGGTTTAATATAATTTTTATTGTATATTTCTGTTTTTAGGTATTTTGTAGCTTTTATTGGGGTTTAATCGGGTTTTTATGGTTTATTACAATTTCTTAGTGTTTAATATGGTTTAGTAGTGGGATTTAGGGTTTATTAGGGTTTTGTTTTGTTTATTACGGGCTGGTAGAGTTTGTTAGGATTTATTAGTGCTTATTAGAGTGATTTTGGTAGTCTAAGGGTTTGTTAGGATTTCTATGGGTGTGTTAGGGTTTCTAACGGTGGGTTAGGATTTTTATGGGTGGGATAGGGTTTCTAAGCATGTTCTATGGTTTCTAAGGGTTTCTAAGTTTGTGTTAGGGTTTCTATGGGTGTGTTGGGGTTTCTAATGGTGTGCTAGGGTTTTTAAGGGTGTGTTATGGTTTCTTAGGGTGTGTTAAGGTTTCTAAGGATGTGTTAGGGTTTCTAAGGTTTGTGTATGGTTTTGTTAGGGTTTTAGGGTTTTGTTAGGGTTTCTTATGGTTTCTTAGGACTTTTTAGGGTATCTTTGTGTTTTTTTGGGTTTCTTCTGGTTTTTTTGTTTTATTTGGGTTTCGTGGTGATTCTTGGGGTTTGTTAGGGATTTTTAGGATTTGATAGTGTTTCTTAGGGTTTGTTATGTTTTTTAGGGTTTTTGGGATTTGTTAGGGTTTGTTAAGGTTTCTTAGGTTTTGTTAGTGTTTGTTAGGGTTTGTTATGGTTTGTTAAGTTTTTTAGGGTTTTTCTTGGTTTTTAATGGTTTTTAGTGTTTATGGGGTTATTCTTGAATTGTTAGGGTTATTTAGTTGTTCATGGTTGTCACAGATGTGCAGAGCTAGTCACAAAATTCAACATGATATGTGGTACAGATGAAACGGACACCCAGAGCAGAAATTATGGTCATTTGGGGGACTTAAGGACATTTTTGGACTTTAAGAACGTGATACGGTGTTCCTATTGGTCATAGATGTGTAGATCTAGTTAAAAGATTCGATTTTATATATGGTAGAGGCAAAACAGACTCCTGGAGTAGATGTTATGGACTTTTGGAGGGTTTTAAGTACCTTTTTGGTCCTTCAAGGATGTGATAAGGTGCTTCAGTGGATATAGGAGTGTAGGTCTAGTCTCAAGATTAGATTTGATATTTGGTAGAGACAAAACAGACACCCATAGAAGAAGTTATTGCAAAAGGGACACCAGAAGCCAATATTTTGACCATCCAAAGGGACTTTGGGTCTTTTGGGGGGGTTGAAGAATGTCAGAAAGGGTTCTAGGGGTTACCAGAGTGTGTATCCTTTCAAAAAATTCGATTTGATATGTGGTAGAGACAAAATGAACACATGTAGTACAAGTTATTGTCGTTTTAAATTGAGCAACTATCCTAGTGCCTAAAAACCTAAGAAACACGCAACTCACTAAAATAGGCATAACTTCTTCTTCGGGTGTTCGTTTGAGCGTTGTGACCTGTCAAATCGATGCTCGTGAGATGATTGGGGACCATGTTTAGTAGAAACTATGAGAAGATCAATGAAATATATGATATATTAGTTATACCACTCCAAAAAAAGTCCAACTTCAAATGGCCAAAACATTCGCTCTGGTTTCTATTTGAGCTCTTCCACATATCAAATCGAAAGTAGCGAAGAGATATATGAAGAAGGATGACTTGAACACAGTTAAAGTCATGTTTGAGACCCAAAAATCCCAGAAACCCATCAGAAGGCCTCCAAAACAACATTTTCTTGTACGGATCCCTATCAAATTTTTCTTAAAATGGTCATAACTTCTAATCTATGTGTCTCTTCGGCCTCTGACACCTGTTATTATCGTAGTTCATTACACGAGATTCAGTTTGACTATTCAAGGAGTGGAAATGGACACCCAATGAAGATGTTATTCCTTTTTAAATGACTCTGTGATTTGTTAGGTTTTTCGAGACCCCATTTCTAGTAATTTTCATTTATCTGTTGTTTTTTCAAACAACTATAATTAATTATTACAGTTATTATTATTAATATTATTATCATCATCTCATCCACATGAACATGCACATGCACATGCGTTATTATTATATTTTTATTACCATGCACATGCACATGCAATGCACACACGTTATTTTATTATCACATGTGTTGTTATTATTGTTTTTGTTATTATTATTGTGGTTGTTGTTTTTGTTATTGTTAATATCGGCACATAAAAATGCACATGAGAATGCACATACACACACATTCAACGCACATGCGTTATTCTATTATCACATGAATTGTCATTATTAATAATATTAATATTATTATTATCATCATCATCACATGCAAATGCAATGAACGAGCGTTATTATTTATTACCATGCACGTGCACACATAATGCACATGCAATATTCTATTATCACATGCATTGGTACTACTACTATTATCACCACCACTACTACTATTATTACTATTGCTGTTATTATTACTATCATTACATGCAAATGTAGATGCACATGCATTATTATTTATTATTTATTACCATGCACGTGCATATGCAATGCACTTGTATTATTCTTTTATTATTATGATCATTATCACAATTATTATTATTATTATTATTATTATTACCATTATCATTATTATTATCATTATCACATGCAAAAGAATAAGCATGCGCATTGTTATTTATTATTTATTACCATGCACATGCATGCGTTATTATTATTATTATTACAATTAGTATTGTTAATATTATCATCATATGTAATTGCACATGCACATGCATGTGCATTCTTATTTATTATCATTTATTTATTATTTACTACTATGAACGTGCACATGAAATGCACTTGATTTATTCTAATATTATTATTATTGATTGTATCATTAAATACAAATGCACATGCACGTGAGTTGTTATTTATTATCTATTACCATGCATGTGCATGCATCATTATCATTGTCATTATCATTATCATTACATGTAAATGCACATGCACGTGCATTTTTCTATTATCACATGTGTTATTATTTATTATTTATTATCATTCACATGCAAATGCACATTCATGTGGACTTGGTTATTATTTATTTTTTATTACCATGCACATGCACATGCACATACACAAGTAATTCACATGCGTTATTATTTATAATTTATTATTTATTATCATTCACATGAAAAAGTGCAGGGATATGCACTTGCACGTGCATCATGATTTATTATTTAAACCATGCACATGCATATGCACATGCACATGCATTATGATTTATTATTTAAACCATGCACATGCACGTGTGTTATTACTATTATAATTATTCGAGGTATTTTTAGGGATTACTAGCATTTTTTATAATCTTTAGGTGTTATTAACATTTATTATGGTTCGTTAGGGTTTTATGATTTTTTAATGGTATATTAGTGTGTTTTAGGGTTTGGTGGGGGTTATTAGGATTTGATTAAGGTTTATTATGGTGTGTTAAGGTTTATTAAGGTTTATTAGGTGTTTTTCGGGTTTTATTAGGATTGAGTTGGGTTTATTAGGGAATATTAAGGTATATTATGGTATATTTGGGTATGTTTAGGATTTATTAGGGCTTATTATCATTCATTATGGTTTATTAATTTTTAAGAGGATATATTAGGGTTTTTAGGGTTTTGTAGTGCTTGTTAGGGTTTATTAGTGCTTTTAGGCTTTGTTAGGTTTTATTAGCATTTATTAGGAGTTTTAGGGCTTTTTAATGGTATATTTCTGTTTTTTAGGGTTTAGTGGGGTTTATTATGGTGTAATATAGTGTGTTAATGTTTATTAGGGTTGAGTAGGTATTTTTATGGTTTTATTAGTGTTGAGTAGGTATCTTTAGGGTTTTATTGGCGTTTATTTGGGTTGAGTAGTGTTTATTAGGGTTTGTTAGGGATTTTTAATGTTTACTAGGGTTTGTTAGTGTTTTTATTAGGGTATATGAGTGTTTTTTTGTTTTTGTTAATATATATAAGTGGTTTTTTGAACTTTTTAGGTTTTATTAGTGTGTTTTTAGTGATTGTGAGCATTTTTTATGGTTTATTAGGTTTTATTAAAATTTATTATGGTTTATTAGGGTCTCTAGGGCTTTTTAATGGTTTGTTTGCATTTTTTTGTTTATTGGGGTTTAGTAGGGTTTTATTAGGTTTTATTATGGTGTGTCAAGGTTTATTAAGGTTGAGAAGGTCTTTTTAGGGTTTTATTATTGTTTTATTAGGGTTTATTAGTTTTTATTAGCGTTTATTAGGTATTTTTTGGGTTTAGTAGGGTTTGTTAGGGGTTTATTATTATTTTTGTTTTATTAGGTTATATTAGTGTTTGTTAAGTCTTTTTAGATAATATAGTGTTTTTTATTGTTTGTGAGTGTTTTGTTTTTGTTTGTCAGCATTTTTAGGGTTTTCTAATTTATATTAGAGTTTATTATGTTTTATTATGGTTTTTAGAGATTTTTATGGTACATTAGCATTTTTTGTCTTTATTAGGTTATAGTAGTGTTTTAGGTATTTTTAGATAATATAGCGTGTTTTTATTGTTTGTGATCATTTTTTATTATTTGTGAGCATTTTTAGGGTTTATTAGGTTATATGAGAGTTTATCAGGGTTTCTAGGGATTTTTTAAGGTATACTAGCATTTGTTTTCGTTATTAGGCTTTTATTAGTGTATTATTAGTGGTCATTAGGGTGTGTTAAGGTTTTTTTTGGGTTGAGTAGGGTTTATTTGGATTTATTTATGGTTCATTAGGGGTGTTTCAGGGTTTTTTTGGTTTATTACGGTTTTTTAGTGTTTATTTGCATCTATTAGGGTTGTTTAGTGTTGTTTAGGTTTTCTTAACGTGTTTTAGTCTTTATTAGTTTTTACTATCATTTATTAGGGTTTATTAGGTATTTTTGGGTTTTATTAGGATTGAGTTGAGTCTCCTAGGGTTTTTAGGGATTATAAGGCATTTTTAGGGATTATTAGAGTTTATTAGGGGTTTATTAGGGTTTAATTTTTTATATTATGGTATATTAGGGATTAATATTTTTGGGGGTTTTGATTCGTCTTTATGGTTTTTGTAGCATTTTTTAGTATTTGTGTATCATTGTTTGAGTTTATATATCATTTTTAGTGTTTATATAGCGCTTTTAGGGTTTAGTTAGCAGTTTTAGGATTTATGTAGCATTTTTTAGGGTTTATGTAACATTTTTAGGGTTTATGTAGTGTGTTTAGGGTTTAGGTTTTATGTAGAATTATTTAGGGTTTATGATGCATTTTCTGGGTTTATGTAGCATTTTTAGGGGCGATGTAGTGTTTATATTGCATTTTTAGGGGTTATGTAACGTTTTTAGGGTCCGTGTACTGTTTTAGGGTTTATGTTGTGTTTTTAGGTTTTATGTAGTGTTTTTTAATGTTTATGTTGTGTTGTATAGGGTTTATGTTACAGTTCTAGGGTTTATATAGTAGTTTTTGGGTTTATGCAGTGTTTTTTGGGTTTATGTTGCGTTTTTTGGGTTTATGTTGCATTTTTAGGGTTTATGTTGCATTTTTAGGGTTTATGTAATGTTTTTTGGGTTTATTTATCTATTTGTTGCCTTTTTTAAGGTATTAATGGTTGTTTATGGTTTGTAGTGGATTTTAGGGTTTTTAATTATTGTTAACAAGTGTTTATGGTTTTTATGGCATTTGATGGGTTTTCAATGGGTTTTATGTGGGTTTTAAGGGTTTATTTGTTTTTTTGGGATTGATAGGGTTTGTTTGTTTTTTTAGTGTGTTTTACGGTTTTTTTGGTATTGTAGAGGTTTTTAGGGTTTATGTAATGTGTTTTAGCATTTTTTGGGTTCTTTAGGGTTTTTAGTGTTCTTTAGAGTTTATTATGGTTCTTTAGGTTTTATTAGGGTTCTTTAGGGTGTATTAGTGTTCATTAGGATTTGTTACGGTTTATTAGCATTTTTTATTGTATATTAGGGTTTTATTGGGCTTTTGTAGGCATTAATAGCTTTTTTAGGGTTTATCAACCTTTTTAGTGTTATTTAGGATTTATTAGTGTTTCATAGGGTTTATTTTATTTATTAGGTTTTATTAATGTGTATTTGGGTTTATTACGATTTATTAGGGTTTATTATGACTTGTTAGGGTTTATTGTGGTCTATTAGTGGTTTGTTATGGTTTGTTTTAGTTTGTTATGATTTATTTGTCTTTGCTAGGATTTTTTACGATTTATTTAGGGTTGTTAGGGTTTTTTTACAATTTATTATGGGGTTATTAGGGTTTGTTTGGGTTTATTAGCGGCTTGTAGGGGTTTGTAGGCTATTATTTGGTGGGTTATATTGTGTTTTGTCTGGTTTGATAGGGGTTTTAGTGATTATTAGGATTTATTATGGTTCAATAGTGTTTTTATTCTATATTAGGGGTTTTAGGGCTTTTGTAGAATTTTTTAGATTCTAATAGGGGTTTAGGGTTTATTACACGTTATTATCATTTGTTAGTGTTTATTAGGGTTTTAGGGTTTAATAGTGGGTTTCAGGTGTTATTTGGGTTTATTATTGGTTCTTAGGGGTTATTTGTGGTTGTTAGGGTTTGTTTGGTTATTTAGGACATGTGTTATTCTATTATCACACACGTTATTATTATCATTATTATCATTATCATTATTATCATTATCATTATTATAATTATCATTATTAATATTACTATTATTATTATCATTATCATCACATGCAAATGAAAATGCGCATGTGTTGTTATTTATTATATATTATTTATTTCCATGCACGTGCATATGTTGTTGTTGATGTTATTATTATTATTATTTTTATTGTTGTTGTTATCATCACATGAAAATGCACATGCATGTCCATTCTTAATTATAACCATGCATGCGCACACGCAATGCACCTACATTATTCTATTATCACATGCCCGAATGGCCCGAAGGCCTTCTTTTTATTTTATTATGGATAATACCCCTTTTAAGGGTTGATGGAGCACCCGAAAATGACCCGTAGGCCCAAGGCACAAGGCCTGACAAACCCGTAATACATGACCCGAAGGCCTAGAGGCATACCATTCCCAATACATGACCCGTAGGCCCAACCGACTTGGACTGACCATCCCCAGAATTCTACATCATTGATCATCTAGCTCCCCACCTTGCATTGCTGATCGGCTAGCATTGCCTCATACAAAGCTGCACGGTTCCTGGTCCCGATGGCGGCTGTCATACCCTCTTATTCTTCTATCTGGTTAGCTCTGCATTTGGGGGTTGCTACTTCTGTTGCTTTGATCCTCTTTTAGGGATTTTTTGGTGTGAACTGGGCTACTCCATGGTCTACGTGACCAAAAGGCCCTGTGGCCTGAAGGCTTTTGATGACCCGAAGGCCCTTGAGACCCGTAGGCCCAAACCAGTGACCCGAAGGCCCAAATCGAGTGAATAGTTTTGGCTGCTATAGTACCGAACAGTAACTACTACAGTGAATGCTACAGTACCCGGACATTTTCCTCCACCCAGTTTTGAACCCGGGTCTTTTGGATGCCAAGCAGGAGCCCTTAACACTCAGGTAAGGGCTCATCGGCTATTCTATTATCACATGCATTTTTATTGTTATTTTTATTGTTACTATTATTGTTATTATTGTTATGATCATAAAATGAAAATTCAAATGCATTTGTGTTATTATTTATTACCATACACGCACACATTCAATATATGTGCATTATTCTATTATCACATGCGCTATTATTATTAAAATTACTATTATTGTTATTATTATCATCGCATGTTCTATGAGTTTTTATTTATTATCATGCACTACACATGCAATGAACGTGCATTATTCTATTATAAAATGCATTTTTGTTGTTGTTATTATTATTATTATTATTATTACTGTTATTATTATTATTATTATTATCATCTCATGATCATGAACATGCACATGCACGTGCATTATTATTTATTTATTTTTACCATGCACGTGCACATGCAATGCATACATGTTATTTTATTATCACATATGTTGTTATTCTTATTGGTATTATTATTATTTTGGTTGTTGTTGTTGTTGTTGTTATTTATATTACATGAAAATGCACTTGCAAATGCACATGCAAATACATAAACACGCACATTCAATGCACATAATTTATTCTATTATCACATGCATTGTTATTATTATTATTATTATTATTATTATTATTATTATTATTATTATTATTATTATCATCATCTTCATCATCGTCACATGCAAATGAAATGCACGCGCATTATTATTTATTACCAAGCACGTGCACAGGTAATGCACATGCAATATTCTATTATCTCAGGCATTGGTACTACTACTATTATCACTACTACTACTACTATTGTTATTATTATTATCATCACATGCAAATGCAAATGCACGTGTGTTATTATTTATTATTTATTACCATGAACATGAATATGCAATGCACTAGTATTGTTTTATTATTATTAATATTATTATTATTATTACCATAGTTATTATTGTTATTGTTATTATTGTTATTATTATTATCCTTATCATTATTATTATCATTATCACATGCAAATCCACATCCATCTGCATTGTTATTTATTATTTATTGTCATGCACGTGCATGCGTTATTATTATTATTGTTATTACAATTAGTATTAAAAATATTATTATCAAATGTAAATGCACATGCACATGCATGTGCGTTCTTATTTTCTATTATTTATTTATTACATACAACTATGCACGCGCACATGTAATGCACTTGCGTTATTCAATTATTATTATTATTATTATTATTATTATTATTATTATTATTGTTTGTATTATCAAATACAAATGCACATGCACATGCGTTGTTATTTTTTATTTATTATCATGCACATGAATGCGTCATTATCATTATCATTACATGTAATGCACATACACATGCGTTGTTATATATTATTTATTACCATGCACATGAAAATGAAATGCACTTGCGTTATTCTATTGTCACACGTGTAATTATTATTTATTCTCATGCACGTGCACACACAATGCACTTGCATTATTTTATTATCACATGTGTTATTATTCATTGTTTATTATCATTCACGTGAAAATGAACATTCATGTGGACTTTGTAATTATTTATTTTTTATTACCATGCACAAGCACATGCACATGAACATGCACATGCACTTGTATGTACGTAATTATTTATTATTTATTATCCCTCATATTCACATGTCCATACACATGCAATTCACATGCGTAATTATTTATAATTTATAATTTATTATCATTGACATGAAAATCCACAGGCATATGCACATGCACGTGCGTTATGATTTATTATTTAAACCATACACATGCATATGCAGATGCACGTGCTTTATTACTACCATTATTATTAGAGGTATTTTTAGGGTTTACTATCATTTTTTAGGATTTTTAGGTGTTATTAACATTTTTTAGGGTTTGTTAGGGTTTTAGGGTTTTTAATGGCATATTAGCATTTTTTTAGTGTTTGGTGGGGGTTATTAGGATTTTATTACAGTTTATTATGGCCTGTCATGGTTTATTAGGGTTTATTAGGTATTTTTATGGTTTTATTAGGATTGAGTTGGGTTTATTAGGGTATATAATGGTATATTATGGTATATTTGGGTATGGTTTGGATTTATTAGGGTTTATTATGGTTCATTATGGTTTATTAATTTTTAAGAGGGTATATTTGGGGTTTTTAGTGTTTAGTAGTGTTTATTCGGGGTTATTAGCACTATTAAGCTTTGTTAGGTTTTATTAGAAATTATTAGGGGTTTTAGTTCTTTGTAATGGTATATTTGTGTTTTTTTTGGGTTTAGTGGGGTTTATTATGGTTTATTATAGTGTGTTAAAGTTTATAGGGGTTGAGTAGGAATTTTTCGGGATTAATTAGGGTTCATTCGCTATCATTAAGGTTTTATTAGGGTTTATTAGGGTTGAGTACGGTTTATTAGGAATTTGTTGGGGATTTTAGGGTTTACTAGGGTTAGTTAGTGTTTTTATTAGGGTATATGAGTGTTTTTTAGTTTTTGATAATATATATGAGGGGTTGTTATGACTTTTTAGGTTTTATTATCGTGTTTTTAGTGTTTGTGAGCATTTTTAATGGTTTATTAGATTTTATTTGAATGTATTATGGTTTATTAGGGTTTCTAGGTCATTTTAATGGCTTGTTTTTTTTATTGGGGTTTAGTTGGGTTTTATTAGGTGTTCTTATGGTGTGTCAAGGTTTATTAAGATTGACAAGGTTTTTTTTGGGTTTTAATAGGGTTTATTCATTTTTATTAGGGTTTATTAGGGATTTTTAGGGTTTATTAGGGTTTCTTTGGGGTTTATTATTATTTTTTGTTTTATTAGGTTATATTAGTGTTTGTTAGGTCTTTTTAAATAATATAGCATGTTTTTATTGTTTGTGTGCGTTTTTAGGGTTTCTTTGGTTATATTAGAGTTTATTATGGTTTATTTGGGTTTCAAGGGATTTTTAAGGTATATTAGCATTTTTTGTCTTTATTAGGTTATATTAGTTTTTTTAGGTCATTTTTTGTAATATAACACGTTTTTGTTGTTTGTGATCATTTTTTTATTATTTTTGAGCGTTTTTAGGGTTTATTAGTTTTTATTAGAGTTTATCCGGGTTTCTAGATATTTCTTAAGGTATACAAGCATTTTTTTCATTATTAGGGTTTTGTAGGGTTTTATTAGGGGTTATTATGGTGTGTTAAGGTTTGTTAGGGTTGAGTAGAGTGTCATAGGATTTTAGGCATTATAAGGCGTTTTTAAGTATTATTAGAGTTTATTAGGGGTTTATTAGGTTTTAATTTTTTATATTATGGTATATTAGGGTTTGGTATTTTTGAGGGTTTTAAAGCATCTTTAGGTGTTTTGCAACATTTTTTAGTGTTTGTGTAGCGTTGTTAGAGTTTATGTAACATTTCTAGTGTTTATGTAGCGTTTTTAGGGTTTAGTTACCAGGTTTAGATTTTATGTATCATTTTTAGGGTTTACATAACATTTTAAGGGTTTATATAGTGTGATTAGTGTTTAGGTTTTATGTTGCATTTTTTAGGGTTGATGTTGTGTTTTCTGGGTTTATATAGCATTTTAGGGGTGATGTAGCGTTTGTGATGCATTTTTAGGGTTTATGTAACGTTTTAGGGTTTATATAACATTTTTTAGGGTTTATGTTACAGTTATAGGGTTTATGTAGTGATTTTATGGTTTATGTAGCGTTTTTTGGGTTTATGTAATGTAATTTAGGGTTTATGTTACAGTTCTAGGGTTTATGTAGTGCTTTTGGGGTTTATGAAGCGTTTTTTGGGTTTATGTTGTTATTTTTGGGTTTATGTAGCATTTTTAGGGTTTATGTTGCATTTTTAGGGTTTATGTAATGTTTTTTTGGGTTTATGTATCTATTTGTTGCCTTTTTTAAGGTATTAATGGTTGTTTATGGTTTGTAGTGGTTTTTAGGGTTTTTAATTATTGTTAAAAGGTGTTTATGGTTTTTATGGTATTTGATGGGTTTTCAATCAGTTTTTTTGTGGGGTTTTAAGGGTTTATTTCTTTATTGGGGATTGATAGGGTTTTTTGGGTTTTTAGTTTTTTTTAGGGTTTTTTTTGGGTATTGTAGCGGTTTTCAGGGTTTATATAATGTGTTTTAACATTTTTTGGGTTCTTTAGATTTTTTAGTGTTTTTAGAGTGTAATATGGTTATTTAGGGTTTATTAGGGTTATTTAGGTTTTATTAGTGTTCTTTAGGATTTCTTACAGTTTAATAGCGTTTTTATTGTATATTTGGGTTTTCTTGGGCTTTTGTAGGAATTAATAGCTTTTTCTAGGGTTTATCAAACTTTTTTAGGATTATATAGGATTTATTATGGTTTATTAGGTTTTATTTTATTTATTAGGATTTAGTAACATGTATTTGGGTTTATTACGATTTAATAGAGTTTATTATGCTTTGTTAGGGTTTATTGTGGTTTATTAGGGGTATATTATGGTTTGTTTTAGTTTGTTAGGAATTATTTCACATTGTTAGGATTTTTTACGATTTATTTGGGGTTTTTAGGATTTTTTACGATATATTTTGGGGTCATTAGGGTTTGTTAGGGTTTATTAGTGGGATGTAGGGTTTTTTAGGCTATTATTTGGAGGTTTTTGTAGCGTTTTGTCGGGTTTGTTAGGATTTTTAGTGATTATTAAGTTTTATTATGGTTTAATAGATTTTTTATTGTATATTAGGTGTTTTAGGTCTTTTGTATCATTTATTTGGGTCTAATAGAGTTTTTTAGGGTTTATTAAAGGTTATTACGATTTATTAGTGTTTATTAGGGTTTTTGGGTTTAATAGTGGGTTTTAGGGGTTATTAGGGTTTATTAGTGGTTCTTAGGGGTTATTAGATGTTTTTAGGGTTTGTTAGGTTTTGTTAGGGTTTTTAGGGATTGTTACGGTCTGTTTGAGTTGTTTGGGGTTTTATCTGTTTTTTGGGTTTTATGGGTGCGGTTCGATTTTTTATGCTTTGTTTGGGTTATTTTAGCGTTTTTTGGGTTTTTGTTGCGTTTGGTGGGTTTTGATGCATTTTCGGTTTTTTGTAGCCATTTTTAGGGTTTATGTAGTGTAGTTTGTAGCTATTGTGGTTATTTAGGGGTTTATTAGGGTTTAATTTATTATATTATGGTATATTGGGGTTTAATATTTTTGAGGGTTTTGAAGCGTCTTTAGGGTTTTTGTAGCATTTTTAGGGGTTTTTTAGTGTTGTTAGAGTTTTTGTAGCATTTTTAGTGTTTATGTAGCATTTTTAGGGTTTAGTTAGCGGTTTGAGGTTTTATGTATCATTTTTAGGGTTTATGTAACGTTTTTATGGTTTATACAGCATGTTTATGGTTTAGGTTTATGTATCATTTTTAGGGTTTATGTTTCATTTTCTAGGTTTATGTAGCGTTTTAGGGGTGATGTAGCATTTATGTTGCATTTTTTAGGGTTTATGTAACGTTTTTAGGGTTCATGTAGTGTTTTTAGGGTTTATATTGTGTTTATAGGTTTTATGTAGCCTTTTTTAATGTTTATGTTGTGTTTTTAGGGTTTATGTTGTGTTGTTTTGGGTTTATGTTACAGTTCTAGGGTTTATGTAGTGCTTTTAGGGTTTATGTAGCGTTTTTTGGGTTTATGTTGCGTTTTTTGGTTTATGTTGCCTTTTTAGCGGGTTTGTTGCATTTTTTAGAATATATGTAATGTTTTAAGGGTTTATGTATCTATTTGAAGATTTTTTTAGGGTTTTAATGGGGTTTTATGGTTTGTAGTGTTTTTAGGTTTCTTAAGGGGTTTTAATGGATGTTTATGGTTTTTTATGTTATCTGATGGCTTTTTAATGGTTTTTTTGGGGGGGGGGGGTTAATGGGTTTATTTGTTTTTTGGGATTGATAGGGGTTGTTAGAGTTTTTTATAGTGTTTTGGGGTTTTTTTGGATATTGTAGTAGTTTTAGGGTTTATATAATGTGTTTTAGCATTTTTTGGGTTTTTAGGGATTTTTAGTCTTCTTTAGAGTTTAATATGGTTCTTTAGGGTTTATTATGGTTATTTAGGGTTTATTAGTGTTCTTTAGGATTTGTTACAGTTTATTATTATTTTTTATTTTTTATTAGGGGTTTATTGGGATTTTGTAGGCATTAATAGCTTTTTCTCGGGTTTATCAACTTTTTAGGGTTATTTAGGATTTATTATGGATTATTTTATTTATTAGGGTTCAAAAACGTGTATTTGGGTTTATTACTATTTATTAGGGTTTATAACGATTTGTTAGGGTTTATTAGGGTTTATTAGGGGTTTGTTATGGTTTGTTTCAGTTTGTTATGATTTATTTGGTGTTGTTAGGAATTGTTACGATTTATTTGGGGTTGTTAGGGTTTTTTACGATTTATTTTGGGGTTATTATGTTTTTTTAGGGTTTATTAGTGGGTTGTAGGATTTTTTGTCTATTATTTGGATATTTTTGTAGTGTTTTGTCGGGTTTGTTTGGGTTTTTAGTGATTATTAGGGTTTATTATGGTTTAATAGTGTTTTTTATTGTATATTTCGGGTTTTAGGGTATTTATAGTGTTTATTAGGGTCTAATAGATATTGTTAGGGTTTATTACAAGTTATTACGATTTATTAGTGTTTATTAGGGTTTAATAGTGGGTTTTATGAGTTATTAGGGTTTATTAGTGGTTCTTAGGGTTTATTAGTGGTCGTTAGGGCTTGTTAGGTTTTGTTAGGGTTTTTAGGGTTTATTACAGTTTGTTTGAGTTGCTTGGGGTTTTATGCATTTTTTTGGGTTTTATGGGTGTGTTTGGATTTTTTGTGCTTTCTTATGGTTATTTTAGCGTTTTTTGGGGTTTTGTTGTGTTTTATGGATTTTGAAGCATTTTTTGGGTTTTTGTAGCAATTGATAGGGTTTATGTAGTGTTGTTAGTGGCTTTAGTGGTTCTTTAGGTTTTTTTATGGTTTTTAGGGTTTTGAGGGTTCTTTAGGGTGTATTAGGGTTTCTATAGTGGTTTTTAGGGTTTACTAGGGGGTTTTTTGGGTTTTAAGGGTTTTATAGGGTTGGTTTGGGTTTTGTTAGGCATTTTTAGGCATTTTATGGTTTTTAGTGTTTTTAGCGATTTTTTGGTTTTTAGGGATTTTAGGGGTTTTAGGGTTTTTTAGGATTTTTTAGGGTTTTAGGGTTTTTAGGGTTTTTTAGGGTTTTTGGGTTTTTTGGGTTTTATGGTTTTTTTAGGGTTTTGTCAGGTTTTGTCGGGTCTGTTGGGGTTTTTGTGAATATTATCTTTTTGAATGGTTTAATTGCGTTTTTTGTATATTTGGTTTTTTAGGTATTTTTAGCTTTTATAGTGGTTTAATAGGGGTTTTAGGGATTATTATGATTTATTAGTGTTTATTAGGGTTTAGTAGTGGGCTTTAGGGTTTATTAGTGTTTATTATTTGTTGGTAGGGTTTTTTAGGATTTATTAGTTCTTATTAGAGTGATTTAGGGTGTCTAAGGATTTTTTAGGGTTTCTAAGGGTGTGTTAGGGTTTCTAAGGGTGGGTTAGGGTTTCTATGGGCGGGTTAGGGTTTCTGAGTGTGTGCTATGGTTTCTAAGGGTTTCTAAGGTTTTGTTAGGGTTTTTATGGGTGTGTTGGTGTTTCTAAGGGTGTGTTAGGGTTTATAAGGGTGTATTAGGGTTTCTAAGGGTGTGTTAGGGTTTCTAAGGGTGTGTTAGTATTTTATAGGTCTGCTTTATTTGTTATGGTTTTTAGAATTATGTTAGGGTTTTCTTATGGTTTTAGGGGGTTTTATGGGTTTCATTGGGGTTTTTTGTGTTTATTGGGGTTTCTTAGTGCTTTACGGGGTTTTTTTCGGCTTCTTAGGGATTGTTAGGGGTTTTGTGGTTTGTTATATTTTTTTGGGTTTTTGGGGATTGTTAGGGTTTGTTAGGGTTTGTTAGGGTTTGTTAGGGTTTGTTATTATTTATTAGGGTTTGTTAGTGTTTTTTAGAGTTTTTCATGGTTTTTAATGGTTTTTAGTGAATATGGGGTTATTCATGGTTCATTAGGGTTATTTAGATGTTCATGGTTGTCATAGATTTGTATCAATAACCGAAAGCTTCAATTTCATATGTGGTAGAGGTGAAAGGGACACCAAGAGGAGAAGTTATGGTCATTTGGAGGACTTAAGGACATTTTTGGACTTTAATAAAGTGATAAGGTGTTTTTATTGTTCATAGATGTGTAGATCTAGTAGAAAGCATCGATTTGATATATGGTAGAGGCAAAATGGACTCCCAGAGTAGAAGTTATGGTCTTTTGGAGTGTTTAAGTACATTTTTGGGCCGTCAAGGATGTAAGAAGGAGATTCTGTGGTTATAGGAGTGTAGGTATAGTCTCATGCATTGATTTGATATGCAATAGAGGCAAAACAGGCACCCATAGAAGAAGTTATTGCAAAGCGGACACCAGAAGCCAATCTTTTGACCATCCAAAGGGATTTTGGGTCTTTTGGGGGTTGAAGAATGTTATAAAGGGTTGCAGTGGTTACCATAATGTTTAAATTTTCAAAATATTCGATTTGATATGTGGTGGAGCCAAAATGAACACACGTAGCAGAAGTTATTGGCGTTTTAAATTGAGCAACCCTCCTAGCGCCAAAAAACCTAAGAAACCCCTAACTCGCTAAAATAGGCTTAAATTCTCCTTCAAGGGTCCATTGAGCGTTGTGACTAGTAAAATTGAAGATCCTGAGATGAGTGAGGACCAAGTCTAATTGAAACTGTGAGAATATCAAAGAAACAGAAGATATATTAGCTATACCAGTCTAAAAAAGTCCACATTCAAATGGCCATAATTTTCACTCTGGTTGTCCGTTTGAGCTCTACCACATATCAAATCGAAGGAAACAAAGAGATCTACAGAGAAAGATTACTTGAAAAAATTTCAAGTCATGTTTGAGACTATAAAATCCCAAAAAACCATTAAAAGGTCTCCAAAACTACATTTCCGTGTCCGGATCCCTGTCAAATGTTTCTTCAAATGGTCCTAACTTCTGATCTGTGTGTTTGTTCGGCCTCCGACACCTGTTTTTATTGTAATTCGTTCCATGAGATTTTGTTTGAGTATTCATGGAGCTGAAATGTACACCTGAAGAAGAATTTATACATTTTTTAATGACTATGTGATTTGATAGTTTTTTCGAGACACCATTTCTAGCACTTTTTTCTTCTCTGCTGTTTTTTCAAACAACTATAACTTATTATAACTATTATTATTATCATTATTATTATTATCATCTCATGAAAACCCACATGAACATGCACAATAATTATTATTATATTTTTATTACCAGGAACGTGCACATGCAATGCACACATGTTATTTTATTATCACATGCGTTATTATTATTATTGCTATTATTATTATTGTGGTTGTTGTTGTTGTTTTTGTTGTTGTTGTTTTTGTTGTTCTCATCACATGAAAATGCACATACATGCACATTCAATGAACTTTAATTATTCTATTATCACATGCATTGTTATTATTAATATTTTTAATATTATTATTATTATTATCACCATCATCACATGCAAATGCAATGCATGGAAGTTATTATTTATTACCATACACATGCACACGTAATGCACATGAAACATTCTATTATCATATGCATTAGTACTAATACTATTATCACCACTACTACTACTATTATTACTACTGCTTTTATTATTACTATCATCACATGAAAAAGTAGATGCACGTGCATTATTATTTATTATTTATTTCCATGTACGTGCATATGCAATGCAATTGTATTTTTCTTTTATTGTTATTATTATTATTATTATTATTATCATAAAATGCGAATGCACATGCATGTGCGTTGTTATTTATTATTTATTACCATGCACGTTCATTCATTATTATTATTATTCTTATTACAATTAGTATTATTAATATTATCATCAAATGTAAATTCACATGCACATGCATGTACGATCTTATTTATTATTTACTACTATGCACATGCACATGAAATGCACTTGTGTTGTTCTATTGTTAATATTATTATCATCATCATCATTATAATTATTCTTTTTGTTGTTTTTGTTTGTATCATCAAATACAAATGCACTTGAACAAGCGTTGTTATTTATTATTTATTACCATGTGCATGCATGCGTCATTATCATTATCATTACATGTAAATGCACATACACGTACGTTATTATATATTATTTATTATCATGAACATGAAAATTCAATTCACTTGCATAATTCTATTATCACATGTGTTATTATTATTTATTCTAATGCACGTGCACACACAATGCACGTGCGTTATTCTATTATCACATGTGTTATTATTTATAATTTATTATCATTCACATGAAAATTCACATTCATGTGGACTTGGTTATTATTTATTGTTTACTACCATGCACATGCACATGAACATGCACTTATATATGCATAATTATTTATTATTTATTATCATTCACACGCACATGCACATAAACTTGCAATTCACATGCGTTATTATTTATAATTTATTATTTATTATCATTCACATGAAAATGCACATTTATATGCACATGAACGTGTGTTATGATTTATTATTTAAACCATGTACATTCATATTTACTTGCATGTTCATTATTACTACTATTATTATTAGAGGTATTTTTAGGGATTACTATCATTTTTTAGTATTTTTAGGTGTTATTAAAATTTATTATGGTGTGTTAGTGTTTTAGGGTTTTTTAATAGTATATTAGCATTTTTTAGGGTTTGGTGGGGGTTATTAGGATTTTATTAGGGTTTATTATGGTGCGTCAAGGTTTATTAGGGTTTATTATGTATTTTTAGGATTTTATTAGGATTGAGTTGGGTTTATTAGGGTATATTATGGTATATTATGGAAAATTTGTGTATGTATAGGATTTATTAGGGTTTATTATGGTTCATTATGGTTTATTAATTTTTAAAAGGGTATATTAGAGTTTTTTTGTGTTTAGTAGTGTTTATTCGGGTTTATTAGTGCTTTTAATTTTTGTTATGTTTTATTAGCATTTATTAGGGGTTTAGGGCTTTTTAATGGTATATTTGTGTTTTTTAGGGTTTAGTGGGTTTTATTATGGTCTATTATGGTATGTTAAGGTTTATTAGGGTTGAGTAGGTATTTTTAGGGTTTTATTAGTGTTGAGTGTGATTTTTTAGGGGTTTTTAGGGATTTTTAGGGTTTACTAGGGTTTTTTAGTGTTTTTATTTGGGTATATGAGTGTTTTTTTGTTTCTGATGATATATATGAGGGTTTGTTATGACTTTTTAGGTTTTATTGGCGTGTTTTTAGTGTTTGTGAGCATTTTTAATGGTTTATTAGCTTTTACTTGAATTTATTGTGGTTTGTTAGGGTTTTTAGGGATTTTTAATGGTTTGTTTGCATTTTTTGTTTATTGGGGTTTAGTTTTGTTTTATTAGGTTTTGTTATGGTGTGTCAAGGTTTATTAGGGTTGAAAAGGTATTTTTAGGGTTTTATTATGGTTTTTTAGGGTTTATTAGATTTTATTAGGGTTTATTAGGGATTTTTTGGGTTTATTAGGGTTTGTTAGGGGTTTATTAGTTTTTTTTGTTTTATTAGGTTATATTAGCATGTGTTAGGTCTTTTTAGATAATATAGTGTGTTTTTATTGTTCGTGATAATTTTGTTTTTTGTGAGCATTTTTAGTGTTTCTTAGGTTATATTAGAGTTTATTATGGTTTTCTAGGGTTTCTAGGGATATTTAAGGTATATTAGAATTTAATGTCTTTATTAGGTTATATTAGTGTTTTTAGGTCTTTTTAGGTAATATAGCGCATTTTTATTGTTTGGGGTCACTTTTTTATTGTTTTTGAGCATTTTTAGGGTTTATTAGTTTATATTAGAGTTTATTAGGGTTTTTAGGGATTTTTTATGGTATACTAGCAGTTTGTTTCATTATTAGGGTTTTGTAGGGTTTTATTAGGGGTTATTATGGTAAGTTAAGGGTTGTTAGGGTTGAGTAGAGTTTATTTGGCTTTATTTATTGTTTATTAGGTCTTTTAGGGTTTATTTGGGGTTTATTAGGGTTTAATAGTGTTTATTAGTGTCTATTAGGGTTGGTTAGGTTTGTTTAGGTTTTCTTAACATGTTTTTATGGTTTATTTGGTTTTATTATCATTTATTAGGGTTTAGTATGTATTTTTGCGGTTTTATTAGGGTTGAGTAGAGTTTATTAGGGTTTTTAGGTATTATAAGGTGTTTTAGGGATTATTAGAGTTTATTAGGGGTTTATTAGGGTTTAATTTTTTATATTATGGTATTTTAGGGTTTAATATTTTTGAGGGTTTTATAGCGTCTTTAGGGTTTTGTGGAATTTTTTAGGGTTTTTATAGAATTATAGGAGTTTATGTAGCTTTTTTAGAGTTTAGTTAGTAGTTTTAGATTGTATGTATCATTTTTAGGGTTTTTGTAATGTTTTTAGGGTTTATGTGGCGTGTTTATTTTTTAGGTTTTATGTATCATTTATTAGGGTTTTTGTTGCGTTTTATGGGTTTATGTAGCATTTTTAGGGGTTTTGTAGCATTTCTGTTGCAATTTTTTGGTTTTATGTAACGTTTTTAGGGTTCAGGTAGTGTCTTTAGGGTTTATATTGTGTTCTTAGGTTTTATGTAACATTTTTTAATGTTTATGATGCGTTGTTTTAGGGTTTATGTTGTGTTTTTTAGGGTTTATGTTACAGTTCTAGTGTTTATGTAGTGCTTTTAAGGTTTATGTGGCATTTTTTCTGTTTATGTTTCATTTTTTGTTTATGTTTCAGTTTTAGGGTTTGTGTTTCATTTTTAAGGGTTTATGTAACATTTTTAGGGTTTATGTATATATTTAAAGCCTTTTTAAGGTTTTAATGGATGTTTATGGGTTATAGTTTTCTTAGGGGTTTAAAGTGTTGTTAATGGGTGTTTATAGTTTTTTATGTTATATGATGGATTTTTATGGTTTGGGGGGGGGGGGTTTATGGGTTTTTTTGATTTTTTGGATTAATAGAGATTGTTAGGGTTTTTTAGTGTGTTTTAGGGTTTTTTTGGGTATTGTAGCAGTTTTTAGGGTTTATATAATGTGTTTTAGCATTTTTTTTGGGTTCATTAGGGTTTTTAGTTCTTTAGAGTTTAATATGGTTCTTTAGGGTTTATTAGTGTTCTTTAGGGTTTATTAGTGATCTTTAGGATTTTTTATAGTTTATTAGTGTTTTGTATTGTATATTAGGGTTTAATTGGGATTTAGTAGGAATTAATAGCTTTGTCTATGGTTTATCAACCTATTTAGGGTTATTTAAGATTTATTAGGGTTTATGAGGGTTTGTTTAATTTATTAGGGTTATTAACATGTATTTGGGTTTATTACAACTTATTATGGTGAATTATGATTTTTTAGGGATTATTGCAATTTATTTGTGGTTTTTTATGGTGTGTTTTAGTTTGTTACGATTTATTTGGAATTGTTAGGATTTCTTACAATATATTTGAGGTTGTTAGGGTTTTTTACGATTTATTTTGGGGTTATTAGGGTTTCTTAGGGTTTATTAGCAGGTTGTAGGGTTTTATAGGATATTATTTGGAGGTTTTTGTAGCGTTTTGTCAGGATTGTTAGGGTTTTTAGTAATTATTTGGGTTTATTATGGTTTAATAGTTTTTATTGTATATTAGGGGTTTTACGGATTTTGTATCATTTATTAGGGTCTAATATAGTTTGTTAGGGTTTATTACAGGTTATTACGATTTATTAGTGTTTGTTAGGTTTTTTAATGTTTAATAATGGGTTTTAGGGGTTATTAGGGTTTATTAGTGTTTCTTAGTGGTTGTTAGGGTTTGTTAGGGTTTGTTAGGGTTTTTAGGGTTTGTTACGGTTTGATTTATTTGTTTGGGGTTTTATTCATTATTTAGGTTTTATGGGTGTGTTTGGATTTTTTATGCTTTGTTAGGGTTATTTTTGTGTTTTTTGGGGTTTTGTTTCATTTTGTGGGTTTTGAAGCATTTTTCAGTTTTTTGTAGCAATTGTTAGGGTTTATGTAACGTTGTTTGTGGCTTTAGTGGTTCTTTATGTTGAGCAATGTATTGTTTTCAAACAATTCAGAATAATGTTTTTTAAAGGGGGAGATTATTTTAAATAATACTCTGTCTCTTTATGATGATTTTGATGCTCACAAATACCCTTAATTATTTACTAATTATTTCGTTGAGTATTTTGCAGGAATTTATTTTATTTATTTATTTCATACAAGGAGATTTCATACTTCATTTATTCCGAGATCAATTTTAGCGCGTTCTGGAATCACTGTAGCGCGAGATCAATTTTAGCGCGTTCTGGAATCACTGTAGCGCGAGATCAATTTTAGCGCGTTCTGGAATCACTGTAGCGCGAGATCAGTTTTAGCGCGTACTGGAATCACTGTTCATACCCTACGTTGATGAACGTAACGTATGGATGAAAAGTTTACTTTTTATGTTAAAAGAAACTTATGGTTAAGGAACCTTACGTTATTTTGAAACGTATGGTTAATGAACCTTACGTTGTTGAAAAGTATGGAAGAAGAACATTACGTTTGGAAGGAACCTTATGTTTTTGTTGTTGGACAAGTATGGAAGAGAAAACGTACGTTAGTTTTCAGTGTTGAGTTTGTTTCTCAAAAGTATGGATCATCAACCTTACTTTTATAATCAACCGTACGTTCTTTGGAGAGATGAAGCAAGACAAAGTATGGATGATCAACCCTACGTTTGAATGCTGAAGAGAAAGTATGTACGTTCTGAACCTTACGTTCTGAACCTTACGTTCTGAACCTTATGTTCTGAACCTTACGTTTGTGAACCTTACGTTTGTGAACCCTACGTTTGGAGCCACGTCATCAACCCTACGTTTGGCGTCGGGATATTTTTGACAGACGATATTTCCTTTTGCATTGGTCAAACAGGCGGATTATTAAGCGGATTTCGAGCCGATTCTTAAGTACGACTTTGACTGAATCAAAGACGATTTTCAACGGATTAATGATTGATTTAAACGAAGCTTTTTATGTCGATTCTTCAGGGGAGTTACAACGGCTCTGTTATTTTATTTTATTTTAATATCGTGAATCTAAAGGAGATTTTCATGGATCTATTTATGCGGAAGATTTTCTCAGATTTGAATATATATGTTCTATCTTGGAAACTTCGGATATATATATACACAGGAAATTGTATGAAATATATAGATTGATCTTTTAACGAGCAAGAAACAGAGACTGTGTGAAGGCGTTCTTTTCTGGTGATCGAGAAGAAGTGTAAAACCTTTTTTACCAAAGGAAGATCTTGATAGCAGATTCACGTGTTCTACATCGACTATCTGTTGTGAATCTACTGATGCTGAAGTTGTGATGTTTCTTGTAATATCTATTGCAACTGGATCGACTCAGAACTGTTTTGATTACAGATCTTTATTTTCTGAAGACGACGATCTATCTACTGTCAATTGCATTCTGTTGCAATTGTGAAGAACAACTGGAGAAGTGTTTTCTTTATCGAAACCCTTTTTATTTTTGAGTGATCAGCTTCTCGTTCTAAGCTGTGTGGGTTTGTGTTTGAACCAGGAAGGCTGTGTTTGCCTGAAACTTGTAAAGGTGTCAACTGCCTGTACTCAGTTGTGAACTGGTCTGTGGAAACGAGGACCAGATAGTGAAAATCGCCAAGCTCGTGGATTTGAGCGTTGGTGGAGTGGACTAGGGGCCTTCTGTTCCCCGAACCACTATACATCCGTGTGTTCATGCTTTTACTTTTTCCGCTGCATATTTAATCGTGCTAAAGCATAGTGGACAGAATTTGTCTAAATTGAAGAGATTGTAATAATTTTGAAAAGACACAATTCACCCCCCCTCTTGTGTGTAATCCGTAGATTCAGATCCAACAATTGGTATCAGAGGAGGAGCTTCTTAATTTTAAAGTCTTATGAAGCTAGAAGTATTTAAAGATTATACATAGTGTATCATGGATGATACGAGAGAGGGAATGTCAATGGTCAGAGCACCTTACTTTAATGGAGATAATTATGGCTGCTGGAAATCACGTATGATTATTTATCTGAAAAATCTTGGTTACAAAGTCTATTCAAAGATTCTGACTCCCTATGAAATTCCTGAAAATCCCGATACATGGAGTGCTGCTACAGAGGCTGAGTATGACATGAATTCAAAAGCTATGAATGCAATCATCTGTGGTCTAGGACCGGATGAATTTAACAGAGTATCTCAATTCCCGACTGCATATGAAATGTGGCAAACAATAGTTGTTGCTTATGAAGGAACAGATAATGTAAGACAGATGAGATATGCAACTGCTAAATTAAAATTCGATACTTTCAGAATGATTGAAGGAGAGAGCATCACTCAGATGAATGGAAGATTGACAGAAATTGTCAATAATATAACAGCTCTAGGAGAACCAATCAAGCAGGCTGATCAAGCGTTAAAGGTACTGAGAGTACTTCCTACTCGATGGAATGGAATCTCTGCAGCAATCAGACAATCAACTTCTGTTAAAGATCTAACTATGAGAGAGCTTATTGGTACATTGATGATGTACGAGGCTGAAATGAAAGATGAGGTAAATGAGCATAAAGTCTACATAAAAAGGGAAAATACTGCTTTGAAAGTGACTTCTCAACAAAAGGATAGAAAGATGAAGAACAGAGAAGTAAGTGCTAAATCAGAAAGCTCTGATTCTTCAAATTCGGATGAAGAACTGGCTCAGCTAGCCAGAAAATTCAGAAAGTTCTACAGTAAGAAGAAAGACTTCAAGAAATCCTTCAAGAAGGATAGCAAGGAAGTGAGATGTTATGAATGCAAAAAGATGGGACATATCAGACCGGATTGCCCAAAATTGAAAGATGCAAAGAAGAAGAAATTCTTCAAAATAGATGATTATGAGCAGAAAGACAAGAAAGCTATGAAAGCTACTTGGAGTGTTTCTGAAGACTCAAGTAATTCTTCTAAATCAAGCTCAGAGAAGGAGGAAGCAAATTTAAAAGCAAATATGTGTTTCATGGCTGAAACTAATGAGGTACACTCATACTACTCCTCTGACTCAAATAATGAATCAAACTCTGAAACAAGCTTCTCAAATAAAAAACTTACAGCTTACTGCAATATGCTTGAAGAAAGGTGTGAATCATTATTTAAAAAATATAAATCTATAAAGAACTTGCATAAAGCTATTTCAGATGAGAGAAATACTTTGCTAAAACAACATAAGGAATTAATTGACAAATACAACTCTGCTGACTCAAATAAAATTAATTTTGAATCAAAAATAAAAACTCTACAGGATGAAGTAGAATCTTATAAAAAGGCTGCATTAGTTTTTACAAAAGGAGAAAATTCCTTAAATGAGATACTTGGAAAAACTGTAATTAAAAAGGAAAGGTTTGGAATTGGAAGTAAATGAGAAAAACCTAAGTTATACAAAAATTATTTTGTTCCTAGCACTAAACATGTTATTTGTAACTTCTGTGGAACAAAAGGTCATATAGCTAAAAACTGTTTTCTAAGACAACCTCAAATATGTGGAATTAAGAAAGCTTATATTTCCAATGATCTATATGATTCAATCAATTTTAAGAAAACAAAGCAAATCTGGATACCCAGATCACTGCTTGCTAACACTCCTGGACCCAACAAAATATGGGTACCAAAGCAATTTGTTTGAATGTCTTTGCAGGTAGCAGGTCACCAAAGAAAGAAAGAAATATGGTATATGGACAGTGGCTGCTCAAGACACATGAGTGGAACTTCAGCTAATTTCTCTTCTCTTACTCGAAAGGAAGGAGGACTTGTCACCTTTGTTGACAATGCCAAAGGAAAGATTATTGGTATTGGAACAGTTGGAGATCCAGAGACAGTCTCAATCAACAAAGTACTTTATGTACAAGGGTTAAAACACAATCTGATAAGTATCTCTCAACTCTGTGATGATGGATACACTGTTGATTTTACTAACAATAGTTGTACTGTTTCTAAAGATAAAATTTTTAAGTTTAGAGCACCCAGAACTGATAATGTTTATACTTTGGATTTGTATTCCTTGTGTAAACAACAAGTAAACTGCTTAACTGCTAATATAAGTGAATCCTGGATCTGGCATAGAAGACTTGGTCATTGCAATATATATTCTTTACATAAATTATCTAAGAAACATCTAGTTTCTGATTTGCCTAGTCTCAAATTTGAAAATGACAGATTCTGTGATGCATGTCATCTTGGAAAGCAACACAAATCATCATTCAAATCTGTTAATAAAGTTGCTACAACTAAACCTCTAGAACTTATTCATAAGGATTTGATTGGACCTTCAAGAGTAGCAAGTTTAGCTGGTAAATTATATGTTTATGTATTATTTGATGATTATTCTATATTTACTTGAATTTTCTTTTTGAAATTTAAAAGTGAAGCTTTTAGTTTATTTGAAAGTTTTTGTAAATCTATTCAAAATGAAAAAGGTTTTAATATAATCTCATTGAGAAGTGATCATGGTGGAGAATTTGAGAACCAGGAATTTAATTCCATTTGCTCAAACATGGGTATTAAACACACCTTCTCTGCTCCAAGAACACCTCAACAGAATGGTATTGTAGAAAGAAGAAATAGAACTATTCAAGAAATGGCTAGAACTATGTTAAATGAATATAGCCTACCTATATATTTCTGGGCAGAAGCTGTTAATACAGCTTGTTATATAATGAATAGAATTTTAATAAGACCTATTTTGAAAAAGACACCCTATGAACTATGGAATAATAGAAAACCTAAAGTAAATTACTTTAAAGTTTTTGGATGCAAGGTTTACATCATGAATACCAAAGATAATCTTGGTAAATTTGATCCAAAATCTGATAAAGGTATTTTCTTAGGATATTCTGCAACCTCCAAAGCTTATAGAGTCTATAATAAAAAGTCAAGGATTGTTGAAGAATCAGTTCATGTGAAATTTGATGAATCTGATCCTTTTGAGAAAAGGATAGAACAAATAGATGAACCTGATTCTAATGAAAACATGAGACTTGAGAATTTAAAGAATGATTTTGAAAATGATATAAAAGAAATTCAGTCCAGTTCAGAAGAACATGACACTGAAGAACCTTTGAATGTAATGCCTAGACAGTCTAGAACCTTAAAGAATCACCCTTTAGAATCTGTGATAGGTGACTTAGAGACTGGTATTCAAACTAGAAGAAACCTTGGAAACATAGTTGAATTCTCTGCTTTCATATCCCAACAAGAACCTAAGACCATAGAAGAAGCCTTAGATGATGAGAGCTGGGTAATAGCAATGCAGGATGAATTGAACCAGTTCAAGAGAAATAAGGTTTGGGAATTAGTTGAAAGACCACATGATTATCCAGTAATAGGAACTAAATGGGTCTTTAGGAATAAACAGGATGATCAAGGGATAATAACTAGAAATAAATCAAGATTAGTAGCTAAAGGATATAATCAAGAAGAAGGAATAGATTATGATGAGACATTTGCACCTGTAGCCAGGTTAGAAGCCATTAGAATCCTTTTAGACTATGCATCTTACATGAATTTTAAATTATTTCAGATGGATGTTAAATCTGCCTTTTTAAATGGTTATTTAATGGAGGAAGTTTATGTTGAGCAACCTCCTGGTTTTGAAAATTCTCAAAAACCAGATTCTGTTTTCAAACTTACTAAAGCTCTTTATGGCCTTAAACAAGCACCTAGAGCTTGGTATGAAAGACTAAGTTCTTTTCTTTTGAAAAATGATTTTACTGTTGGACTGGCAGATCCAACACTCTTTAAGAAAACTGTGAAAAATAATATTTTGTTGGTTCAAATTTATGTTGATGATGTAATTTTTGGATCAACCAATAAAATTCTTTGTCATGAATTTTCAGAATTAATGCAAAAAGAATTTGAAATGAGTATGATGGGAGAATTAAATTTCTTTTTGGGTCTTCAAATATTTCAAAAAGATTTTGGAAATGTTTTAAATCAATGCAAATACATTACTGATTTACTTAAGAAATTTGGACTTGAAAACAGCAAGCCATTTACAACTCCTATGTGTACTAATGTAAAACTTGATTTGGATGAAACTGGAAAATCAGTGGACAACAAGTTATATAGAGGTATTATTGGTAGTTTGTTATATCTTACTGCTAGTAGACCAGATATAATGTATTCAGTATGTCTTTGTGCTCGATTTCAATCAAATCCCAAAGAATCCCATTTAACTGCTGTTAAAAGAATTTTTAGATATTTAAAAGGTACTATTTATCAATCTCTGCTTTATCCAAAAACCTCTGATTATAATTTAATTTCATATTCAGATGCTGACTTTGGAAGCTGTAGATTAGATAGGAAGAGTACTTTAGGAACATGTCACTTTTTAAGGAAGTCTTTAGTATCATGGTCTAGTAAGAAACAACACTCAGTTGCCCTGTCAACAGCCGAGGCAGAATATGTGTCTGCAGGCAGTTGCTGTGCACAGGTGTTGTGGATGAAAAACACTCTTATGGACTTTGGATTAAATTTCAATAATACACCTATTTTATGTGATAATACTAGTGCAATTAATATTTAAAAAAATCCTATTAGTCATTCTAGAACTAAGCACATTGATATAAGACATCACTTTTTAAGAGATCATGTGTTTAAAAAGGATATATTTTTAGAATTTGTAAATATAGAAAATCAATTAGCAGATATTTTTACTAAACCACTTCCCACGGAAAGGTTTGAATTTATTAAGGGGGAGTTAGGTTTATTTAATTTTAAATAGTTTTTTTTTAAAATCTAATTCTGTTTTCGAATTCTGCTTAATTTATGTTTTCCGCTTTAAGTAATTTTATTTTGTTTTAAATAAAAGTAATGATTAGTGATTACACGGGAATCAAGGCTGTCAGAACCGTTTCACCTTCTAAACTGCTTCACCTTTTTCGGAAACCCTTTCGAAAACCTAAAACCGCACATCTGCTCCAAAACCCTTTTCTGAATCTTCAAACCCTAAACTTACGAACCTTCAGAAATCGTTGTTGGAATGGCAAAGACTAAGCGTCCAGATGAAGCCGAGAGCAGTGCTGCAAAGAAACCTAAGGTAGTTAGTCGGAAAATACTGCAAGGTAAAGTCATAGATTTAGAGTGGCAATTTGAAACTAATTTACTGTTGAAGCAAGCGTTGTCGTTTCAAAGCCTTGAGCAAGCTTTTAATAGTGAAAATTCTGAGTTTCTATATGAGGCAGAAATGAGACATTTCTTTATAACTGTTCAGTTTAGCCTTGGAGATACAGAGGATAGTTTATTGGCTCAAATAGAGGATAAGGACTTTTCAATATCATCTGTAGAGATAAGTCAAATTCTTAACTGCCCTCATGAAGGAGTTTTTCATTTCGATTTACGGAATATTGGAGATTCTGTACATAAGTCTGAAGACATTATGTCTTTTCTGTTTGGAACCAGAGTGATAAAGAAGATGTTTATTAAGGATTTGGAGCCCGATCAGAAAATTTTGGTAAAATTTGTTCAGACTGGTTTAGCACCAAGAATGGCTGAGATGGAGAAAATCCTATACCCTGACATGTACATAATGTATCTTCTGATGTGTGATATTAAGTTTAATTTTCCTCGGTTTATGATAAGATATCCGAGTTACTGCTGTCAGAGTGAAGCAAGAATGACCTTTTTCCCTTATGGAAGGTTCATTTCTTTGTTTTTGTTTAAAAGAGGAATGATCAGATTGGTAGATGCTGGGGTGAAATGTCACCACAGTAATGTTTTTAATGCTGGAACTTTGAGGAAAGTAGGATACTTCTGGAGCACAATTAAAGGAAAACTCTTACCTGTTGGAGCTGAGGAAAACTCGGAGAGTGCTCAGGCTCAACCGGCTAAGTCCAAGGAGGGACAAGCAGAATCAAGAGTTAGTACAATGGCAAGGAGAATTCGTTTTGAGATGGAGGAAGTTGAGGAAGAGAGAAGTCAAGAAGGACTTCAATCTAGAAGGAAGAGGTCAATTGATGAAGAAATTATCTCTCCTGCCTTGAAATCCTCTGAACCGTTATTTTCTTATTCATTTGTGAGAGAAGCTGTTGTGGAGCAGACTGCACCGATAGAGGAACCAGCAGCTCAAACAGAAACTCAAAAAGAACCTCAATCTGCTGCTGTGGCTGTTGAAAAAGTAATTCAACAAGAACAACTTATGGAGGCAGTGCCTGGTGAAGAAGTGGCCCGACCTCAAGATTTACATGGAAATATTGTTCTTGACCAATCAGTAGAAGTCAGAGAGACTACTGTTCGTGATGAACATACTTCTGAAGCTAATACAGAGGTACTTCAGGAAGATTTTTCAGTGGAAGAGTTTCAGGCTTCAAAAGATAGTTCAGTGGATCAACCTTGTCAGGACAAGGACAAAGAACAGTCAGATGCAGATTCCTTACCACTTGCCCTGCTTCATCAACCTAATTTTGGACATGAGAATCGAGCACAGGGTGCCCCTGATTCGAGAAAAGAAGAAGTTGTTGAGTTGTAAAAGCGTATCTCTCAGTTAGAATCTGAGAATGTTAGTCTCAGAAATTCTCTGAACTTAGAGCAGTTGAAGTTTCAGAAGCTGAAAGAATGTACTGTTTCAAGACAGGAAGTATATTTGTTTAAGACTGATATGCTGCATGCTGTTGATCAGTTAAAATCAGAGATGGTAAAGAAAGATGATTTGTCTGAGTTGAAGATTTACATGGAGAATAAATTTGAGTCTGTTGCAAACAGTGCTGTGAGTGGATCAGGCTCTTCACCTGATTTGATTCGAAAATTTCAAGCAATTACTGCAGCAATGAGCAATATGAGTGACAGATTACACGATCTTCAGTGTAATAGTGCCCCTTTGTCAGTTTTGCTAGATAATCAGAGATTTTTAGTGGATCAGTTGACATCTGGAGAGCAACCGATTAGGATTCTTTTGAATCAGTTATCAGAAAAACTGGCTCTTTTTGTTGAAAAAGAAGAAAGAATGCATGAGTTTTTCAGAGTTAATTTGATTGAAGATATTCATATGACTCAAGAGAACAGAGATCTTATCATCAAGTTAGGAGATGGGATGATGAAGAGGCCCAGAGAACAGTTTACAGAGATAAAGACCGCGATTCAAAGGAGATAGACACCTTTTTCCCTGTCTTATCTATGAACCTTGATTCCTCTGTATATCACAATCGTTTATATATAACAGCTTGTGAATGAAAATTCTTTTCTTGCTTCTTTTTTTGTTTTGTTGTTTATTGATTTATGATTGAGTTAGCCAGTATAACAAATTCACTTATTCATACACAGTTAATTATAGCATTTACTTATAGTTCAGTTCAATATTGAATGTGTTCAAATCCGTAATTTTTCATTCTTTTTGATATCACAAAAAGTGGGAGAATTTGGATAAACACAACATTTAAATTCATTTGTTTCCTATGAAGAAATTTGGATATATGGGAGAATTTGGATATATACGACATTTATATTTTATCTATTTTTAGCTGAAAATTTATTTTTATGGGGGAGAAATTTTATTATAGTTAAATATTGTTTTAATCCTTTAAAAATTCTAAAATTTTATAAAAATAATTTTTCAATAAAGATTGCAATTAAATTAGTTCTATTATTTTATGGGTTTTGTGATCATCAAAAAGGGGGAGATTGTTGAGCAATGTATTGTTTTCAAACAATTCAAAATAATGTTTTTTAAAGGGAGAGATTATTTTAAATAATACTCTGTCTCTTTATGATGATTTTGATGCTCACAAATACCCTTAATTATTTACTAATTATTTCGTAGAGTATTTTGCAGGAATTTATTTTATTTATTTATTTCATACAATGAGATTTCATACTTCATTTATTCCGAGATCAATTTTAGCGCGTTCTGGAATCACTGTAGCATGAGATCAATTTTAGCGCGTTCTGGAATCACTGTAGCGCGAGATCAATTTTAGCGCGTTCTGGAATCACTGTAGCGCGAGATCAGTTTTAGCGCGTACTGGAATCACTGTTCATACCCTACGTTGATGAACGTAACGTATGGATGAAAAGTTTACTTTTTATGTTAAAAGAAACGTATGGTTAAGGAACCTTACGTTATTTTGAAACATATGGTTAATGAACCTTATGTTGTTGAAAAGTATGGAAGAAGAACATTACGTTTGGAAGGAACCTTACGTTTTTGTTGTTGGACAAGTATGGAAGAGAAACTGTACGTTAGTTTTCAGTGTTGAGTTTGTTTCTCAAAAGTATGGATCATCAACCTTACTTTTATAATCAACCGTACGTTCTTTGGAGAGTTGAAGCAAGACAAAGTATGGATGATCAACCCTACGTTTGAATGCTGAAGAGAAAGTATGTACGTTCTGAACCTTACGTTCTGAACCTTACATTCTGAACCTTACGTTCTGAACCTTACGTTTGTGAACCTTACGTTTGTGAACCCTACGTTTGGAGCCACGTCATCAACCCTACGTTTGGCGTCGGGATATTTTTGACAGACGATATTTCCTTTTGCATTGGTCAAACAGGCGGATTATTAAGCGGATTTCGAGCCGATTCTTAAGTACGACTTTGACTGAATCAAAGACGATTTTCAACGGATTAATGATTGATTTAAACGGAGCTTTTTATGCTGATTCTTCAGGGGAGTTACAACGGCTCTGTTATTTTTTTTTTAATATCGCGAATCTAAAGGAGATTTTCATGGATCTATTTATGCGGAAGATTTTCTCAGATTTGAATATATATGTTCTATCTTGGAAACTTCGGATATATATATACACAGGAAAGTGTATGAAATATATAGATTGATCTTTTAACGAGCAAGAAACAGAGACTGTGTGAAGGCGTTCTTTTCTGGTGATCGAGAAGAAGTGTAAAACCTTTTTTACCAAAGGAAGATCTTGATAGCAGATTCACGTGTTCTACATCGACTATCTGTTGTGAATCTACTGCTGCTGAAGTTGTGAAGTTTCTTGTAATATCAATTGCAACTGGATCGACTCAGAACTATTTTGATTACAGATCTTTATTTTCTGAAGACGACGATCTATCTACTGTCAATTGCATTCTGTTGCAATTGTGAAGAACAACTGGAGAAGTGTTTTCTTTATCGAAACCCTTTTTATTTTTGAGTGATCAGCTTCTCGTTCTAAGCTGTGTGGGTTCGTGTTTGAACCAGGAAGGCTGTGTTTTCCTGAAACATGTAAAGGTGTCAACTGCCTATACTCAGTTGTGAACAGGTCTGTGGAAACGAGGACCAGATAGTGAAAATCGCCAAGCTCGTGGATTTGAGCGTTGGTGGAGTGGACTAGGGGCCTTCTGTTCCCCGAACCACTATACATCCGTGTGTTCATGCTTTTACTTTTTCCGCTGCATATTTAATCGTGCTAAAGCATAGTGGACAGAATTTGTCTAAATTGAAGAGATTGTAATAATTTTGAAAAGACACAATTCACCCCCCCCTCTTGTGTGTAATCCGTAGATTCAGATCCAACACTTTAGGGTTCTTTATGGTGTATTAGGGTTTCTTTTTTAGATTTTTAGGGTTTTCTAAAGGGTTTTTTTGGGGTTTTAAGGGTTTCATATGGTTGGTTAGAGTTTATTTAGGCATTTTTAGGCTTTTAGGGGTTTTTATCATTTTAAGAGGTTTTAGGGTTTTTAGCATTTTTTTAGGGTTTTTTCGATGTTTTTAGGATTTTTTAGGTTTGTTTTCAGGTTTTTTAGGTTTTTTCATGTTTTTAGGGGTTTTAGGGTGTTTAAGGGTATTTTGGATTTTTTAGGGTTTGTTAGGATTTATTAGTTCTTATTAGAGTTATTTAGGGTGTCTAAGGGTTTGTTAGGGTTTCTAAGGGTGTTTTAGGGTTTCTAAGGGTGAGTTAGTGTTTCTATGGGCGGGTTAGGGTTTCTAAGGGTGTTATATGGTTTCTAAGGGTTTATAAGGTCATGTTAGGGTTTCTATGGGTGTGTTGGGGTTTCGTAGGGTGTGCTATGTTTTCTAAGGGCGTGTTAGGGTTTCTAAGGGGTTGTTTGGGTTTCTAAGGGTGTGTTAGTGTTTCTTAGGTTTGCTTAGGGTTTTGTTAGGTTTTTTAGGGTTTTTTAGGGTTTCTTATGGTTTCTTAGGTGGTTTTTATGGTTTCTTTGTGGTTTTTTTGGGTTTATTGGGTTTTTAGGGCTTGATAGGGTTTGTTAGGGTTTGTTAGTGTGTGTTAGGTTTTTAGGGTTTTTTGTGGTTTGTTAGGCTTTGTTTTGGTTTGTTAGTGTTCGTTAGGGTTATTTAGGGTTTGTTAGGGGTTTTCAAGGTTTTTAATGAGTTTTAGTGTTTATGGGGTTATTCATTGTTTGTTAGGGTTATTTAGTTGTTCATGGTTATCAGATATGTGTAGAGATACTCGTATGATTCAATTTGATATGCGGTAGAGGTGAAACGGACTCCCAGAGCAGAAGTTATGGTCATTTTGAGGACTTAAGGACCTTTTGGGACTTTAAGAACATGATAAGGTGTTCCTATTGGTCACATATGTGTAGATCTTGTTGAACGATTCGATTTTATATATGCTAGAGGAAAAACAAACTCCCGAAGTAGAAGTTATGGTCTTTTGAAAGGTTTAAGTACCTTTTTGGGCCTTCAAGGATGTGAGAAAGTTCTTAAGTGGTTATAGGAGTGTAGGTATAGTCACAAACTTCTATTTGATATGTGGTAGAGGGAAAAAAGACACCCATAGAATAAGTTATTGCAAAAAAACACCAAAAGCGAACCTTTTGACCATCTGTAGGGATTTTGGGTTTTTTTGTGGGGTCGGAGAATGTCAGAAAGGGTTCAAGTGGTTACCAGAATGTGTAACTTTTTCACAATATTCGATTTGAGATGTGGTAGAGCCAAAATGAAAACCTGTAGAAAAAGTTATTGTCATTTTTAATTGATAAACTCTCCTAGCCCCTAAAAACCTATGAAACCCGCAACTCACTAAAAAAGGCATAACTACTCCTTCAGGTGTCTATTTGAGCACTGTGACCAGTAAAATCGAAGCTCGTGAGATGTGTGAGGACCATGTTTAGTAGAAACTACGAGAGGATCAAAGAAATATAAGATATATTAGTTAAACCACTCCAAAAAAAAGTCCAACTTCAAACGACCATAACTTTCACTCTGGTTGTCCGTTTGAGCTCTACCACATATCAAATCAAAAGTAGCGAAGAGATATACGTAGAGGGATAAATTGAACACAGTTCAAGTCCTGTTTGAAACCATAATATCCCAGAAACCCATTATAAGGCCTCTAAAACTCCATTTCCATTTTCAGATCCCTATCAATTTTTTCTTAAAATGGTCATAACTTCTGATATGTGTGTCTGTTCAGCCTCTGACTCCTTTTTTTATCGTAGTTCGTTACATGAGTTTCAGTTTGACTATTCACGTAGCAGAAATGGACACCTGAAGAAGATGTTATGCCTTTTTCAATGACTCTATGATTGTTTAGGTTTTTCAAGACCCCATTTCTAGCATTTTTGTCATGTCAGTTGTTTTTTCAAACAACTATAACTTATTATTACTGTTATTATTATTATTATTATCATCATCTCATCCACATGCACATGCACATGAACATGCGTTATTATTATATTTTTATTACCATGCACGTGCACATGCAATGCACACATGTTATTTTATTATCACATGTGTTTCTATTATTATTGTTATTATTATTATTGTGGTTGTTTTTGTTGTTGTTTTTGTTGTTATCATTAGATGTAAATACACATACGAATGCACATATACGCACATTCAATTCACGTGCATTATTCTATTATCACATCCGTCGTTATTATTATTACTATTATTATTATCATCATCATCACATGAAAATGCAATGCACGTGCGTTATTATTTATTACCGTGAACGTGCACACGTAATGCACCTGTAATATTCTCTTATCACATGCATTGGTACTAATACCATTATGATGACTACTACTACTATTATTACAACTTCTGTTATTGTTACTGTCATCACAAGCAAATATAGATGCACATGCATTATTATTTATTATTTTTTACCATGCACGTGCATATGCAATGCACTTGTATTATTCTTTTATTATTATTATTATTATCACAATTATTATTATTATTATTATTATCATCACTATCATTATTATTACCATTATCACATACAAATACACATGCATGTGCATTTTTATTTATTATTTATTACCATGCACGTGCATGTGTTATTATTATTATTATTACAATTAGTATTATTAATATTATCATCAAATGTAAAGGCACATTCACATGCATGTACATTCTTATTTATTATTATTTATTTATTATTTAGTACTATACATGTACACATGAAATGAACTTGTGTTATTCTATTATTATTATTGTTATTGTTATTATTATTATTATTATTATTATTATTATTATTGTTTTTGTCATCAAATACAAATGCACATGCACGTTCATTGTTATTTATTATATATTACCAAGCATGTGCATGAATCATTATCATTATCATTACATGTAAATGAATATTCACATGCGTTATTATATATTATTTATTATCATGAACATGAAAATGTAATGCACTTGAATTATTCTTTTATCACGTGTGTTATTATTATTTATTCTAATGCACATGCACATGCAATGCACGTGCATTGTTATTTTATCCCATGTGTTATTATTTATTATTTATTATCATTCACATGCAAATACAAACTCATGTGGACTTGGTTATTATTTATTGTTTATTATCTTGCACATGCACATGCACTTGGATGTGAGTTATTATTTTTTATTTATTATCATTCACAAGCACATGCACAACCACATATAATTCACAAACGTTATTACTTATAATTTATTATTTATTATCATTCACGTGAAAATGCGCAGGCATATGCACATGCACGTGGGTTATGATTTATTATTTAAACCATGCACATGCATATGTACATGCACATGCATTATTACTATTATTATTATTAGAGGTATTTTTAGGGTTTACTCACATTTTTTAGAAATTTTAGGTGTTATTAACATTTATTATTCTTTGTTAGGGTTTTAGGGTTTTTTCATGGTATATTAATGTTTTTTAGGGTTTGGTGGGGGTTATTAGGATTTTATATGGGTTTATTATGCCATGTTAAGGTTTATTAGGGTTTATTAGGCATTTTTAGGGTTTTAATAGGATTGAGTTGGGTTTATTATGGTATATTATGGTATATTACGGTATATTTGGGTATCATTAGTATGAATTAGGGTTTATTATCGTTCATTATGGTTTATTGATTTTTAAGAGGGTATTTTAGTTTTTTAGGGTTTATTAGTGTTTATTAGGGTTTATTAGTGCTTTTATGCCTTTTTAGGTTTTATTATCATTTATTAGGGGTTTTAGGACTTTTTAATAGTATATTTACGTTTTTGAGCATTTAGTGGGGTTTATTATGGTTTATTATAGAGTGTTATGGTTTATTAGGGTTGATTAGGTTTTTTAGGGTTTTATTACGGTTGATTAGGTATCTTTAAGGTTTTATTAGGGTTTATTAGGGTTGAGTAGTGTTTATTAGGGTTTGTTAGGGTGTTTTAGGGTCTACTAGGGTTTGTTTGGGTTTTTATTAGTGTATATGAGTGTTTTTTATTTTTTGTTAATATATATGAGGGGTTTTTAGGGATTTTTAGGTCTTATTAGCATGTTTTCAATGATTTTGAGCATTTTTTTATTGTTTATTAGGATTTATTGGAATTTATTATGGTTTATTAGGGTTTCTAGGGATTTTTAATGGGTTTTTTGCGCTTTTTTTATTGGGTTTTAGTCGGGTTTTATTAGATTTTATTATGGTGTGTCAAGGTTTATTAGGGTTGAGAAGGTATTTTTAGGGTTTTATTATGGTTTTATTAGGGTTTATTAGTTTTTATAAGGGTTTATTAGGGATTTTTAGGGTTTATTAGGGTTTGTTTGGGGTTTATGGGTTTTGTTTTGTTTTATTAGGTTATATTAGTGTTTGTTAAGTCTTTTTAGATAATATAGCATTTTTTATTTGTTTGTGAGTATTTTGTTTTTATTAGTGAGAGTTTTTAGGGTTTCTAAAGTTATATTAGAGTTTATTATGGTTTATTATGGTTTCTATGGATTTTTAAGGTAAATTAGGGTTTTTTGTCTTTATCCGGTTATATTAGTGTTTTTAGGTGTTTTTAGGTAATATAGCATGTTTTTATTGTTTATGCTCATTTTTCTATTCTTTTTGAGTGTTTTTTGGGTTTATTAGGTTATATTAGAGTTTATCAGGGTTTGTAGGTATTTTTATGGTATACTAGTGTTTTTTTCGTTATTAGGGTTTTGTAGGGTTTTATTAGGGGTCATTATGGCGTGTTATGGTTTGTTAGGGTTGAGTATGGTTTTTTTAGATTTATTTATTGTTTATTTGGGATTTTTAGGGTTTGTTTGGGGTTTATTACGATTTATTTGTGTTTATTAGTGTCTATTAAGGTTGGTTAGGTTTGTTTAGGTTTTCTTAACGTGTTGTTAGGGTTTATTAGGTTTTATTATCATTTATTAGGGTTTATTAGGTATTTTTGCTGTTTTATTAGGGTTGAGTTGAGTCTCTTAGGGTTTTTATGGATTATAAAGAGTTTTTAGGTTTTATTAGAGTTTATTTGGGGCTTAATAGGGTTTAATTTTTAATATTATGGTATATTAGGGTTTAATATTTTTGAGGGTTTTGAAGCGTCATTAGGGTTTTTGTTGCATTTTTTAGTGTTTGTATAGCATGGTTTGATTTTATGTAGCATTTTTAGTGTTTATGTTGCACTTGTAGGATTTATTTAGTGGTTTAGGTTTTATGTAGCAATTTTTGGGTATATGTTGCGTTTTCTGGGTTTATGTAGCCATGTTAGGGGTGATGTATTGTTTATGTTTCATTTTTTAGGGTTTATGTAATGTTTCTAGTGTTCATGTAGTTTTTTAGGGTTTATGTTGTGTTTTTAGGTTTTATGTTGTGTTTTTTAATGTATATGATGCATTGTTTAGGTTTTATGTTACGGTTAAAGGGTTTATGTAGTGCTTTTTGGGATTATGTAGCGTTTTTTGGGATTATGTTGCGTTTTTTTGGTTTATGTTGCATTTTTAGAAATTATGATATATTTTTAGGATTTATGTAATGTTTTTTTGGTTTAGGTATCTATTTATTGCCTTTTTTATGTTTTTAATGGTTGTTTATGGTTTTTAGTGGTTTTTAGGGTTTTTAAGTTTTGATAACGGGTGTTAATGGTTTTTATGGTATTTGATGGGTTTTCAATGGTTGGGGGGGGGGTTTAAGGGTTTATTTGTTTTTTTGGGATTCATAGGGGTTATTATGTGTTTTTAGTGTGTTTTAGAGTTTGTTTGGGTATTGTAGCAGTTTTTAGTGTTTGTGTAGCGTGTTAAACATTTTTTGGGTTCTTTACAGTTTTTAGTGTTTTTAGAGTTTATTATGGTTCTTTAGGGTTTATTAGGGTTCCTTAGGGTTTATTAGTGTTCATTAAGGTTTTTTATGATTTTTTAGCGTTTTTATTGTATATTAGGGTTTTATTGGGCTTTTGTATGCATTAATAGCTTTTTTAGGGTTTATCAACCTTTTTTAGGGATATTTATGATTTAGTAGGGTTTATTAGGGTTTATATTATTTATTAGGGTTTATTAACGTGTATTTGGGTTTATTATGATTTATTAGGGTTTATTATGATTTGTTAGGGTTTATTGCAATTTATTAGGGGTTTGTTATGGTTTTTTTTCAATTTGTTACGATTTATTACGATTTATTTTGTGTTTTTAGGATTTGTTACGATTTATTTAGGGTTGTTAGGGTTTGTTACGATTTATTATGCGGTTATTAGGGTTGGTTAGGGTTTATTACCTGGTTTTAGGGTTTTGTAGGATATTATTTGGCGGGTTTTGTAGTGTTTTGTAATGTTTGTTAGGGTTTTTAGTGATTGTTAGGATTTATTATGGTTCAATAGTGTTTTTATTTTATATTGGGGGTTTTAGGGCTTTTGTAGCATTTATTAGAGTCTAATCAGGTTTTTATGGTTTATTACCAGTTATTATGATTTATTAGTGTTTATTTGGGTTTTATGGTTTAGTAGTGTGTTTTAGGTGTTATTTGGGTTTATTAGTGGTTCTTAGGGGTAATTAGTGGTTGTTAGGGTTTGTTAGGGTTTTTAGGGTCTGTTAGGTTTTTTAGGGTTTGTTAGGACGTGTGGTATTCTATTATCACACACGTTATTATTTTCATTATAATTATTGTCATTTTCATTATTATAATTATCATCATTGTTAATATTATTATTATTATTATTATCATCATCATATGCAAATGCAGATGCATGTGCTTTTTTATTTATTATTTATTATTTATTATTTATTTCCATGCACGTGCATATGTTGTTGTTATTGTTATTATTATTATTATTATTACTATTATTATTATTATTGTTATCATCACATGCAAATGCACATGCACATCAGTTATTATTTATTACAATGCACGCACACAGGCAATGCACCTATATTATTGTATTATCACTTTCATTTTTATTGTTATTGTTATTATTACTATTATTGTTATTATTTTTATTATCATCAACGTCAAATGAAAATTCACATTCATTATTATTTATGACCAAACACACACACATTCAATACATGTGTGTTATTCTATTATCACATGCGCTAGTATTATTAATATTACTATTATGGTTATTATTATCATCACAAACACTATGAGTTATTAGTTATTATCATGCATTTCACATGTAATCCATGTGCGTTATTCTATTATCCCATGCGTTGTTGTTGTTATTTTTATTATTATTACTGTTATTATTATTATTATTATTATCATCACATGCACATGCACAAGCACATGCATGTGCATTATTTTTTATTTTTTATTACCATGCACATGCACATGCAATGCACACACAATATTTTATTATCATATACGTTGTTATTCTTATTATTATTATTATTATTATTCTGGTTGTTGTTGTTGTTGTTTTTATTGTTTTTATTATCATCACATGAAAATGCACATGCAAATACATATACACGCACATTCAATGCACGTGCGTTATTCTATTATCACATGTTTTGTTATTATTAATATTACTTTGTTATTATTATTATCATCGTCATCATCATCACATGAAAATGCAATGCACGCACATTATTATTTATTACCATGCACGTGCACACGTAATGCACATGCAATATTCTAGTATCACATGCATTTGTAATACTACTATTATCACTACTACTACTACTACTACTTATAATGACCCATACTTTACATACATTGTTATTACTTCAGAAATGGAGTATATTTATTACAGCATATAACAAAACCATGAAAGGACCGTATAGGTATAGTGTCTTTAGAAACTGGGAAACATAAACAACTGGTTCATAAATCATCTAGGTTGTCTCCCCTTTATTTCATCATATCTAGAGTACCTTTTGGAATATTCTACTTAAAACCCTTCTTCCAGAACTGGGGAAAAGAAAACATACAAAATTGTGAGCTCAAATGCTTGGTAAGGGGTAAACAAAGGAAATATCAATCATATCATATCCATAAGAACATAACATTTTGAAAATCATAACCTGCAAAAGAGATCATAATATCATCACATGGGATAAATCATAGTAGTGAAAATTAATCCCAAATAATCATAACATAAAACATGAAATTTTTTGGAATACACACATAATCATAGAAAATCATTTCATATTAGTCAAGACTCATTTACAAGACTATCATAGCGGACAAAGTTCGTTACTGAACCGAGTTCACTCTTTGTTCCAATTTTGTATCACTGAACTGGATTAACTTGCCTTTCCATCCATGTCTATCTCATGAGATATAAATCATTACACAATGAATTGGAGGGAGATATAGGTCTCACCCATCTCATAATGAAACCATTCTTATGTGTTCCACAAAATCATAAACCATACATCATATCATAACCCATGTAATAAAAATGGGATTCATAAACATCATTCCATCATAACATCATCAATAAAGGAATTTATAAGATTAATTGCATCATAACATAATCTAATCAATGTAATAATAGGGATATAAACCGAACCCTATATTATCATAGATGGAAAATAATTTTGATAAAACACATGAACTCTATTCCTGAGGAAAATATCATTTCTACTTCAAAAACATTTTCCCTTTCTCAACATGTCATACAATTTTAAACTAAAAGAAGTTAATTGAAAATAAACATAAAAACATGTAAAGGAATCTTCAGGGAAATAGTTTTCTATGAAATCATAAAAATCTATTCGTGCAGTATAAGTTAAAAATAAACATTCTTCTCGTACTTTGGTTGGAAAAGTCAAAAAGTACCTCGTACTGAAAATGACAAAATATTATTTTCATATCTTTTCTAAAAATTCACCAATAGGTAAATTTGGATTTAAACTATTGAAGGAGGATATAAATAATATTACATATTGAGGAAACATGGATTTGGATGATAAACATGCCCCAGTTAATACTGAAGTATAAACAATCTCAGATAAAAGTTGAGATTGCAAGATTTTCCCTTACCTTAGGTTCGATATGCTTTGTACGTATCTGAACCTACTTTATAATGATTTAAATAATGTCATTGACTTATTACAGAATCATATACATTGTTATGATATCATATATGGTCATATTCGTATCTTCTTATTAGTAATATTTCATTGCTACTTGTTATTCAGGTGTTCATTAATTTATGGTCTTATGCATATTTTGTCGAATAAATTCATATTACTCTTTTTAGGTTATAGATACATCATTTACATAAAGTTATTAGTATAATATATATCATATTTATTAATTAAATTCATTTATATAATCATTATTCAATGAAGATCATGTAGAATGAGTCGCATGACATCGTGGAGACGGTAGGTCGTACGTACGCACGAGTGATGATATCGTTCCCATGGTCGTGGAATTGTATTGAAGTGTATGTATAATATTTCAGAATCAATATCAATTTTCAATAATCATATATAGTTATTCTTTACATCATTATACCCATCCAAGTAAGGTGGTGGTGGAAAACAGATTACACCACGGCGTGGAGACGGTATTCCGTACGTACGCACGCGCAGTGATATCATTTTCCGTAGGATGGATATAAGGTGAAATAGGATTGTTTCATATTTATAATAACATATCAGTATATGAGTGATACTGATGTCATTACTTCATAATGAAACAACTAAATAAGAGGATGTAGAAGAAGAAATAAATTTGAAAGAATCGGTAATGAATATTATCTTTTCTTCAACACGCCTCTTTGTAACCTTTACTTAGGGCACCAAAATTGGTCATTGAAGAAGACCAGGACCTATAGAATGTTTCTAGGGAAGTTGATAAGTTAAATTGTCAGGGTTTTTCTGAGCTTGATGACTCAAAATGGTGTGAGGAAGAGAGGGAGGAGGTGCCCTTTTATAAAGGAGGAGAGGGGCACCTTGGGAAATCCAAACAAATATTAATTTATAATAAATTCAAAACCCACATAAAAACATCCAAAATTACTCAAATTCTATGATTAGATGATATAGGGTTGAAATATCATAAACCAATAAAATTTAGACATGTTTTCAATTTATTTTAATCATTATCATCTTGATTTATCCTTAATTAATCTATTTAATTTTATTGGTGGTAATAATATTCTAAATTTTAAATAATTTTAAATAATTAAATATAAGTTATGAATTGTCCATAATTTTATACTTTATGACATTTTAGACCATATAAATTTTAATTTATTATTTTTACAAATTTTTGTGATTTTTTATCAATTTTATAATATGTTATTTTTATAAAATAACTATAGTGTGAATTTTGACACTATTCATTTATTTGAATTTAAATAAAACCCAAAAAATGATATGTTCGAACTAAAAGATTTAATAGATTCATAACATGTCATATTTATCTAGAAAATTCATGGAGTAAATTAAATAATTCATATAATATTTTTTTTAGTATTTTTAAAACCATTTAGTTGATATGTAAATCAATAAAATAATTTCAACATCACTATTGTGTCATAATTAATGATAATTATTTAATCCCTAAAAATTGTAAATAAATTCACATGATGTAGATAATTTTATTAGATTTCTGGACACTATTCATTTTTGAATATTTTATGAATTTTATCACAAAACTAAAATTATTACACTTATAAGATTTAAGAGAGTGACATATTGTCACTTTCTTTAGTTTAATAATAATTACATCATTTTCATGGCCAATGGTCCATGAAATGATTCTATTCCGACCATTATGTGATCTGGGTCTACTGGTATTCATCCAATAGAATTTTGGAAAGTGTTAGGGTAATTTTACAATCTTATTTTTACACTAAATCACCTCATTTACCTTTAACTGTAGTAAATAAAAATTACCGTAGTTGCAATTCATAATATCAAAAAAAATAAAAGTAACCTATTATAATAATTTGGACCCACTGAATCCAAATATGGAATCCATTTTTAAAAATTCAAAACATAGAAGTTGAATTAATTAATTTAAAATTAATCCCATTGTTAAGCAATCGGGTTTTAAAAGTTAAAAGATTGCAAAAGATTGAAATGTTTTTACCTTTGAAATCAGTGTAAAATTAATGTTAATGAAATAAATTATATTAAATGGTAAAAATATATTTTATTTTTACTTTAAAACCATTCAATAAGATATTTTAACCATATAAATTATTTTTATGAAAAAAAGTTGTTTTCAATTAAAAATTAGCGTATTTTTACTATTCATCAAAATATGAAAGTTATCAGAAAAGTATCAAAAATTTATCCAATGTAAATTTTTATATCCTGATTCAAAGGAAGAATTTTATTTTTTAAAATTGAACTTATAAACTTGTCAAAAATTAGATTTAAAATGGGTGCGCCATCAAAAGGCGAAAAACTGCATTTTAGAAAAAAAAAATAATTCCTTTATCCAAAAATTGATTTTTTTCACGTATCATATGTAAAATGAATTCAAATTTTATATAAAATTAAAATTTTTGTTAATTATATTTATAATGGCTACTTTATATAATATTTTAATAAAATATTATTGTTTAGGGAAACTCGATATTGCGTACAACACACGCTATCGAGGAAGGTTTCTCTTGCGTATAATGCAAGTCAAGCTAGTGTTGTGTGTAGTGAAATATTCCTTTGCATATAACATAATACATAAAAATATAATCTCATAAAATATCAGGGTGTTACATTATTCCCCCCATAAAATGAATTTTCCCCCGAAATTCGTCACTTCATAACAAACTGATGAGGATACCTCTCCCTCATCATATCCTCAAGCTCCCATGTAGCTTCTTCTAATTGGTGGTTCCTCCATAAAACATTCACCAAGAGAGTGGTCTTGTTCTGTAGACCTTTTTCACTACGATCTAGAATCTCTATCGGCTGTTCTTCGTAAGAAAGATTTTTCTCTAGCGGTTCAACTTCTGAGCTTAGTACATGTGAAGGATCAGGTATGTACTTTATCAGGAGAGATACATAGAACACATTGTGAACTTGAGAGAGATTCGGTGGAAGCACCAATTGGTAAGCTACCTTCCCAACATGATCCAGTATTTCAAAAGGATCGATATACCTAGGGCTCAGTTTTCCCTTCTTTCCAAATCTCATTACTCTCTTCCATGGAGATATTCGTAAGAACACTTTATCAACCACTTCAAACTCTAGGTCTTTTCATCGGTTTTCAGTATAAATTTTTTGTTGACTCTGAGCTGCTCTTATGTGTTGTTGAATAGATCTGACCTTTTCTGTCATTTCATCAACTAGATCAGGTTCTAATAGCTTTGTTTCCCCAACTTCATCCCAGTAAGTTGGTGTTATGCATTTCTTTCCATAGAGGGATTCATAAGGAGCCATATGAATACTGGAGTGAAAGCTATTATTATAAGAAAATTCCACCAAAGGAAGGTGGTTATCCCAACAACCTTTGACATCCATAGAGCAAGCTCTTAACATGTCTTCTAGAGTTTGAATTGTTCTCTCAGACTGACCGTATGTCTGAGGATGATAAGCAGTGTTGAAACTCAACTCTGTATCTAGAGTATGTTGAAGAATTTTCCAAAACATCGAGGTAAACCACGGATCCTGATCAGATATAATGGAAAGTGGTACTCCATACAATCTTACCACTTCCATTACATATAACTTGGAAAGCTGATCAAGAGAGAAATATTATCTAATAGCAATGAACTGTGATGACTTCGTAAGATGATCAACTATGACCCAGATAGCATTATTGCCTTTGGATGTTTTACGAAGTCCGTTGACAAAGTCCATAGTGATGTTTTACTATTTCCATTCGGTTACGGGTAATGGTTGTAACATCTCCTTAGACTTCTGTCTCTCGGCTTTAACTTGTTGACAAACCAAGCATCGAGATACATATTCAGCAACATCTCTTTTCATGCCATCCCACCAGAAGTACTCTTTCAAGTCCCTATACATCATCGTGCTTCTAGGATGAATAGAGAATGAAGAACTATGAGCCTCATCCAGAAGCTCCTTCTTTAATTCTAGGATGGGAGGAACACAAACCTGATTCCTGAACCTTATTATCCCATCACAATCGAGGTTGAATTCAGGAACATTTCCCACCTTCTTTTGTAACTCTATATCTTCTTTTTGTGCCTCTTTAATCATCACATGTATAGATGGTTAAACATTCATTTGAGAAAGATAATATATTTCCCCTTCCATTATAATTCCAAGATCCATCCTTTGTAAATCCATAAATATTGGATCTTTTGTGATCCTCATCATGAATAAGCTAGCATGGTCTTGTGGACATAATGCATCTGCCACCGTGTTTGCTTTCCCAGGGTGATAATGAATTGAGCAGTCATAATCCTTAATCAACACCAACCATCTTCTTTGGTGAATATTCAGCTCCTTTTGGGAAAAATATACTTTAAACATTTATGATCAGTATAAATTCACACCTTTCACCATAAAGATAATGCCTCCATATTTTTAATGAAAATATTACTGCGGCTAACTCCAAATCATGAGTTGGGTAATTTTGCTCATGTATTTTCATCTTTCGTGAGGCATAAGCTATCAGCATATCATTTTTCATGAGAACACACCCTAGTCCCTTCTTGTATGCATCACTGTAGATCAAAAAACTTTCTCCACTACACAGCAGTGTGAGCACAGGTGCATTGGATGTCCTTCATTTTAACTCTTTGAAATTATCTTCACACTCCTCCGTCAAAACAAACATAACTCCTTTTCGAGTCAACCTGGTGAGTGGATTAGATAACCATGAAAAATCATTCACAAAACGTCGATAATATCCCGCCAGACCAAGAAAACATCGGATCTCAGTTACTGTTGTTGGTCTCGACCATCTTTCGATAACCTCTGTTTTTGTTGGATCCATAGATGTCCCCTCTTTTGAGATTTTGTGACCCAAAAATGAAAATTTTTGAATCCAAAATTCACACATGCTAAATTTGGCATAAATATTCTCCTTTATTAGGGTCTTTAATACAAATCTCAAGTGATCTTCATGTTCTTCCTTTCTCTTTGAATAGACAAGAATATTATCTATAAAGACAACCACAAAATTATCATGATATTCTCTAAAGACTCTATTCATTAGATCTATGAAGATAGAAGGGGAATTAGGAAGACCAAATGGCATCACTATAAATTCATAGTTTCCATACCTTGTACGGAAAGCTGTCTTTGGTATATCCTCTTTTTGACCCTTAATTTATGATTCCCTGAATGAAGATCAATCTTGTAAAAGTATTGAGCTCTGTGAAGTTGGTCAAATAATTGATCAATTCATGGGAGAGGATATTTATTCTTGATAGTGATCTTGTTATGTTCTCGATAATAAATGAAAAGTCTCATTGATCCATGTTTCTTCTTAAGAAAGAGAACATGTGCTCCCCAAGGTGACACACTAGGGCATATGAATCCTTTATCAAGATTCTCTTTGAGTTTATTCTTCAATTCCTGCAACTCAATTGGGTCCATTCTATATGGTGTCTTTGAAATAGGCATAGCACCCGGTATGAGTTCTATTGAAAACTCAACTTCACGATTTGGCGGATGACCAGGAAATTCCTTCAGAATGACATCATCAAACTCCCGTACAATGGGAATATTCTTAATTGCGAGTTTCTCTCCAACCATTTGAGATAAATAACCATAATTTATTGGAATAAAGACCCATAAGATGGAAGAAATCTCTACTGGAAGGTTATATTCATCATTGCATCGATAGATGATAATAGATTGATTGGTAATATTAAACGTGATATCCCTTCTTTGGAAATTAATATGAGCTTCGTATAAAGAAATCCAATACATGCCAATAATCACATCAAATTCCACTATAGGAAGGATCCCAAGATTTGTAGGAAGCACTTTCCCACAAACTTCAATCGGAGAAGAATTGTAAACTTTTGATGTGACTGTTGTGCCATTAGGGGTTGTCACAGCTAACTCAATATCTAGTTGTTGAGGTAATATGGTGATACCCTTAGAAAATTATGTAGAAATAAAAGAGTGAGTGGATCCAGAATCAAATAAAACATTTGATACTTTAGAGTGGATTGTAAGTGTAACTTTCACCACTTCATTATCATACTCCACATCGCCGATAGAAATTGCATGTGACATTCCTTTGTCTTTGGCCTTAAGAGTTTTTTGACATCGATCATCATCAAAAACCCTTATATTAGAGCATTGATTGGCATAATGCCCCATTTCCTTGCACTTGAAAAATTGAAGTGTAGGAGGTTCATTCTGTGTATCCCTTTATTTGTCTGCATCATTAGACATCTTCTTCCCATTATTTTGACAATCAACTCCCTGATGACCTTCCTTTCCACACATAAAACATTTACTTGTCCCTTTAAGAAAATTCTGTCCATGTTTCTTTCCACACATTGAGCATAAGGGAAAACTCATCTTCTCTTCAGTGTGGTCTTTGGATTTTCATTTCAATTCCATTTTCCTCTTCTTATCAAACACATATGATTGATGTGTTACTCCAATCTCCATCTCATCCTTGAGATCACATCGGACAATTTCCCCATAACTATTGAAGTCCCTTATGGATAACACCCTTCGATGAATTGGTTTTAAGCCACTAAAGAATCGATTGATTTTACTCTCAGGTTGGATAATAATTTCGGAAGTACACCTTGCATGTCTTGTAAAATTTGCTCCGTAGGTACCAACAGATTCATCATCCTTTTCCTTCAGTTCAAGAAACTCATTCTCTATCTTTGTTCGAAGAATATGAGGGAAGTAATTATTGAAAAATAAGTTCTTGAACTCGTCCCATTCCATGGAATCAATTTCATCCCTTTTCCTTGTATTATTGATAAGATTCCACCATTGATCAGCTTCACCTTACAAACGATACACTGCTAAGATGACTTTATCATGTTCAGAACTTTGTTGAACTAAAAATATCTTTTCAGTGCTACTGATCCATTGTTCATCCACTAATGGATCTGAAGACCCACTGAATGAAGGTGGATGCTGCCTCATGAAGGATTCAATGGAATGTTGCTCCTTCCTTTGCTCGTTTGGAAGTCCTGCATGATTCATAGCTTGAGAAAGTTGTGTGATCATGGATACAATAATTTTCCTTCCAGCTCCCATAACGTTTGGTTGCTCAGGGGGACAACCATTGCATTTCTCGTCGCATTCAGCATAAACATGGTTTCTTTGAGTTCCATCCGTTGACCAAAACCAAGAAGCATAGTGTGAGAAACACTAATCATAACAGGAACACCACATAATCAAGAATAAAATTTTACACCTTAGGTCTTATCATAGGTTGTTCATGGCCATTTCTAAAACACTAAGATTATGTTCTATGCTTAGACATATCCTTAGGGTTCTTACTAAAGCTTTCACATCCTAGATTCCAAAGGTTGACTATACCTTTCCTCTGATACCAACTATAATGACCCATACATTACTCACATTGTTATTACTTTATAATTGAAACATACTTATTAAAACATATATCAAAACCATGAAAGGACCGTATTTGTATAGTTTCATTAGAAACCAGGAAACATAAACAACTGGTTTATAAATCATCTACATTGTATCCCATTTATTTTCTCATATCTAGAGTACCTTTTGGCATATTTTACTTAATAACCTTCTTCCAGACCTGGGGAAAAGAAATCATACAAAAGGGTGAGCTCAAATGCTCAGTAAGGGGTAAACAAAGGAAATATCAATTATATCATATCCATAAGAAAATAACATTTTGAAAATCTTAACCTGCAAAAGAGATCATAATATCATGACATGGGTTAAATCATAGTAGTGAAAAGTAATTCCAAATATTCATAACATAAAACATGAAACTTTTTGGCATACACACATAATCATAGAAAATCATTTCATATTAGTCATGACTTATTTCCAAGACTATCATTGCGGACAAAGTCCATTACTGAACCGAGTTCACTCCTTGTTTCAGCCCTGTATCACTAAATCAGATTAACTTGTCATTCCATCCATGTTTATCTCATGAGATATAAATCTTTACCCAATGCACTGGAGGGAGATATAGGTCCCACCCATATCATAATGAAACCAATCTTATGTGTTCCACAAAATCATAAACAATACATCACAGCATAACCCATGTAATAAAAATGGGATTCATAAACATCATGCCATCATAACATCATCCATAAAGGACTTCATAAGAATAATTCCATAACAACATAATCAAATCAATGTAATAATAAGGATAGAAACAGAACCCTATATTATCTTAGATGGAAAATAATTTTGATAAAACACATGAACCCTATTCGTGAGGAAAATATCCTTTCCACTTCAAAAACATTTTTCCATTCTCAAAATGTCATAAAATTTTAAAATAAAAAAATTTAATTGAAAATAAACTTGAAAACATGTAAAGCAATATTCATGGAAATAATTTTCTATGAAATAATAAAAATCCATTCATTCCATATAAGTAAAAAATAAACATTCTTCTCGTACTTTGGCTGGAAAAGTCAAAAAGTACATCGTACTGAAAATGACAAAAGATTCCTTTAATATCTTGTAATAAAAATTCACCAATAGGTAAAATTGTATTTAAACAATTTTAGGAGGATAGAAATAATATTACATATTAAGGAAACACTGATGTGGATGATAAATATTCCCCAGTTAATACCGAAGTATAAACAATCTCGGATAAAAATTGAGATTGCGAGATTTTCCCTTACCGTAGGTCCGATATTCTTTGTACGTATCCGAACCTCCTGTATAAAGATTTAAATAATGTCATTGTATTATTATATAATCATATTCATTGTTATGATATCATATATGGTAATATTATTTTATTCTTATTAGTAATATTTCATTGCTACTTGTTATTTGGGTGTTCATTGCTTTATGTTCTTATGCATGTTTTGTTGAAAAAATTATTATTACTCTTTTTTGGTTATAGATACATCATTTAAAGGATGGTTTTAGTATAATATATATCATATCTATTCATTCAATTCGTTTATATAATCATTATTCAATGAAGATCACGTAGAACGAGTCGCATCACATCGTGGAGACGGTAGGTCGTATGTACGCACTAGTGATGATATCGTTCTCATGATCATGGAATTGTATTGAAGTGTATGTATACTATTTCAGAATCAACATAAATTTAAAATAATAATATATAGTTATTATTTACACAATTATACCCATCCAAGTATGGTGGTGATGGTAAACAAATTACACCACGGCGTGGAGACGGTATTCCGTACGTACGCACGCGCGGTGATTTCATTTTCCGTTGGATAGATAGAAGGTGAAATAGGGATGTTACATATTTATAATAACATATCAGTATATGAGTGTTACTTATGTTATTACTTCATAATGAAACAACTAAATAAGAGGAAGTAGAAGAAATAAATTTGAAAGAATCAGTAACGGATATTACCTCTTCTTCGACACGCCTCTTTGAAACCTCCACTTAGGGCACTAAAATTGGTTTTTGAAGAAGAACATGACTTATAGTATGTTTATAGGGAAGTTGAGAAGGGAAATGGGCAAGTTTTGGCCGAGATTGGAGGCTCAAAATGGTGTGAGGAGGGGAGGGAGGAGATGCCCTTTTATAAGGGAGGAGAGGGGCACCTTTGAAAATCCAAAAAATATTAATTTATAATAAATTCCAACCCCACTTAAAAACATAAAACATTACTCAGATTATAAGATTAGATGAGATAGGATTGAAATCTCATCAAATAATAAAATTTATACATGTTGAGAATTTATTTTAAACATTATCAACTTGATTTATCCTTATTTAATCTATTTAATTTTATTTGTGGTAATAATATTCTAAATTTTAAATCATTATAAATAATTACTTATATGTTGTGAATTGTCCATAATTATATAATTTATGACATTATAGACCATATAAATTTTAATTTATAATTTTTAAATATTTTTGGGATTTTAAAACAATATTATAATATGTTATTTTAATAAAATAACAATAGTGTCAATTTTGACACTATTCGTTTATTTGAATTTAAATAAAATACACACGGAAGATATGTTCGAAATAAAAGATTTAACATATTAATAACATTTCATATGTATCTAGAAAATTCATGGAGTACATTAAATAGTTCATATAATATTTATTTTAATTTTTTTAAAATCATTTATTTGATATTTAGATCAATAAAATAATTTCAACATCACTATTGTGTCATAATTAATGATAATTATTTAATCCCTAAAAATTCAAAATAAATTCACATGAGGTATATAATTTTATTAGATTTCTGGAGACTATTCATGTTCGGTGTTTTAGGATGTTTATCATTAAATTAAAATTATTACACTTATAAGATTTAAGAGAGTGACATATTGTCACTTTCTTTAGTTTTAATAATAATTACATCATTTTTATGGTAAAAGTTCCATGAAATGAATCTATTCCATCCCTTAGGTGATATGGGTCGACTTTTATTCATCCAATAGAATTTTTTCAAGTGTTAGGGTAAGTTTACAATCTTTTTTTTACACTTAATTACCCGATTTACCTTTAACTATAGTAAATAAAAATTATCGTAGTTACTATTCATAATATCAAAAAAGAAAAATTAACCTATTAACATAATTTGGACCCACTAAATCCAAACACAGAATCCAATTTTCAAAATTCAAAACACAGAATTTGCAGTAATTAATTTAAAATTAATCCTGTTGTTAAGCAAACGGGTTTTAAAAGTTAAAACATTACCAAAGATTGAAATGTTTTTACCTATGAATTCAGTGTAAATTTAATGCTGATGACATAAATTATATTAAATGTTAAAAATATATTCTATTTTTACTTTAAAACCATTCAATAATATATTTAAACCATATAAATTATTTTGATGAAAAAAATTTGTTTTCAATTAAAAATTATCTTATTTTTACTATTCATCAAAATATGAAAGTTATCAGAAAAGTATCGAAAATTTATCCAATGTAAATATTTATATCCTGAATCAAAGGAAGAATTATATTTTTTTTAAAATTGATCTTATAAACTTGTCATAAATTAGATTTAAAATGGGTGCGCCATTAAAAGGGGAAAAACTGCATTTTTGAAAAAAAAATAATTCTTTTATCCGAAAAATTGATTTTTTACTCGTATCATATGTAAAATGAATACTAATGTTATATACAATTCAAAATGTTGTTAATAATATTTATAACGGCTACTTTATATAATATTTTAATAACATATCTTTGTTTAGTGAAACTCGATATTGTGTACAACACACGCTATCGAGGAAGGTTGCTCTTGCATATAATACAAGCCAAGCTAGTGTTGTCTGTAGTGAAAGATTCCTTTGCATATAACATAGGACATAAAAATATAATTCTCATAAAATATCAGGGTGTTACACTACTGTTATTATTATTATTATCACATGAAAATGCAGATGCACAAGCGTTATTACCATGCATGTGCATATGCAATGTACTTGTATTATTATTTTATTATTATTATTATTATTATTATTATCAACGTTATTATTATTATTATTATCATCATCATTATCATTTTTATTATCATTATCACATGCAAATCAACATGCATGTGCGTTGTTATTTATTATTTATTACTATGCACGTGCATGCGTTATTATTGTTATTATTATTACAATTAGTATTATTAATTTTATTATAAAATATAAATGCACATCCACATGCATGTGTGTTCTTATTTACTATTATTTCATTATTATTTACTACTATGCATGTGCACATGCAATACACTTGTGTTATTCAATTATTATTATTATTATTATTTTTATTATTATTATTATTATTATTATTTGTATCATCAAATACAAATGCACATGAACGTGCGTTGTTATTTATTATTTATTACAATGCATGATCATGCATCATTATCATTATCATTACATGTAAATGCACACACACGTTCAGTATTATATATTATTTATTTCAATGCACATGAAAATGTAATGCACTTGCGTTATTCTATTATCACATGTGTTGTTATTATTTATTCTCATGCACGTGCACACGCAATGCACTTGCGTTATTCTATTATCACATGTGCTATTATTTATTATTTATTATCATTCACATGAAAATTAACATTTGTGTGGACTTTGTTTTTATTTATGGTTTATTACCACGCACATGAACATGCACATGCATATGAACATGCTCATGCACATACACATGCAATTCACATGCGTTGTTATTTATAATTTATTATTTATTATCATTCACATTCAAATGCGCATACATATGCACATGCACGTGCATTATGATTTCTGATTTAAACCATGCACATGGATATGCACATGCACATGCACATGCGCATGCACTTGGATGTGCGTTATTATTTATTATTTATTATCATTCACATGCACATGCACATACACAAGCAAATCAAATGCATTATTATTTATTATTTATATCATTCACATACTAATGTGCATGCATATGCACTTGCACGTGCGTTATGATTTATTATTTAAACTATGCACATGCATATGCACATGCACGTGCGATATTACTACTATTGTTATTAGAGGTATTTGTAGGGTTTACTATCATTTTTTAGGATTTTTAGGTGTTAATAACATTTATTATGGTTTGTTAGGTTTTTAGGGGTTTTTAATGGTATATTAGCAATTTTTAGGGTTTGGTGGGGGTTATTTGGATTTTATTAGGGTTTATTATGGTGAGTTAAGGTTTATTAGAGTTTATTATGTATTTTTAGGGTTTTATTGGGATTGATTTGGGTTTATTTGGGTATATTATGGTATATTATGGTATATTTGGGTATTTTAGGATTTATTAGGGTTTATTATGGTTTATTAATTTTTAAGATGGTATATTGGGGTTTTTAGGGTTTACTAGTGTTTATTTGGGTTTATTAGCGCTTCTAAGCTTTGTTATGTTTTATTAGCATTTATTATGGGTTTTAGGGCTTTCTAATGGTATATTTGCGTTTTTTAGGGTTTTGTGGAGTTTATTATGGTTTATTATGTTGTGTTGTGGTTTATTAGGGTTGAGTAGGTATTTTTAGGGTTTTATTAGGGTTGAGTCGGTATATTTAAGGTTTTATTAGGGATGAGTACGGTATATTAGGGTTTTTTAGGGATTGTTAGGGTTTACTAGGGTTTGTTAGTGTTTTTATTAGGGTATATGAGTGTTTTTTAGTTTTTGTTAACATATATGAGGGGTTATTATGAGGTTTTAAGTTTTATTGGCGTGTTTTTAGTGTTTTTGAGTGGTTATTGGGGTTTGTTAGGGCTTGTTAGGGTTTGTTAGGGGTTGTTATGTTTTTAGGGTTTTGGGGGGTTTGTTAGGGTTTGTTAGGGTCTGTTAGTGTTTGGTAGGGTTTGTTAGGGCTAGTTAGGGTTTTTCATGGTTTTTAATAGTTTTTATTGTTTATTAGGGTATTCATGGTTTTTTAGGGTTATTTAGTTGTTCATTGTTGTCACAGATGTGTAGAGTTAGTCGCAAGCTTCAATTTGATATGTGGTAGAGGTGAAACGGACACCCTGAGAAGAAGTTATGGTCACTTGGAGGACTTAAGGACCTTTTGGGACTTTAAGAATGTGATAAGGTGTTTTTATTGGTCACATATGTGTAGATCTAGTCAAAATCATCTATTTGATATATGGTAGAGGCAAAACGGACTTTCGGAGTAGAATTTATGGTCTTTTGGAGGGTTTAAGTACCTTTTGGCCTTCAAGGATGTGAGAAGGTGCTTTAGTTTATAGGAGTGTAGGTCTAGTCTCAAGATTCTATTTGATATGTGGTAGAGGAAAAACATATACCCATAGAAGAAGTTATTGCAAAACGGACACCAGAAGCCATTGTTTTGACCATCCAAAGGGATATTTGTTCTTTTGGGGGGTTGAAGAATGTCAAAAAGGGTTCTAGTGGTTACCAGAGTGTGTATCGTTTCAAAATTTTTGATTTGATATGTAGTATATCCAAATTGAACCCACGTAGAAGAAGTTATTGTCATTTTAAATTGAGTAACCCTCCAAGCACCTAAAAACCTAAGATACCAGCAACTCACTAAAATAGGAATAACTTCACCTTCGGGTGTCCGTTTGAGCAATGTGACTAGTAAAATCATAGCTCGTGAGATGAGTGAGGACCAAGTATAATCAAAACTGTGAGAAGATCAAAGAAACATAATATATATTAGTTATACCACTCCAAAAAAAAGTCCAACTTCAAATAGCCATAACTTCCACTCCGGTTTTCCGTTTGAGCTCTACCATATATCAAATCAAAGGCAGCAAAGAGATTTACTTAGAAGGATAACTTAAACTAAGTTTAAGACATTTTGGGACCCTAAAATCTCAAAATCCCATCAAAAGGCCTCCAAAACTCCACTTCCATGTCTGAATTCCTATCAATGTTTTCTTAAAACGGTCATAACTTTTGATCTATGTTTCTGTTCGGCCTCCGAAAAATGTTTTTATCATAGTTCATTCCATGAGATTTTATTTTACTATTCACAGAGTAGAAATTGATACTTATAAAAGAAGTTATGCATTTTTAAGGACTCTATGATTTGTTGGGTTTTTTGAGAGACCAATTCTAGCACTTTTTTCTTGTCTGCTGTTTTTTAAAACAAATATAACTTATTATTACTGTTATTATTATTATTATTATTATCATATCATGCAAATGCACATGCACATGCACGTGAGTAATTATTATATTTTTATCACCATGCACGTGCACATGCAATGCACACACGTTATTTTATTTGCACATGCGTTTTTATTATTATTGTTATTATTATTATTGTGTTTATTAATGTTGTTGTTTTCGTTTTTTTTGTTATCATCACATGCAAATGCACATCCAAATGCAAATACATGCACATTAAATGAACATGCATTATTCTATTATCACATGTGTTGTTATTATTAATATTAATATTATTATTATTATTATTGTTATCATCATCATCAACACATGAAAATGTAATGCACATGAATTATTATTTATTGCCATACACATGCACACGTAATGCACATGTAATATTCTATTATCACATGCATTAGTAATACTACTATTATCACCACCACTACTACTATTATTACTACAACTGTTATTATTACTATCATCACATGCAAATATAGATGCATGTGCGTTATTATTTATTATATATTACCATGTACGTGCATATGCAATGAACTTGGGTTATACTTTTATTATTATTATTATTATTATTATTATTATTATTATCACGGTTTCTATTATTATTATTATTATTATCATTATCATTATTATTCTCATTATCACATGCAAATGTACATGCATGTGCATTGTTATTTATTATTTATTACCATTCACATGCATGCGTTATTATTATTAATACAATTAGTATTATTAAAATTATCATCAAATGTAAATGCACATGCACGTGCATGTGCATTCATATCTATTATTATTTATTTATTATTTTCTACTATGCACGTGCACATGAAATTCACTTGCGTTATTCTATTATTATTATTATCATTATTATTAGTATTATTATTATTATTATTATTTGTATCATAAAATTCAAATGCACATGGATGTGCGTTGTTATTTATTATTTATTACCATGAACGTGCATGCGTCATAATCATTATCAGTACATGTAAATGCACATGCACATGCACATTCGTTATTATATATATTATTTATTATCATGAAAATGCAATTGAAATGCACTTGCGTTATTCTAATATCACATTTGTTATTATTGTTTATTCTCATGCACATGCACACGCAATGCATGTGCATTATTATATTATCACATGTGTTATTATTTATTATTTATTATCATTCACATGCAAATGCACATTCATGTGGACTTGGTTATTATTTATTGTTTATTACCATGCACATGAACATCCACACGCACTTGCACATGCACATGCACATGCACTTGGATGTCCGTTATTATTTATTATTTATTATCATTCACATGAACATGCACATACACATGTAATTCACGTGCGTTATTATTTATAAATTATTATTTATTATCATTCACATGCAAATGCGCAAGTATATGCACATACACATGCATTATGATTTATTATCTAAGCCATGCACATGCATATGCACATGCACGTGTGTTATTACTATTATTATTATTATTAGATGTATTTTTAGGGTTTAGTAGCATTTTTTAGAATTTTTAGGAGTTATTAACATTTATTATGGTTTGTTGGGGTTTTAGGGTTTTTAATGGTATATTATAGTTTTTTAGAGTTTGGTGGGGGTTATTAAAATTTTATTAAGGCTTATTATTGTGTGTTAAGGTTTATTAGCGTTTATTAAGTATTTTTAAGATTTTATTAGGATTGGGTTGGGTTTATTAGGGTATATTATGGTATATTATGGTATATTTGTGTGTGTTTACGATTTATTAGGGTTTGTTGTGTTTCATTATGGTTTATTAAATTTTAAGAGAGTATATTATTTTTTTATGGATTAGTAGTGTTTATTATGGTTTATTAGTGATTTTATGCTTTGTTAGGTTTTATTAGCATTTATTAGGGGTTTTAGGGATTTTAATGGAATATTTGCGTTTTTAGGGTTTAGTGGGTTTTATTATGGTTTATTATAGTGTGTTATGGTTTATTAGCCTAGAGTAGATATTTTTAGGGTTTTATTAGGGTTGAGTAGGTATCTTTAGGGTTTTATTACGGTTTATTAGGGTTGAGTAGTGTTTATATGGGTTTGTTAGAGATTTTTAGAGTTTACTAGGCTTTGTCAGTGTTTTTATTCGGGAATATGAGTGTTTTTTTGTTTTTGTTAATATATATGAGGGGTTGATAGGACTTTATACGTTTTATTGGCGTGTTTTTAGTGCCTATGTGCATTTTTTATGGTTTATTAGGTTTTATTAGAATTTATTGTGGTTTATTAGGTTTTATAGGGATTTTTAATTATTTGATTGTGTTTTTTTTGTTTATTGGGGTTTAGTTGGATTTTATTAGGTTTTATTATGGTCTGTCAAGGTTTATTAGGGTTGAGAAAGTATTTTTATGGTTTTATTATGATTTTATTAGGGTTTATTAGATTTTATTATTGTTTATTAGGGATTTTTAGTGTTTATTAGGTTGTGTTAGGGGTTTATTAGTTTTTTGTTTTATTAGGTTGTATTAGTGTTTATTTTGTCTTTTTAGATAATATTGCATTTTTATTGTTTGTGAGCATTTTGTTTTTGATTGTGAGTGTTTTTTAGGGTTTCGTAGGTTATATTAGAGTTTATTATGGTTTATTATGGTTTCTACAGATTTTTATGGTATATTAGCGTTTTTAGTCTTTATTAGGTTATATTTGTGTTTTTAGGTCTATTTAGGTAATATAGCATGTTTTTATTGTTTATGATCATTTTTTATTGTTTATGAGCATTTTTAGGGTTTATTAGGTTATATTAGAGTTTATCAGGGGTTTTATGGATTTTTTAAGGTATACTGGCATTTGATTCGTTATTAGTGTTTTGTAGGGTTTTATTAGGGGTCGTTATGGTGTGTTAAGGATTGTTAGGGTTGAATAGGGTTTATTTGGATTTATTTATGGTTTATTAGGGATATTTAGGGTTTTTTGGGGTTTATTACAGTTTATTAGAGATTATTAGTGTCTATTAGGGTTGGTTAGGGTTGTTTAGGTTTTCTTAACGTGTTTTTAGGGGTTATTAGGTTAAATTATCATTTATTAGGGTTTAGTAGGTATTTTTGGGGTTTTATTAGGGTTGATTAGAGTCTCTTAGGGTTTTAGGGATTATAAGGAATTTTTAGGGATTATTTGAGTTTAGTAGGGGTTTATTAGGGTTTAATTTATTATTTTATGGTATATTAGGGTTTAATATTTTTCAGGGTTTTGAAGCATTTTTCGGGTTTTTGTAGCATTTTTTAGTGTTTGTGTAGTGTTTTTTAAGTTTATATAACATTTTTAGTGTTTATGTAGTGCTTTTAGGGTTTAATTAACGGTTTTGGGTTTTATATAGTATTTTTTATGGTTTATGTAATGTGATTAGTGTTTATGAAGCGTGTTCAGGGTTTAGGTTTTATGTAGCATTTTTTAGGTTTTATGTTGCGTCTTCTGGGTTTATGTAGCATTTTTTGGGGTGATGTAGCGTTTATGTGGCATTTTTTAGGGTTTATGTAACGTTTTTAGGGTTCATCTAGTGTTTTTAGGGTTTATGTTGTGTTTTTAGGTTTTATGTAGAGTTTTTAATGTTTATGTTGAGTTGTTTAGTGTTTATGATACGTTTCTAAGGTTTATGTAATGCTTTTTGAGTTTATGTAGTGTTTTTTGGGTTTATGTTGTGTTTTTAGGGTTTATGTTGCATTTTTAAGGTTTATGTTTCATTTTTAGGGTTTAGGTAATGTTTTTTGGGTTTATGTATCTATTTGTTACCTTTTTTAGGGTTTTAATGGTTGTTTATGGTTCGTAGTGGTTTTTATGGTTTTTTATGGTTGTTAATGGGTGTTTATAGTTTTTATGGTATTTGATGGGTTTTCAATGGTTTTTTGGGGGTTTTAACGGTTTATTTGTTTTTTTTGGGATTGATAGGGGTTGTTTTGGTTTTGAAGTGTGTTTTAGGATTTGTTTGGGTATTGTAGAGGTTTTTAAGGTCTATGTAATGTGTTTTAGCGATTTTTGGGTTCTTTATGGTTTTTAGTGTTCTTTAGAGTTTATTATTGTTATTTACGGTTTATTAGGGTTCAATAGGGTTTATTAGTGTTCTTTAGGATTTTTTATGGTTTAATAGAATTTTTTATTATATATCAGCGTTTTATTGGGCTTTTGTAGGCATTAATAGCTTTTTCTAGGGTTTATCCACCTTTTTTTGGGTTATTTAGGATTTATTTGGGTTTATTTGGGTTTATTTTATTTATTAGGGTTTATTAACATGTATTTTGCTTTATTATGATTTATTTGGGTTTATTATGATTTTTTAGGGTTTATTGCGGTTTATTACGTGTTTGTTATGGTTTGTTTTAGTTTGTTACGATTTATTTGGCATTGTTAGGATTTGTTACGATTTATTTGGGGTTTTTAGGGTTTGTTACGATTTATTATGGGGTTATTAGGGTTTTTTAGGTTTATTAGTGTTTTTTAGGGTTTTGTGGGCTATTATTTTGTGGGTTTTGTAGTGTTTTGTCGGGTTTGTTAGGGTTTTTAGTGATTATTAGGATTTATTATGGTTCAATTGTGTTTTTATTGTATATTAGGGGTTTTAGGGATTTTTTAGCATTTATTAGAGTCTAATTGAGTATCTTAGGGTTTATTACAGGTTATTATGATTTATTAGTGTTTATTAGGGTTTTAGGGTTTAATTGTGGGTTTCAGGTGTTATTTTGGTTTATTAGTTGTTCTTAGCGGTAATTAGTGGCTGTTCGGGTTTGTTAGGTTTTGTTAGGGTTTGTTAGGACATGTGTTATTCTATTATGACACACGTTATTATCATCATTATTATCTTTATCATTATCATCATTATCATTAATATAATTATCATTATTGTTATTAATATTATTATTATTATTATCATCCCATGAAAATGCACATGTACAAGCGTTATTATTTATTATTTATTATTTATTATTTATTTCCATGCACGTTCATATGTTGTTGTTGTTGTTGTTATTATTATAACTATTATTATTATTATTATCTTCACATGCAAATTCACATGCACGTCTGTTATTATTTATTACCATGCACGCGCACACGTAATGAACCTACATTACTCTATTATCACATGCATTTTTATTGTTATTGTTATTATTACTATTATTGTTTTTATTGTTGTTATCATCAAATGCAGGTGCATTATTATTTATTTCCATACACACCCAAATTCAATACATGCGTGTAATTCTATTATCACATGTGCTATTATTATTTATATTACTATTATTGTTATTATTATCATCACTTGCACTATGAGTTATTATTTATTATCATGCATTTCACATGCAATGCACGTGAGTTATTCTATTATCACATGCGTTGTTGTTGTTATTATTATTATTACAGTTATTATTATTGTTATTATTATCTCATGCACATGCACATGCACATGCACATGCATTATTATTTATTTTTTATTACTATGGGCGTGCACATGAAATGCACACACATTATTTTATTATCACATACATTGTAATTATTATTGTTGTTATTATTAATGTGGTTGTTGTTGTTATTGTTGTTGTTGTTGTTGTTGTTATCATCACATGAAAATTCACATGCAAATACATAAACACACACATTCAATGCACGTGCATTATTCTATTATCACATGCATTGTTGTTATTATTATTATTAATATTATTATTATTATTATTATTATTATTATTATCATCGTTATCATCATCACAGGAAAATGCAATGCACGTGTGTTATTATTTATTTCCATGCACGTGCACACGTAATGCACATGCAATATTATATTATCACATGCATTGGTACTACTACTATTATCCCTACTACTACTACTACTGCTATTATTATTATTATCATCACATGCAAATACAGATGCACGTGTGTTATTATTTATTATTTATTACCATGCACGTGAATATGAAATGCACTTGTATTATTCTTTTATTATTATTATTATTATTACCATAATTATTATTATTATTATTACTATTATTATTATTATTATCATTATCATTATTATTATCATTATCACATGCCAATCCACATGCATGTGAGTTGTTATTAATTATTTATTACCATGCAAGTGCTTTCTTTGTTATTATTACTATTATTAATATTATTATCAAATGTAAATGAACATGCACATGCATGCGCGTTCTTATTTACTATAATTTATTTATTATTTACTACTATGCATGTGCACATGCAAAGCACTTGCTTTATTCTGTTATTATTCTATTATTTTTATTATTATTATTATTATTATTATTGCTTGTATCATCAAATACAAATGCACATGCATGTGCGTTGTTATTTATTATTTACTACCATATACGTGCATGCATCATTATCATTACCATTACATGTAAATGCACATCCATGTGCGTTATTATTTATTATTTATTACCATGCACATGAAAATTCAACGCACTTTTTTTATTCTTTTATCACAAGTGTTATAATTATTTATTGTCATGCACGTGCACACACAATGAACATGTGTTATTCTATTATAACATGTGTTATTATTTATTATTTATTATCATTCACATGCAAATGAACATTCATCTGGACTTTATTATTATTTATTGTTTATTACCATGAACATGCTCATGAACATGCTCATGCACTTGGATGTGTGTTATTATTTATTATTTATTATCATTCACATGCACATGCACATACACATGCAATTCGCATTGGTTATTATTTATAATTTATTATTTATTATCATTCACATGAAAATGCACATGCATATGCACTTGCACATGTGTTATCATTAATTATTTAAACCATGCATATGCATATGCACATGAACATGCATTATTACTACTATAATTATTAGAGGTATTTTTAGGGTTTACTATCATTTTTTACGATTTTAAGGAGTTATTAACATTTATTATGGTTTATTATTGTTTTAGGGTTTTTAATGGAATATTAGAGTTTTTTAGGATTTGGAGGTGGTTATTAAGATTTCATTAGGGTTTATTATGGTATTTTAAGGTTTATTAGGGTATAATAGGTATTTATAGGATTTTATTAGGATTGAGTTGGGTTTATTAGGGTATATTATGGTATATTATGGTATATGTGGGTATGTTTAGGATTTATTAGGGTTTATTATGGTTCATTATGGTTTATTATTTTCTAAGAGGGTATATTTTGGTTTTTTAGTGTTTAGTCAGTTTTATTCGGGTTTATTAACACTTTTATGCTTTGTTAGGTTTTATTAGCATTTATTAGGGGTTGAGGGATTTTTAATAGTATATTTGCGTTTTTAGTGTTTAGTGGGGTTTATTATGGTTTATTATGGTCTGTTAATGTTTATTAGGGTTGAGTATGTATTTTTAGGGTTTTATTAGGGTTGTGTGGGTATCTTTAAAGTTTTATTGGGGTTTATTAGGGTTGTGTACGGTTTATTATGGTTTGTTAGGAATTTTTAGGGTTTACTAGGGTTTTTAGTGTTTTTATTAGGGTATATTGGTGTTTTTTAGTTATTGTTAATATATATGAGGGGTTGTTATGACTTTTTAGGTTTTATTAGCATGTTTTTAGTGTTATTGAGCATTTTTAATGGTTTATTATCTTTTATTTGAATTTATTATGGTTTAATAGGGTTTCTAGGGATTTGTAATGGTTTGTTTGCGTTTTTTGTTTATTGGGGTTTAGTTGGGTTTTATTAGGTTTTTTTTTGGTGTGTCAAGGTTTATTAGGTTTGAGAAGGTATTTTAAGGGTTTTATTAGTGTTTTATTAAGGTTTAATAATTTTTATTAGGGTTTATTAGGGATTTTTAGGGATTATGAGGGTTTTTTGGGGTTTATTAGTTTTTTTGTTTTGTTATGTTATATTAGTGTGTGTTAGATCTTTTTAGATAATATAGAATGTTTTTATTTTTTGTGAGCATTTTGTTATTTTTTGTGAGAAATTTATGGTTTCTTTTGTTATATTAGAGTTTATTATGGTTTATTAGGGATTCTAGGGATTATTAAGGTATTTTAGCAATTTTTTTTGTCTTTATTAGGTTATGTTAGTGTTTTTAGGACTTTTTAGGTAATACGGCACATTTTTATTATTTATGATCATTTTTTATTGTTTGTGATAATTTTTAGGGTTTATTTTGTTATTTTAGAGTTTATCAGGGTCTCTAGGGATTTTTTAAGGTATACAAGCATTTTTTTCATTATTAGGATTTTTTAGGGTTTTATTAGGGTTTATTCTGGTGTGTTAAGGTTTGTTAGGGTTGAGTAGGGTTTATTTGGATTTATTTATGGTTTATTAGGGATTTTTAGGGTTTTTTGGGGTTTATTATGGTTTATTAGTGTTTATTAGTGTCTATTAGGGTTGGTTAGGGTTGTTTAGTTTTTCTTAACATTTTTTTAGGGTTTAATAGGTTTTGTTATCACTTATTACGGTTTATTAGGTATTTTTGGGGTTTTATTAGGGTTGAGTAGAGTTTCAAAGGATTTTTGGGATTATAAGGTGTTTTTAGGGACTATTAGAGTTTATTCGGGATTTATTAGGGTTTAGTTTTTTATATTATGGTATATTAGGGGTTAATATTTTTGTGGGTTTTAAAGCGTATTTAGGGTTTTTGTAGCATTTTTAGGGTTTGTGTAGCATTGTTAGAGTTCATATAGAATTTTTAGTATTTATGTAGCGTTTTTAGGGTTTAGTTAGAAGTTTTAGATTTTACGTATCATTTTTCAGGTTTATGTATCATTTTTATGGTTTATGTTGCATGTTTAGGGTTTAGGTTTTATGTATCATTTTTAGGGTTTATGTTTCATTTTGTGGGATTATTTAGCGTTTTTAGGGGTGATGTAGCATTTATGTTTCATATTTTAGGGTTTATGTAACGTTTTTAGGGTTCATGGAGTGTTTTTAGGGTTTATATTGTGTTTTTAGGTTTTATGTAGTGTTTTTTAATGTTTATGTTATGTTTTTATGGATTTATGTTGTGTTTTTTAGGGTTTATGTTACAGTTCTAGGGTTTATGTAGTGCTTTTAGGGTTTATGTTGCCTTTTTTGGGTTTATGTTGTATTTTTTGGTTTATGTTTCATTTTTAGGGTTTTTGTTTCATTTTTAGGGTTTATGTAACGTTTTTATGGCTTAGGTATCTATTTGATGCCCTTTTTAGGGTTTTAATGGTTGTTTATGGTTTTTAGTGTTTTGTAGGTTTTTTAAGTGTTGTTAACGGGTGTTTATGGTTTTTATGGTATCTGATGGCTTTTTAATGATTTGTTTGGGGTTTTAGGGGTTTATTTGTTTTTTTGGGATTAATAGGGGTTGATAGGGGTTTTAGAGTGTTTTAGTGTTTGTTTTGGTATTGTAGCAGTTTTTAGGGTTTATATAATTTGTTTTAGTGTTTTTGGGTTCTTTAGGGGTTTTTAGTGTTTTTAGAGTTTAATATGGTTCTTTAGGGTTTATTAGGGTTATTTAGGATTTATTAGTGTTCTTTTGGATTTGTTAGAGTTTATTAACGTTTTTTATTGTATGTTAGGGTTTTTATTGTGCTTTTGTAGGCATTAATAGCCTTTTCTTGGGTTTATAAACCCTTTTTAGGGTTATTTAGGATTTATTAGGGTTTATTATGTTTATTATAGTTTAGTAACATGTATTTGAGTTTATTACGATTTATTAGGGTTTATTATGCTCACTTAGGGTTTATTACGGTTCATTAGGGGTTTATTATGGTTTGTTTAGTTTTTTACGATTTATTTGGCATTGTTAGGATTTATTACGATTTATTTGGGGTTGCTAGGGGTTGTTACAATTTATTTTTTGGTTATTGGGGTTTGTTAGGGTTTATTAGTGGGTTGTAGGGTTTTGTAGGCTATTATTTGGAGTCTTTTGTAGCGTTTTGTCAATTTTGTTAGGGTTTTAAGTGATCATTATGGTTTATTATAGTTTAATAGTGTATTTATTGTATATTAGTGGTTTGAGGGCTTTTGTAGCTTTTATTAGGGTCTAATAGAGTGTGTTAGGATTTATTACAGGTTATTAGGATTTATTAGTGTTTATTAGGGTTTTTAGTGTTCAATAGTGGGGTTTAGGGGTTATTAGGGTTTATTAGTAGTTCATAGGGGTTATTAGTGGTTGTTTGTGTTTGTTAGGTTTTGATAGGGTTTTTCGGGTTTGTTATGGTTTGTTTGAGTTGTTTGGGGTTTTATGCTTTTTTTTGGGTTTTATGGATGTGTTTGGATTTTTTATGCTTTGTTAGTGTTATTTTAGAATTTTTGGAGCTTTGTTGTGTTTTTTGGGTTTTGAAGCATTTTTCAAGTTTTTGTAGTAATTGATAGGGTTTATGTAGTGTTGTTAGTGGCTTTAGTCGGGATACCCTGAATTTTTTAACATTCAAACAAGTATAACTTCTTATCCGGATGTCCGTTAGGCCTGTACCACATATCATATCAAAGAATGTTTCATTTTCATTAATTGTATTGGTTGTGGAGTTGAAACGAGCTGCTATATTAGAAGTTATGGTCGTTTTAAAATTCTATGGCTTTTCAAATACACATATATATGTATTTATTCGTAAATATATAAGTGTTTGTGTGTGTGTGTGTGTCTGTGTGTCTGCGTGTGTGTCTTGTATATATGTATTTAATTATTTATTTATAAACACACATAAAAAACATATTTTATAAATGTAATTAAAAATAATCATATAAATATATATTAATATAAAAATAAATATATGGATAAAAAACATATTAATATAAATATATATTAATATAAGAATAAAAATATATATACTAATATATGAATAAATATATATGTATTAATATAACTAAATATATTTATATTAATATGAATCTATATTAATATACGAATAAATATAATTATATATATAAATAAATATATATATCATTAAATAGGGAAAAACGAAATGGATTAGTTGTAAAGGTGCAGGCACACAAGGGGGGAGTTCATGGGTTCGAGTTTGGGTGGAAGCAAGGATGTGTGTGCGTGTGGGGGATGCACGGAAAGGGCAACACGTAGGAGAGATTGAGGGGGGGGGGTTCGCCTAGCGCTGATAGGGGGTCAAGCACTGTTAAAAGCCCCCCCCCCCTCCGCATTATATAAATATTTGTTTTATATTTTTATATTTTTTTAATTTCTTGACTTTTATCAGCACTATTTAGAAGCTCTGATGAAGGGGTCTTTTATCAGTGCTTTTTTAGCAATGATAAAAGGTGCCTTTATCAGCGCTGATAAAAGGGACGCCCCGATATCCTCGCCTCGATTAACAGTGCTTCTTTTAGCACTGTTAATGCACTTTTCTAGCACGGATAAAGGCCATTTTTGTAGTAGTGTGCACACGCAATGTACGTGTGTTATTCTATTATCAAAAGTGTTTTTATTTATTATTTATAATCATTCACATTCAAATTCACATTCATGTGGACGTGGTTATTATTTATTGTTTATTACCATACACATGCACATGAACATGCACATGCACATGCACATGCACATGCACATGCACATGCACATGCACATGCACATGCACATGCACTTATATGTGTGTTATTAACTATTATTTATTATCATTCAAATGCACATGCACATACACATGCAATTCACATGCGTTATTATTTATTATTTATTATCATTAACATGAAAATGCATAGGTATATGCACATGCACATGCATTATTATTTATTATTTAAAACATGAACATGCATATGCACATGCACGTTCGTTATTACTACTATTATTATTAGTGGTATTTTTAGGGTTTACTAACATTTTTAGGATTTTTAGGCGATACTAAAATTTATTATGGTTTGTTAGGGTTTTAGGGTTTTTTAATGGTATATTATCGTTTTTTGGGATTGGTGGGGGTTATTTGGATTTTATTAGGGATTATTATGGTGTTCCAAGCTTTATTAGGGTTTATTAGGTATGTTTAGGGTTTTAATAGGATTGGGTTGGGTTTTTTAGGGTATATTATAGTATATTATGGTATATTTGGGTACGTTTAGGATTTATTAGGGTTTATTATGGTTCATTATGGTTTATTAATTTTTAAGAGGGTATAATAGGGGTTTATAGGGTTTAGTAGGGTTTATTAGGGTTTATTTGAGCTTTTATGCTTTGTTAGGTTTTATTAGCATTTATTAGGGGTTTTAGGACTTTTTAATGGTATATTTACATTTATTAGGGTTTAGTGGGGTTTATTATGGTTTATTATGGTGTGTTAAGGTTTATTAGGGTTGACTTGGTATTTTTGGGTTTTATTAGGGTTGAGTAGGTATCTTCAGGGTTTGTTAGGGATTTTTAGGGTTTACTAGGGTTTGTTTCTGTTTTTATTAGGGTATATGAGTGTTTTTTAGTTTTTGTTTATATAAATGAGCGTTTGTTTGGACTTTTTATGTTTTATTAGAGTGTTTTTAGTGTTTATGATCATTTTTATGGTTTATTAGGTTTTATTAGAATTTATTATGGTTTATTAGGTTTTCTAAGTCTTTTTAATGGTTTGTTTGCATTTTTTTTGTTTATCGGGGTTTAGTTGGGTTTTATTAGGTTTTATTATAGTGTGTCAAGGTTTATTAGGGTTGAGAAGGTATTTTTAGGGGTTTATTATGGTTTTATTAGGGATAATTAGTTTTTATTAGAGTTTATTTGGGATTTTTAGGGTTTATTAGGGTTTGTTAGGGGTTTATAAGTTTTTTTGATTAATTAGGTTATATTAGTGTTTGTTAGGTCTTTTTAGATAATCTAGCGTGTTTTTATATTTTGTGAGCATTTGGTTTTTATTTGTGATCATTTTTAGAGTTTCGTAGGTTATATAAGAGTTTATTATGGTTTATTAGGGTTTCTATGGATTTTTATGGTTTATTAGTGTTTTTTTCTTTATTAGGTTATATTAGTGTTTTTAGGTCTTTTTTGGTCATATAGCACGTTTTTATTGTTTGTGATCATTTTTTATTGTTTGTGATTATTTTTAGGGTTTATTAGGTTATATTAGAGTTTATCAGGGTTCCTAGGGATTTTTAAGGTATACAAGAGTTTTTTTCATTATTAGGGTTTGGTAGCATTTTATTAGGGGTTATTATGGTGTGTAATGGTTTTTTATGGTTTAGTATGGTTTATTTGGCTTTATTTATAGTTTATTAGGGCTTTTTAGGGTTTTTAGGGGTTTATTAGGGTTTATTAGTGTTTAATAGTGTCCATTAGGGTTGGTTTGGGTTGTTTAGGTTTTCTTACCATGTTTTTAGGGTTTATTATGTTTTATTATCATTTATTAGAGCTTATTAGGGATTTTTGGGGTTTTATTATGGTTGATTAAGGTTTCATAAGGTTTTTAGGGATTATTAGGCATTTTTAGAGATTATTATAGTTTATTAGGGGTTTATTAGGGTTTAATTTTTTATATTATGGTATATTAGGTTTTAATATTTTTGAGTGTTTTGAAGCGTCTTTAGGGTTTTTATAGCATTTTTTTTGGTTTCTATAACGTTGTTAGAGTTTATGTAGCATTTGTAGTGTTTATGTAGCATTTTTAGGGTTTAGTTAAAGGTTTTTTGGGTTTATGTATCATTTTTAGGGTTTATGTAATGTTTTTAGAGTTTATATATCGTGTTTTGGGTTTAAGTTTTATGTAGCCTTGTTTAGGGTTTATGTTGGGTTTTCTGGGTTTATGTAGCATTTTTAGGGGTGATGTAGCGTTTATGTTGCATTTTTTAGGGTTTATGTAACAATTTAAGGGTTCATGTACATTTTTTATGGTTTATATTGTGTTTTTAGGGTTCATGTATTGTTATAAGGATTTATATTGTTTTTTTAGGTTTGATGTAGCATTTTTTAATGTTTATGTTGCATTTTTTTGGGTTTATGTTACAGTTCTAGGATTTATGTAGTGGTTTTAGGGTTAATGTAGCGTTTTTTGGGATTATGTTTCATTCTCTTGTTTATGTTTCCTTTTTAGGTTTTTTGTTGCATTTTTAGGGCTTATGTAATGTTTTTAGGGTTTATGTATCTATTTAAAGCCTTTTTAGGGTTTTAATGGTTGTTTATGGTTTGTAGTGTTTTGGGGTTTTTGAGGGTGGTTAATGATTTTTTAGGGGTTTTTATGGTATCTGATAGCTTTTTAATGGTTTTGGGTGGTTTTATGGGTTTATTTGTTTGTTTGGGATAGATAGGGCTTGTTAGGGGTTTTTAGTGTGGTTTAGGGATTGTTTGGGTATTGTAGAGGTTTTTAGGGTTAATATAATGTGTTTTATCATTTCTTTGGGTTCTTTAGTGTTTTTAGTGTTATTTAAGGTTTAATATGTTTTTTACAGTTTATTAGGGTTCTTTAGGGTTTATTAGTGTTCTTTAGGATTTGTTACAGTTTATTAGAATTTTTATTGTATATTAGGGTTTTATTGGGCTTTTGTTGGAATTAATAACTTTTTCTAGGGTTTATCAACCTTTTTTAGGGTTATTTACGAATTATTAGTGTTTATTGGGGTTTATTTTATTTATTAGGGTTTAGTAACGTGTATTTGGGTTTATTAGGATTTATTATGGTTTATTATGATTTGTTAATGTTTATTGGAATTTATTAGGGATTTGTAATGGTTTGTTTCAGTTTGTTACGATTTATTTGGCGTTGTTAGGATTTATTACGATTTTTTTGGGGTTGTTAGGGTTTGTTACAATTTATTTTGGGGTTTTTAGGGTTTATTAGTGGGTTTTAGGGTTTTGTAGGCTAGTTTTTGGAAGTTTTGTAGCGTTTTTTCGGGTTTGTTAGGGTTTTTAGTGATTTTTAGGGTTTATTATGGTTTAATAGTGTTTTTATTGTATATTAGGGGTATTATGGATTTTGTAGCATTTATTAGGGTCTAATAGAGCTTGTTAGGGTTTATTATAGGTTATTATGATTCATTAGTGTTTATTAGGGTTTAATAGTGGGTATTATGGGTTATTAGGGTTTATTAGTGGTTCTTAGGGGTTATTAGGGGTTGTTAGGGTTTGTTAGGTTTTGTTTGGGTTTTTAGGGTTTGTTATGGTTTGTTTGAGTTGTTTGGGGTTTTAGGAATTTTTTGGGTTGTATGGGCGTGTTTGGATTTTTTATGCTTTGTTAGGGTTATTTTAGCGTTTTTGCAGGTATTGTTTCATTTTGTGTGTTTTGAAGCATTTTTTGTGTTTTTGTAGCAATTGATAGGGTTTATGTTGCGTTGTTAGTGGCTTTAGTGGTTCTTTAGGGTTCGTTAGGGTTCATTAGGGTTTTTAGGGGTTTTAGGGTTCATTAGGGTGTATTAGGGTGTCTTTGAGGTTTTTAGGGTTTTCTAGGGGGTGTTTAGTGTTTTTAAGGGTTTCATAGGGTTGGTTAGGGTTTTGTTAGGCATTTTTATGATTTTTAGGGGTTATTAGCATTTTTAGTGTTTTTTAGGTTTTTAGGGTTTTTTGAGGTTTTTGGGAGGTTTTTTTTTGGTTTTTTAGGTTTGTTTTCTGTTTTTTCGGTTTTTTCAGTTTTTTAGAGGTTTAGGGTTATTTGGGTTTTTATTGTTTTTTCAGGTTTTTTCGGGTTTTTTCGGGGTTTTTAGGGTTTTTGTGAATATTTTCATTTTGAATGGTTTAATAACGTGTTTGTTGTATATTTGGGTTTTTAGGTATTTTGTAGCTTATATTGGGGTCTAATAGGGTTTTTAGGGTATATTACGATCTATTATTGTTTATTAGGGTTTAATAGTGGGCTTTTGGGTTTATTAGGGTTTATTTTGGTTTATTATTGGTTGGTAGGGTTTGTTAGGATTTATTAGTTCTTATTAGAGTGATTTAGGGTGTCCAAGTGTTTTTTAGGATTTCTAAGGGAGTGTTAGAGTTTCTAAGGGTGGGTTAGGGAATCTAAGGGTGTGCTATGGTTTCTAAGGGTTTTTAAGGTTCTGTTAGTGTTTATATGGGTGCGTTGGGGTTTCTAAGGGTGTGCTAGGGTTTCTAAGGGTGTGTTAGGGTTTCTAAGGATGTGTTAGGGTTTCTAAGGGTGTGTTATTGTTTCTTAGATTTTATTAGGTTTTTGTTAGGGTTTTTGGGTTTTTAGTATTTTGTTAGGGTTTCTTATGGTTTCTTAGGGGTTTATTAGGGCTTCTTCTAGTTTTTTGTGTTTATTGGGGTTTCATAGTTCTTCTTGGGGTTTATTAGGGTTTGTTAGGGTTTTTAGGGTTTTTTATGTTTTTAGGGTTTTTTTGTGTTTGTTAGGGTTTGTTTGGGTTTGTTAGGGGTTTTCATGGGTTTTAATGGTTTTTAGTGTTAAGGTGGTTATTAATTGATTTTTAGGGTTATTTAGTTGTTCATGGTTGTCACAGATGTGTAGAGATAGTTGCAAGCTTCAATTTGATATGTGGTAGAGGTGAAACAGACACCCATAGTAGAAGTTATGGTCATTTGAAGGACTTAAGGAACTTTTGGGTCTTTAAGAATGTGATAAGTTGTTCCTATTGGTCACAGATGTGTAGATCTAGTCGAAAGCATGGATTTGATATATGGTAGAGGCAAAAACGGACTCCCAGAGTAGAAGTTATGTTATTTTAGAGCGTTTAATTTCCTTTTTGAGCCTTCATGGATGTGAGAAGGTTCTTCAATGGTTATAGGAGTATAGGTCTTGTCTCACGTTTCAGTTTGATATGTGGTAGAGGCAAAACGGACACCCATAGAAGAAGTTATTGCAAAATGAACACCATAAGCCAATCTTTTGACCATCCAAAAGGATTTTGTGTCTTTTGGGGGGTTGAAGAATGTCAAAAAGGATTCCAGTAGTTACTAGAGTGTGTATCATTTTACAATATTCGATTTGTTATGTGGTAGAGACAAAATGATAACAGGTATCATAAGTTATTGTTTTTTTAAATTGAGCAACCCTCCTAGCGCCTAAAAACCTAAGAAACCCGCAACTCACTAAAATAAGATTATCTTCTCTTTCGGGTGTCTATTTGAGCGTTGTGAATAGTAAAATCGAGGCTCATGAGATGAGTGGGTTACAAGTATAATCGAAACTATGATAAGATCAATGAAACATATGATATATTTATTATACCACTCAAAAAAAAGTCCAACTTCAAAAGGCCATAACATTCACTCCGATTGTCCGTTTGAGCTCTACAACATATCAAATCGAAGGGAAAAAAATATTTATGCAGAAGGATAACTTGAAAAAACTTCAATTCAAGTTTGGGACCCTAAAATTACAAAAACCTATCAGAAGGCCTCCAAAACTAGATTTTTGTGTCCAGATCCCTGTCAAATTTTTCTTAAAACGGTCATAACATCTGATCTGTGTGTCTGTTCGGCCTCCGACACCTGTTTTTATCATAGATCGTTCCTTGAGATTTAGTTTGACTATTCACCGAGTAGAAATGGACACCTAAAGAAGAAGTTATGCATTTTTAATGACTCTATGATTTGTTAGGTTTTTTGAGACACCATTTCTAGCACTTTTGTCTTGTCTTTTGGTATTTCAAACTACTATAACTTATTATTACTATTACTATTATTATTATTATTATTATTATTATTATTATTATTATTATTATTATTATTATTATCTCATGAAAATTCACATGCACATGTATGTGCGTTATTATTATATTTTTATTACCTTGCACGTGCACATGCAATGCACACATGTTATTTTATTATCACATGCGTTGTTACTATTATTGTTATTATTATTTTTGTGGTTGTTGTTGTTATTTTTATTATCATCACATGCAAATGCACATCCAAATGCACATATACACACATTCAATGAACGTGCGTTATTATATTATCACATGCGTTGTTATTATTATTATTATTATTATTATTATCATCATCGTCATCACAAGGAAATGTAATGCACGAGAGTTATTATTTGTTACTATACACATGCACATGTAATGCACAAGGAATATTCTCTTATCATATGCATTAGTACTACTAATATTATCACCACCTCTACTACTATTATTACTACTACTATTATTATTACTATCATCACATGAAAATTTAGATGCACGTGCATTATTAATTATTATTTATTACCATATACATGCATATGCAATGCACTTGTATTATTCTTTTATTATTATTATTATTATCACAGTTTTTATTGTTATTATTATTATTATTATTATCTTTATTATTATCATTATCACATGAAAATGTACATGCATGTGTGTTTCTATTTATTATTATTACCATGCACGTGCATGCGTTATTATTATTATTATTGTTATTACAATTAGTATTATTAATCATATCATCAATTGTAAATTCACATGCAAATGCATGTGCATTATTATTTATTATTATTTATTTCTTACTAACTACTATGCACATTCACATGAAATTCACTTGCGTTATTCTATTATTATTATTATTTTTATTATTATTCTTGTTGTTGTTGTTTGCATCATCAAATAAAAATGCGCATGCACCTGTGTTGTTATTTATTATTTATTACCATGCACGTGCAAGTTTCCATATCATTATCATTACATGTAAATGCACATTCACTTGCATTACTATATATTATTTATTATCGTGCATAGGAAAATGCAATGAAATTGCGTAATTCTATTATCACATGTGTTATTATTATTTATTATAATGCACATGCACACGCAATGCACGTGTGTTATTCTATTATCACATGTGTTATTATTTATTATTTATTATCACTCACAAGAAAATGCACATTCATTTAGACATGGTTATTATTTATTTTTTATTACCATACAAATCCACATGAACATGCACATGCACATGCACATGCACATGCACTTGTATGTGCGTAATTATTTATTATTTATTACCATTCACTTGCACATGCACATAAACATGCAATTCACATGCGTTATTATTTATAATTTATTATTTATTATCATTCACGAGCAAATGAAAAGTCATATGCACATGCACGTGCATTATGATTTATTATTTAATCCATGCACATGCATGTGCATTTTTACTACTATCATTATTAGAGGTACTTTTAGGGTTTACCATCATTTTTTAGGATTTTTAGGTGTTATTAACATTTATTATGGTTTGTTAGGGTTTTAGGGTTTTTTAATGGTATATTTGCATTTTTTATGGTTTGATGGGGTTTATTAGGATTTTATTAGGGTTTATGTTAGCGTGTCAAGGTTTATTAGGGTTTGTATGTTATGTTTAGGGTTTTATTAGGATTGACATTGGTATATTAGGGTATATTATGGTATATTTGGGTATGTTTATAATTTTAATAGGGTTTATTATGGTTCAATATAGTTTATTAATTATTAATAGGGTATATTAGGGTATTTTAGTGTTTAGTAGTGTTTATTTGGGTTTATTAGAACTTTTAAGCTTTGTTAGGATTTATTAGAATTTATTAGGGGTTTTAGGTCTTCTAAATGGTATATTCACATTTTTATGGTTTAGTGGTGTTTATTATGGTTTATTATGGTGTGTTAAGGTTTATTAGGATCGAGTAGGTATTTTTATGGTTTTATTAGGGTTGAGTGAGTATCTTTAAGGTTTTATTAGGGTTTATTAGGGTTGAGTATGATTTATTAGGTTTTGTTAGGGATTTTTACGGTTTACTAGGGTTTGTTAGTGTTTTCATTAGGGTATATGAGTTTTTTTTGGTTTTTGTTAATATATATGAGGGGTTGTCATGGCGTTTTAGGTTTTATTAGTGTGTTTTTTGTGTTTGTGATCATTTTTAATGGTTTATTAGCTTTTATTTGAATTTATTATTGTTTATTAGGGTTTCTAGGGCTTTTTAATGGTTTGTTTGCCTTTTTTTGTTTATTGGGGTTTATTTGGGTTTTATTAGGTTTTTATATGGTGTGTCAAGGTTTATTTGGGTTGAGAAGGTATTTTAGGGTTTTAATTTGGTTTTATTAGGGTTTATTAGTTTTTATTAGGGTTTATTAGGGATTTTTACTATTTATTTGGGTTTGTTAGAGGTTTATTAGTTTATTTGTTTTATTAGGTTATATTAGTGCTTGTTAGGTATTTTTAGATAATATAGCGTGTTTTTATTATTTGTGAGCATTTTTTTGTTTGTGAGTGTTTTCAAATTTTCTTAGGTTATATTAGAGTTTATTATGGTTTATTATGGTTTCTAGGGATTTTTAAGGAATATTATCATTTTTTTTCATTATTAGGTTATATTATTGTTTTTAGGTCTTTTTAGGTAATATAGTTCATTTTTATTGTTTTTTATTGTTTTTTATTGTTTGTGAGTGTTTCTAGGGTTTATTAGGTTATATTAGAGTTGATCAGGGTTTTAAGGGATTTTTTAAGTTATACTAGCATTTTTTTCAGTATTAGGGTTTTATAGGGTTTTATTAAGGGTTATTTTGGTGTGTTAAGGTTTGTTAGGGTTGAGTAGGGTTTATTTGGCTTTATTTATTATTTATTAGTGCTTTTTAGGGTTTTTTGGGGTTTATTATGGTTTATTAATGTTTATTAGGGTCTATTAGGGTTGGTTATGATTGTTTAGGTTTTCTTAACGTGTTTTTAGTGTTTATTAGGGTTTATTATGTATTTTTAGCATTTTATTAGTGTTGAGTACAGTTTCTTAGAGTATTTAGGGATTATAAGGTGTTTTTAGGGATTTTTAGATTTTATTAGTGGTTTATTAGGGTTTAATTTTTTATATTATGGTATATTAGGGTTTAATATTTTTGAAGGGTTTAAAGAGTCATTAGGGTTTTTTAACCTTTCTTAGGGTTTGTATAGCTTTGTTAGAGTTTATGTACCATTATTAGTTTTTAGGTAGCATTTTAGGGTTTAGTTAGCAGTTTTAGATTTTATGTATCATTTTTAGTGTTTATGTAACATTTTTAGGGTTTGTGTATTATGTTTAAGGTTTAGGTTTTATGTAACATTTTTTAAGGTTTATGTTTCTTTTTCATGGGTTATGTAGCATTTTTAGGGGAGATGTAGCATTTTTATTGCATGTTTTAGGCTTTATGTAATGTTTTTAGGATTCATGTAGTGTTTTTGGGTTTATATTGTGTTTATAGGATTTATCTAGCGTTTTTAATGTTTGTGTTGTGTTTTTAGTGTTTAGGTTGTGTTTTTCGGGGTTTATGTAGTGCTTTTAGGGTTAATGTTGCGTTTTTTTGGGTTTATGTTTCGTTTTTTGGTTTATGTTGTGTTTTTAGCGGGCTTGTTGTATTTTTTAGGGTTTATGTTACGTTTTTAGGGTTTATGTATCTATTTGAAGCCTTTTTTGGGTTTTAATTGTTTTTTATGGTTTTTAGTGTTTTTAGGGTTTTTAAGGATTGTTAACGGGTGTTTATGGTTTTTTATGGTATCAGATTCCTTTTCAATGGGTTTTTGGGTGTTTTTATGTGTTTATTTGTTTTTTGGGATTGATAGGGTTTGTTAGGATTTTTTAGTATTTTTTAGGGTTTGTTTGGGTATTATAGTGGTTGTTAGGGTTTATATAATGAGTTTTAGCGTTTTTAGGGTTCTTTAGTGTTTTTAGTGTTCTTTAGAGTTTAATATGGTTCTTTAGGGTTCTTTAGGGAATATAATTGTTCTTTAGGATTTTTTAGAGTTTATTAGCATTTTTTATTGTATATTAGGGGTTTATAGTGCTTTTGTAGGCATTAATAGCTTTTTCTAGGGTTTGTCAACCTTTTTAGGGTTATTTAGGATTCATTAGGGTTTAATTTATTTATTAGCTTTTCAAAACGTGTATTTGGGTTTATTACAATTTATTAGGGTTTATTATGATTTGTTAGGGTTTATTGCTGTTTATTAGGGGTTTGTTATGGTTTGTTTCTAATTATTATGAATTATTTGGTGTTGTTAGAATTTGATACAATTTATTTGGGGTTGTTAGGGTTTGTTACGATTTATTTTGGGGTTATTAGGGTTTGTTAGTGTTTATTAGGGGGTTTTCGGGTTTTGTAGGCTATTATTGTTGGTTTTATAGAGTTTTGTCGGGGTTGTTAGGGTTTTTAGTGATTATTAGGGTTTATTATGGTTTAATAGTTTTTATTATTGTATATTAGCAGTTATAGGGATTTTGTTGCATTTATTAGGGTCTATAGAGTTTGTTAGGGTTTGTTATAGGTTATTATGATTTAATATGTTTATTAGGGTTTTTAGGGTTTAATAGTGGGTTTTAGGGGTTATTAGGATTTATTAGTGGTTCATAGGGGTTATTAGTGGTTGTTAGGATTTGTTAGGTTTCGTTAGGTATTTTAGGGTTTTTTACGGTTTGTTTGAGTTGTTTGGGTTTTTATACGTTTTTTTTTGTTTTTATGGGTGTGTTTGGATTTTTTATGCTTTGTTAGGGCTATTTTAGAGTTTTTTGGGATTTGTTTGCATTTTGTGGGTTTTGAATCTTTTTTCGGTTTTGTGTAGCCATTGTAAGGGTTTATATAGCGTTGTTAGTTTCTTTAGTGGTTCTTTAGGGTTTGTTAGAGTTCTTTAGGGTTTTTTGTGGTGTATTAGGGTTTATTTTGAGGTGTTTAGGGTTTTCTAGGGGTTTTTAGGTTTTTTAAGGGTTTCAAAGGGTTGGTTTGGGTTTTGTTAGGCAGTTTTAGGCTTTCTGGGATTTTTAGCATTTTTAGAGGTTTTCAGGGTTTTTACTGTTTTTTGAGGTTCTTTGAGGGTTTTGAGGATTTTTTACTTCTTTTAGGTTTGTTTGCAAGATTGGTTTTCATTTTTTTCATGTTTTTAGGGGTTTTAGGGTTTTTAGGGTTTTTAGGGTTTTTAGGGTTTTTAGGATTTTTTAGGGTTTTAGGGTTTTTAGGGTTTTTTAGGGTTTTTTGGGTATTTTTGGGGTTTTTTGGGTTTTTAGGGTTTTGTACGGTTTTGACAGGTTTTTTAGGTTTTTTTTGAATATTAGCATTTTGAATGGTTTAATATCATTTTTGTTGTATATTTCAGTTTTTAGGTATTTTGTAGCTTTTATTGGGGTCTAATAGGGTTTTTAGGGTTTATTACAATTTTTTTGTGTTTAATAGAGTTTATTAGTGGGATTTAGGGTTTATTAGGGTTTAGTTTTGTTTATTATTGTTTGGTAGAGTTTGTTAGGATTTATTAGTGCTTATTAGAGTGATTTAGGTTGTCTAAGGGTTTGTTAGGATTTTATGGGTGTGTTAGGGTTTCTAACAGTGGGTTAGGGTTTTTATGGGTGGGTTAGGGTTTCTAAGCGTGTTCTATGGTTTCTAAGGGTTTCTATGGTTGTGTTAGGGTTTCTATGGGTGTTTTGGGGTTTTTAATGGTGTTCTAGGGTTTTTAAGGGTGTGTTATGGCTTCTTAGGGTATGTTAAAGCTTCTAAGGGTGTGTTAGTGTTTCTATGGTTTGTGTAGGGTTTTGTTAGGGTTTTAGAGTTTGGTTAGAGTTTCTTATGGTTTCTTAGGAGTTTTTAGGGTATCTTCGTGTTTTTTGGGTTTCTTAAGGTTTTTTTGGTTTTATTGGGGTTCTGTGGTGCTTCATGGGGTTTGTTAGGGCTTTTTAGGGTTTGATAGTGCTTCTTAGGGTTTGTTATGTTTTTTAGGGTTTTTGGGGTTTGTTAGGGTTTGTTAAGGTTTCTTAGGGTTTTTTAGTGTTTTTTAGGGTTTGTTAAGGATTGTTAAGTTTTTTTAGGGGTTTTCTTGGTTTTTAATGGTTTTTAGTGTTTATGGGGTTATTCTTGAATTGTTAGGGTTATTTAGTTGTTCATGGTTGTCACAGATGTGCAAAGCTAGTCAAAAACATCAACGTGATATGTGGTACAGATGAAACGGACACCCAGAGCAGAAATTATGGTCATTTGGGGTACTTAAGCACCTTTTTGGACTTTAAGAACGTGATAAGGTGTTCCTATTGGTCACAGATGTGTAGATCTAGCTAAAAGATTCGATTTGATATATGGTAGAGGCAAAACAGTCTCTTGAAGTAGATGTTATGGACTTTTGGAGGGTTTTAAGTACCTTTTTGGGCCTTAAAGGATGTGATAAGGTGATTCAGTGGATATAGGAGTGTAGGACTAGTCTCAAGATTAGATTTGATATTTGGTAGAGACAAAACGGACACCCATAGAAGAATTTATTGCAAAAGGGACACCAGAAGCCAATCTTTTGACCATCCAAAGGGATTTTGGGTCTTTTGGGGGGTTGAAGAATGTCAGAAAGGGTTCAAGTGGTTACCAGAGTGTGTATCCTTTCAAAAAATTCGATTTGATATGTGGTAGAGTCAAAATGAACACACGTAGTACAAGTTATAGCTGTTTTAAATTGAGAAACTCTCCTAGTGACTAAAAACCTAAGAAACACGCAACTCACTAAAATAGGCATAACTTCTTCTTCAGGTGTTCATTTGAGTGTTGTGACCAGTCAAATCGATGCTCGTGAGATGATTGGGGACCATGTTTTGTACAAAATATGAGAAGATCAATGAAATATATGATATATTAGTTATACCACTCCAAAAAAATTCCAACTTCAAATGGCCAAAACATTCGCTCTGGTTTCTATTTGAGCTCTTCCACATATCCAATCGAAAGTAGCGAAGAGATCTGTGAAAAAGGATCACTTAAACACAGTTAAAGTCATGGTTGAGACCCAAAAAACTTAGAAACCCATCAGAAGGCCTCCAAAACAACATTTTCATGTACGGATCCCTATCAATTTTTTCTTAAAATGGTCATAACATCTAATATATGTGTCTATTCGGCCTCCGACACCTGTTATTATCATAGTTCGTTACACGAGATTCAGTTTGACTATTCAAGGAGTGGAAATTGACACCCAATGAAGATGTTATGCCTTTTTCAATGAATCTGTGATTTGTTAGGTTTTTGAGACCCCATTTCTAGCAATTTTCATTTATCTGTTGTTTTTTCAAACAACTATAACTTATTATTACAGTTATTATTATTAATATTATTATCATCATCTCATCCACATTCACATGCACATGCACATGCGTTATTATTATATTTTTATTACCATGCACATGCACATGCAATGCACACACGTTATTTTATTATCACATGTGTTGTTATTATTTCTTTTATTATTATTATTGTGGTGGTTGTTGTTGTTATTGTTAATATCGGCACATAAAATTGCACATGAGAATGCACATACACACACATTCATCGCACAGGCGTTATTCTATTATCACATGCATTGTTATTATTAATAATATTAATATTATTATTATCATCATCATCACATGCAAATGCAATGAACGAGCGTTATTATTTATTTCCATGCACGTGCACACATAATTCACATGAAATATTCTATTATCACATGCATTGGTACTACTACTATTATCACCACCACTACTACTATTATTACTACTGATGTTATTATTACTATCATTACATGCAAATGTAGAAGCACGTGCATTATTATTTATTATTTCTTACCATGAACGTGCATATGCAACGCACTTGTATTATTCTTTTATTATTATGATCATTATCACTATTATTATTATTATTATTACCATTATCATTATTATTATCATTATCACATGCAAAAGCACAAGCATGTGCATTGTTATTTATTATTTATTACCATGCACATGCATGCATTATTATTATTATTATTACAATTAGTCTTGGTAATATTAGCATCAAATGTAATTGCACATGCACATGCATGTGCGTTCTTATTTATTATCATTTATTTATTATTTACTACTATACACGTGCACATGAAATGCACTTGAGTTATTCTATTATTATTATTATTATTATTATTATTATTATTTTTGATTGTATCATTAAATACAAATACACATGCACGTGAGTTATTATTTATTATCTATTACCATGCACGTGCATGCATCATTATCATTGTCATTATCATTATCATTACATGTAAATGCACATGCACGTGCATTATTCTATTATCACATGTGTTATTATTTATTATTTATTATTATTCACATGCAAATTCACATTCATGTGCACTTGGTTATTATTTATTGTTTATTACCACGCACATGCACATGCACATACACAAGTAATTCACATGCATTATTATTTATAATTTATTATTTATTATCATTCACATGCAAAAGTGCAGGGATATACACATGCACATGCATCATGATTTATTATTTAAACCATGCACATGCATATGCACATGCACGTGCATTATGATATATTATTTAAACCATGCACTTGCATATGCACATGCACGTGAGTTATTACTATTATAATTATTAGAGGTATTTTTAGGGTTTACTAGAATTTTTTAGAATCTTTAGGTGTTATTAACATTTATTATGGGTTGTTAGGATTTTAAGATTTTTTTAATGGTATATTAGTGTGGTTTAGGGTTTGGTGGGGGTTATTAGGATTTTATTAAGGTTTATTATGGTGTGTTAAGGTTTATTAAGGTTTATTAGGTACTTTTAGGGTTTTATTAGGATTGAGTTGGGTTTATTAGGGAATATTAAGGTATATTATGGTATATTTGGGTATGTTTAGGATTTATCAGGGATTATTATCATTCATTATGGTTTATTAATTTTTAAGAGGATATATTAGGGTTTTTTAGGGCTTTGTAGTGCTTGTTAGCATTTATTAGTGCTTTTAAGCTTTGTTAGGTTTTATTAGCATTTATTAGGGGTTTTAGGCTTTTTAATGGTATATTTCCGTTTTTAGGGTTTAGTGGGGTTTATTATGGTGTAATATAGTGTGTTAAGGTTTATTAGGGTTGAGTGGGTATTTTTATGGTTTTATTAGTGTTGAGTAGGTATCGTTTGGGTTTTATTAGGGTTTATTTGTGTTGAGTAGTGTTTATTAGGGTTTGTTAGGGATTTTTAATGTTTACTAGGGTTTGTTAGTGTTTTATTAGAGTATATGAGTGTTTTTTTATTTTTGTTAATATATATGAGTGGTTTTTTGAACTTTTTAGGTTTTATTAGTGTGTTTTTAGTGCTTGTGAGCATTGTTTATGGTTTATTAGGTTTTATTAGAATTTATTATGGTTTATTAGGGTCTCTAGGGATTTTTAATGGTTTTTTTGAATTTTTTTGTTTATTGGGGTTTAGTAGGGTTTTATTAGGTTTTATTATGGTGTGTCAAGGTTTATTAGGGTTGAGAAGTTATTTTTAGGGTTTTATTATTGTTTTATTAGGATTTATTAGTTTTTATTAGCATTTATTAGGTATTTTTTGGGTTTAGTAGGGTTTGTTAGGGGTTTATTATTATTTTTGTTTTATTAGGTTATATTAGTGTTTGTTAAGTATTTTTAGATAATATAGCGTTATTTATTGTTTGTGAGTGTTTTGTTTTTGTTTGTGAGCATTTTTAGGGTTTCCTAATTTATATTAGAGTTTATTATGTTTTATTATGGTTTTTAGAGATTTTTTGGTACATTAGCGTTTTTTGTCTTTGTTAGGTTATAGTAGTGTTTTTATGTCTTTTTAGGTAATATAGCATGTTTTTATTGTTTGTGATCATTTTTTATTATTTGTGAGCATTTTTAGGGTTTATTAGGTTATATTAGATTTTATCAGGGTTTCTAGGGATTTTTTAAGGTATACTAGCATTTTTTTCATTATTAGGGTTTTATTAGTGTATTATTAGTGGTCATTAGGGTGTGTAAAGGTTTGTTAGGGTTGAGTAGGGTTTATTTGGATTTATTTATGGTTCATTAGGGATTTTTCAGGGTTTTTTTGGTTTATTACGGTTTGTTAGTGTTTATTTGCATCTATTAGGGTTGTTTAGTGTTGCTTAGGTTTTCTTAACATGTTTTAGTGTTTATTAGTTTTTATTATCATTTATTAGGGTTTATTAGGTATTTTTGGGGTTTTATTAGGGTTGAGTTGAGTCTCTTAGGGTTTTTAGGGATTATAAGGCATTTTTAGGGATTAATAGAGTTTTTTAGGGGTTTATTAGGGTTTAATTTATTATATTATGGTATATTAGGGTTTAGTATTTTTGGGGGTTTTGATGCGTCTTTATGGTTTTTGTAGCATTTTTTAGTGTTTATGTACCGTTGTTTGAGTTTATATAGCATTTTTAGTGTTTATATAGCCCTTTTAGGGTTTAGTTAGCAGTTTTAGAATTTATGTAGCATTTTTTAGGTTTTATGTAATGTTTTTAGGGTTTATGTAGTGTGTTTCGGGTTTAGGTTTTATATAGCATTTTTTAGGGTTTATTTTGCATTTTCTGGGTTTATGTAGCATTTTTAGGGGTGATGTAGTGTTTATGTTGCATTTTTTAGGGGTTATGTAATGTTTTTCGGGTTCGTGTACTGTTTTAGGGTTTATGTTGTGTTTTTAGGTTTTATGTAGTGTTTTTTAATATTTATGTTGTGTTATATAGGGTTTATGTTACGGTTCTAGGGTTTATATAGTGCTTTTTGGGTTTATGTAGCGTTTTTTGGGTTTATGTTGCATTTTTTGGGTTTATGTTGCATTTTTAGGGTTATGTTGCATTTTTAGGGTTTATGTAATGTTTTTTGGGTTTATGTATCTATTTGTTGCCTTTTTTAAGGTATTAATGGTTGTTTATGGTTTTTAGTGGATTTTAGGGTTTTTAATTGTTGTTAACAGGTGTTTATGGTTTTTATGGTATTTGATAGGTTTTCAATGGGTTTTATGTGGGTTTTTAAGGGTTTATTTGTTTTTTTGGGATTGATAGGGTTTGTTTGTGTTTTCAGTGTGTATTATGGTATGTTTTGGTATTGTTGAGGTTTTTAGGGTTTATGTAATGTGATTTAGCAATTTTGGGTTCTTTAGGGTTTTTAGTGTTCTTTAGAGTTTATTATGGTTCTTTAGGTTTTATTAGGGTTCTTTAGGGTTTATTAGTGTTTTTTAGGATTTGTTACTGTTTATTAGAATTTTTTATTGTATATTAGGGTTTTATTGGGCTTTTGTAGGCATTAATAGATTTTTCTAGGGTTTATCAACCTTTTTAGGGTTATTTAGGATTTATTAGTGTTTCATAGGGTTTATTTTATTTATTAGGTTTTATTAATGTGTATTTGGGTTTATTACGATTTATTAGGGTTTATTATGACTTGTTAGGGTTTATTGTGGTCTATTAGTGGTTTGTTAGGGTTTTTTTTAGTTTTTTAAGATTTATTTGTCTTTGTTAGGATTTTTTACGATTTATTGGGGGTTGTTAGGGTTTTTTTACAATTTATTATAAGGTTATTAGGGTTTGTTTGGGTTTATTAGCGGCTTGTAGGGGTTTGTAGGCTATTATTTGGTGGGTTCTGTAGTGTTTTGTCTGGTTTGATAGGGTTTTTAGTGATTATTAGGATTTATTATGGTTCAATAGTGTTTTTATTGTATATTAGGGGTTTTAGGGATTTTGTAGCATTTATTAGATTCTAATAGGGGTTTAGGGTTTATTACAGGTTATTATGATTTGTTAGTGTTTATTAGGGTTTTAGGGTTTAATAGTGGGTTTCAGGTGTTATTTGGGTTTATTAGTGGTTCTTAGGGGTTATTAGTGGTCATTAGGGTTTGTTTGATTTTTTAGGACATGTGTTATTCTATTATCACACTCATTATTATTATAATTATTATCATTATCATTATTATCATTATCATTATTATAATTATCATTATTATTATTACTATTATTATTATCATTATCATCATATGAAAATGAAAATGCGCATGTGTTGTTATTTATTATATATTATTTATTTCCATGCACGTGCATATGTTGTTGTTGATGTTATTATTATTATTATTATTATTATTATTATTATTATTATTATTGTTATCATCACATGAAAATGCACATTCATGTCCATTATTAATTATAACCATGCACGCGCACATGCAATTCACCTACATTATTCTATTATCACATGCCCGAATGGCCCGAATGCCTTCTTTTTATTTTATTATAGATAATACCCCTTTTAAGGGTTGAAGGGGCACCCGAACATGACCCGTAGGCCCAAGGCACAAGGCCTGACAAACCCGTAATACATGACCCGAAGGCCCAGAGGCATACCATGCCCAATACATGACTCGTAGGCCCAACCAACTTGAACTGCCTCTCCCCAGAATTCTACATCATTGATCATCTATCTCCCCACCATGCATTGCTGATCAACTAGCATTGCCTCATTCAAAGCTGCACAGTGCCTGGTCCCGATGGCGGCTGTCATACCCTCTTATTCTTCCAATCTAGTTAGCTTTGCATCTGGGGGTTTCTACTTCTGTTGCTCTGATCCTCTTTTAGGTATTTTTTGGTGTGAACTAGGATACTACATGGTCTACGTGACCCAAAGGCCCTGTGGCCGGAAGGCTTTTGATGACCCGAAGGCCCTTGAGACCCGTAGGCCCAAACCAGTGACCCGAATGCCCAAATCGGGTGAATAGTTCTGGCTGCTATAGTACCAAACAGTAACTACTACAGTGACTGCTACAGTACCCAGACATTTTCCTCCACCCAGTTTTGAACCCGGGTCTTTTAGATGCCAAGCAGGAGCCCTTAACACTCAGGTAAGGGCTCGTTGGCTATTCTATTATCACATGCATTTTTATTGTTATTTTTATTGTTACTATTATTGTTATTATTGTTATGATCATAAAATGCAAATGCAAATGCATGTGCATTATTATTTATTACCATACACACACACATTCAATATATGTGCGTTATTCTATTATCACATGCGCTATTATTATTTATATTACTATTATTGTTATTATTATCATCACATGCGCTATGAGTTATTATTTATTATCATGCACTACACATGCAATGAACGTGCATTATTCTATTATAAAATGCATTGTTTTTGTTGTTGTTATTATTATTATTATTACTGTTATTATTATTATTATTATTATCATCTCATGCACATGCACATGTACATGCACGTGCATTATTATTATTTATTTTTACCATGCACGTGCACATGTAATGTATACACATTATTTTATTATCACATATGTTGTTATTCTTATTATTAATATTATTATTTTGGTTGTTGTTGTTGTTGTTATTTATATTACATGCAAATGCACTTGCAAATGCACATGCAAATACATAAACACGCACATTCAATGCATGTAATTTATTCTATTATCACATGCATTGTTATTAATACTATTATTATTATTATTATTATTATTATTATTATTATTATTATCATCGTCATCATCATCACATGAAAATGAAATGCACGCGCGTTATTATTTATTACCATGCACGTGCACAGGTAATGCACATTCAATATTCTATTATCTCAGGCATTGGTACTACTACTATTATCACTACTACTACTTTCGTTATTATTATTATCATCACATGCAAATGCAAATGCATGTGCGTTATTATTTATTATTTAGTACCATGCACATGAATATGCAATGCACTCGTATTATTTTATTATTATTATTATTATTATTATTACCATAGTTATTATTATTATTTTTATTATTGTTATTATTATTATCCTTATCATTATTATTATCATTATCACATGCAAATCCACATCCATATGCATTGTTATTTATTATTTATTGTCATGCACGTGCATGCGTTATTATTATTATTGTTATTACAATTAGTATTATAAATATTATTATCAAATGTAAATTCACATGCACATGCATGTGCGTTTTTATTTTCTATTATTTATTTATTACATACTACTATGCACGTGCACATGCAATGCACTTGCGTTATTCTATTATTATTATTATTATTATTATTATTATTTGTATTATCAAATACAAATTCACATGCACATGTGTTGTTATTTTTTAATTATTATCATGCACATGAATGCGTCATTATCATTATCATTACATGTAAATGCACATACACATGCGTGGTTATATATTATTTATTACCATGCACATGAAAATGCAATGCACTTGCGTTATTCTATTGTCACAGGTGTAATTATTATTTATTCTCATGCACGTGCACACGCAATGCACTTGCGTTATTGTATTATCACATGTGTTATTATTTATTATTTATTATCATTGACGTGAAAATGCACATTAATGTTGACTTTGTAATTATTTATTGTTTATTACCATGCACAAGAATATGCACATGCACACGCACATTCACATGCACATGCACACGCACACGCACATGCACACACACTTGTATGTGCGTAATTATGTATTATTTATGATCACTCATATTCACATGTACATAGACATGCAATTCACATGTGTAATTATTTATAATTTATAATTTATTATCATTCACATTAAATCCGCAGGCATATGCACATGCACGTGCGTTATGATTTATTATTTAAACCATACACATGCATATGCAGATGCACGTGCTTTATTACTACTATTATTATTAGAGGTATTTTTAGGGTTTACTATCAATTTTTAGGTTTTTTAGGTGTTATTAACATTTTATAGGGTTTGTTAGGGTTTTAGGATTCTTTAACGGTATATTATCATTTTTTTAGTGTTTGGTGGGGGTTATTAGGATTTTATTACGGTTTATTATGGCGTTTCATGGTTTATTAGGGTTTATTAGGTATTTTTATGGTTTTATTAAGATTGAGTTGGGTTTATTAGGGTATATAATGGTATATTATGGTATATTTGGGTATGTTTTGGATTTATTAGTGTTTATTATGGTTCATTATGGTTTATTAAATTTTAAGAGGGTATATTAGGGGTTTTTAGTGTTTAGTAGTGTTTATTCGGGTTTATTAGCACTTTTAAGCTTTGTTAGGTTTTATAAGAAATTATTAGGGGTTTTAGTTCTTTTTAATGGTATATTTGTGTTTTTGAGGGTTTAGTGGGGTTTATTATGGTTTATTATGGTGTGTTAAAGTTTATAAGGGTTGAGTAGGAATTTTCGGGATTTATTAGGGTTGGTTCGCTATCATTAAGGTTTTATTACGTTTTATTAAGGTTGAGTACGGTTTATTAGGAATTTGTTAGGGATTTTTAGGGTTTACTAGGGTTAGTTACTGTTTTTATTAGGGTATATGAGTGTTTTTTAGTTTTTGATAATATATATGAGGGGTTGTTATGACTTTTTAGGTTTTATTATCGTGTTTTTAGTGTTTGTGAGAATTTTTAATGGTTTATTAGCTTTTATTTGAATGTATTATGTTTTTTAGGGTTTCTAGGTCATTTTAATGGCTTGTTTGTGTTTTTTTGTTTATTGGGGTTTAGTTGGGTTTTATTGGGTTTTCTTATGGTGTGTCAAGGTTTATTAAGATTGAAAAGGTTTTTTTGGGTTTTAATAGGGTTTATTCATTTTTATTAGGGTTTATTAGGGATTTTTAGGGTTTATTAGGGTTTGTTAGGGGTTTATTATTATTTTTTGTTTTATTAGGTTATATTAGTGTTTGTTAGGACTTTTTAGATAATATAGCATGTTTTTATTGTTTGTGTGCGTTTTTAGGGTTTCTTTGGTTATATTAGAGTTTGTTATGGTTTATTTGGGTTTCAAGGTATTTTTAAGGCATATTAGCGTTTTTTGTATTTATTAGGTTATATTAGTGTTTTTAGGTCATTTTTGGAAATATAACATGTTTTTGTTGTTTGTGATCATTTTTTATTATTTGTGAGCTTTTTTAGGGTTTATTAGGTTTTATTAGAGTTTATCAGGGTTTCTAGAGATTTCTTAAGGTATACTAGCATTTTTTTCATTATTTGGGTTTTGTAGGGTTTTATTAGGGGTTATTAAGGTGTGTTAAGATTTGTTAGGGTTGAGTAGAGTGTCATAGGATTTTAGGCATTATAAGGTGTTTTTAAGTATTATTAGAGTTTATTAGGGGTTTATTAAGTTTTAATTTTTTATATTATGGTATATTAGGGTTTAGTATTTTTGAGGGTTTTAAAGCATCTTTTGGTGTTTGCAACATTTTTTAGGGTTTGTGTAGCGTTGTTAGAGTTTATGTAACATTTTTAGTGTTTACGTAGAGTTTTTAGGGTTCAGTTAGCGGTTTTAGATTTTATGTATCATTTTTAGGGTTTATGTAACATTTTAAGGGTTTATATAGTGTGATTAGGGTTTAGGTTTTATGTAGCATTTTTTAGGATTTATGTTGCGTTTTCTGGGTTTATATAGCATTTTAGGGGTGATGTAGCGTTTGTGATGCATTTTTTAGGGTTTATGTAACATTTTTAGGGTTTAGGTAACATTTGTTAGGGTTTATGTTACAGTTATAGGGTTTATGTAGTGATTTTATGGTTTATGTAGCGTTTTTTGGGTTTATGTAATGTAATTTAGGGTTTATGTTACAGTTCTAGGGTTTATGTAGTGCTTTTGGGGTTTATGAAGCATTTTTTGGGTTTATGTTGTGTTTTTTGGGTTTATGTTTCATTTTTAGGGTTTATGTTGCATTTTTAGGGTTTATGTAATATTTTTTTGGGTTTATGTATCTATTTGTTGCCTTATTTAAGGTATTAATGGTGGTTTATGATTTGTATTGGTTTTTAGGGTTTTTAATTGTTGTTAAAAAGTGTTTATGGTTTTTATGGTATTTGATGGGTTTTCAATGGGTTTTTTGTGGGTTTTAAGGGTTTGTTTTTTTTGGGATTGATAGGGTTTTTTGGGTTTTTAGTGTGTTTTAGGGTTTCTCTGGGAATTCTAGCGGTTTTCAGGGTTTATACCATGTGTTTTAGCCTTTTTTGGGTTCTTTTGGTTTTTTTAGTGTTCTTTAGAGTTTAATATGGTTATTTAGGGTTTATTAGGGTTATTTAGGTTTTATTAGTGTTCTTTAGGATTTGTTACAGTTTAATAGTGTTTTTATTGTATATTTGGTTTTTATTGGGCTTTTATAGGAATTAATAGCTTTTTCTAGGGTTTATCAAACATTTTTAGGGTTATATAAGATTTATTAGGGTTTATTAGGGTTTATTTTATTTATTAGGATTTAGTAACATGTATTTGGGTTTATTACGATTTAATAGGGTTTATTATGCTTTGTTGGGGTTTATTGCGATTTATTAGGGGTATGTTATGGTTTGTTTCAGTTTGTTAGGATTTATTTCGCATTGTTAGGATTTGTTATGATTTATTTGGGGTTTTTAGGATTTTTTATGATATATTTTGGGGTTATTAGGGTTTGTTAGGGTTTATTAGTGGGATGTAGGGTTTTGTAGGCTATTATTTGGATGTTTTTGTAGTGTTTTGTCAGGTTTGTTAGGATTTTTAGTGATTATTAGGGTTTGTTATGGTTTAATAGTGTTTTTATTGTATATTAGGTGTTTTAGATATTTTGTAGCATTTATTTGGGTCTAATAGAGTTTTTTAGGGTTTATTACAGGTTATTATGATTTATTAGTGTTTATTAGGGTTTATGGGTTTAATAGTGGGTTTTAGGGGTTATTAGGGTTTATTAGTGGCTCTTAGGGGTTATTAGTGGTTGTTAGGGTTTGTTAGGTTTTGTTAGGGTTTTTAGGGATTGTTACGGTCTGTTTGAGTTGTTTGGGGTTTTATCCGTTTTTTGGGTTTTATGGGTGTGGTTCGATTTTTTATGCTTTGTTTGGGTTATTTTAGCGTTTTTTGGGGTTTTGTTGCGTTTGGTGGGTTTTGATGCATTTTCGGTTTTTTGTAGTAATTTTTAGTGTTTATGTAGCGTTGTTTGTGGCTATTATGGTTGTTCTGGGGTTTATTAGGGTATAATTTATTATATTATGGTATATTAGGGTTTAATATTTTTGAGGGTTTTAAATCGTCTTTAGGGTTTTTGTAGAATTTTTTAGGGTTTTTTAGTGTTGTTAGAGTTTTTGGAGAATTTTTAGTGTCTATGTAGCATTTTTATGGTTTAGTTAGCGGGTTTAGGTTTTATGTATCATTTTTAGGGTTTATGTAACGTTTTTAAGGTTTATACAGCATGTTTATGGTTTAGGTTTTATATAGCATTTCTTAGGGTTTATGTTACATTTTCTAGGTTTATGTAGAGTTTTAGGGGTGATGTAGCATTTATGTTGCATTTTTTAGGGTTTATGTAACGTTTTTAGGGTTCATGTAGTGTTTTTAGGGTTTATATTGTGTTTATAGGTTTTATGTAGCCTTTTTTAATGTTTATGTTGCGTTTTTAGGGTTTATGTTGTGTTTTTTTGGGGTTATGTTACAGTTATAGGGTTTATGTAGTGCTTTTAGGGTTTATGTAGCGTGTTTTGGGTTTGTGTTGCATTTTTTGGTTTATGTTGCGTTTTTAGCGGTTTTGTTGCATTTTTTAGAATATATGTAATGTTTTTAGGCTTTATGTATCTATTTGAAGACTTTTTTAGGGTTTTAACGGGGTTTTATGGTTTGTAGTGTTTTTAGGGTTCTTAAGGGGTTTTAATGGGTGTTTATGGTTTTTTGTGTTATCTGATGGCTTTTTAATGGTTTTTTTTGGGGGGGGGGATAATGGGTTTATTTGTTTTTTGGGATTGATAGGGGTTGTTAGAGTTTTTTAGAGTGTTTTAGGGTTTGTTTGGGTATTGTAGTAGTTTTAGGGTTTATATAATGTGTTTTAGAAATTTTTGGGGTTTTTAGGGATTTTTAGTGTTCTTTAGAGTTTAATATGGTTCTTTAGTGTTTATTATGGTTATTTAGGGTTTATTAGTGTTCTTTATGATTTTTTACAGTTTATTATTATTTTTTATTTTATATTAGGGGTTTATTGGGATTTTGTAGGCATTAATAGCTTTTTCTCAGGTTTATCAACTTTTTTAGGGTTATTTAGGATTTATTATGGTTTATTTTATTTATTAGGGTTTAAAAACGTGTATTTGGGTTTATTACTATTTATTAGGGTTTATAAAGATTTGTTAGGGTATATTGGGGTTTATTAGGGGTTTTTTATTGTTTGTTTCAGTTTGTTATGATTTATTTGGCATTGTTTGGAATTGTTATGATTTATTTGGGGTTGTTAGGGTTTTTTACGATTTATTTTGGGGTTATTAGGTTTTTTAGGGTTTATTAGTGGGTTGTAGGCTTTTATTGTCTATTATTTGAATATTTTTGTAGTGTTTTGTCGGGTTTGTTTGGGTTTTTAGTGATTATTATGGTTTATTATGGTTTAATAGTGTTTTTTATTGTACATTTCAGGTTTTAGGGTATTTGTAGTGTTTATTAGGGTCTAATAGAGTTTTTTAGGGTTTATTACAAGTTATTACGATTTATTAGTGTTTATTAGGGTTTAATAGTGGGTTTTATGAGTTATTAGGGTTTATTAGTGGTTCATGGGGTTATTAGTGGTAGTTAGGCAAAGAAGGCTCGGGTCCAGGCTATTCCTGGAACCCCCCAAAATTTATTAAACAAAAAGACACAAACACTGCAGACAAGGGAGGGGAGGGGTCGAACGAACCACACCCAAAAACCCTTACAACCCACGCCAAAGAAAGAAAAACAAAGAAAGAAAAAGACACAAAAACAGAAAAAAAAACGCAGCATCATCACGTCACATCTAGCCAGTACCAGCATCCAACAACACTACATCCAGCGTTAACCAGCATCCAGCAGCTCACAGCTAACCAACAACCAACATTCAGACTACAGCAGCAAACAACATCCAGCAGCAGCAACCAACCAACCATCATCCACAACAAACCAGCAACCATCATCCTCATTTTCAGACAGCCAGCACCTCTTTCAACCACCAAACATCTCCCAGCATCCCACTTCCACTCCAGCAGCACAACAACAAACTCATCCATAGCAGCAGCAAATACCAAACAGCCACACGTCATCCAGCATTTACCATACACCATCTATTCAAAACCAACAAAATACCCACATCCAGCACCCAGTACCTTCTCACCAAGAAGGTCCCTTTCCAACAGCATAGAACAAACAACATCAACGGAACATGAATCATCGCCACCCAACAGAACCGGCAGCCATCATCCACAAAAAAGCCAAAAAACCATCCAAAAATCAGCACTAATCCTTCTCCCCAACAACAGCTTTGGGGGAGGCCACGAATGAAAAATCCAGCCAAATTCTCTTCGGATCCGGACAGACAGCGTCGAACCAAGCGCAACGCCAATGCTCGCGCGAATTAGATGCAAAGCCCGACGAACCCGTTTGTCACCAGGACGTGGCCATACCTCCCCCCGACACCAGAAATTCTCATCGCACCAAAAAACTAGCAAGCCGAACCCTCCTATTCGGTAAAGCAACCATCTCATCGGCGTTGACTTCACCGTCGACGGCTTCAGAATCGTCCAACACACAGGAAAATCATCTCTGCTACCACCAGAGAGAGCAGAATCCAGATCTAGCAACGCCGATCCAGATCGAAACGAAAAACCGCCACAACCTGAAACAGCCCTCAAGATCTCAGCGTCGTCATCCATCCGTCATGAAAACCTCCAACGCACCAGGAGATAACACTTCCCGAACATCAATCCATCCGCATCGCAAAGCCTGAGGAGATCAACGAAGCCGCTGAAGGGGGTTCCAGTATATACCCTAGAGATCGCTGCATCGGGAGAGACCCGGGAGAGAGTAGTGGCATCGTATCTAAGGGATTTTTTCTAAGTGGTAGTTAGGGTTTGATAGGTTTTGTTAGGATTTTTAGGGTTTGTTACAGTTTGTTTGAGTTGCTTGGGGTTTTATGCATTTTTTTGGGTTTTATGGGTGTGTTTGGATTTTTTGTTCTTTCTTATGGTTATTTTAGCATTTTTTGGGGTTTTGTTGTGTTTTAGGGATTTTGAAGCATTTTTTGGGTTTTTGTAGCAATTGATAGGGTTTATGTAGCGTTGTTAGTGTCTTTAGTGGTTCTTTATGGTTTTTAGGGTTTTTGAGGGTTCTTTAGGGTGTATTAGAATTTCTTTAGTGGATTTTAGGGTTTACTAGGGGTTATTTGGGTTTTAAGGGTTTTATAGGGTAGGTTTGGGTTTTGTTAGGCATTTTTAGGCATTTTAGGTTTTTAGTGTTTTTAGTGATTTTTTGGGTTTTTAGGGTTTTTGAGGTTTTTTTGAGGTTTTTTTACATTTGTTTTTAGTTTTTTGAAGTTTTTTTGGTTTTTAGGGGTTTTAGGGGGGTTTAGGGCTTTTTAGGATTTTTTAGGGTTTTAGGGTTTTGAGGGTTTTTTAAGGTTTTTTGGGTTTTTTGGGTTTTATGGTTTTTTTAGGGTTTTGTCAGGTTTTGTCGGTTTTGTTGGGGTTTTTTGTGAATATTAGCATTTTGAATGGTTTAATTGAGTTTTTGTTGTATATTTGTGTTTTTAGGTATTTTTAGCTTTTATTGTGGTTTAATAGGGTTTTTAGGGTTTATTATGATTTATTAGTGTTTATTAGGGTTTAGTAGTGGGCTTTATGGTTTATTAGGGTTTATTAGGGTTTATTATTTGTTGGTTGGGTATGTTTGGATTTATTAATTCTTATTAGATTGATTTAGGATGTTTAAGGGTTTTTATGGTTTCTAAGGGTGTGTTAGGGTTTCTAAGGGTGGTTTAGGGTTTCTATGGGTGGGTTAGGGTTTCTGAGGGTGTGTTATGGTTTCTAAGGGTTTCTAAGGTTGTGTTAGGGTTTCTATGGGTGTGTTGGTGTTTCTAAGGACGTGTTAGGGTTTCTAAGGGTGTATTATGGTTTCTAAGGGTGTGTTAGGGTTTCTAAGGGTGTGTTAGTATTTTATAGGTTTGCATTATTTGTTAGGGTTTTTAGAATTATGTTGGGGTTTCTTATGGTTTTAGGGGGTGTTTTGGGTTTCTTTGGGGTTTTTTGTGTTTATTGGGGTTTCATAGTGCTTTATGGGGTTTGTTTGGGCTTCTTAGGGATTGTTAGGGGTTTTTGTGGTTTGTTATATTTTTTTGGGTTTTTGGGGATTGTTAGGGTTTGTTAGGGTTTGTTATTTTTTATTAGGGTTTGTTAGGGGTTTTCATGGTTTTTAATGGTTTTTAGTGAATATGGGGTTATTTGTGGTTTTTAGGGTTATTTAGATGTTCATGGTTGTCATAGATTTGTAGTGATAACCGAAAGCTTCAATTTCATATGTGGTAGTGGTGAAAGGGACACCAAGAGGAGAATTATGGTCATTTGGAGGACTTAAGGACATTTTTGGACTTTATTAACGTGATAAGGTGTTTTTATTGTTCATAGATGTGTAGATCTAGTAGAAAGCATCGATTTGAAATATGGTAGAGGCAAAATGGACTCCCAAAGTAGAAGTTATGGTCTTTTGGAGTGTTTAAGTACATTTTTAGGCCTTCAAGGATGTGAGAAGGTGATTCTGTGGTCATAGGAGTGTAGGTCTAGTCTCATGATTTGATTTGATATGCAATAGAGACAAAACAGACACCCATAGAATAAGTTATTGGAAAACGGATAGCAGAAGCCAATCTTTTGACCATCCAAAGGGATTTTGGGTCTTTTGGGGGTTGAAGAATGTTAAAAAGGGTTCCAGTGGTTACCATAGTGTTTATATTTTCAAAATATTCGATTTGATATGCGGTGGATCCAAAATGAACACACATAGCAGAATTTATTATCGTTTTAAATTGAGCAACCCTCTTAGCGCCAAAAAACCTAAGAAAGCCCCAACTCGCTAAAATAGGCATAAATTATCCTTCAAGGGTCCGTTTGAGCATTGTGAATAGTAAAATCGAAGATCGTGAGATGAGTGAGGACCAAGTCTAATTGAAACTATGAGAATATCAAAGAAACAGAAGATATATTAGCTACACCACTCTAAAAAAGTCCACATTCAAATGGCCATAATTTTCACTCTGGTTGTCCGTTTGAGCTCTACCACATATCAAATTGAAGGCAACAAAGATATCTACATAGAAGGATCACTTGAACAATGTTAAAGTCATGTTTGGGACCATAAAATCCCAAAAAATCCTTAAAAGGTATCCAAAACTACATTTCTATGTCCGGATCCCTGTCAAATGTTTCTTCAAACGGTCCTAACTTCAGATCTGTGTGTTTGTTCGGCCTCTGAAACCTGTTTTTATTGTAATTCGTTCCATGAGATTTAGTTTGAGTATTCATGGAGCTGAAATGGACACCTGAAGAAGAAGTTATACATTTTTTAATGACTATGTGATTTGATAGTTTTTTCGAGACACCATTTCTAGCACTTTTTTCTTCCCTGCTGTTTTTTCAAACAAGTATAACTTATTATAACTGTTATTATTATTATTATTATTATTATTATCTCATGAAAACCCACATGAACATTCACAAGAATTATTATTATATTTTTATTACCAGGAACATGCACATGCAATGCACACACGTTATTTTTTTATCACATGCGTTCTTATTTTTATTGCTATTATTATTATTGTGGTTGTTGTTGTTGTTGTTGTTATTGTTGTTATCATCACATGAAAATGAACATCAAAATGCACATACACGCACATTAAATGAACTTGCATTATTCTATTATCACATGCATTGTTATTATTAATATTATTAATATTATTATTATTATTAACACCATCATCACATGAAAATGCAATGCATGGAAGTTATTATTTATTACCATACACATGCACACGTAATGCACATGAAAAATTCTATTATCATATGCATTAGTACTACTACTATTATCACCACTACTACTACTATTATTACTACTGCTGTTATTATTACTATCATCATAAGAAAAAGTAGATGCACGTGCATTATTATTTGTTATTTATTTCCATGTACGTGCATATGCAATGCACTTGTATTTTTCTTTTATTATCATTATTATTATTATTATTATTATTATCATCATCCAATGTGAATGCACATGCATGTGCGTTGTTATTTATTATTTATTACCATGAACGTTCATTCATTATTATTATTATTCTTATTACAATTAGTATTATTAATATTATCATCAAATGTAAATTCACATGCACATGCATGTGCGATCTTATTTATTATTATTTATTTATTATTTACTACTATGCACTTGCACATGAAATGCACCTGTGTTATTCTAATATTATTATTATCATCATCATCATCGTCATCATTATTATTCTTTGTGTTGTTGTTGTTTGTATCATCAAATACAGATGCACATGCACATGCGTTGTTATTTATTATTTATTACCATGCGCGTGCACGCGTCATTATCATTATCATTACTGGTAAATGCACATACACGTACGTTATTATATATTATTTATTATCATGCACATAAAAATTCAATTCACTTGCATAATTCTATTATCACATGTGTTATTATTATTTATTCTAATGCACGTGCACCCACAATGCACATGCGTTATTCTATTATCACATGTGTTATTATTTATTATTTATTATCATTCACATTCAAATGCACATTCATGTGGACTTGGTTATTATTTATTGTTTACTACCATGCACATGCACATGCACATGCACTTATATGTGCATAATTATTTATTATTTATTATCATTCACACGCACGTGCATATACACATGCAATTCACATGCATTATTATTTATAATTTCTTATTTATTATCATTCACATGCAAATGCGCATTTATATGCACATGAACGTGTGTTATGATTTATTATTTAAACCATGCACAGGCATATTAACTTACACGTGCATTATTACTACTATTATTATTAGAGGTATTTTTAGGGATTACTATCATTTTTTAGGATTTTTAGGTGTTATTAAAATTTATTATGGTGTGTTAGTGTTTTAGGGTTTTCTAATGGTATATTAGAATTTTTTAGGGTTTGGTGGGGGTTATTAGGATTTTATTAGGGTTTATTATGGTGCGTCAAGGTTTATTAGGGTTTATTAGGTATTTTTAGGGTTTTATTAGGATTGAGTTGGGTTTATTAGGGTATATTATGGTATATTATGGAAAATATGTGTATGTTTAGGATTTATTAGGGTTTATTATAGTTCATTATGGTTTATTAATTTTTAAAAGGGTATATTAGAGTTTTTTAGTGTTTAGTAGTGTTTATTCGGGTTTATTAGTGCTTTTAATTTTTGTTATGTTTTATTAGCATTTATTAGGGGTTTAGGGATTTTTAATGGTATATTTGTGTTTTTTAGGGTTTAGTGGGTTTTATTATGGTCTATTATGGTATGTTAAGGTTTATTGGGGTTGAGTAGGTATTTTTAGGGTTTTATTAGGGTTGAGTGCGATTTATTAGGGGTTTTTAGGCATTTTTAGGGTTTACTAGGGTTTTTTAGTGTTTTTATTAGGGTATATGAGTGTTTTTTTGTTTTTGTTGATATATATGAGGGGTTTTTATGACATTTTAGGTTTTATTAGCATGTTTTTAGTGTTCGTGAGCATTGTTAATGGTTTATTAGCTTTTACATGAATTTGTTATGGTTTATTAGGGTTTTTAGGGCTTTTTAATGGTTTGGTTGCATTTTTTTGTTTATTGGGGTTTAGTTTTGTTTTATTAGGTTTTGTTATGGTGTGTCAAGGTTTATTAGGGTTGAAAAGGTATTTTTAGGGTTTTATAATGGTTTTTTAGGGTTTATTAGAATTTATTACGGTTTATTAGGGATTTTTTGGGTTTATTAGGGTTTATTAGGGGTTTATTAGTTTTTTTGTTTTATTAGGGTATATTAGTGTGTGTTAGGTCTTTTTAGATAATATAGTGTGTTTTTATTGTTTGTGAGAATTTTTTTTGTGGGATTTTTTAGTGTTTCTTAGGTTATATTAGAGTTTATTATGGTTTTCTAGGGTTTCTAGGGATATTTAAGGTATATTAGCATTTAATGTCTTTATTAGGTTATATTAGTGTTTTTAGGTCTTTTTAGGTAATATAGCGCATTTTTATTGTTTGGGATCCTTTTTTTAGTGTTTTTGAGCATTTTTGGGGTTTAATAGGTTATATTAGAGTTTATTAGGGTTTTTAAAGATTTTTATGGTATACTAGCAGTTTGTTTCATTATTAGGGTTTTGTAGGGTTTTATTAGGGGTTATTATGGTGCGTTAAGGGTTGTTAGGGTTGAGTAGAGTTTGTTTGGCTTTATTTATTGTTTATTAGGGCTTTTAGGGTTTATTTGGGGTTTATTAGGGTTTAATAGTGTTTATTAGTGTCTATTAGGGTTGGTTAGGTTTGTTTAGGTTTTCTTAACGTGTTTTTATGGTTTATTTGGTTTTATTATCATTTATTAGGGTTTAGTATGTATTTTTGGGGTTTTATTAGGGTTGAGTAGAGTTTATTAGGGTCTTTAGGGATTATAAGGTGTTTTATAGATCATTAGAGTTTATTAGGGGTTTATTAGGGTTTAATTTTTTATATTATGGTATTTTAGGGTTTAATATTTTTGAGGGTTTTATAGCGTCTTTAGGGCTATGTGGAATTTTTTAGGGTTTGTATAGCATTATAAGAGTTTATGCAGCATTTTTAGGGTTTAGTTAGTAGTTTTAGATTTTAAGTATCATTTTTAGGGTTTTTGTAATGTTTTTAGGGTTTATGTAGCGTGTTTATTTTTTAGGTTTTATGTATCATTTCTTAGGGTTTTTGTTGCGTTTTATGGGTTTATGTAGCATTTTTATGGGTTTTGTAGCGTTTATGTTGCAATTTTTAGGTTTTATGTAACGTTTTTAGGGTTTAGGTAGTGTCTTAAGGGTTTATATTGTGTTTTTAGGTTTTATGTAACGTTTTTTTAATGTTTATGTTGCGTTGTTTTAGGGTTTATGTTGTGTTTTTAGGGTTTATGTTACAGTTATAGTGTTTATGTAGTGCTTTTAGGGTTTAGGTGGCGTTCTTTCTGCTTATGTTGCATTTTTTTGTTTATGTTTCAGTTTTAGGGTTTTTGTTGCATTTTTAAGGGTTTATGTAACATTTTTAGGGTTTATGTATATATTTAAAGCCCTTTTTAAGGTTTTAATGGATGTTTATGGTTTGTAGTTTTCTTAGGGGTTTTAAGGGTTGTTAATGGGTGTTTATAGTTTTTTATGTTATATGGTGGCTTTTTTATAGTTTTTTTTGGGGGGGGGGGTTTATGGGTTTATTTGATTTTTTCGGATTGATAGAGATTGTTAGGGTTTTTAGTGTGTTTTAGGGTTTTTTGGGTATTGTAGCAGTTTTTAGGGTGTATATAATGTGTTTTAGCATTTTTTTAGGGTTCATTAGGGTTTTTAGTGTTTTTTAGAGTTTAATATGGTTCTTTAGGCTTTATTAGTGTTCTTTAGGGTTTATTAGTGTTCTTTAGGATTTTTTATAGTTTATTAGTGTTTTTTATTGTATATTAGGGTTTAATTGGGATTTTGTAGGAATTAATAGCTTTGTCTATGGTTTATCAACCTATTTTGGGTTTTTTAAGATTTATTAGGTTTTATGAGGGTTTGTTTTATTTATTAGGGTTAGTAACATGTATTTGGGTTTATTACGACTTATTATGGTTTATTATGATTTTTTAGGGATTATTGCAATTTATTTGTGGTTTTTTATGGTTTGTTTTAGTTTGTTACGATTTATTTGGAATTGTTAGGATTTGTTACAATATATTTGAGGTTGTTAGGGTTTGTTACGATTTATTTTGGGGTTATTAGGGTTTCTTAGGGTTTATTAGTTGGTTGTAGGGTTTTATAGGCTATTATTTGGAGGTTTTTGTAGTGTTTTGTCGGGTTTGTTGGGTTTTTTAGTAATTATTTGGGTTTATTATGGTTTAATAGTTTTTTATTGTATATTAGTGGTTTTACGGATTTTGTATCATTTATTAGGGTCTAATAGAGTATGTTAGGGTTTATTACAGGTTATTACAATTTATTAGTGTTTGTTAGGTTTTTAATGTTTAATAATGGGTTTTAGGGCTTATTAGGGTTTATTAGTGTTTCGTAGTGGTTGTTAGGGTTTGTTAGGGTTTTTAGGGTTTGTTACGGTTTGCTTTATTTGTTTGGGGTTTTATTCGTTTTTTAGGTTTTATGGGTGTGTTTGGATTTTTTATGCTTTGTTAGGGTTATTTTTTTGTTTTTTTGGCGTTTTGTTTCATTTTGTGGTTTTTGAAGCATTTTTCAGTTATTTGTAGCAATTGTTAGTGTTTATGTAGCGTTGTTAGTGGCTTTAGTGGTTCTTTAGGGTTTTTTAGGGTTCTTTATGGTTTATTAGGGTTTCGTTTTTAGGTTTTTAGGGTTTTCTAAAGGATTTTTAGGATTTTTAAGGGTTTCATATGGTTGGTTAGAGTTTATTTAGGCATTTTTAGGCTTTTAGGGGTTTTTATCGTTTTAAGAGGTTTTAGGGTTTTTATCATTTTTAGGGGTTTTTCGATGTTTTTAGTATTTTTTAGGTTTGTGTTCAGGTTTTTTAGGGTTTTTCATATTTTATGGGTTTTAGGGTGTTTAAGGGTTTTTTGGATTTTTTAGGGTTTTTAGGGTTTTTCCGGATTTTTTAGGATTTTTAGGTTTTTTTGGGTTTTTAGGGGTTTTTCAGGTTTTGTAGGGATTTTTTGGGTTTTTTTGTGAATATTAGCATTTTGAATAGTTCAGTAGCATTTTTTGTTGTATATTTGGGTTTTTAGGAATTTTGTAACTTTTATTGGGGTCTAATATGGTTTTTAGGGTTTATTACAATTTATTAGTGTTTATTAGGGTTTAGTAGTGGGATTTAGGGCATATTAGGGTTTATTATGGTTTATTATTAGTTGGTAGGGTTTTTTAGGATTTATTAGTGCTTATTAGAGTTATTTAGGGTGTCTAAGGGTTAGTTAGGGTTTCTAAGGGTGTTTTAGGGTTTCTAAGGGTGAGTTAGGGTTTCTATGGGCTGGTTAGGGTTTCTAAGGGTGTGTTATGGTTTCTAAGGGTTTCTAAGGTCATGTTAGGGTTTCTATGGGTGTGTTGGGGTTTCTTAGGGTGTGCTATGTTTTATAAGGGGTGTTAGGGTTTCTAAGGGGTTTTTAGGGTTTCTAAGGGTGTGTTAGTGTTTCTTAAGTTTGCTTAGGGTTTTGTTAGGTTTTTTAGGGTTTTTTTAGGGTTTCATAGGGTTTCTTAGGTGGTTTTTATGGTTCCTTTGTGGTTTTGTTGGGTTTATTGGGGGTTTTTAAGGCTTGATAGGGTTTATTAGTGTGTGTTATGTTTTTAGGGTTTTTTGTGGTTTGTTAGGGTTTGTTTGGGTTTGTTAGTGTTCGTTAGGGTTTGTTAGGGTTTTTCATGGTTTTTATGAGTTTTAGTGTTTATGGGGTTATTAATTATTTGTTAGGGTTATTTAGTTGTTCATGGTTATCAGATATGTGTAGAGATACTCGCAAGATTCAATTTGATATGCGGTAGAGGTGAAACGGACACCCAGAGCAGAAGTTATGGTCATTTGGAGGACTTAAGGACCTTTTGGGACTTTAAGAACTTGATAAGGTGTTCCTATTGGTCACATATGTGTATATATAGTTGAACGATTCGATTTTATATATGCTAGAGGAAAAACAGACTCCCGAAGTAGAAGTTATGGTCTTTTGGAAGGTTTAAATACCTTTTTGGGCCTTCAAGGATGTGAGAAGGTGCTTAAGTGGTTATAGGAGTGTAGGTAAAGTCACAAACTTCTATTTGATATGTGGTAGAGGGAAAACAGACACCCATAGAATAAGTTATTGCAAAACAGACACCAAAAGCGAATCTTTTGACCATCTGTAGGGATTTTGGGTCTTTTTGTGGGGTCAGAAAATGTCAGAAAGGGTCCCAGTGGTTACCAGAATGTGTATCTTTTTCACAATATTCGATTTGAGATGTGGTAGAGCTAAAATGAACACATGTAGCAAAAGTTATTGTCATTTTTAATTGATAAACTCTCCTAGCCCCTAAAAACCAATGAAACCCGCAACTCACTAAAAAAGGTATAACTACTCCTTTGGGTGTTCGTTTGAGCACTGTGACCCATAAAATCGAATCTCGTGAGATGTGTGAGGACCAAGTTTAGTAGAAACTATGAGAGGATCAAATAAATATAAGATATATTAGTTAAACCACTCGAAAAAAAGTCCAACTTCAAACGACCATAACTTTCGCTCTGGTTATCTGTTTGAGCTCTACCACATATCAAATCAAAAGTAGCGAAGAGATATATGTAGAGGGATAAATTGAACACAGTTCAAGTCCTGTTTGAAACCGTAATATCCCAGAAACCCATTATAAGGCCTCTAAAACTCCATTTCCATGTTCGGATCCCTATCAAATATTTCTTAAAATGGTCATAACTTCTGATATGTGTGTCTGTTCGGCCTCTGACACCTTTGTTTATCGTAGTTCGTTACATGAGATTCAGTTTGACTATTCACGTAGCAGAAATGGACACCTGAAGAAGATGTTATGCCTTTTTCAATGACTATGATTTTTTAGGTTTTTCGAGACCCCATTTCTAGCATTTTTGTCATGTCTGTTGTTTTTTTAAACAACTATAACTTATTATCACTGTTATTATTACTATTATTATTATCATCTCATCCACTTTCACATGCACATGAACATGCGTTATTATTATATTTTTATTACCATGCACGTGCACATGCAATGCACACATGTTATTTTATTATCACATGCGTTTCTATTATTATTGTTATTATTATTATTGTGGTTGTTGTTGTTGTTGTTGTTGTTTTTGTTATTATCATTAGATGTAAATACACATAAGAATGCACATATACGCACATTCAATTCATGTGCATTATTCTATTATCACATCCGTTATTATTATTATTATTATTATTATTATTATTATCATCATCATTATCACATGAAAATGCAATGCACGTGCGTTATTATTTATTACCATGCACGTGCACACGTAATGCACCTGTAATATTCTCTTATCACATGCATTGGTGCTACTACCATTATGATGACTAGTACTACTATTATTACTACTGCTGTTATTGTTACTATCATCACATGAAAATATAGATACACGTGCATTATTATTTATTATTTTTTACCATGCACATGCATATGTAATGCACTTGTATTATTCTTTTATTATTATTATTATTATGACAATTATTATTATTATCATCACTATCCTTATTATTACCATTATCACATACAAATACACATGCATGTGCATTGTTATTTTTTATTTATTACCATGCATGTGCATGTGTTATTATTATTATTATTACAATTAGTATTATTAATACTATCATCAAATGTAAAGACACATGCACATGCATGTATGTTTTTATTTATTATTATTTATTTATTATTTAGTACTATACATGTACACATGAAATGTACTTTTTTTATTCTATTATTATTATTGTTATTATTATTATTATTATTATTATTGTTGTTGTTGTTGTTGTTGTTGTTGTTGTTTTTATCATCAAATACAAATGCACATGCACGTTCGTTGTTATTTATTATTTATTACCAAGCACGTGCATGATTCATTATCATTATCATTACATGTAAATGCATATGCACATGCGTTATTATATATTATTTATTATCATGAACATGAAAATGTAATGCACTTGCATTGTTCTTTTATCACATGTGTTATTATTATTTATTCTCATGCACATGCACACGCAATGCACGTGCATTATTATATTATCCCATGTGTTATTATTTATTATTTATTATCATTCACATGCAAATACACATTCATGTGGACTTGGTTATTATTTATTTTTTATTACCACGCACATGCACATACACTTGGATGTGAGTTATTATTTTTTATTTACTATCATTCACAAGCACATGCCCAAACACATATAATTCACAAACGTTATTACTTATAATTTATTATTTATTATCATTCACATGCAAATGCACAGGCATATGCACATGCACGTGGGTTATGATTTATTATTTAAACCATGCACATGCATATGCACATGCACATGCGTTATTACTATTATTAATATTAGAGGTATTTTTAGGGTTTACTCCCATTTTTTAGAAATTTTAGGTGTTATTAACATTTATAATTATTTGTTAGGGTTTTAGGGTTTTTTAATGGTATATTAATGTTTTTTAGGGTTTGGTGGGGATTATTAGGATTTTATATGGGTTTATTATGCCTTGTTAAGGTTTATTAGGGTTTATTAGGCATTTTTAGGGTTTTATTAGGATTTAGTTGGGTTTATTATGGTATATTGTGGTATATTACGGTATATTTGGGTATCTTTAGTATGTATTAGGGTTTATTATCGTTAATTATGGTTTATTAATTTTTAACTGGGTATATTAGTTTTTTAGTGTTTATTAGTGTTTATTAGGGTATATTAGTGCTTTTATGTCTTTTTAGGTTTTATTAGAATTTATTAGGGGTTTTAGGACTTTTTAATTGTATATTTGCATTTTTGAGCATTTAGTGGGGTTTATTATGGTTTATTATAGTGTGTTATGGTTTATTATGGTTGAGTAGGTTTTTTAGGGTTTTATTAGGGTTGAGTAGGTATCTTTAAGGTTTTATTAGGGTTTATTAGGGTTGAGTAGTGTTTATTAGGATTTTTTAGGGTGTTTTAGGGTTTACTAGGGTTTGTTAGTGTTTTTATTAGTGTTATATGAGTGTTTTTTTATTTTTTTGTTAATATATATGAGGGGTTTTTAGGAATTTTTAGGTTTTATTTGCATATTTTCAATGATTGTGAGAATTTTTTTATTGTTTATTAGGTTTTATTGGAATTTATTTTGGTTTATTAGGGTTTCTAGGGCTTTTTAATGGTTTTTTGCACCTTTTTATTGGGTTTTAGTCGGGTTTTATTAGATTTTATTATGGTGTGTCAAGGTTTATTAGGGTTGAGAAGGTATTTTTAGGGTTTTATTATGGTTTTATTAGGGTTTATTAGTTTTTATTAGGGTTTATTAGGTATTTTTAGGGTTTATTAGGGTTTTTTAGGGGTTTATGAGTTTTTTTTTGTTTTATTAGGTTATATTAGTGTTTGTTAAGTCTTTTTAGATAATATAGCATTTTTTATTTGTTTGTGAGTGTTTTGTTTTTTTTAGTGTGAGTTTTTAGGGTTTCTAAAGTTATATTAGTGTTTATTATGGTATATTATGGTTTTTATGAATTTTTAAGGTAAATTAGGGTTTTTTGACTTTATCCGGTTATATTAGTGTTTTTAGGTCTTTATTGGTAATATAGCATGTTTTTATTGTTTATGCTCATTTTTTTTATTCTTTGTGAGTGTTTTTTCGGTTTATTAGGTTATATTAGAGTTTATTAGGGTTTTTAGGTATTTTTATGGTATACTAGTGTTTTTTTCGTTATTAGGGTTTTGTAGTGTTTTATTAGGGGTCGTTATGGTGTGTTAAGGTTTGTTAGGGTTGAGTAGGGTTTTTTTAGATTTATTTATTGTTTATTAGGGATTTTTAGGGTTTGTATGGGGTTTATTACGATTTATTAGCATTTCATAGTGTCTATTAGGGTTGGTTAGGGTTGTTTAGGTTTTCTTAATGTGTTTTTAGGGTTTATTAGGTTTTATTATCATTTATTAGGGTTTATTAGGTATTTTTGGGGTTTTATTAGGGTTGAGTTGAGTCTCTTAGGGTTTTTATGGATTATAAAGAGTTTTTAGGGATTATTAGAGTTTATTTGGTGCTTATTAGGGTTTAATTTTTAATATTATGGTATATTAGGGTTTAATATTTTTGAGGGTTTTGAAGCGTCATTGGGGTTTTTGTTGCATTTTTTAGTGTTTGTGTAGCATGGTTTGAGTTTATGTAGCATTTTTAGTGTTTATGTTGCACTTGTAGGATTTAGTTAGTGGTTTTAGGTTTTATATAGCATTTTTTAGGGTTTATGTAACATTTTTGGGGTTTTTTTAATGTGTTTAGTGTTTAGGTTTTATGTAGAATTTTTTGGGTATATGTTGCGTTTTCTGGGTTTATGTAGCCATTTTAGGGGTGATGTATTGTTTATGTTTCATTTTTTAGGGTTTATGTAACGTTTCTAGTGTTCATGTAGTTTTTTTAGGGTTTATGTTGTGTTTTTAGGTTTTATGTAGTGTTTTTTAATGTTTATGATGCGTTGTTTAGGGTTTATGTTATAGTTATAGGGTTTATGTAGTGCTTTTTTGGATTATGTAGCATTTTTTGGGATTATGTTGCGTTTTTTGGGTTTATGTTGAATTTTTTGGGTTTATGATTTATTTTTAGGATTTATGTAACGTTTTTTTTGTTTAGGTATCTATTTATTGCCTTTTTTATAGTTTTTATGGTTGTTTATGGTTTGTAGTGGTTTTTAGGGTTTTTAAGGTTTGATAATGGGTGTTAATGGTTTTTGTGGTATTTTATGGGTTTTCAATGGTTTTTTGGGGGGGGGGGTTTAAGGGTTTATTTGTTTTTTTGGGATTGATAGGGGTTATTATGGTTTTTTAGTGTGTTTTAGAGTTTGTTTGGGTATTGTAGCAGTTTTTAGTGTTTGTGTAGTGTGTTAAACATTTTTTGGGTTCTTTATGGTTTTTAGTGTTTTTAGAGTTTATTATGGTTCTTTAGGGTTTATTAGGGTTCTTTACGGTTTATTAGTGTTCATTAAAATTTTTTATGATTTTTTAGCGTTTTTATTGTATATTAGGGTATTATTGGGCTTTTGTAGGCATTAATAGCTTTTTTAGGGTTTATCAACCTTTTTTAGGGATATTTATGATTTAGTAGGGTTTATTAGGATTTATATTATTTATTAGGGTTTATTAACGTGTATTTTGGTTTATTACGATTTATTGGGGTTTATTATGATTTTTTAGGGCTTATTGCGGTTTATTAGGGGTTTGTTATGGTTTTTTTCAATTTTTTACGATTTATTTTGTGTTTTTAGGATTTGTTATGATTTATTTAGGGTTGTTAGGGTTTGTTACGATTTATTATGCGGTTATTAGGGTTTGTTAGGGTTTTTTAGCTGGTTGTAGGGTTTTATAGGATATTATTGGGCTGGTTTTGTAGTGTTTTGTAAGGTTTGTTAGGGTTTTTAGTGATTATTAGGATTTATTATGGTTCAATAATGTTTTTATTTTATATTGGGGGTTTTAGGGCTTTGTAGCATTTATTAGAGTCTAATCGGGTTTTTTAGGGTTTATTACCGGTTATTATGATTTATTAGTGTTTATTTGGTTTTTATGGTTTAGTAGTGTGTTTTAGGTGTTATTTGGGTTTATTAGTGGTTCTTAGGGGTAATTAGTGGTTGTTAGGGTTTGTTAGGTTTTTTTAGGGTTTGTTAGGACGTGTGGTATTCTATTATCACACACGTTGTTATTATCATTATAATTATTATCATTATCATCATTGTTAATATTATTATTATTATTATTATTATTATTATCGTCATATGAAAATGCAGATGCACATGATTTTTTATTTATTTTTTATTTTTTATTATTTATTTCCATGCACGTGCATATGTTGTTGTTATTGATATTATTATTATTATTACTATTATTATTTTTATTGTTATCATCACATTCAAATGCAAATGCACATCAGTTATTATTTATTACAATGCACGCGCACAGGCAATGCACCTATATTATTCTATTATCACTTGCATTTTTATTGTTATTGTTATTATTACTATTATTGTTATTATTATTTTTATCATCAAAGTCAAATGCAAATTCACATGCGTTATTATTTATGACCAAACACGCACACATTCAATACATGTGTGTTATTCTATTATCACATGCGCTAGTATTATTAATATTACTATTATTTTTATTATTATCATCACAAACACTATGAGTTATTAGTTATTATCATGCATTGCACTTGTAATGCACGCACGTTATTCTATTATCCCATGCATTGTTGTTGTTATTTTTATTATTATTACTGTTATTATTATTATTATTATCATCACATGCACATGAATGTGCATTATTTTTTATTTTTTATTACCATGCACGTGAACATGCAATACACACACATTATTTTATTATCACATACGTTGTTATTCTTATTGTTATTATTATTATTATTCTGGTTTTTGTTTTTGTTGTTTTTATTTTTGTTATTATCATCACATGAAAATGCACATGCAAATACATATACATGCACATTCAATTCACGTGCGTTATTCTATTATCACATGTGTTGTTATTATTAATATTATTTTTTTTATTATTTTTATCATCGCCATCATCATCACATGAAAATGAAATGCACACACATTATTATTTATTACCGTGCACGTGCACACGTAATGCACATGCAATATTCTAGTATCACATGCATTGGTACTACTACTATTATCACTACTACTACTACTAATTATAATGACCCATACATTACATACATTGTTATTACATCAGAAATTAAGTATACTTATTACAACATATAACAAAACCATGAAAGGACCGTATAGGTATAGTGTCTTTAGAAACTGGGAAACATAAACAACTGGTTCATAAATAATCTAGGTTTTCTCTCGTTTATTTCATCATATCTAGAGTCCCTTTTGGCATATTCTACTTAATACCATTATTCCAGACCTGGGGAAAAGAAAACATACAAAAGGGTGAGCTCAAATGCTCGGTAAATGGTAAACAAATGAAATATCAATCATATCATATCCATAAGAACATAACATTTTGAAAATCTTAACCTGCAAAAGAGATCATAATATCATGACATGGGATAAATCATAGTAGTGAAAATTAATCCCAAATAATCATAACTTAAAACATGAAACATTTTGGAATAAACACATAATCCTAGAAAATCATTTCATATTAGTCAAGACTCATTTACAAGACTATCATAGCGGACAAAGTCCATTACTGAACTGAGTTCACTCTTCGTTCCAATTTTGTATCACTGAACTGGATTAACTTGCCTTTCTGGCCATGTCTGTCTCATGAGATATAAATCTTTACACAATGCATTGGAGGGAGATATAGTTCCCACCCATCTCATAATGAAACCAGTCTTATGTGTGCCACAAAATCATGAACCATTCATCATATCATAACCCATGTAATAAAAATGGGATTCATAAACATCATTCCATCATAACATCATCAATAAAGGAATTCATAAGAATAATTCCATCATAACATAATATAATCAATGTAATAATAGGGATATAAACCGAACATTATATTATCATAGATGGAAAATAATTTTGATAAAACACATGAACTCTATTCCTGAGGAAAATATCCTTTCTTCTTCAAAAACATTTTTCCTTTCTCAACATGTCATACAATTTTAAACTAAAAGAAGTTAATTGAAAGTAAACATAAAAACATGTAATGGAAGCTTAATGGAAATAGTTTTCTATGAAATCATAAAAATCCATTCATGCAGTATAAGTTAAAAATAAACATTCTTCTCGTACTTTGGTTGGAAAAGTCAAAAAGTACCTCGTACTGAAAATGACAAAAGATTCTTTTCATATATTTTCTAAAAATTCACCAATAGGTAAATTTGGATTTAAAATATTGAAGTAGGATATAAATAATATTAAATATTGAGGAAACATGGATGTGGATGATAAATATGCCCCAGTTAATACCAAAGTATAAACAATATCGGATAAAAGTTGAGATTGCAAGATTTTCCCTTACCGTAGGTCTGATATGCTTTGTACATATCTGAACCTCCTTTACAATTATTTAAATAATGTCATTGAATTATTACAGAATCATATTCATTGTTATGATATCATATATGGTCATATTCTTATCTTCTTATTAGTAATATTTCATTGTTACTTGTTATTCGGGTGTTCATTGATTTATGGTCTTATGCATGTTTTGGCGAATAAATTCTTATTACTCTTTTTAGGTTATAGATACATCATTTACAGAAAGGTATTAGTATAATATATATCATATTTATTCATTAAATTCGTTTATATAATCATTATTCAATGAAGATCATGTAGAACGAGTCGCATGACATCGTGGAGACGGTAGGTCGTACGTATGCACGAGCGATGATATCCTTCTCATGATCGTGGAATTGTATTGAAGTGTATGTATACTATTTCAGAATCAATATAAATTTACAATAATCATATATAGTTATTATTTACACCATTATACCCATCCAAGTATGGTGGTGGTGGAAAACAGATTACACCACGGCATGGAGATGGTATTCTGTACGTACGCACGTGCGGGGATATCATTTTCCGTAGGATGGATATAAGGTGAAATAGGGTTTTTTAATATTTATAATAACATATCAGTATATGAGAGATACTGATATTATTACTTCATAATTAAACAACTAAAGAATAGGATGTAGAATAAGAAATAAATTTGAAAGAATCGGTAACGAATATTATCTTTTCTTCAACACACCTCTTTGAAACCTTTACTTAGGGCACAAAAATTGGTTATTGAAGAAGACAAGGACCTCTAGAATGTTTCTAGGGAAGTTGATAAGTGAAATTGGTAGGGTTTGTATGAGCATGATGACTCAAAATGGTGTGATGAAGAGAGGTAGGAGGTGCCCTTTTATAAGGGAGGAGAGGGGCACCTTGGGAAATCTAAAAAAATATTAATTTATAATAAATTCAAACCCCACATAAAAACTTCCAAAATTACTCAAATTCTATGATTAGATGATATAGGGTTGAAATATCATCAACCAATAAAATTTAGACATGTTGTCAATTTATTTTAAACATTATCATCTTGATTTATCCTTATTTAATCTATTTAATTTTATTGGTGGTAATAATATTCTAAATTTTAAATAATTTTAAATAATTATATATATGTTGTGAATTGTCAATAATTTTATACTTTCTGAAATTTTTGACTATATAAATTTTAATTTATTATTTTTAAATATTTTTGTGATTTTTTAACAATTTTATAATATGTTATTTTTATAAAATAACAATAGTGTGAATTTTGACACTATTCATTTATTTGAATTTAAATAAAACCCACAAGAATGATATGTTCGAACTAAAAGATTTAATAGATTCATAACATGTCATATTTATCTAGAAAATTTGTGGAGTAAATTAAATAATTCATATAATATTTATTTTAATATTTTTAAAACCATTTATTTGTTATTTCAATCAATAAAATAATTTCAACATCACTATTGTGTCATAATTAATGATAATTATTTAATCCCTAAAAATACTAAATAAATCACATGATGTATATAATTATATTAGCTTTCTGGATAATATTTAGTTTCTAATATTTATGAATTTTATCACAAAACTAAAATTATTACACTTATAAGATTTAAGAGAGTGACATATTGTCACTTCTTTAGTTTAATAATAATTACATCATTTTCATGGTCAATGGTCCATGAAATTATTCTATTCCGACCTTTAGGTGATATGGGTCGACTTTTATTCATCCAATAGAATTTTGGAAAGTGTTAGGGTAATTTTACAATCTTATTTTTACCCTAAATTACATGATTTACCATTAACTGTAGTAAATAAAAATTACCGTAGTTACAATTCATAATATCAAAAAAATAACAGTAACCTATTATAATAATTTGGACCCACTGAATACAAATATGGAATCCATTTTTGAAAATTCAAAACATAGAATTTGAATTAGTTAATTTAAAATTAATCCCATTGTTAAGAAAACGGGTTTTAAAAGTTAAAACATTGCCAAAGATTGAAATGTTTTACCTTTGAAATCAGTGTAAAATTAATGATAATGAAATAAATTATATTAAATGGTAAAAATATATTTTATTTTTACTTTAAAACCATTCAATAAGATATTTTACCCATATAGATTATTTTTATGAAAAAAATATGTTTTCAATTAAAAATTAGCGTATTTTTACTATTTATCAAAATATGAAAGTTATCAGAAAAGTATCAAAAATTTATCCAATGTAAATTTTTATATCCTGATTCCAAGGAAGAATTTTATTTTGTAAAATTTAACTTATAAACTTGTCAAAAATTAGATTTAAAATGGGTGCGCCATCAAAAGGAGAAAAACTGCATTTTTGAAAAAAAATAATTCTTTTATTCGAAAATTGATTTTTTTCACGTATCATATGTAAAATGAATTCTAATTTTATATAAAATTAAATTTTTTTTAATTCTATTTATAACGACTAATTTATATAAAATTTTAATAAAATATTATTGTTTAGTGAAACTCGATATTGCGTACAACACACGCTATCGAGGAAGGTTGCTCTTGCGTATAACGCAAGCCAAGCTAGTGTTGTGTGTAGTGAAATATTCCTTTGTGTATAACATAAGACATAAAAATATAATTCTCATAAAATATCCGGGTGTTACATTCTTCCCCCCATAAAATGAATTTCTCCCCCGAAATTCATCACTTCGTAACAAACTGATGAGGATACCTCTCCCTCATCATATCCTCAAGCTCCCATGTAGCTTCTTCTAATTGGTGGTTCCCTCATAAAACATTCACCAAGTGAGTGGTGTTGATCCATAGAACTTTTTCACTACGATCTAGAATCTCTATCGGCTATTCTTCGTAAAAAGATTTTGCTCTAGCGGTTCAACTTCTGAGCTTAGTACATGTGAAGGATCAGGTATGTACTTTCTCAGGAGAGATACATGGAACACATTGTGAACTTGAGAGAGATTCGGTGGAAGCGCCAATCAGTAAGCTACCTTCCCAACACGATCCAGTATTTCAAAAGGTCCAATATACCAAGGGCTCAGCTTTCCCTTCTTTCCAAATCTCATTACTCTCTTCCACGGAGATACTCGTAAGAACACTTTATCACCCACTTCAAACTCTAGGTCTTTTCATCGGTTGTCAGTATAACGTTTTTGTCGACTCTGAGCTTCTCTTATGTGTTGTTGAATAGATCTTACCATTTCTGTCATTTCATCAACTAGATCGGGTTCTAATAGCTTTCATTCCCCAACTTCATCCCAGCAAGTTGGTGTTCTGCATTTCTTTCCATAGAGGGCTTCATAAGGAGCCATCTGAATACTAGAGTGAAAGCTATTATTATAAGAAAATTCCACCAAAGGTAGGTGTTGATCCCAACCACCTTTGAAATCCATAGAGCAAGCTATTAACATGTCTTCTAGAGTTTGAATTGTTCTCTCAGACTGACCGTCTGTCTGAGGATGATTATCAATGTTGAAACTCAACTTTGTATCTAGAGTATGTTGAAGAATTTTCTAGAACATCGAGGTAAACCACGGATCCTGATCAGATATAATGGAAAGTGGTACTCCATATAATCTTACCACTTCCTTTACATATTGTAAAGACCCGTAAAATTCAAGGAAAATTTTTTCTTAATTTTCTTTAGAATTTTACAAGAGCGCGGTTTCAGACGGCACCTGATTCCGAGGCCCGGAGTGCCCGGAATTAATTTCCGAAGTTTGGCTCGGGTACGTTCAGTGAACGAACGAGCGGGAATTCCTAACTTTTGATCCGGTGCTCGGAATTGAAATCTGAGGGCACCGATGAACTCGCAGTGCCGATTTTCGCTTAAAGAGACCTTTTCGGGAGTTGCGTTTGTTGCGGGTTGAAAGTTAGTTTTTGGGAGATTTATAAAAAAGTTGAATAAAAAGTGTAAATTCTTTTTATTTTACTTTTTGTAGGTTAACTCCTCTCAAAGGAGGTTGGAAGTGGGACCCACACCCACTTAACCTCCCTTGGAAGGATTATGTGAGGTGGGGTCCACACGAACCCCCAACTCCTCAAATTCTCTCAAAACCCCCACCTTTTCAACTCCCCTCTCTCCCTCTTAATGTCTTGACAAGTTAACTTCTATTTAATTATACAATTCATGTATATTAAATAAGTGAGTTAATTAAGGGAGTTAAACCCTTTTTGAATTTCAAACCTTTGAAATTCTTGTGGTTAAGTTATGTAATAATATAAGTTAAAGCTTATATTATTCTAGGGGATTCTTTTAACACCTTGGGAGGATATCTTGAGAGCCTTGGAAGTTCTTCTTCTTCTTCTTCAACTCAACGAAGAACGCGAAGAACGTCGTTCTTCAACGAAGAACTTCTCCGCCGAAGAACACGATCCATCCGCGACGCCATATCCGCGACGCGACGTACTTCTTCCGCGTCATCCCTTCCGCGACGGTCTTCCGCGACGAACGCCTTCGACAACGACTCTTCCTCCGACGTCAAAGGAATCGACACCGATATTCCACGACTACGTCAACGTGTGATTATCGAGGTAGGGGTTCTTGAGTTCGTTGTTTCCTTTTTATTTGACTTTCCTCAAGACTTGACGTAGAACACTCTTTTTCCGACGAAGAACGCCGCTCCGCTCTTCTTCGTCTTCGGTGTCAACGAGAGAGAACACCGCACCTTACTTGGAAAACCTTCGTCGGCGTACAAGGATTCGCCAACGACGTGCTTCTTCGGACGCGCCTCTTCGTCGCCGAATTTGACGAACGACGACCGCGACGCCCGACTTCCGCGACGCCGTCTTCCGCGGAACGTAGAACGATCTTCGAACCTTATACCAAGGTAGGGGTTGTTGATTCTTTATTTATTTATTCCATATCTTGAACGTGGATCTCGCATGTCTAACTTGAGGTTGAAATGTTTAAGTTGAGTTGTTTATTTTAACGTGAGGGGGGGGGGGGCCGGACCGCATGAACACGGCCGAACCCCCTCCATCGTTCATGTTTAATTCTTGCGATGGAAGCAAGTGGCGTGGTGCCGTCGCACCACGCGGATGATCGTGCTTATATTTTACGCGGCATCGTCGCGCTACGCCGAGGAGATTTTTCAAGAACGCGACGCCGTCGCGCCGCGTTGGAAGGAATCATGGCACGGCGAAAGGGGCGTGGTGCCGTCGCACCGCGCCGGACGACGAATACCGCGGCCGGTTCCGGGCCGCGGCGGGACGAGGAGACCGCGGCCGGTTCCGGGCCGCGGCGGGACGAGAAGACCGCGGCCGGTTCCGGGCCGCGACGGGACGAGAAGACCGCGGCCGGTTCCGGGCCGCGGCGGAAGAAGAGACCGGCGGCCGGGCCGCCGGCGTCGGAAGCCGAAGGGGGACCGGAAATTCTGGTCCCGTTAGAGAAAACCGGCCGGCCAGCTGGCCGGCCGGATACCATTAAAACCGGGGAATTTAATTCCCCCGGCCACCTTAATAAAACCCCCTCTTTAAGAGAGGGGGGGCGGTTCCATGTAAGGGGGGGGCAACAGCCCCCCCGGTTCTTTATTTTAAATCGGCCCCCACGTGGGGGCCGATTGTTGCAAAGGCACGGCACAAGCCGTGCCGCCTTGTCAAACCGCGGGGCTTAGCCCCCGCGTGTGCCGCGGCCTGCCGCCGCCACCGCGGCCCGCTGCCGCCGCCACCGCGGCCCGCCGCCGCCGCCACCGCGGCCCGCCGCCGCCGCCTCCGCGGCCCGCCACCGCCGCCGCGCCGCCGCGCCGCCCCCGGGGGGGGGGGGGGGGGGGGGTCGGGCCGGGTCGGCCCGGACCCGGACCCCCCCGTTTCGAACCATAATTGGTTTTTGGCTCATAACTTGAGCCTCGGACCTCCGAATGACGAACCGTCTGCGGCAACGCGATCCTTGGATCGAGACGGTCGTTTCGGTATATCGCACTCAAGGTTTCGGGTTACTTTGAGTTCGGCCGGGTTGGTTCGTTCACGAAATCAACCGGACCTTCGGAGCGGAAACGCTCATATCTTGAGCCACGAACGTCCGATTGACGCGCCGTCAGTCGCGTTGCGTTCCTCTTAATGGGACGGATGTTTTGTCATACTCCGCCCGAGGTTTGGACACAGGTGGAGTACGGTCGGGTTGGTTTTGCCTTAAAAACCAACCGGGCCCCGGAGACGAAAATGCCAATAATTCACAGACCGGGCGTCCGATTGACGCGCCGTCTGTTTCGTTGACTTCCTCTTGATGAGACGGAACTTTTGACATACTCCGCCCGAGTTTTGGATACAGTCGGAGTATGGCCGGGTTGGATTGTACCCGAAATCCAACCGGGCCCCTGGTACGGAAAAGCTGATATCTTTCAGACAGGACGTCCGCTTGACGAGCCGTCAGCGGCGTTGGTGGTTACGTTGAGTAACGGTCCCTTTGAGTATACCCTATGGGAGTTCGGGGTACAGTTGAGATACGGCCGGGATTGGTTTCGCTCACGAAACCAACCGGGCCCCTGGGACGAATAGGCTAATAACTCACAGACCGGGCGTCCGATCGACGCGCCGTCTGTTGCGTTGAGACCCCTGTGACGAGACGGACCTTGAGACACTTCTTCGTGGGACTATGAGATACTTGGAGTATCGACCTGTAGCTCGTGGAGCGGACCCTCCCAGTGACGAGCGTGCGAAGTACGGAGACCGTGTAGCTGGCTGAGACCTGACGACTGCTTGACCGACTCGACTTGGAGTGAGTCGACTAGCCCAGTGGACGGAGCACTACCTTCAGAGGTGCAGACCCATGGCGGACGGAGCACTACCTGTGTGACAGTGCAGACCCGCGGTGCTCGTCCGGAGAGTATCTCGGCAGGCTACTAGGGGGTGTGCACTTCGGAGTTTGGGTGACATACCTCGGCGGGAAGCACTACTGTGTTTGGGTGGCTGGCCCGCAGTACTCGACAGGAGGAGTACTTCAGCAGTCTTAGGTTAGTGAGCAGTACCTCGGAGTCGTGATAGGACCACTGTACACTCTAGAGACGGATCTCTTCAGCAGTTACGGTTTCGATAATGAAAATCCTGGTTTGAGCTGAGACTTTTGACCTTGTGTTTACTTCATGATTGAGATGGGTCACTTGCTAACTTTGGTATATGTATGGGCATATACCCGGGTAGTGGTTATCCGTCGTTTTCACAATCCTTGTGTTTCCTCATGATTGAGATGGGTTACTTGATAACTTAGGTATATGTATGGGCATATACCTAAGTAGGGTTTATCTGTTGAGATCTTCTTGTGTTTATCCTTGTTGGTTTTAGTGAGACCTTGAGGGTCTCGGGGTCCCTACTGAGTATCGTTATACTCACCCCTGCACGGGCTATGCCCGCACCTCGTTGTGTTGGTTGCAGATGACGGACAGTGCTGACAGAAGCCAAAGGTTCAAGGACTGGACGGTACCTGGAGGTGGACTTTACGACGAGGCGGTACCGGAGGTGGACCACTGGGCGGGACATACTCAGAGCGGATGGCGGGACCCGAGGAGCAGAGGAGCTATCTGTACCCACCCTTCAGGTGGGATTTCCAGTGGACATCTCAGCGTAACAGCTTTACTTTTCAGTCGCTGTTTTCCCTTTCGAGTTGTACTTTACAGTTGGGCTTGTATTTCCGGCCCCTTTTACTTTTCAGCTCTCCTTTTTGTATTTAGTGTTTTACTTCCGCTTGTACTCTGTGGTGCTTGTTTTCCTTTATAAAGGCAATGACTTCCCAGTTAACGGGATTTTACGCCTTTGGTGCTAGTCGCCATCCCCTGGCCTATGGAAGGCGGGCTTGGGGTAGTCACGGCACGGGCCCCGAGGACGGGTCGTGACAAATTGGTATCAGAGGAGTTTGGTTCTACCGCAGAACTTATAACTCTGATCTTTCTTTCTGTGAAGCAATAGTGTTAAGGGTACCGAGTGTGGTTTTCAGTTCAGGGAGTCCAGTGTTGGTGCGGGCGGCCGACGTATCCATACACCAGGACCCTGACAACTGATTTCCGACTTTGTGCACGAAAACACTGATTGCGTGTGTGTTTACAAAAGTTTTTCCCCTTAAAACAGCTCAAACCAGGTCAGCTCACCAGGTATAATCGTTTAATCGTGTTACGTTGTTTCTTTCAGGATGGCCCCACGACGGCAGCCAGTTAGGGTTCCGAGAATCGAACGTGACGACAGCCCACCGAGCGACGAGGCCTCGGTGCAGGGCCCTTTGTCAGCAGTGGCACCGGCGGTAGCTCTACCCGCCGAGCCCCCGATGCTTCCAGCAGCAGCCGCTGACGATGCACGTCGCCTCAGCGCACTGCATGAGTTTCAGCGCCAGCGACCGCCCAGGTTTCGCGGGGAGACGGATCCCCAGGCAGCAGAGGACTGGCTAGAGGCAGTGGTACGAGTGTTTAGGCTAGTGAGGACACCAGCAGACCTCATGGTGATCCTCGCTGCGAGCCTACTACACGCAGCAGCAGGTAGGTGGTGGAGCCACTTGTTTCAGTTTTGCGATGAGATGAACTTCGCATGGGAAGACTTCGAGACCTTCTTCAGGGTGGAGTTTGTGCCAGTATCTCTACACCCCGAGCGTGTACAGGAGATTCTTCCTTTGCCGCGTGTTTTTAGATCAGAAGCCGAGTCATCTGTGGGCAGTAGACAGATGATGCAGAGGTCCAGGAGGACCAGACCAGCAGTTGGGCGATCTCGGGTTTTAGGACCGGTTGTGCGGGGCACCCGAGGTGGGGTCAGAGCCAGGCGTGCCAGAAACGGACAATGTTACTCCTGTGGCGGAAAGGGTCACCTGGCACGTGACTGTCCGACTCCTCGATCCGCAGGCTTGGAGGGAGCCACCGAGGTTGAGGCAGTGACAAATGCTGGAGCTCTGGGAGCAGGTGGACAGGGGAGGAACTAGTGGATACGTCTTTTGTACTTCTAGTTCCATGTTGATGTTTCTTTTGTGTAGCGTCTTGTAATATGAGCTGCAATAATAAAAGAAGCATACCTTTGTGATGTTTTCTTTCCTGTCCTCTTTTGTGATGTTACTAAGAGGTTCCAGTTTACTGTTGACTTGACCCTCACTTGTGAGACATCTACTGGAGGAGACCAGTTACCACACACTGATGCCGACAGTGTGACTCAACCCTTGGAGGCGAGAGTAACGGTTGGATCTCTTAGTAGTAGCGTCGAGGCCTTACGACGTCATCCTTGGTATGGATTAATATCATCCATGTTACGATTGACTGTTTTAGGCAAAGAATGTGGTTCATCCAGGGGATGAGACCAGGTTTCTCTTTTCGGCAAAGAAGAAATCTCGCAGCTCTTGTGGGACCAGAGATGGTCCGGGCCACGTCAGAGGAGGTCCATGTCATCCAGGAGCGGGTCCTACATGGGCGATCGTTTCCTCTTGTGCGCAACAGATGGAGGCACGGGAATCTCCAGGAGAGCACATGGGAGCGGGAGGCTCAGATGCGTGCTCAGTACCCTCTTTTGTTTCCCTAGTTTTAGATGTAGCTTTACGGGGACGTAAAGCCCTGAGGTGGGAGTAATGTAAAGACCCGTAAAATTCAAGGAAAATTTTTTCTTAATTTTCTTTAGAATTTTACAAGAGCGCGGTTTCAGACGGCACCTGATTCCGAGGCCCGGAGTGCCCGGAATTAATTTCCGAAGTTTGGCTCGGGTACGTTCAGTGAACGAACGAGCGGGAATTCCTAACTTTTGATCCGGTGCTCGGAATTGAAATCTGAGGGCACCGATGAACTCGCAGCGCCGATTTTCTCTTAAAGAGACCTTTTCGGGAGTTGCGTTTGTTGCGGGTTGAAAGTTAGTTTTTGGGAGATTTATAAAAAAGTTGAATAAAAAGTGTAAATTCTTTTTATTTTACTTTTTGTAGGTTAACTCCTCTCAAAGGAGGTTGGAAGTGGGACCCACACCCACTTAACCTCCCTTGGAAGGATTAAGTGAGGTGGGGTCCACACGAACCCCCAACTCCTCAAATTCTCTCAAAACCCCCACCTTTTCAACTCCCCTCTCTCCCTCTTAATGTCTTGACAAGTTAACTTCTATTTAATTATACAATTAATGTATATTAAATAAGTGAGTTAATTAAGGGAGTTAAACCCTTTTTGAATTTCAAACCTTTGAAATTCTTGTGGTTAAGTTATGTAATAATATAAGTTAAAGCTTATATTATTCTAGGGGATTCTTTTAACACCTTGGGAGGATATCTTGAGAGCTTTGGAAGTTCTTCTTCTTCTTCTTCAACTCAACGAAGAACGCGAAGAACGTCGTTCTTCAACGAAGAACTTCTCCGCCGAAGAACACGATCCATCCGCGACGCCGTATCCGCGACGCGACGTACTTCTTCCGCGTCATCCCTTCCGTGACGGTCTTCCACGAAGAACGCCTTCGACAACGACTCTTCCTCCGACGTCAAAGGAATCGACACCGATATTCCACGACTACGTCAACGTGTGATTATCGAGGTAGGGGTTCTTGAGTTCGTTGTTTCCTTTTTATTTGACTTTCCTCAAGACTTGACGTAGAACACTCTTTTTCCGACGAAGAACGCCGCTCCGCTCTTCTTCGTCTTCGGTGTCAACGAGAGAGAACACCGCACCTTCCTCGGAAAACCTTCGTCGGCGTACAAGGATTCGCCAACGACGTGCTTATTCGGACGCGCCTCTTCGTCGCCGAATTTGACGAACGACGACCGCGACGCCCGACTTCCGCGACGCCGTCTTCCGCGGAACGTAGAACGATCTTCGAACCTTATACCAAGGTAGGGGTTGTTGATTCTTTATTTATTTATTCCATATCTTGAACGTGGATCTCGCATGTCTAACTTGAGGTTGAAATGTTTAAGTTGAGTTGTTTATTTTAACGTGAGGGGGGGGGGGCGGACCGCATGAACACGGCCGAACCCCCTCCATCGTTCATGTTTAATTCTTGCGATGGAAGCAAGTGGCGTGGTGCCGTCGCACCACGCGGATGATCGTGCTTATATTTTACGCGGCATCGTCGCGCTACGCCGAGGAGATTTTTCAAGAACGCGACGCCGTCACGCCGCGTTGGAAGGAATCATGGCACGGCGAAAGGGGCGCGGTGCCGTCGCACCGCGCCGGACGACGAATACCGCGGCTGGTTCCGGGCCGCGGCGGGACGAGGAGACTGCGGCCGGTTCCGGGCCGCGGCGGGACGAGAAGACCGCGGCCGGTTCCGGGCCGCGGCGGGACGAGAAGACCGCGGCCGGTTCCGGGCCGCGGCGGAAGAAGAGACCGGCGGCCGGGCCGCCGGCGTCGGAAGCCCAAGGGGGACCGGAAATTCCGGTCCCGTTAGAGAAAACAGGCCGGCCAGCTGGCCGGCCGGATACCATTAAAACCGGGGAATTTAATTCCCCGGCCACCTTAATAAAACCCCCTCTTTAAGAGAGGGGGGCGGTTCCATGTAAGGGGGGGGCAACAGCCCCCCGGTTCTTTATTTTAAATCGGCCCCCACGTGGGGGCCGATTGTTGCAAAGGCACGGCACAAGCCGTGCCGCCTTGTCAAACCACGGGGCTTAGCCACCGCGTGTGCCGCGGCCTGCCGCCGCCGCCGCCGCCGCGGCCCGCCGCCGCCGCCGCCGCCGTCGCGACGCCGCGCCGCCGCCGTCGCGACGCCGCGCCGCCGCCGCCGGCTGCCGCGCCGCCCCCGGGGGGGGGGGGGGTCGGCCCGGGTCGGCCCGGACCCGGACCCCCCCCCCCCCGTTTCGAACCATAATTGGTTTTTGGCTCATAACTTGAGCCTCGGACCTCTGAATGACGAACCGTCTGCGGAAACGCGATCCTTGGATCGAGACGGTCGTTTCGGTATATCGCACTCAAGGTTTCGGGTTACTTTGAGTTCGACCGGGTTGGTTCGTTCACGAAATCAACCGGACCTTCGGAGCGGAAACGCTCATATCTTGAGCCACGAACGTCCGATTGACGCGCTGTCAGTCGCGTTGCGTTCCTCTTAATGAGACGGATGTTTTGGCATACTCCGCCCGAGGTTTGGACGTAGGTGGAGTACGGTCGGGTTGGTTTTGCCTTAAAAACCAACCGGGCCCCGGAGACGAAAATGCCAATAATTCACAGACCGGGCGTCCGATTGACGCGCCGTCTGTTTCGTTGACTTCCTCTTGATGAGACGGAACTTTTGACATACTCCGCCCGAGTTTTGGATACAGTCGGAGTATGGCCGGGTTGGATTGTACCCGAAATCCAACCGGGCCCATGGTACGGAAAAGCTGATATCTTTCAGACAGGATGTCCGCTTGACGAGCCGTCAGCGGCGTTGGTGGTTACGTTGAGTAACAGTCCCTTTGAGTATACCCTATGGGAGTTCGGGGTACAGTTGAGATACGGCCGGGATTGGTTTCGCTCACGAAACCAACCGGGCCCCTGGGACGAATAGGCTAATAACTCACAGACCGGGCGTCCGATCGACGCGTCGTCTGTTGCGTTGAGACCCCTGTGACGAGACGGACCTTGAGACACTTCTTCGTGGGACTATGAGATACTTGGAGTATCGACCTGTAGCTCGTGGAGCGGACCCTCCCAGTGACGAGCGTGCGAAGTACAAAGACCGTGTAGCTGGCTGAGACCTGACGACTGCTTGACCGACTCGACTTGGAGTGAGTCGACTAGCCCAGTGGACGGAGCACTACCTTCAGAGGTGCAGACCCATGGCGGACGGAGCACTACCTGTGTGATAGTGCAGACCCGCGGTGCTTGTCCGGAGAGTACCTCAGCAGGCTACTAGGGGGTGTGCACTTCGGAGTTTGGGTGACATACCTCGGCGGGAAGCACTACTGTGTTTGGGTGGCTGGCCCGCAGTACTCGACAGGAGGAGTACTTCAGCAGTCTTAGGTTAGTGAGCAGTACCTCGGAGTCGTGACCGGACCACTGTACACTCTAGAGACGGAGCTCTTCAGCAGTTACGGTTTCGATAATGAAAATCCTGGTTTGAGCTGAGACTTTTGACCTTGTGTTTACTTCATGATTGAGATGGGTCACTTGCTAACTTTGGTATATGTATGGGCATATACCCGGGTAGTGGTTATCCGTCGTTTTCACAATCCTTGTGTTTCCTCATGATTGAGATGGGTTACTTGATAACTTAGGTATATGTATGGGCATATACCTAAGTAGGGTTTATCTGTTGAGATCTTCTTGTGTTTATCCTTGTTGGTTTTAGTGAGACCTTGAGGGTCTCGGGGTCCCTACTGAGTATCGTTATACTCACCCCTGCACGGGCTATGCCCGCACCTCGTTGTGTTGGTTGCAGACGACGGACAGTGCTGACAGAAGCCGAAGGTTCAAGGACTGGACGGTACCTGGAGGTGGACTTTACGACGAGGCGGTACCGGAGGTGGACCACTGGGCGGGACATACTCAGAGCGGATGGCGGGACCCGAGGAGCAGAGGAGCTATCTGTACCCACCCTTCAGGTGGGATTTCCAGTGGACATCTCAGCATAGCAGCTTTACTTTTCAGTCGTTGTTTTCCCTTTCGAGTTGTACTTTACAGTTGGGCTTGTATTTCCGGCCCCTTTTACTTTTCAGCTCTCCTTTTTGTATTTAGTGTTTTACTTCCGCTTGTACTCTGTGGTGCTTGTTTTCCTTTATAAAGGCAATGCCTTCCCAGTTAACGGGATTTTACGCCTTTGGTGCTAGTCGCCAGCCCCTGGCCTATGGAAGGCGGGCTTGGGGTAGTCACGGCACGGGCCCCGAGGACGGGTCGTGACACATATAACTTGGAAAGCTGATCAAGAGAGAAATCTTCTCTAATAGCAATGAAGTGTGCCGACTTCGTAAGACGATCAACTATGACCCAGATAGCATTATTTCCTTTGGATGTTTTAGGAAGTCCGTTGACAAAGTCCATAGTGATGTTTTACCATTTCCATTCGGTTATGGGTAATGGTTGTAACATCTCCTTAGACTTCTTTCTCTCGGCTTTAAATTGCTGACAAACCAAGCATCGAGAGACATATTTAGCAACATCTCTTTTCATGCCATCCCACCAGAAGTACTCTTTCAAGTCCCTATACATCATCGTGCTTCTAGGATGAATAGAGAATGAAGAACTATGAACCTCATCCAGAAGCTCCTTCTTTAATTCTAGGATGGGAGGAATACAAACCTGATTCCTGAACCTTATTATCCCATCACAATCAATGTTGAATTCAGGAACATTTCTCACATTCTTTTGTAACTCTATATCTTATTTCTGTGCCTCTTTAATCATCACATGTATAGATGGTTAAACATTCATTTGATAAAGATAAGATATTTCCCCTTCCATTATAATTCCAAGATCCACCCTTTGTAAATCCATAAATATTAGATCTTTTGTGATCCTCATCATGAATAAGCTAGCATGGTCTTGTCGAAATAATGCATCTGCCACCGTGTTTGCTTTCCCAGGGTGATAATGAATTGAGCAGTCATAATCCTTAATCAACACCAAACATCCTCTTTGGTGCATATTCATCTCCTTTTGGGAGAAAATATACTTTAAACATTTATGATCAGTATAAATATCACACCATTCACCATAAAGATAATGCCTCCATATTTTTAATGCATATATTACTGTGGCTAACTCGAAATCATGACTTGGGTAATTTTGCTCATGGATTTTCATCTTTCGTGAGGCATAAGATATCACCATATCATTTTTCATGAGAACACACCCCAACCCCTTCTTGGATGCATCACTGTAGATCCCAAACCTTTCTCCACTACACGGAAGTGTGAGCACAGGTGCACTGGATAACCTTCATTTTAACTCTTTGAAATTATCTTCACACTCCTCCATCCAAACTAACTTAACTCCTTTTCTAGTCAACCTGGTGAGTGGATTAGATAACAATGAAAAATCATTCACAAAACATCGATAATATCCAGCCAGACCAAGAAAACATCAGCTCTCAGTTACTGTTGTTGGTCTCGACCATCTTTCGATAACCTCTGTTTTTGCTGGATCCATAGATATCCCCTCTTTTGAGATTTTGTGACCCAAAAATGAAAATTTTTGAATCCAAAATTCACACATGCTAAATTTGGCATAAAACTTCTCCTTTCATAGGGTCTTTAATACAATTCTAAAGTGATCTTCATGTTCTTCCTTACTCTTTGAATAGACAAGAATATCATCTATAAAGACAACCAAACAATGATCATGATAGTCTCTAAAGACTATATTCATTAGATCTATGAATATAGAAGGGGAATTAGTAAGACCAAATGGCATCACTATAAATTCATAGTTTCCATACCTTGTATGGAAAGCCATCTTTGGTATATCCACTTTTTGACCCTTAATTTATGATACCCTGAATAAAGATCAATCTTGGAAAAGTATTGAACTCTGTGAAGTTGGTAAAATAAGTCATCAATTCATGGGAGAGGATATTTGTTCTTGATAGTGATCTTGTTAAGTTCTCGATAATAAATGAAAAGTCTCATTGATCCATATTTTTTCTTAACAAAGAGAACATGTGCTCCCCAAGGTGACACACTAGCGTGTATGAATCCGTTATCAAGATTCTCTTTGAGTTTATTCTTCAATTCTTGCAACTCAATTGGGTCCATTCTATATGGTGTCTTTGAAATAGGAATATCACCCGGTATGAGTTCTATTGAAAACTCAATTTCACGATTTGGTGGATGACCTGGAAATTCCTCCGGAATGACATCATCAAACACCCGTACAATGGGAATATTCTTAATCGTGAGTTTCTCTCCAACCATTTGATATGAATAACCATAATTTATTGGAATGAAGACCCATAAGATGAATGAAATCTCTACTGGAAGGTTATATTCATCCTTGCATCGATAGATGATAGTAGATTGACTGGTAATATTAAATGTGATATCCCTTATTTGGAAATTAATATGATATCCGTATAAAGAAATCCAATCCATGCCAATAATCACATCAAATTCCACTATAGGAAGGATCACAAAATTTGAAGGAAGAACATTCCCACAAACTTCAATCGGAGAAGAATTGTAAACTTTTGATGTGACTGTTGTGCCATTAGGGGTTGTCACAGCTAACTCAACATCTAGTTGTTGAGGTAATATGGCGATACCCTTAGAAAATAGTGTAGAAATAAAAGAGTGAGTGGATCCAAAATCAAATAAAACATTTGATACTTTAGAGTGGATGGTAAGTGTACCTTTCACCACTTCATTATCATACTCCACATCGCCGATAGAAATTGCATGTGACATTCATTTGCCTTTGGCCTTAAGAGTTTTTTGATGTCGATCATCATCAAAAACCCTTGGATTAGTGCATTGATTAGCATAATGCCCCATTTCCTTGCACTTGAAAAATTGAAGTGTAGGAGGTTCATTCTGTGTATCCCTTTATTTTTCTGCATCATTAGACATCTTCTTCCCATTATTTTGACAATCAACTGCCTGATGACCTTCTTTTCCACACATAAAACATTTACTTGTCCCTTTAAGACAATTTGGCCCATGTTTCTTTCCACACATTGAGCATAAGGGAAAACTCATCTTCTCTTCAGTGTGGTCTTTAGATTTTCCTTTGAATTCCATTTTCCTCTTCTTATCAAACCCATATGATTTATGTGTTACTCCAATCTCCATCTCATCCTTGAGATCCCATCGAACAATTTCCCCGTAGCTATTGAAGTCCCTTATGGCTAACACCCTTCGATGAATTGGTTTTAAGCCACTAAAGAATCGACCGATTTTACTCTCAGGTTGGATAATAATTCCAGAAGTACACCTTGCATGTCTTGTAAAATTTGCTTCGTAGGTACCAACAGATTCATCATCCTTTTCCTTCAGTTCCAAAAACTCCTTCTCCATCTTTGTTCGAAGAATATGAGGGATGTAATTATTGAAAAATAGGTTCTGGAACTCGTCCCATTACATGGAATCAATTTCATCCCTTTGCCTTGTATTATTGATAAGATTCCACCATTGATCAGCATCACCTTCCAAACGATACACTGCTAAGATGAATTTATCATGTTCAGAACATTGTTGAACTAAAAATATCTTTTCAGTGGTACTGATCCATTGTTCATCCACTAATGGATTAGAAGACCCACTGAATGAAGGTGGATGCTGCCTCATGAAGGATTCAATGGAATGTTGCTCCTTACTTTGCTCATTTGGAAGTCCTGCATGATTCATAGCTTGAGAAAGTTGTGTGATCATGGCTACAATAATTTTCCTTCCATCTACCACAACGTTTGGTTGCTCAGGGGGACAATAATTGCATTTCTCGTCGCATTCAGCATAAACATGGTTTCTTCGAGTTCCATCCGCTGACTAAAACCAAGAAGCATAGTGTGAGAAACACTAATCATAACAGGAAAACTACATAATCAAGAATAAAATTTCACACCTTATGTCTTATCATAAGTTGTTCATGTCCATTTCTAAAACACTAAGATTATGTTCTATGTTTAGACATATCCTTAGGGTTCTTACTAAAGCTTTCACATCCTAGTTTCCAAAGGTTGACTATACCTTTCCTCTGAAACCAACTATAATGACCCATACTTTACTTACATTGTTATTAATTCAGAATTGAAACATACTTATTACAACATATAACAAAACCATGAAAGGACCATATTTGTATAGTGTCTTTAGAAACTGGAAAACATAAACAACTGGTTTATAAATCATCTACATTGTCTCCCATTTATTTCATCATATCAAGAGTACCTTTTGGCATATTTTACTTAATAACCTTCTTCCAGACCTGGGGAAAAGAAATCATACAAAAGGGTGAGCTCAAATGCTCAGTAAGGGGTAAACAAAGGAAATATCAATTATATCATATCTATAAGAACATAACATTTTGAAAAATCGTAACCTGCAAAAGAGATCATAATATCATGACATGGGATAAATCATAGTAGTGAAAAGTAATCCCAAATAATCATAACATAAAACATAAAACTTTGTGGAATACACACATAATCATAGAAAATCATTTCATATTAGTCAAGACTTATTTCCAAGACTATCATAGCGGACAAAGTCCATTACTGAACCGAGTTCACTCCTTGTTCCAGCCCTGTATCACTGAATCAAATTAACTTGTCGTTCCATCCATTTCTATCTCATGAGATATAAATCTTTACCCAATGCACTGGAGGGAGATATAGGTCCCACCCATCTCATAATGAAACCATTCTTATGTGTTCCACAAAATCATAAACCATACATCATAGCATAACCCATGTAATAAAAATGGGATTCATAAACATCATGCCATCATAACATCATCCATAAAGGACTTCATAAGAATAATTCCATAACAACATAATCAAATCAATGTAATAATAAAGATAGAAACAGAACCCTATATTATCTTAGATGGAAAATAATTTTGATAAAACACATGAACCCTATTCGTGAGGAAAATATCCTTTCTACTTCAAATTTTTTTTTCCTTTCTCAACATGTCATACAATTTTAAAATAAAAGAATTTAAATGAAAATAAACTTGAAAACAAGTAAAGGAAGCTTCATGGAAATAATTTTCTATGAAATCATAAAAATCCATTCATGCCGTATAAGTAAAAAATAAACATTCTTCTCGTACTTTGGCCGGAAAAGTCAAAAAGTACATCGTACTGAAAATGACAAAAGATTCCTTTAATATCTTTTACTAAAAATTAACCAATAGGTAAAATTGTATTTAACCAATTTTAGGAGGATATAAATAATATTACATATTGAGGAAACATGGATGTGGATGATAAATATGCCCCAGTTAATACCGAAGTATAAACAATCTCGGATAAAAATTGATATTTCGAGATTTTCCCTTACCTTAGGTCCGATATGCTTTGTACGTATCCGAACCTCCTGTATAAAGATTTAAATAATGTCATAGTCTTATTATTGAATCATATTCTTTGTTATGATATCATATATGGTCATATTATTTTATTCTTATTAGTAATATTTCATTGCTACTTGTTATTCAGGTGTTCATTGCTTTATGTTCTTATGCATGTTTTGTCGAAAAAATTCTTATTACTCTTTTTTGGTTATAGATACATCATTTACAGAATGGTATTATTATAATATATATCATATTTATTCATTAAATTCGTTTATATAATCATTATTCAATGAAGATCATGTAGAATGAGTCGCATCACATCGTGGAGACGGTAGGTCGTACGTACGCACTAGTGATGATATCGTTCCCATGATCGTGGAATTGTATTGAAGTGTATGTATACTATTTCAGAATAAATATCAATTTAAAATAATAATATATAGTTATTATTTACACCATTATACCCATCCAAGTAAGGTGGTGATGGTAAACAGATTACACCACGACGTGGAGACGGTATTTCGTACGTACGCACGCACGGTGATTTCATTTTCCGTTGGATGGATAGAGGGTGAAATAGGGCTGTTACATATTTATAATAACATATCAGTATATGAGTGATACTTATGTTATTACTTCATAATGAAACAACTAAATAAGAGGAAGTATAAGAAGAAATAAATTTGAAAGAATCAGTAACAGATATTACCTCTTCTTCAACACGCCTCTTTGAAACCTCCACTTAGGGTACTAAAATTGGTTTTTGAAGAAGACCAAGACTTATAGTATGTTTCTAGGGAAGTTGAGAAGGGAAACGGGCAAGGTTTGGCCGAGATTGGAGGCTCAAAATGGTGTGAGGATGAGAGGGATGAGATGCCCTTTTATAAGGGAGGAGAGGGGCACCTTTGGAAATCCAAAAAATATTAATTTATAATAAATTCAAACCCCACTTAAAAACTTACAAAATTACTCAAATTATAAGATTAGATGAGATAGGGTTTAAATATAATCAACTAATAAAAGTTATACATATTGATAATTTATTTTAAACATTATCAACTTGATTTATCCTTATTTAATCTATTTAATTTTATTTGTGGTAATAATATTCTAAATTTCAAATCATTATAAATAATTACTTATATGTTTTGAATTGTCCATAATTATATAATTTATGACATTTTAGACCATATAAATTTTAATTTATAATTTTTAATTATTTTTGGGATTTTAAAACACTATTATAATATGTTATTTTTATAAAATAACAATAGTGTCAATTTTGACACTATTCATTTATTTGAATTTAAATAAAATACACACAGAAGATATGTTCGAAATAAAATATTTAACATATTAATAACATTTCATATGTATCTAGAAAATTCTTGGAGTACATTAAATAGTTCATATAATATTTATTTTAATATTTTTAAAATAATTTATTTGATATTTCAATCAATAAAATAATTTCAACATCACTATTGTGTCATAATTAATGATAATTATTTAATCCCTAAAAATTCTAAATAAATTGACATGAGGTATATAATTTTATTAGATTTATGGAGAATATTCATGTTCGATGTTTTAAGATTTTTATCACTAAATTAAAATTATTACACTTATAAGATTTAAGAGAGTGACATATTGTCACTTTCTTTAGTTTTAATAATAATTACATAATTTTATGGTAAAAGTTCCATGAAATGAATCTATTCCAACCCTTAGGTGATATGGGTCTACTTTTATTCATCCAATAGAGTTTTTTCAAGTGTTAGGGTAATTTTACAATCTTTTGTTTACACTTAATTACCCGATTGACCTTTAACTATAGTAAATAAAAATTATCGTAGTTACTATTCATAAAAAAAGTAACCTAATAACATAATTTGGACCCAATGAATCCAAACACAGAATCCAATTTTCAAAATTCAAAACACAGAATTTTTAGTAATTAATTTAAAATTAATCCTGTTGTTAAGCAAACGGGTTTTAAAAGTTAAAACATTACCAAAGATTGAAATGTTTTTACCTATGAATTCAGTGTAAATTTAATACTGATGACATACATTATATTAAATGGTAAAAATATATTATATTTTTACTTTAAAACCATTCAATAATATATTTTAACCATATAAATTTTTTTGATTAAAAAAATTTGTTTTCAATTAAAAATTAGCTTATTTTTACTATTCATGAAAATATGAAAGTTATCAGAAAAGTATCGAAAATTTATCCAATGTAAATATTTATATCCTGATTCAAAGGAAGAATTATATTTTTTAAAATTCAACTTATAAACTTGTCATAAATTAGATTTAAAATGGGTGCGCCCTTAAAAGGGGAAAAACTGCATTTTTGAAAAAAAATAATTCTTTTATCCGAAAAATTGATTTTTTCTCGTATCATATGTAAAATGAATACTAATGTTATATAAAATTCAAAATTTTGTTAATAATATTTATAAAGGCTACTTTATATAATATTTTAATAACATATCTTTGTTTAGTGAAACTCGATATTGTGTACAACACATGCTATCGAGGAAGGTTGCTCTTGGGTATAATAAAGCCAAGCTAGTGTTGTGTGTAGTGAAAGATTCCTTTGCGTATAACATAGGACATAAAAATATAATTATCATAAAATATCAGGGTGTTACACTACTGTTAATATTATTATTATCACATGAAAATGCAGATGCACAAGTGTTATTACCATGCATGTGCATATGCAATGCACTTGTATTATTCTTTTATTATTATTATTATTATTATTATTATTATTATTATTATTATTATTATCAATGTTATTATTATTATTATTATTATCATCGTCATTAACATTTTTATTATCATTATCACATGAAAATCAACATGCATGTGCGTTGTTATTTATTATTTATTACTATGCATGTGCATGCATTATTATTGTTATTATTATTACAATTAGTTTTATTAATTTTATTATCAAATGTAAATGCACATCCACATGCATGTGTGTTCTTATTTACTATTATATCATTATTATTTACTACTATGCATGTGCACATGCAATGCACTTGTGTTATTCAATTATTATTATTATTATTATTATTATTATTATTATTTTTATTATTATTTGTATCATCAAATACAAATGCACATGAACGTGCGTTGTTATTTATTATTTATTACAATGCATGAGCATGCATCATTATCATTATCATTACATTTAAATGCACACACACGTTCATTATTATATATTATTTATTTCCATGCACATTAAAATGCAATGCACTTGCGTTATTCTATTATCACACGTGTTATTATTATTTATTCTCTTGCACGTTCACACGCGATGCACTTGCATTATTCTATTATCACATGTGCTATTATTTATTATTTATTATCATTCACATGAATATTAACATTTGTGTGGACTTTGTTTCTATTTATGGTTTATTACCATGCACATGAACATGCACATGCATACGAACATGCTCATGCACATACACATGCAATTCACACGTGTTGTTATTTATAATTTATTATTTATTAACATTCACATTCAAATGCGCATACATCTTCACATGCACGTGCATTATGATTTCTGATTTAAACCATGCACATGGATATGCACATGCACATGCACATGCACATGCACATGCACTTGGATGTGCGTTATGATTTATTATTTAAACTATGCACATGCATATGCACATGCACGTGCGATATTACTACTACTATTATTAGAGGAATTTGTAGGGTTTACTATCATTTTTTAGGATTTTTATGTGTTATTAATATTTATCATGGTTTGTTAGGTTTTTAGGTTTTTTTAATGGTATATTAGCAATTTTTAGGGTTTTCTGGGGGTTATTTGGATTTTATTAGGTTTTATTATAGTGAGTTAAGGTTTATTAGAGTTTATTATGTATTTTTAGGGTTTTATTGGGATTGAGTTGGGTTTATTTGGGTATATTACGGTATATTATGGTATATTTGGGTATGTTTAGGATTTATTAGGGTTTATTATGGTTTATTAATTTTTAAGATGGTATATTAGGGTTTTTAGGGTTTACTAGTGTTTATTTGGGTTTATTAGCACTTCTAAGCTTTTTTATGTTTTATTAGCATTTATTATGGGTTTTAGGGCTTTCTAATTGTATATTTGCGTTTTTTAGGGTTTTCTGGAGTTTATTATGGTTTATTATGTTGTGTTATGGTTTATTAGGGTTGAGTAGGTATTTTTAGGGTTTTATTAGGGTTGATTCGGTATATTTATGGTTTTATTAGGGATGAGTATGGTATATTAGGGTTTGTTAGGGATTGTTAGTGTTTACTAGGGTTTGTTAGTGTTTTTATTAGGGTATATGAGTGTTTTTTAGTTTTTGTTAATATATATGAGGGGTTCTTATGACGTTTTAGGTTTTATTGGCGTGTTTTTAGTGTTTGTGAGCATTTTTAATGTTTTATTAGCTTTTATTTGAATTTATTATGCTTTATTAGGGTTACTAGGGCCTTTAAATGGTTTTTTTGCATTTTTTTTGTTTATTGGGGTTTAATAGGGTTTTACTAGGTTTTGTTATGGTGTGTCAAGGTTTATTAGGTTTGAGAGTGTATTTTTAGGGGTTTAGTAGGGTTTTATTATTGTTTATTAGTTTTTATTAGGGTTTATTAGGGATATTTAGGGTTTATTAGTGTTTGTTAGGGGTTTATTAGTTTTTTTTTGTTTTATTAGGTTATATTAGTGTTTGTTAAGTCTTTTTAGATAATATAGCATGTTTTTATTATTTTTGAGTGTTTTTTTTGTGTTTGTGAGTGTTTTTAGGGTTTTCCTAGGTTATATTAGAGTTTATTATGGTTTACTAGGGTTTCTGGGGATTTTTATTGTATATTAGCGTTTTTTGTCTTTATTAGGATATATTAGCGTTTTTAGGTCTTTTTTAGGTAATATAGCGCATTTTTATTATTTTTTGTCATTTTTTATGGTTTGTGAGCGTTTTTAGGGTGTATTAGGTTATATTAGAGCTTATCGGGGTTTCTAGGGATTTTTTATGGTATACTAGCATTTTTTTTCTTCATTAGGGGTTTGTAGGGTTTAATTAGGGGTTATTATGGTGTGTTAAGGTTTGTTAGGGTTGAGTATGGTTTATTTGGCTTTATTTATGGTTTATTAAGTATTTTAGTGCTTGTTTGGGGTTTATTAGGGTTTATTAGTGTTTATTAGTGTCTATTAAGGTTGGTTAGGGTTGTTTAGGTTTTCATAACATGTTTTTAGGGTTTATTAGGTTTTATTATCATTTATTATTGTTTATTAGGTATTTTTTGGGGTTTTATTAGGGTTGAGTAGAGTTTATTGGGGTTTTTAGGGATTACGAGGTGTTTTTAAGGATTATTATAGTTTATTAGGGTTTAATTTTTTATATTTTGGTATATTAGGGTTTAATAATTTTGAGTGTTTTGAAGCATCTTCAGGGTTTTGGTAGCATTTTTTAGGGTTAGTGTAGCATTTTTAGAGTTTATGTAGCATTTTAGTGTTTATGTAGCATTTTTAGGGTTTTGTTTGTGGTTTTAGGTTTTATGTATCATTTTTAGGGTTTATGTGACATTTTTAGGGTTTATGTAGCTTTTTTAGGGTTTAGGTTTTATGTAGCATTTTTTAGGGTTTATATTGTGTTTTTTGGGTTTATGTACCATTTTTAGGGGTGATGTAGTGTTTATTTTGTATTTTTTCAGGTTTATGTAACATTTTTAGGATTCATGTACTGTTTTTAGGCTTTATCTTGTGTTTTTAGGTTTTATATAGTGCTTTTTAATGTTTATGTTGTGTTTTTTAGGGTTTATGTTGTGTTTTTAGGGTTTATTTTTCAGTTCTTGGGTTTATGTAGTGATATTCAGGTTTCTGTTGCATTTTTTGGGTTTATGTTGTGTTTTTAGCGTTTTTATTGCATTTCTAGGGTTTATGTAATGTTTTTAGGGTTTATGAATCTATTTCAATCCTTTTTTAGGGTTTTAATGGTTGTGTATGGTTTGTGGTGTTTTTAGGGGGTTTAAGGGTTGTTAATGGGTGTTTATGGGTTTTATGGTGTCCATAGGCTTTTAAATGGTTTTGGGGGTTTTTTAGTGTTCTTTAGAGTTTAATATGGTTCTTTAGGGTTTATTAGTGTTCTTTATGATTTTTTATAGTTTATTAGAATATTTATTGTATATTAGGGTTTTATTGGGCTTTTTTAGGAATTAATAGATTTCTCTAGGGTTTATCAAACTTTATTTAGGGTAATTTATGATTTATTAGGGTTTATTAGGGTTTAGTAATGTGTATTTGGGTTTATTACGATTTGTTAGGGATTATTATGATTTGTTAGGGTTTATTAGGGGTTTATTATGGTTTATTTTAGATTGTTACAATTTATTTGGCATTGTTAGGATTTGTTACGATTTATTTGGGGTTGTTAGGGTTTGTTAGGATTTATTTTGGGGTTATTAGAGTTTTTTAGGGTTTATTAGTGGGTTTTAGGGTTTTTTAGGCTATTATTTGGTTATTTATGTAGCTTTTTGTTGGGTTTGATAGGGTTTTTAGTGATTATTAGGGTTTATTATGGTTTAATAGTGTTTTTATAGTATATTAGGGGTTTTAGGGCATTTGTAGCATTTATTAGGGTCTAATAGAGTTTGTTAGGGTTTATTAATGGTTATTACGAATTATTAGTGTTTATTTGGGTTTTTAGGGATTAATAATTGGGTTTATGGGTTATTAGGGTTTATTAGTGGTTCTTAGGGGTTATTAGTGGTTGTTAGGGTTTTTAGGGGTTTTAGGGTTAGTTACAGTTTGTTTGAGTTGTTTGGGGTTTTATGCGTTTTTTTGGGTTTTATGGGTGTGTTTGTATTTTTTATGCTTTGTTAGGGTTTTCTTAGCGTTTTTTTGGGGTTTTGTTGAATTTTGTGGGGTTTGAAGCATATTTTGAGTTTTTGTAGCAATTGATAGGGTTTTTGAAGCGTTGTTAGTGGCTTTAGTGGTTATTTAGGGTTTTAGAGTTTTTAGGGTTCTTTAGGGTGTATTAGGGTTTCATTTAAGGTTATTAGGGTTTTCTAGGGGGGTTTTAGGGGTTTTAAGGGTTTCATAGGGTTGGTTGGGGTTTTATTAGGCATTTTTATGATTTTTTGGGTTTTTAGCGTTTTTAGTGGTTTTTTAGTTTATTTAGGGTTTTTTAGGGTTTCTTGATATTTTTAGTGGTTTTTAGGTTTGTTTTCGTGTTTTTTAGGTTTTTTGGATTTTATATGTTTTTAGGGGTTTTTAGGGTTTTTTGTGATTTTAGGGTTTTTAGGGTTTTTAGGGTTTTTAAGGGTTTTTAGGCTTTTTTTGTGTTTTTATTGTATATTTGGGATTTATTTATGTTTTGCTGGGTTTGTTAGGGTTTTTTTTGTGAATATTAGCATTTTGAATGGTTTAATAGAATTTTTTTTGTATATTTGCGTTTTTAGGTATTTTTTAGCTTTTATTGTGGTCTAATAGAGTTTTTAGGGTTTATTACGATTTATTAGTGTTTATTAGGGTTTAATATTGGGCTTTAGGGTTAATTAGGGTTTTTATGGTTTATTATTGGTTGGTAGGGTTTGTTAGGATTTATTATTTCTTATTTTAGTGATTTAAGGTGCTTAAGGGTTTGTTAGGGATTCTAAGGGTGTGCTATGGTTTCTAAGGGTTTCTATGGTCGTGTTAGGGTTTGTATGGGTGCATTGGGGAAACTAAGGGTGTTCTAGGGTTTTTAAGGGCGTTTTAGGGTTTCTAAGGGTGTCTTAGGGTTTCTAAGGGTGTGTTAGTTTTTCTTAGGTTTTCTTAGGGTTCTGATAGGTTTTTTTGGGTTTTTAGGGTTGTGTTAGGGTTTCATATGGTTTCATTGGAGTTTTTAGGGTTTCTTCGGGTTTTGTGTGTTTATTTGGGTTTCTTAGTGCTTCATGGGGTTAGTTAGTTATTGTAAGGGTTTTAGGGTTTTTTTGGGTTTGGTATGTTTTTTATGTTTTTTTGGGGTTTGATAGGATTTGTTAGAGTTTTTTAGGGTTTGTTAGTGTTTGTTAGGGTTTGTTAGGGTTTATTAGCGTTTTGCGTGGTTTTTTATGGTTTTTAGTGTTTATGGGGTTTTTCATTTTTTAGGGTTGTTTATTTGTTCATGGATATCACTGATGTGTAGAGCTAGTCGCAAGCTTCAATTTGATATGTTCTAGAGGTGAAACGGACACCCAGAGTAGAAGTTATTGTCATTTGTAGGACATAGGGACCTTTTGGGTCTTTAAGAACATGATAAGGTGTTCATATTGGTCACAGATGTGTAGATCTAGTCAAAAGCTTCAATTTGATATATGGTAGAGGCAAAACAGACTCCCGGAGTAGAAGTTATAGTATTTTGGGGGGTTTAAGTACCTTTTTGAGCCTTCAACGATCTGAGAAGGTGCTTCAGTGGTTATAGGAATGTTGGTCTAGTCTCAAGATTCGATTTGATATATGGTAGAGGCAAAACAGACCCACATAGAAGACGTTATTACAAAATGAACACTAGAAGCCAATCTTATGACCATCAAAAGGGATTTTGGGTCTTTTGTCGGTTGAATAATGTCATAAAGTGTTCCAGTGGTTACCAGAGTGTGTATCATTTCACAATATTTGATTTTTTATGTGGTAGAGCCAAAATTAACACACGTAGACGAAGTTATTGTCGTTTTAAATTGAGAAACCCTCATAGCGCCTAAAAACCTAAGAAACCCGCAACTCACTAGAATAGTCATAACTTCTCCTTCAGGTATCCGTTTGAGCACTGTGAATAGTAAAATTAAATCTTGTCTGATGAGTGAGGACCAAGTCTAATCAAAACTATGAGAAGATCAAAGAAATAGATGATATATTATTTATACCCCTCCAAAAAAGTCCAACTTCAAACGACCATAACTTTTACTCCGATTGTCCGTTTGAGCTCTACCACATATCAAATCGATGGAAGCGAAGAGATCTACACATAAGGATAACTTGAACATCGTTAAAGTCATGTTTGGGACACTAAAATACCAAAAAACCATCTGAAGTCCTCATAAACTCCATTTCCATGTCCGGATCGCTGTCAAATTTTTATCAAAACGGTCGTAAGTTCTAATCTATGTGTCTGTTTGGCCTCCAACATCTGTTTTTATCGTAGTTCTTTTCTTGAGATTTAGTTTGAGTATTAATGGAAATAGACACCTGAGAAAGATGTTATTCCTTTTTTAGTGACTCTGTGATTTGTCAGGTTTTTCGAGACAACATTTCTAGCACTTTGTCATGTGTGCTGTTTTTTCAAACAACTATAAATTATTATTACTGTTATTATTATTATTATTATTATCATCATCTCATGAAAATGCACATGCACATGCACATGTGTTATTTTTATATTTTTATTACCATGCACGTGCACATGCAATGCACACAAATTATTTTATTATCACATGCGTTTTTATTATTATTGTTGTTATTACTATTATGGTGGTGGTTGTTGTTGTTGTTGTTATCATCACATGCAAATGCACATGCGAATGCACATACATGCACATTCAATCAATGTGTGTTATTATATTATCACATGCGTTGTTATTATTTTTATTATTATTTTTATCATCGTCGTCATCACATGCAAATGCAATGCACGAGAATTATTATTTATTACCATAGACATGCACACATAATGCACATTCAATATTATATTATCATATGAATTAGTACTAATACTATTATCAGCACTACTACTAATAATATTACTACTTCTGTTATTATACCAGGAAGGCGCAGTCAGGGGGTACTCCCCTGACCATTTATTAAAATAAAGGAAAAAGACAGTAGAAAAGCAACAAAAACCAGAAAGAAGGAAAATTACATGTCACTACACCCATACCCGTCCCCATTCATATCCTCCACTGAAGCTGTCTCCCATTCCGAGCTTCCATACTGCTTCAAAACCTTAGCATATTTCCGTCGCAGATTCATCCTCTCCGGGGCTAGGAGCTCCTCATTTCCGCCAGAGGACCTGGTGTTTAACGGCTTTGGTAGATAGGAGTAATCCTTCTTTGGCCTGCGTCGCGGAGCAGTCAAGGCTTCGCGAGCCTCCACCAACTTCGCCTTTGCCTTCCCACCTTGAACCACATCACTAAATGAAGGTTTGCTCATGACACCAGAGTTTTCTTGATCACTGTCATAACAGTCCCCCCAGTTACCATGAATAATCACCGGCTGAAACTTATCATCCCCTCCACTATGCTTCTGAAATTGACCATTGGTGTCAATCACAGCAAGACACCTTGGTTCTTCCAGAGACTCCTGAGTAACTAAGGCTCCCTGTAGCATATCTTTTGTTTCATTATCCTTATTCTGACTAGAGGGTTCATTCTGCAGCTGATTCACAGGAGATTTCTCCTCACCCTGCTCAATTTCCAAGTCCTGGACCCGGTTGACAGAAGCAGAAATGAACCCTGCTTCTCCATCCATCCATTCTCTCCTATGCACGCCATTGATACTATCTGGAGCCTCCATAAGTTCACTGCCTCTTCCAACACCAATCATCATACCATTATCCACATTCACAGCTTCTTTACACAATGTACCATCTTTTTCAGCAATAACCGACACACGCACCTCCTGCTGCAACCCACTGCCACCAACACTTGCACCGGCAGTACTTCCCCTTTCACAAGGGCCCGAGACCTCATTTGCCTTGGCATGCAGCACTCCATCACCCACCTGCAGGTCACGCTGAAGCCTGCTGAACACATCAGACACCTTGGGGTTTGAGGGGTCCTCTGCACCGCTCCTCAGAGGCATTGCGGCCCTACCATTCCTATCCTCAGCACCTCCAGAGACCACATCTCCAGAAGACAACACACTCAGCCTGAAAGCCACTTCCATTCTCTCCTGCCGGCTAAAAGACTGTCTGTTCAGAAGCACAGAACGACAATTGGCAGCCGAATGTCCCAGACGACTGCAAGTATTACAAAATCCAACCCACGACTCGAACACCACGGGCTGTCTCCACCTGAACTCCTCACCAACAGTGAGCCACACCCACTTGACTGCCGGCCTTGCAACATCCACTTCCACACAGATGCGGGGGTTCACCGGATGACATTCAGCCGCCGTTCGAACATCAGAACATAGGAATCGCCCCACCATATTACCAATCATGAAGATGATGGCAGGGTTCTGAAAGGGAAGAGGAAGAAGAGGGAGACTAACCCATGCGGCAACTGTTGACGGATCACGATTCATACATAAATCGAAGGACCAACGAAGCAGGAAGAACCGGCATCCATTACAACTACGGGGGGCGCCGGACCAGGCACGGATCAGGTCTTCCTCTGAGGCGAACCGAATCATGAACTGGCGGCTGTCGAGAAGCCCAACAACAGCACGTTCCTGCAGATCCCACTTCCCAAATACAAATCGGTCAAACTCATCGACCGACGGCCTTCTCCGAGCGAAGCGAGCTACCAGCGTAAGATTCAGAAGATTCGTGGCATCAGATAACTCAGAAGAAGAAATCGGCAGCTGCGGATCCCCCTGATGGAGATCAGGCACTTTCGGGCATAGTGAGATCGTCGGGAACTCCGGGAGATAACAAGGGTTTGAGAAGGTAGTGAAAGTCTTCCGCGGTGAATGAGGCAGAGACACCCGATCCTGCGCCTCCCTTCCGCCTCCAGGAAGGGGAGGGAATTCGTCGCCGAGCTCCATCTAGGGTTTCAACACCGTGAAACCCCATTGCCAGGCTGAAGGTCGCCAGGAATCGCCGTCGTCGAGCGCCATCCTCTTATTATTACTATCATCACATGAAAATGTAGATGCACGTGTGTTATTATTTATTATTTTTTACCATGAACGTGCATATGCAATGCACATGTTTTATTATTTTATTATTATTATTATTATTATTACTATTATTATTATCATAGTTTTAATTATTATTATTATTATTATTATTATTATCATTATTATTATCATTATCACATGCAAATGCACATTCATGTGCATGCGTTATTATTATTATTATTACAATTAGATTAATTAATATTATCATCAAATGTAAATTCACATGCACATCCAAGTGCATTCTTATTTGTTATTATTTATTTATTATTTACTACTATGCACGTGCACATGAAATGCAATCCCATTATTCTATTATTATTATTATTATTATTATTATTATTATTATTATTCTTGTTGTTGTTGTTTTTTGTATCATCATATACAAATTACCATGCATGTGCGTTATTATTTATTATTTATTACCATGCACATGCATGCATCATTATCATTATCATTACATGTAAATGCACATGCACATGCATTATTATATATTATTTATTATCATGCACATGAAAATGCAATGCACTTCCGTTATTCTATTAACACATGTGTTATTATTATTTATTCTAATGCACGTGCACATGCAATGCACGTGCATTATTCTATTATCACATGTGTTATTATTTATTATTTATGATCATTCACATGAAAATGCACATTTATTTGGACTTAGATATTATTTATTGTTTATTACCATGCACATGCACATGAACACACACATGAACATGCTCATGCACTTGGCTGTGAGTAATTATTTATTATTTATTATCATTCACATGCACATGCACATACACATGAAATTCACATGCGTTATTATTTATAATTTATTATTTATTATCATTCACATTTAAATGCACGAGCATATGAACATGCACGTGCGTTATGATTTATTATTTAAACCATGCACATGCATATGAACATGAACGCGTATTATTACTTCTATTATTATTAGAGGTATTTTTAGGGTTTACTATCATTTTTTAGAATTTTTAGGTGTTATTAAAATTTATTATGGTTTATTATGGTTTTAGGGTTTTTTATGGTTTATTAGCATCTTTTATGGTTTAGTGGGGGTTATTAGGATTTTATTAGTTTTTGTTATGGCATGTCAGGGTTTATTAGGGTTTATTAGGTATTTTTCGGGTTTTAAGGGTTGTTAATGGGTGTTTTTGGTTTTTTTTGGTATCTGATGGCATTTTATTGGTTTTTTTTGGGGGGGGGGGGGTTATGGGTTTATTTGTTTTTTTTGGGATTGATAGGGGTTGTTATGATTTTTTAGTTTCTTTAGGGTTTTTTGGGTATTGTAGCAGCTTTTAGGATTTATAAAATGTGTTTTAGCATTTTTTTTGGGTTCTTTAGGGTTTTATTGTTCTTTAGAGTTCAATGTGGTTCTTCAGCATTTATTTGGGTTCATTTGGGTTTATTAGTGTTCTTTAGGATTGGTTAATGTTTATTAGCATTTCATATTGTATATTAGGGTTTTAATGGGATTTTTTAGGCATTAATATCTTTTTCTAGGGTTTATCAACATTTTTTAGGGCTATTTATGATTTATTAGGGTTTATTTTATTTATTAGGGTTTAGTAACATGTATTTTGGTTTATTACGATTTGTTAGTGTTTATTATGATTTTTTAGGGTTTATTGCGGTTAATTAGGGGTTTCTTATGGTTTGTTTCTATTTGTTATGATTTATTTGGTTTTTTTGGGATTTGTTACGATTTATTTGGGGTTGTTAGGGATTTTTACCATTTATTTTTTGGGTTATTAGGGTTTTGTAGGGTTTATTAGTGGGTTGTAGGGTTTTTTATGCTATTATTTGGATTTTTTTGTAGTGTTTTTTCTTATTTGTTACGGTTCTTAGTGATTATTAGGGTTTATTATGGTTTAATTGTGTTTTTATTGTATATTAGGTATTTTAGGGCTTTTTTAGCGTTTATTAGGGTCTAATAGAGATTTTTAGGGTTTATTACTGGTTATTAAGATTTATTTGTGTTTATTAGGGTTTTTAGGGTTTAATAGTGGGTTTTAAGGGTTATTAGGGTTTATTAGTGGTTCTTATGGGTTATTAGTGGTTGTTAGGGGTTGTTACATTTTGTTAGAGTTTTTAGGGTTTTTTACGGTTGGTTTGAGTTGTTTGGGGTTTTATGCATTTTTTTGGGTTTAATTGGTGTGTTTGAATTTTTTTTAGGCTTTGTTGGGGCTATTTTAGTAGTTTTTAGTGTTTTGATGATTTTTGTGGGTTTTGAAGCATTTTTTGTTTTTTTTGTATCAATTGTTAGGGTTTATGTAGTGTTATTAGTGGCTTTAGTGTTTCTTTACGGTTTTAGGGTTATTTAGGGTTCTTTATGGTGTATTAGGGTTTCTTTTGAGGTTTATAAGGTTTTCTAGGGGGGTTTTTGGGTTTTAACGGTTTCATAGGGTTTGTGAGGGTTTTGTTAGGAATTTTTAGGGTTTTTAGGTTTTTTAGTGTTTTAGGGGTTTTAGGGTTTTTAGTGTTTTTTGAGGTTGTTTTGAGGTTTTTTAGGGTTTTTGGTTTGTTTTCAGGTTTTTTTGGTTATTTTGTTTTCTAGTGTTTTTATGTTTTTTAGGGGTTTTAGGGTTTGTTAGGATTTTTTAGGATTTTTATGGTTTTTTAGGGTTTTTTGGATTTGTTGGGTTTTTTAGGGTTTTAGGGTTTTTTATAGTTTTGTCAGGTTTTTTCAGGTTTGTTAGGGTTTTTTGTGAATATTAGTATTTTGAATAATTTAATATTATTTTTGTCATATATTTGGGTTTTTAGGTATTTTTTAGCTTTTATTGGGGTCTAATAGGGTTTTTAGGGTTTATTACGATTTATTAGTGTTTATTAGGGTATAGTAGTGGGCATTATGGTTTATTTTGGTTTATTTTGGTTTATTATTGGTTGGTAGGGTTTGTTAGGATTTATTAGTGCTTATTAGGGTGATTTAGGGTGTCTAAGGGTTTCTAAGGGTGTGTTAGGGTTTCTAAGGGTGGGTTAGGGTTTTTATGGGTTGGTGAGGGTTTCTAAGGGTGTGTTATGGTTTCTAAGGTTTTCTAAGTATGTATTTGGGTTTCAATGGGTGTGTTGGGGTTTCTAATGGTGTGCTACGTTTTCTAAGGGTGTGTTATTTTTTCTAAGGGTGTGTTAGAGTTTCTAAGTGTGTGTAAGTTTTTCATAGGTTTTCTTATTGTTTTGTTAGGGGTTTTAGGGTTTTTTTGGGTTTCTTATGGTTTCGTAGGGGTTTTTTAGAGTTTCATCGGGTTTTTTTTGTGATTATTAGGGCTTCTTTGTGCTTCATGGGGTTTGTTAGGGCTTGTTAGGGTTTTTTATGTTTTTTAGGGTATTTGGGGTTTGTTAAGGTTTGTTAGGGTTTGTTAGGGTTTGTTATGGTTGGTTAGGGTTTGTTAGGGGTTTTCATGGTTTTTAATGGTTTTTAGTGTTTATGTGGTTATTCATTGTTTTTTAGGGTTATTAAGTTGTTCATGGTTGTCATAGATGTGTAGAGCTTTTCGAAAGCTTCAATTTGATATGTGGTAGAGGTGAAACAGACACCCAGAGCAGAAGTTATGGTCATTTGGAGGAATTAAGGACCTTTTTGGACTTTAAGAATGTCATAAGGTGTTCATATTGGTCACAGATGTGTAGATCTAGTCGAAAGCTTCGATTTGATATATGGTAGAGGCAAAACAGACTCCCAGAGTAGAAGTTATGGTCTTTTGGAAGGTTTAAGTACCTTTTGGGGCCTTCAAGGACGTGAGAAGGTGCTTTGCTGGATATAGGAGTGTAGATCTAGTCGCAAGCTTCGATTTGATATGCGGTAGAGGCAAAACGGACACCCATAGATGAAGTTATTGAAAAACTGACACCAGAAGCCAATCTTTTGACCATCCAAATGAATTTTGGGTCTTTTAGGGGGTTGAAGAATGTCAGGAAGGGTTCCAATGATTACCAGAGTGTGTATCATTTTACAATATTCAATTTGATATGTAGTAGAGCCAAAATGAACACACGTAGCAGAAGTTATTGTCATTTTAAATTGAGTAACTCTACTAGTGCCTAAAAACCTAAGAAACCCGCGACTCACTAAAATAGGCATAACTTCTCCTTTGAGTGTCCGTTTGAGCGTTGTCACTAGTAAAATCAAAGATCGTGAGATGAGTGAGGACTATGTTTAGTAGAAACTATGATAAGATCAATGAAATATAAGATATATTAGTTATACCACTCCAAAAATAGTCCAAATACAAATGGCCATAACATTCATTCAGTTAGTCCGTTTGAGCTCTACCACATATCAAATCGAAAGTAGCGAAGAGATATATGCATGAGAATGACTTGAACTTAGTTCAAGTCATGTTTAAGACTCTAAAATCCCAGAAACCCATCAGAAGGCCTCCAAAACCTTATTTTTGTGTACGGATCCCTATCAAAGTTTTCTTAAAATGGTCATAACATCTAATATGTGTGACTGTTCGGCCTCCGACACCTATTTTTTATCATATTTCATTCCATGATATTCAGTTTAACTATTCACGGAGTTGAAATGGACACCTGAATAAGAAGTTATGAATTTTTCAACGACTTAGTGTTTCGTTAGGTTTTTCAAAATCCCATTTCTAGCATTTTTGTCATTTCTGCTGTTTTTTCAAACAAATATAATTTGTTAATACTGTTTTTATTATTATTATTATCATCATCTCATCCACATGCACATGCATATGCACATGCACGTGCATTATTATTATATTTTTACTACCATGCATGTGCACATGAAATGGACACACATTATTTTATTATCACATGCATTGTTATTGTTATTGTTATTGTTATTATTATCATGGTTGTTGTTGTTGTTGTTGTTCAGGTTATTGTTATTATCATCACATGCAAATTCACATTCAATGCACATGTGTTATTCTATTATCACATGCGTTGTTATTATTAATATTAATATTATTATTATTACGATCATCATCATCATCACATGAAAATGCAATGCACGAGCATTATTATTTATTACCATGCACGTGCATAGGTAATGCGGATGCAATATTCTATTATCACATGCATTGGTACTACTACTATTATCACAACTACTACTACTATTATTACTACTACTGTTATTATTACTATCATCACATGAAAATGTAGATGCACATGCGTTATTATTTATTATTTATTACCATGCACATGCATATTCAATGCACTTGTATTATTCTTTTATTATTATTATTATTATTATCACAATTATTATTATTATTATTATTATCATTATTATTATCATTATCACATGAAAATATACATTCATGTGTGTTTTTATTTATTATTTACTACCATAAATGTGCATGTGTTATTATTATTATTATTATTATTACAATTAGTATTATTAATATTATCATCAAATGTAATGGCACATGCCCATGCATGTGCGTTCTTATTTATTATTATTTACTTATTATTTACTACTATGCATGTGCACATGAAATGCACTTGCGTTTTTCTATTATTATTACTATTATTATTTTTGTTGTTGTTGTTGTTATTATTATTATTATTATTATTATTATTGTTTGTATCATCAAATACAAATGCTCATGCACGTGTGTTGTTATTTATTATTTATTACCATGCACGTGCATGCGTCATTATCATTATCGTTACATGTAAATTCACATGCATGTGCGTTCATATATATTTTTTATTATCTTGCACGTGTAAATGCAATGAACTTGCATTATTATATTATCACATGTGTTATTATTATTTATTCTCATTCATGTGCACATGCAATGAACGTGCACTATTCTATTGTCACATGTGTTATTATTTATTATTTATTATTTATTATCATTCACATGAAAATGCACATTCATGTGGACTTGGTTATTATTTATTGTTTATTACCATGCACATGCACATGTACTTATATGTGCCTAATTATTTATTATTTATTATCATTCACTTGCACATGCACATACACATGCAATTCACATGCGTTATTATTTATAATTTATTATTTTTTACCATTCCCCTGAAAATTCGCAGGTATATGCACATGCACGTGCGTTATGGTTTATTATTTAAACCATGCACATGCATATACACATGCACGTGTGTTATTACTACTAGTATTATTAGAGGTATTTTTAGGGTTTACTACCATTGTTTGGATTTTTATGTGATATTATCATTTATTATCGTTTGTTAGGGTTTTTAATGGTATATTAGCGTTTTTAGGGTTTGATGGGGGTTATTTGGATTTTATTAGTGTTTATTATAGTGTTTCAAGGTTTATTAGGGGTTATTAGGTATTTTTAGGGTTTTATTAGGATTGATTTGGGTTTATTGGGGTATATTATGGTATATTATGGTATATTTGGGTATGTTTAGTATTTATTTGGGATTATTATGGTTCATTAGGTTTTATTAATTTTTAAGAGGGTATATTAGGTTTTTTAGTGTTTAGTAGTGTTTATTCGGGTTTATTAGCACTTTTAAGCCTTTTTAGGTTTTATTAGCATTTATTAGGGGTTTTATGGCTTTTTAATGGTATATTTGCATTTTTTAGGGTTTAGTGGGGTTTATTATGGGTTATTATAGTGTGTTAAGGTTTATTAAAGTTGAGTAGGTATTTTTAGGGTTTTATTTGGTTTGAGTCGGTATCTTTAAGGTTTTATTAGGGTTTATTAGGGTTGAGTACAGATTATTAGGGTTTGTTAGGGATTTTTATGGTTTACTAGGGTTTGTTAGTGTTTTTATTAGGGTATATGAGTGTTTTTTAGTTTTTATTAATATATATGAGAGTTTGTTATGACTTTTTAGGTTTTATTAGTGCATTTTTATTATTTGTGAGCATTTTTAATGGTTTATTAGCTTTTATTTGAATTTATTATTGTTTATTAGGGTTTTTATGGATTTTTAATGGTTTATTTTTGTTTTTTTGTTTATTGGGTTTTAGTTGGGTTTTTTTGGTTTTGTTATGGTGTGTTGAGGTTTATTTGGGTTGAGAAGGTATTTTTAGGGGTTTTTTATGGTTTTATTAGGGTTTATTAGTTTTTATTATGTTTTATTAGGGATTTTTAGGGTTTGTTAGGGTTTGTTAGGGGTTTATTAGTTTTTTTGTTTTATTAGCTTATATTAGTGTTTGTTAGGGCTTTTTTGAAAATATAGTGTGCTTTTATTGTTTGTGAGCGTTTTTTTGTTTGGGATCGTTTTTAGGGTTTGATAGGTTATCATAGAGTTTATTATGGTTTATTAGGGTTTTTAGGGATTTTTAAGGTATATCAGCATTTTTTATCTTTATTAGGTTATATTAGTGTTTTTAGGTCTTTTTAGGTAATATAGACTATTTTTAGTGTTTGTGATCGTTTTTTTATTGTCTGTGATCATTTTTAGGGCTAATTTTGTTATATTAGATTTTTTCAGGGTTTCTAGGGATTTTTAAGGTATGCTAGCATTTTTTTTCTTTATTAGGGTTTTTTAGGGATTTATTAGGGGTTATTATGGTGTGCTAAGGTTTTTTAGGGTTGAGTAGGGTTTATTTGGCTTTATTTATGGTTTATTAGGGCTTTTTAGGGTTTGTTTCGGGTTTATTAGGGTTTATTAGTGTTTATTAGTGTTTATTAAGGTTGGTTAGGGTTGTTTAGGTTCTCTTAATGTGTTTTTAGGGTTTATTAGGTTTTATTATCATTTATTAGGGTTTATTAGTTATTTTTGGGGTTTTATTAGGTTTGCGTAGAGTTTCTTAGGGTTTTTATGGATTATAAGGTGTTTCTAAGAATTATTAGAGTTTATTAGGGGTTCACTAGCATTTAATTTTTTATATTATTGTATATTAGGGTTTAATATTTTTGAGGGGTTTAAAGCGTAATTAGGGATTTTGTATCATTTTTAGGGTTTCTGTAGCATTGTTAGAGTTTATGTTTCCTTTTTAGTGTTTATGTTGCGTTTTTAGGGTTTAGTTAGTAGTTTTAGATTTTATGTATCATTTTTATGGTTTATGTAAAGTTTTTAGGGTTTATGTATCGTGTTTAGGGTTTAGGTTTTATCTAGAATTTTTCAGGGTTTATGTTGCGTTTTCTGGGTTTATGTAGCATTTTTAGGGGCGATATAGCATTTATGTTGCATTTTTTAGGGTTTATGTGACATTTTTAGGGTTCATGTAGTGTTTTTAGGGTTTATATTGTGTTTTTAGGTTTTATGTAGTGTTTTTAATGTTTATGTTTATGTTTCATTTTTTATGGTTTATGTTATGTTTTTTAATGTTTATGTTATAGTTCTAGGGTTTATGTAGTGCTTTTTGGGTTTATGTTGCGTTTTTTGGGTTTATGTTGCGTTTTTTGGTTTATGTTGTGTTTTTTGGGTGTTTATTGCATTTTTAAGGGTTTATGTAATGTTTTTAGGGATTTTGTATTGATTTGAAGCCTTTTTAGGGTTTTAATGGTTGTTTATGGTTTGTAGATTTTTTCTGGGTTTTTAAGGATTTTTAATGGGTGTTTATTGTTTTTTAGGGTATCTGATGGATTTTTAATAGTTTGGGGGGTGTTTATGGTTTTATTTGTTTTTTATGGGATTGATAGGGGTTGTTAGTAATTTTTAGTGTGTTTTAGGGTTTTTTTGGGTATTGTAGCGGTTTTTAGTGTTTATTTAATCTGTTTTAGAGTTTTTTGGGTTCTTTAGGGTTTTTTAGTGTTCTTTAGAGTTTAATATGCTTCTTTAGGGTTTATTAGGGTTCTTTAGGGTTTATTAGTGTTCTTTAGTATTTGTTACATTTTACTAGAATTTTTATTATATATTAGGGTTTTTGGGATTTTTTCGGCGTTAATAGCTTTTTATAGGGTTTATCAACCTTTTTTAGGGTTATTTAGGATTTATTAGGGTTGGTTAGGGTTTATTTTATTTATTAGGGTATGGTAATGTGTATTTGTGTTTATAACAATTTATTAGGGTTTATTATGATTTGTTAGGGTTTATTGGAGGTTATTAGGTGTTTGATATAGTTTGTTTCAGTTTTTTACGATTTATTTGGCGTTGTTAGGATTTTTTAGGATTTACTTGGGGTTGTTAGGGTTTGTTATGATTTATTTTGTGGTTATTAGGGTTTGTTAGGGTTTATTAGTGGGTTGTAGGGTTTTGTGGGCTATTATTTGGAGGTTTTTGAAGCGTTTTGTTGGGTGTGTTAGGGTTTTAGTGATTATTGTAGAGACCCAAAACTTGACGTACATGGACTTTACATTAATTTTGCAGAATACTTAATGCATAACAAAAACCAACACTCAAGGACCGTAATAGTTTAGTGTCTTTGGAATCTCTGATCATAATATTCTAATCTTGGTGAAAGATCTTCAACATCTCCCATAAAGATCTTCCCCTTTTGATTTCTTACCTAAAACCATTCTTTATATCCTGGGGAAAAGGAAACATATAAAGGGTGAGCTCAAATGCTCAGTAAGGGTAAGTATGGAGAAAATAAAACAAACCATATTCATTTGAACTTAAAAACATGAACATAATGTTTAAACATCACGATATTGAGAAAATGACATAAAACATTTCAGTATGTAAGGCATAGATCATAATGGAACATAAATCATGATAAAATAGCTTGGGAATAAAACTTGAAATTGTGTAATAACATTAATCACATGATATGATTTCCATATTATCCAATGTATTGCTTCCAAGACCATCTTAGTGCACAAAGTCCCTTACTGAACCGGGTTTACTTCCATTCCAACCCTGTATTATTGAACCATATTTACTTGCTATTCCATCCATGTTTATATCACGAGATATAAATCTTTACCCAATTCATTGGTGGGAGATATAGTTCCCACCCATCTCATAATGAAATAATTATTATGTGTGCCACAACAATAACATTAATCATTCATCATAACCCAAAGAATAAAATGTGTTTCATAAACATCATACCATCATAACATAATCCATATAAAACAAATTGATATCATTTAATAATAAGAAAAGTAAAACCATTTAAATCATAGAGACACTATACTTTAAAAATACACATATGAAAAATGTCATCTTATATGGAAAATTGTTTTGATATAACACCTGAAATGAATTCTTGAGGAAAATATCCTTTCTTCTTCAAAATCATTTTATTTTCACAAAATGCCATGAAATTTTAAAATAAAGGGTTTTTTTTAAAATAATAATGAAATCTTGTAGTGTAAGCTTCTTGAAAATAAGGCGTTATGAAACCATAAAAATCCGTTCATGCCGTATAAGTTTAAAAAAACATTCTTCTCGCACTTTTGCTGGAAAAGTCAAAAAGAACCTCGTATGGTAAACAAAAGAAGTATCACTTTCATAACATGTGGAAAAATTCAAAAATGGGTAAAAATGAATTTAAACATACATAAAGACACTTTTAGAAAACATTTACATGGATGATAACAATAACCCCAATAAATACTTAGGATTAAACCATCTTGGATAAGAACGATATTGGAATAATTATCCCTTACCTTAGGTACAATATGCATCATACGTATCCAAACCTCCTTTATAATTATTTAAATATTGTCATTTACATATTACAGAATCATATTCACTTTTATGATATCATATATGGTTCACTTATGACTTTATATTACCAGTTCTTTTGTAAATTCCATGTTAAAGCAGCATTTTGGGTAAAATCGTTTTATTTATCGTACGTGTTTGGACTTGTTGTTATTGATATTATTATTACATAAATCATTATTTAATTACTTCCAGAATGTAAATCATGATTTATATATCATTTATATTCAGTATATATATATATAATAGATAGATTAATGAAATGAAATACACTGTTCATGGAGACGGTAGGTCGTACGTATGCATGAACGTTGTTTTCCTTTCCTTATTTACTTGAATGGAAGTAAGTAGATGACACACACACATATATATATATAGTATATTTATCATTTCATATATTTAATTATTATTCATTATATATACTTTATAATAATTCTTGAGTGATTATCATGGAGAATGAATCTCATCACGTCGTGGAGACGGTAATCTGTATGTACGCACGAGCGATGATATCATTCCCATAATTATTGAATTGAATTGGAGTGGGTGATATAATATCTCTGAATCAGTATGATTTTATAATAACCATATATAGTTATTCTTTACACCATTATACCCATCCAATTAAGGTGGTGTTGGAAGAACAGATTAAACCACGACGTGGAGACGATATTCCGTACGTACGCACGCGCAGTGATTTCATTCTCTATAGTATGTATAGAAGGTGAAATGGGGTTTTTTCATATTTATAATAACATATCAGTATATTAGTGATACTGATGTTATTACTTTATAATGAAACAACTATTGAAGAATATGTTGAAGAAGAAATAAACTTGAAAGAATCGGTAGAAGAGATTACTTCTTCTTTGACGCACCACTTTTAAGCTTCCTCTTAAGGCACTAGATTTGGTCTTTTGATGAGACCAGAAACTCTATAATGTTTCTATGGAAGTTTATAAGTTAAATGGGTAGGGTTTGGCCGATCTTTAAGGCTAAAATTGTTGTGAAGATGAGAGGGAGGAGGTGCCCTTTTATAAGGGAGGAGAGGGGCACCTTAGGAAAAACATAAAATATTATTTTATAATAAAGTCATATTCGGTTTATAATGGCTCCAAATTTATTTATTTCGAAGAACAAGTCGTTATGGGTCGAAATCCTCACAACCAATAGGCTTTAGACAAGTTTAGGTTACTATTTTAACAGTATCATTTAGATTTTACTCTAAGTTAAATAATTTAACTTTTATTGTGTCTTATTGTTTTCTTACACTATATGGATAATAAACTTACTATAACAAGACAAACGAACCCCAAGTGGTTTATCATTAATATATATAACTTTATATAAGTCATTTGGCCGACCCTTGGATTTTTAGGAATAAAATAACAATTAATAATATAATATTTGTTTTAAAAACTATTTTATGTCAATTTTGACACTATTTGATAATTGATTTTTGTGAAAATCATAACAGCATGATTAGTTCAAAAAAGGTTAATTAAATCAATACTAACATGTCATATTTTCCTAAAAAATTAGTTAAATTCATAAAATGTCTCAAATTACATTTATTTGGATATTTATAACATCGATACTGTTAATATTTCATTAATAAGGTAATTACTGCATCATCATTGTGTCATAAATAAATTAAATTATTTAATATCAAAAAATTATAAACAAAATACCATTATGTAGGAAATATTTTTATCTTTCTATTTAATATTTATTGTCTAATTTATCTTAAGTATAACCGTATATTAAAAATTGTTTAGTTATTAAACTTTGATTTTAACTATTTTTAACTCTTCTTTAAATAAAATAATAATAAATGTCCTAATCTAATGAAAGTGGACCTAAAGGGTAATATTTTATTCCTAAGGTTGTTTATTGTCGAATTAAACTTATCCAATTGAATTAGGACATGTGTTAGGGTAATAATAATATCATTTTTACCCTTAATTACCATATTTACTTTTAACTATGGTAAATAAAAGTAAGAAGTTAATATTCACCAAAAAATATTTTAATCTTATTGATCCACATTTTACTCCCTGGTATTAACCGTGTCTCTCGGATTTTTGAAATTCCACTCAAAGAAGCGGTAAAATTATGTTTTATGTAAATTTTCAAATTCTCCAAGGAAGTGGGTAAAAGAAGGTGAAAAGTTCAATAAAATTTTTATATATCTAAAATTATTATAAAATGGCTCCAATGAATTACATTGAAATTATATAGGTATTATGTATCAATTTTGTCCTAAAATAAATTTAAATATAATAAATAATTATTTAAATAAAAAATCAGTTTTTAAATAGCAACCTAGTGTTTTCACTATTCATCAAAAATTGGATGTTTTCAGAAAAATACCAAAAATTCACCCTAAGATAATTTCGATATTCTGAATATAAAAATGAAGTCCATTTTGAATGATAAAATTTATAAAATTTCAAAAAGTGGTTATTACTATTCATAACTGCTAGTTCATAATAATATTATAATAATGTCTCGTTTAGTGAGACTCGGTATTGCATACTACACACACTATCAAGGAAGGTCTTTATTTCATGTAATTCAATCCAAGTTAGGGCTATGTGTAGTGAAAGCTCCATTAGGTGTTGCGTATAACACAATCAAAACTTATTTAATTTATACATTAAACAAAATCTATACTTAATGTTATGTAGAATAATTTCCACAAAACAAACTTAAAATTGGGTGTAACACGAGCCAATAATAGTGTTGCATATACTGCAAGCTAATCTTGGTGTAGTGTATAATAGAAGACATCAAAGAAATTAAAAAATAATATTTCTCATAAAATCTCCAGGTGTTTCATTCTACCCCACTTAAAATGAATTTCGCCCTAGAAATTTGTCGGGGTTATAAATGGTTTACTACTTGAAAGTTTCATTCATAGAAACCGACATCGTAAAACGGAATACAAAAACCTCATTTTAAAAAGTAAATTAATAAATGTAACATTTACCCAGATTAACTCATCACTGTGTTTCCACATTGGAGAAAATAGGTGGAAATATAGATATGGAAGAAAAATATAACCATCAAGTTCCGATGGAGAGTGGTAGAGGACATGGCTATGAAAATCCAACAATCACAATGCCATAATTTTTTAATGATTTAAGGTACCGTTTGATTCATAGGATATAAGAACACAAGTACAACATTTTGTGTTTTCAAGATAATTTCCCTAAAGTTGAAGAATTGTTGAATTAAAAGAAATACTTAATTGATTTTGGTAAAATCTCACCATTGTTCGTGCCATGAACAATTTACACTTAATATATTAATGAAATGAAGTTGAATTTTTCATTCATGAAGCGTTAGCAGATCATGTGATAGACTAATAGGTCATTCCATCTATCTCACACAAAAGGTTATCAAAAGTTATTAAATATACATAAGTCCATCTATAGTGAGATTAATCGTATATGGTTCCTAAAATGGACTTATACTTCATATATCATACCACTTAATAAAATAAAACTAGTTTCTACTAACCAGGGACTTCCTGTAGGCTAGTGGTAGGCGATAAAGTCCTGCCACACCTCAGTTGTGGGTTCGATTCCCACAGACTTGTCCGACGCGACGGGTTGTCACCCATCCTACAGGTTGTCCTTTTTCTAAAACTACATTATTATAAAATTCCATCAATAATATTGAAAAAGGTTCTAGCCTTAAATAATACTAACTTATGTACAACATAATCTATTCCAATATTTAAGCTTATCTAAAATACTTCTGTCCAAGCTCATAGTATAAAGAAACCAATTACTAGAAATGTCATCTGCCGAGCATGTGAATACCATCATTTATCCCCCATATATCATACAATATGTCTTGTTGGTCAAATTACAAACATGTGAATACCTTAATCATGTATTATCTTGAAAAATGAATACCCATTGATCCTTAGTGAAAACATGGATGTAGTTAAAAGTTAACACTTTCCACATACCAAAAATCCAAAAAATTATATATACTCAAACCATGATATTACTTAGTCCTTATATAAATTATGAGCTCATGAATACTATCAAACATATTATTTTCTCCTTATCCATTCATTATGCGCATATAATCTCCTTTCCAAAATATTTGAATCAATTTTCATGGTTACCAGTACAATATAATTTTTGAAAACCAATACATAGATATTCCAAAATTCCACGATACCATAAACAAGATTCCATGATAGTATTTTGAAATCCCATAAACACTTAATCATTACACAACATCATTTTCATACACAACATCACATGTAGTGATCGCATGAAACTTCCCTTTATCCTTTTCCTTAAGAGGTTGCTCATGTTCATCATCATTCACCCTGGGATTAGGACATTGATTAGAATAATGACCCATTTACTTGCACTTGAAGCATTGAAGTGTTGGTGGTGCGTTCTCTATAGTCTTTCCTTTATTCACATCATTAGAAACCCTTTTTCCATTACTTCAACACTCAGCTACTCGATGACGTTATTTTCCACACATAAAAACATTTTCTAGTACCTTTAAGACAATCTCCACTATGATTCTTTCCACACTTTGAGCATAATGAAACATTCATCTTATTTTCACAATTATTCTGAGATTTCTCCTTGAACTCCATCTTTCGTTTTTTGTCAAAACCATGAGATTGATATGTAACACCAACTTCCATTTATACCTTGATAGCATAGCGCACAATTTCTTCATTGCTACTAAAGTCTCTTATAGCTAATGCCCTTAGAAGACTTGGTTTTAAGCCACTAAAGAATCGATCAACTTTACTTTCAGGTTGGATGATAAAGCCTGATGCATACCTTTCAAGACTTGTAAAATTTGCTTCTTATATTCCAACAGATTCATCAACCTTTTTCTTAAGCTCAGGGAAATCCTTTTCCATATTTGTTTGAAGAATACGAGGGAAGTACTTATTGAAAAATAATTTCTTGAACTCATCCCATTCTATGGATTCAGTTTCAACTTGGGGCCTTGTATTCTTAGTTAGTTTCTACCACTAGTTTGCTTCATCTTCTAAATGGTAAACAGCCAGAATGAATTTTTCATGTTCTAAACAGTGAAGTATCGAAAATATATTTTCAATGGTACTAATCCATTGTACGGCAACAAGTGGATCAGAAGACCCACTGGAAGAGGGTGGACATTGCCTCATGAAGGACTCAATAGAATATCGTTATCTTCTCTGCTCATTTAAAAGTCCAGAATGATTCATAGCTTGTGTATGTATAGCAATAAGATTATGTACTCCATCTCCTATAACATTGGTTTGTCGAGGAGGAAAATCATTGCATTTCCCATTACATTTATCTACATGGTTCTTTCGGGTTCCATCCATCGTCTAAAACCCAAAAGGAATAGTGTGAGAGGAAAAAATCATGCTACGAAAAAAACATAATAAAGGGAGATTACCTTAAATATCTAACATATTAGGTTTAATTCTATGATCGTTACCGTATTTCTGGGACTATAACCTATATTTATACTTAACCTTAGGGACATCCTTAAATGTACCTTATAAATATCTATAGGGATCTCATTAATGTTTTTGCATCCTATTTTCCAAAGGTTGACTAAACCCTTCCTCTAATACCAGCTATAGAGACCCCAAATATGACATACAATGACTTTACATTACTTTATTGGAATACTGAATACATAACAAAAAAAACTCTCAAGGACCGTAATAGTTTAGTATCTTTGGAAACTCGGAACATAATCTTCTAATCTTGGTGAAAGATCTTCAATATCTCCCATAAAGATCTTCCCCTTTTTTTCTTACCTAAAACCTTTCTTTATATCCTGGAGAAAATAAAACATATAAAGGGTGAGATCAAATGCTCAGTAAGGGTAATAATGGATAAAATATAACAAACCATATACATTTGAACTTAAAAACATGAACATAATGTTTAAACATCAATATCTTGAGCAATGACATAAAACATGGCAGTACGTAAGGCATAGATCATAATGGAACATAAATCATGATAAAATAGCATGGGAATAAAACTTGTAATTGTGGAAAAACATTAATCACATGATATGATTTCCATAGTAGCCAATTCATTTCTTCCAAGACCATCTTAGTGGACAAAGTCCCTTACTCAACTGGGTTTACTTGTCGTTCTAGTCTTGTATTACTGAACCAGATTTACTTGTCGTTCCAACCATGTCTATCTCATGAGATATAAATCATTATCCAATGCATTCGAGGGACATATAGGTCTCACCCATCTCATAATGAAATCATTATTATGTGTGCCACAACATAAACATTAATCATTCATCATATATCAATGAATATAATGGGTTTTATAAACATCATCCCATCAAAACATAATCCATATAAAAAAATGGATATCATTTCATCATAAGACTAGTGAAACCATGTAAATAATATAGACATTATACTTGAAACATACACATATGAAATAATTCCATCTTATATGGAAAATGGTTTTGATATAACACTTGAAATTAATTCTTGAGGAAAATATCATGTCTTCTCCAAAATCATTTTCTTTTCACAAAATTCCATGAAATTTTAGAAGAAAGGGATTTTATTGAAAATAATCATGAAATCTATTACTGTAATATTCTTGAAAATAAGGCGTTATGAAACCGCAAAAATCTGTTCATTCCGTATAAGTTAAAAAAACATTCTTCTCGTACTTTTTCCAAAAAAGTCAAAAAGTACCACGTATGGTAAACAAAAGAAAGATTCCTTTCATAACATGTGGATAAGGTAAAAAATGATTAAAAAGGACTTTAAACATACATAAAAATAATTTTATAAAACATGGACATGGATGATAACAATAACCCCAGTAAATACTTACAAATAAACAATCTCGAATAAGAACGAGATTGGAATATTTATCCCATACCTTAGGTCTGATATGATTTGTACGTATCCGAACCTCCTGTATAATGATTTGAATAATATAATTGACTTATTAAAGAATAATATTCATTTTTATGGTATCATATATGGTTCAATTATGACTTTATATTACCCGTTCTTTTGTAAATTCCATGTTAAAGCAGTGTTTTGGGTAAAATCGTTTTATTTATCGTACGTGTTTGGACTTGTTGTTATTGATATTATTATTACTTAAATCATGATTTAATTACTTCCATAATGTAAATTTTGATTTATATATAATATATATTAATTATATATATATATATATATAATAAATAGATAAATGAAATGAAATACACCGTTTATGGAGATGGTAGGCCGTACGTACGCATGAATGCTGTTTTCCTTTCCTTATTGACTTGAATAGAAGTAAGTAGATGAAATATATATATATATAAATAAATAAAATAGCTTTATCATGTCATATATTTTATTATTATTCAGTATATATAATTTATAATCATTCTTGAGTGGTTATCATGGAGAATGAATCTCATCACGTCGTGGAGACGGTAATCTGTATGTACGCACGAGCGATGATATCATTCCCATAATTGTTGAATTGAATTGGAGAGGATGATAAAATTTATCAAAATCATTATGATGTTATAATAACCATTTATAGTTATTATTTACACCATTATACCCATCCATGTAAGGTGGTTGTGGAAAAACAGATTACACCACGGCGTGGAGACGGTATTCCGTACGTATGCACGTACGGTGATTTCATTTTCCGTAGGATGGATAGAAGGTGAAATGGGGTTGTTTCATATTTATAATAACATATCAATATATTAGTGATACTATTGTTATTACTTTATAATGAATCAACTAAATAAGTATAATTTGAAGAAAAATGAAACTTGAAAGAATCGGTAGAAGAGATTACCTCTTCTTTGACGCACCTCTTTTATGAATCCTCTTAAGGCACTAGAGTTGGTATTTTGAGGAGACCAGAACCTCTATAATGTTTCTAGGGATGTTGAGAAGAAAAATGGTCAGGGTTTGGCTGATCATGAAGGCTCAAAGTGTTGTTAAGAGAAGAGGGAGGAGGTTCCCTTTTATAAGGGAGGAGAGGGGCACCTTAGGAAAAACATAAAATATTATTTTATAATAAAGACATATTCGGTTTATAATAGCTCCAAATTGATTTATTTCTAAGATAAAATTGTTTTGGGTCTAAATCCTCTCAAACAATAGGTTTTAGACATGTTTAGGTTACTATTTACCATATCATTTAGATTTTACTCAAAGTTGAATAATTTAACTTTTACCGTGTCTTCTTGTTTTCTTACACTATATGGTTAATAAACATACTATAAAAATCCAAAAGAACCCCAAGTGGTTCATCATTAATATATATAACCTTATCTATGTAATTTGGCCGATCATAATATTTTTAGGAATATAATAACAATTAATAATATAATATTTGTTTTAAAAACTATTTTATGTCTATTTTGACACTATTGGGTAATTGATTTTTGTGAAAATCATAACAGCATGATTAGTTCAAAAAATTTAATTAAATAAATAATAACATGTCATATTTTCCTATAAAATTAGTGTAATTCATAAAAAGTCTAAATTACATTTATTTGGATATTTATAACATCAATAATGTTAATATTTCATTAATAAGGTAATTACTGCATCATCATTGTGTAATAAATAAATTAAATTATTTATTTTCTAAAAATTATAAAAAAAATTCCATTATGTAGGAAATATTTTTATCTTTCTAATGAATATTTATAGTCGAATTTATCTTATATAAAACCCTATATTAAAAATTTTTTAGTTATTCAACTTTGATTTTAAGTATTTTTAACTCTTCTTTAAATAAAATAATAATAAATGTCCTAATCTATTCCAAGTGGACCTAAAGGGTAATATTTTATTCCTAAGGTTGTTTATGGTAAAATTAAACTTATCCAATAGAATTAGGACATGTGTTAGGGTAATAATAATATCATTTTACCCTTAATTACCCTATTTACTTTTAACCGTGGTAAGTAAAAGTAAAAAGTTACTTTTCACCAAAAATTATTTTTATCCTATTGAACCACATTTTACTCCCTGATATTAACCTTGTTTCTTGGATTTCTGAAATTCCACTCACAAAAGCGGTAAAATTATGTTTTATATAAATTTTCAAATTCTTCTACTAGGTGGGTAAAAGATGGTGAAAAGGTCAATAAAATTTTTATATATCTAAAATTATTTTAAAATGACTCTAATGAAATACATTTAACTTTTATAGGTATTATGTATTAATTTTTTCCTAAAATAAATTTAAATAAAATAAATAATTATTTAAATAAAAATTCGGTTTTTAAATAGTAAACCAGTGTTTTCACTATTCATTAAAAATTGAAAGTTTTCAGAAAAATACCAAAAATTCACCCTAGGCTAATTTCGATATTCCGAATCCAAAAAGGAAGTACATTTTGAATGATAAAATTTATAAAATTTTAAAAAGTGGGTATAACTATTCATAACAGCTAGTTCATAATAATATTATAATAATATCTCATTTAGTGAGACTCGGTATTGCGTACTACACACGCTATCAAGGAAGGTCTTGATTGCATGTAATGCAAGCTAAGTCAGGGCTACTTGTAGTGAAATCTCCATTTGGTGTTGCATATAAAATAATCAAGACTTATTTCATTTATACATTACACAAAATCTATACTTAATGTTGCGTAGAATAATATCTAGGAAATGAACTTGAAATTGTGTGTAACACGAGCCAAGAATAGTGTTCCATATACTGCAAGATAATATTGGTGTAGTGTATAATAGGGGACATCAATGAAATTAAAAAATAATATTTCTCATAAAATCTCATGGAGTTACAATTATTAGGGTTTATTATGGTTTAATAGTGTTTTTATTATATATTATGGGTTTTAGGGATTTTGTAGTGTTTATTATTGTCTAATAGAGTTTGTTAGGGTTTATGATAGGTTATTATGATTTATTAGTGTTTATTATGGTTTTTAGGGGTTTATAGTGGGTTTTAGGGGTTATTATGGTTTATTTGTGGTTCTTAGGGATTATTAGTGATTGTTATGTTATGATAGGTTTTGTTAGGGTTTTTAGGGTTTGTTATGGTGTGTTTGAGTCATTTGGGGTTTTTTGGGTTTTTTGGGTTTTATGGCTGTTTTTGGATATTTTTAGCTTTGTTAGGGTTATTTAAGCATTTTTTGGGGGTTTTTTTTCATTTTTTGGGTTTTGAAGCATTTTTTGGTTTTTTTAGCAATTGTTAGGGTTTATGTAGTGTTGTTAGTGGCTTTGGTTGTTCTTTATGGTTTTTAGGGTTATTTATGGTATATTATGGTTTCATTGGAGGTTTTTAGGGTTTACTAGGTGTTTTTAGGGTTTTTATGGGTTTCATAGGGTTGGTTAGGGTTTTGTTAGGCATTTTTAGGATTTTTAGGCTTTTTAGCGTTTTTAGGGGTTTTGAGGGTTTTTAGCGTTTTTTGAGGTTTTTTTTTGAGGTTTTAATAGGGTTTGTTTAGGTTTGTTTTCTGGATTTTTTCGGATTTTTTGTGTTTTTAGGGGGTTTAGGGGTTTTTAGGGTTTTTAGCGTTTTTAGGATTATTTAGGGGTTTTAGGGTTTTTTAGTATTTTTTTGGTTTTTTTGGTTTTTAGGGTTTTTAAAGGTTTTATAAGGTTTTTGCCGGGTTTGTTAGGGGTTTTTTGTATATATTAGAGTTTTGAATGTTTTAATAGCATTTTTGTTGTATATTTGGATTTTTAGGTATTTTGTAGCTTTTATTGGGGTCTACTAGGGTTTTAGGGTTTATTATGATTCATAAGTGTTTATTAGGGTTTAGTAGTGGGGTGTATGGTTTATTTGGGTTTATTATGGTTTATTATTGGTTGGTAGGGTGTGTTAGGATTTATTAGTGCTTATAAGAGTGATTTATGGTGTCTAAGTGTTTGTTAGCGTTTTTAAGGGTGTGTTAGGGTTTCTATGGGTGGGTTAGGGTTTTAATGGGCGGGTTAGGGTTTCTAAGGGTGTGCTATGGTTTCTAAGGGTTTCTACAGTTGTGTTAGGGTTTATATGGGTGTGTTGGGGTTTCTAAGGGTGTGATAGGGTTTCTAAGCGGTTTTTAGGGTTTCTAAGAGTGTGTTAGGGTGTCTAAGGGCGTGTTAGTGTTTCTTAGATTTTCTTAGAGTTTTTACGGTTTTTAGGGTTTTGTTAGCATTTCTTATGATTTCTTAGGGGGTTTCTAGGGTTTCTTCGGGTATTTTTTTGGATTATTGGTGTTCCTTAGTGATTCTTGTGGTTTGTTAGGGATTTTTAGGGTTTGATAGGGTTTATTAGTGTTTGTTAGGGTTTGTTATGTTTTTTAGGGTTTTTTGGGGTATGTTAGGATCTGTTAGGGTTTGTTACAGTGTGTTAGTGTTTGTTAGGGCTTATTAGGGTTTGTTAGGGTTTTTCATGGTTTTTAATGGTTTTTAATGTTTGTGGGGTTATTCATGGTTTTTAGGGTTATTTAGTTGTTCATGGTTGTCACAGATTTGCAGAGCTAGTGGAAAGCTACAATTTGATATTTCGTAGAGGTGAAACAGACCCCCATAGCAGAAGTTATAGTCATTTGGAGGACATAAGGACCTTTTGGGACTTTAAGAACGTGATAAGGTGTTCTTATTGGTCACAGATGTGTAGATCTAGTTGAAAGCATCGATTTGATATATGGTAGAGGCAAAACGGACTCCTGGAGTAGAAGTTATGATCTTTTGGAGGGTTTAAGTACCTTTTAGGGCTTCAAGGATGTGAGAAGGTGCTTCAGTGGTTATAAGAGTGTAGGTATAGTCACAAGCTTTGATTTGATGTGTGGTAGAGGCAAAACTGACACGCATAGAAGAATTTATTGCAAAATGGACACCAGAAGCCAATCTTTTGACCACCCAAAGGGATTTTGGGACTTTTTGGGGGTTGAAGAATGTTAGAAAGGGTTCCAATGGTTACCAGAGTGTGTTTGAGCTCTACCACATATCCAAATTCTAACAGCCATAACTTTTTCTCCGGTTGTCCGTTTGAGCTCTACCACATATCAAATTGAAATTAGTGAAGAGATATATGCAGAAGGATGACTTCAACATAGATCAAGTCATGTTTGAGACCTTAATTCCCAAAAACCCATCATAAGGCCTCCAAAAGTCCATTTCCATGTACGAATCCCTGTCAAATTGTTTCTTAAAATGGTCATAACTTCTGATCTGTGTGTATGTTCAGACTCCAACACCTGTTTTTACCATATTTCATTCCATGAGATTCAGTTTGACTATTCACGTAGCAGAAATGGACACCTGAAGAAGAAGTTATGCCTTTTTCAATGACTTTGTGATTCGTTGGGTTTTTCAAGACCCCATTTCTAGCATTTTTGTCATGTGTGATGTTTTTTCAAACAACTATAACCTATTATTATAGTTATTATAATTATTATTATCATAATCTCATCCACTTGCACATGCACATGCATGTGCGTTATTATTATATTTTTATTATCATGCACGTGCACATGCAATGCAGAGATGTTATTTTATTATCACACGCGTTGTTATTATTATTGTTATTATTATTATTGTGGTGGTTGTTGTTGTTGTTGTTGTTGTTGTTGTTGTTATTATTATCATCACATGAAAATGCACATGCAAATACACATACACACACATTCAATGCACATGTGTTATTATATTATCACATGCGTTATTATTATTATTATTATCATCATCATCCTCATAACATGAAAATGCAATGCACGGACGTTATTATTTATTACCGTGCACGTGCACATGTAATTCACATGCAATACTCTATTATCACATGCATTGGTAATACTACAATTATCACCACTACAAATACTATTATTACTACTGCTGTTATTATTACTATCATCACATGAAAATGTAGATGCAAATGCGTTATTATTTATTATTTATTACCATGCACGTGCATATGCAATGCACTTGTATTATTCTTTTATTATTATTGTTAATTTTAACAATTATTATTAGTATTATTATTTTTATTATCATTATTATCATTATTATTATCATTATCACATGCAAATGCACATGCAGGTGCATTTTTATTTATTATTTATTACCGTGCATGGGAATGCGTTATTATTATTATTATTACAATTAGTATTATTAATATTATCATCAAATGTAAATGCACATGCACATGCATGTGCGTTCTTATTTATTATTATTTATTTATTATTTACTATTATGCACGTGCAATAGAAATGCACTTGCGTTATTGTGTTATTATTATTATTTTTATTATTATTATTTTGTATCATCAAATAAAAATTCACATGCATGTGCATTGTTATTTATTATTTATTACCATGCACGTGCATGCATCATTATCATTATCATTACATGTAAATGAACATGCACATGCGTTATTATATATTATTTATTATCATTCACATGCAAATGAAAAGCACTTGCATTATTCTATTATCACACGTGTTATTATTATTTATTCTCATGCACGTGCACACGCAATGCACATGCATTATTCTATTATCACAGTTGTTATTATTTATTATTTATTATCATTCACATGCAAATACACATTCATGTGGACTTGTTTATTATTTATTGTCTATTACCATGCACATGCACTTGGATGTGCATTATTATTTATTATTTATTATCATTCACATGCATAAGCACATAAAAATGTAATTCACAAGTGTTATTATTTATAATTTATAATTTATTATAATTCACTTGCAAATCTACAGGCATATGCACAGGCACATGTGTTATGATTTATTATTTAAACCATGCACATGCATCTGCACATGCATGTGCGTTGTTAGTATTATTATTATTAGATGTATTTTTAGGGTTTACTATTATTTTTAGAATTTTTAGGTGTTATTAACATTTATTATGGTTTTTAGGGTTTTTAATGGCATATTATAATTTTTTAGGGTTTGGTGGGGGTTATTAGGATTTAATTAGGGTTATTTATGGTGTGTTAAGTTTTATTAGGGATTATTGGGTATTTTTAGGGTTTTATTAGGATTGAGTTGGGTTTATTAGGGTATATTATGGTATATTATGGTATATTTGTGTATGTTTAGGATTTATTAGGGTTTATTATCATTCATTATGGTTTATTAATTTTTAAGAGGGTCTATTAGGGTTTTTCTGGGTTCAGTAGTGTTTATTAGGGTTTATTAGTTCTTTTAATCTTTGTTAGGTTTTATTAGCATTTAGTAGGGGGTTTAGGGATTTTTTATGGTATATTTGCATTTTTTATGGTTTAGTGGGGTTTATTTTGGTTTATTATAGTCTGTTAAGGTTTATTAGGGTTGAGTAAGTATTTTTAGGGTTTTATTAGGGTTGCGTATGTATCTCTAGGGTTTTATTAGGGTTGCATATGTATCTCTAGGGTTTTATTAGGGTTTATTAGGGTTGAGTAGTGTTTGTTAGGGTTTTCTAAGGATTTTTAAGGTTTACTAGGGTTTGATAGTGTTTTTATTAGGGTATATGAGTGTTTTTTAGTTTTTGTGAATATATATGAGGGGTTGTTAAGACTTTTTAGGTTTATTAGCTTGTTTTTAGTTTTTGTGAGCATTTTTTATGGGTTATTATGTTTTATTAGAATTTATTAGGGTTTATTAGGGTTTCAGAAATTTTTAATGGTTTTTTTGTATTTTTTTGTTTATTGGGGTTTAAATGGGTTTTATAAGGTCTTATTAGGGCGTGTCAAGGTTTATTAGGGTTGATAAGTTATTTATAGGGTTTTATTATGGTTTTATTAGGGTTTATTGGTTTTTATTTGGGTTTATTAGGGTTTATTAGGGGTTTTTTTGTTTTTTTTGTTTTATTAGGTTATATTAGTGTTTGTTAAGTCTTTTTCGATAATATTGCATTTTTTTTATTTTTTGTGGGCGTTTTGTTTTTGTTTGTGAGTGTTTTTAGGGTTTCTTTGGATATTTTAGAGTTTATTATGGTTTATTATGGTTTCTAGGGATTTTTATGGTATATTCTCATTTTTGTATTTATTAGGATTAATTAGTGTTTTTAGGTCTTTTTAGGTAATATAGCGTGTTTTTGTTGTTTGTGATCTTTTTTTTATTGTTTGTGAGTGTTTTTATGGTTTATTAGGTTATATAAGAGTTTATCAGGATTTCTAGGTATTTTTTAAGGTATACTAGCATTTGTATTCATTATTAGGGTTTTGTATGGTTTTATTAGGGGTCATTATGGTGTGTTAAGGTTTGTTAGTGTTGAGTAGGGGTTTTTTGGATTTATTTACGATTTATTATGGATTTTTAGGGTTTGTTTGGGGTTCATTATAGTTTATTAGTGTTTATTAGTGTCTATTAGGGTTTTTTAGGGTTGTATAGGCTTTCTTAACATGTTTTTAGGGTTTATTAGGTTTTATTATCATTTATTGGGGGTTATTAGGTATTTTTTGGGTTTTCATAGGTTTAAGTAGAGTCTCTTAGGGTTTTGGGGATTATAAGGAATTTTAGGGATTATTAGAGTTTGTAACACCCCGAGCTTCCACGATACGCCTCTCTTTCAATAATGCAATAGCTTGCATTGTACGCAAGTTCGAGTTCTAAAACACCGCGACTAATCAATGTAGCCGTTATGAATAGTAATAACCACTTTTTAAAATTATAGAAATTTTATATTTCAAAACGGACTTCATTTTTGTATTTGTAATATCGAAATTAGCCTATTTTGAATTTTTGGTATTTTTCTGAGAACTTCTAATTTTTTATGAATAGTGAAAATTACTTAAAAACAACTTTTTTAATCAAAATAATTTATACTGATAAATTATACTATTTAGTGGTTTTAAAGTATAATTAGAATATATTTTTACCATTTTATCCAATGGTGGTCATTAGAATTAATTTAACATTGAAATTGGACATAAACAATTGCCAATCTTTTGATATAAATTGTTTCTTAAAAACACGCTATTTGTTGTAACAGCGGGAATTAATTATAAAATTAATTAATACAACTTATATGTTTGGAATTTTGTAAAATAGACATCATTTTTTAATTCGGAATATCAATTATAGCTTAGGGTGAAATTTTGGCATTGTTCTGAAAAACTTCATTTTTTGATGAATAGTGAAACCACTAAGTGGTAGTTCAATAACTGATTTTTCGTTTAAATGAAATATTACCACTTCTGTGATTTGATTTTCAAAAATCCGACATACATGGTTGTCATTAAGAAGTAAAATGTGGTTCAATGAGATTAAAATAATTTTTTTGGTGAATAGTAACTTTTAAGTTCTTAATCGTGATTAGAGGTAATTAGTGTAGTTTAAGGTACAAATAATGTTTTAATAATATGAGATGAGCATGAAACTTGTCCTACTCCTATTGGATGAGTCATGGCCGACCAAGACAACCCATGGGTCATCTTGGGGACCCCATGGAGCCACTTTAGTTGGAAAATGACATTAATATATATTTATTTAATGTTAAAATTAAATTGACACAAACATGAGTTATTTTACTAAAATAGTTTTTAAGTTGGGTTACACAAGTCCAAATTTTGACTATAAATATTCATTAGAAATCTAAAAAGATTTCATACATCATAGTATTTTTTTTATAATTTTTAGACATTAAATAAATTAAATTATTTATGACATCATTATGATGCAGCGATGACCTCATTATTTAACGATTTTAATAAAATGAAAAGATAATGCAAAATACAAGGCTTACACATGTCCAAAGACTATTGGATGGGTATATTTCGAACCCTTATCACCTTAGACACGAATTATATAAGTGTGAAACCTTTAGAAACCGAAAATCATTGTATAATTGAATAACATTTCATTACTTTCCAAAAGTGCCCCTCCTCTCCACTTATAAAAGGCCCCCACCTCTACCACCTCATTCACACTTTCAAGCCATTTGGCTCGGCCAAACTCTGCCCAAATACTCTCCCAACATTCCTCCCTTACTCCTAGAAGCCTCACTTTGGGCAGAACTCTTCCCAAGGAAGCCTTTGGCTCAAATCAAAAAGAGTTACCCGATTTTGAGGTAATGTTTTTTCTAATGTTGTTTTGTTTTATTTTTCTTCTACAACCCCCTAAACTCTTTTTATTCATTTCTTTTGTAACAAAACCAGTATCCTCAATATACTAGGATGTTGTTATAAGAAGTATTAGAGCTACATTTACACACACCTACATCTAATGGTTAAAGAACATACGGTTTCTGTGGATGGCGAATTTCTGCCTCACGAAACGATGATTGTTCAACACTCATATAACACCTCCAAAGGTGGCCATTAAGATGTCACTATTTTTATATATGATATATAATATGTTTATGTTTTACTCATGCTTCTGTATTTTTCATTTATGGCATACTTTATTATTTCCATTATGGGTAAAACGCGATAATTTCATTTTAGGAAGTGCGGACTACCGCCCCCTCAAAGTGATTTGAATCGTTAATGCCATATGTGGGATGTATAAAGGATGGAGTAAATGGTATTATACACTATATTATACTGGAATTATATTATAAATTTATATCATTATGATTTAGTTCCATTAAATACGAAATAGAAATGAAAGTAGCGTTCATGCGTACGTACGGCTTACCGTCTCCATGAACGGTGCATTTCATTTCTTACCTCTAAATGTTACGTAATATTATAAATGAATGTATATACTGGATATATATGATATATATGATATCTAAATCATTAATATAATTCTGGATATAATGGATATTTCACCACATGAACAACTTGTAATTATAAAAAGTTTATTGTTGACTCAAGTACCAAAGATCCACAAAACGACCGTTATTAATTTAAATAATTAAATAATGTTCATAACATGGTAATAAGTGATATAAATGGAATAATGAACATGAAAAAGGTTCTTAAGTAAATAGAAATTAACTCTAGTTTATTATTCAGGAGGTTAAAGAACGGTCGAGTCAGGACAGAACGCAAGGTAAGGGAACTTCTTAACCCAACTTCCATTCTTTGGGTTAATCTCCTACTTTCAAATTATGTCATGATATTATTATGTCCTATTTTGTATTTTTACGTTCTTTATGTGTACCTGTAGTGAATACACATAATAGATATATTTTATTTTAAAATGATCTATTAAGGACTTCGTCTCAATCTCCTTTCATTGAGGCATATTTTATTTTATACACAACTTTCTTTTATACGGTGTATAAAGCCCTTTGACTTTTATGTTTATTCAAAAGGAATCTTTTTTATACGAAGCGTTTTACTAAACGACAAAAAGTTAATGTTTTTCTTTCCGTACTTATGCGGCGACAACGACTTCTCCGCCGCCGTGACCATTATTTGAGTTTCGGCTTCCTCTACAAGCCATCATTTTTTTCAATGAAAAATAAATACAAAGTTTTAACTTTATTTTATTTTGGTATTGAAAATGGTTTTGAAAGAGTTTTTATTATATCAATGTGTTGTATTGAAATCTTGTTATTGAAATGTGGAAATGTTATGTTTCCGTTATGCATGTTTTATGTGATACGATTATGTTATGGTTTATGATATGTTTAAACCTATTCATATGAGGAATGCATTGGACTTAATAAGTGACGGGTGGAGCCCGCTATAGCTCCTCGATGCATCGGAAGGTCTCATGAGACAACTAGATGTGGAATTGGCCGAGGCCCTTTCCCAATTTGATTTATGGTTTTGGCCGAGGCCTTAATCATTTTAGACGTCTTGGCCGAGGCCTTGACAAAATGTTTCAGAATGTTCGGCATTATGCATTCCATCATTATGAAAGTGGTTATTGATATTGCATGTGATTATTAGACCAGTAGAATATCCATGTGAATAAGTAAATGGCATTATCTCATTTTACTTTTTCCATATTATGTTGAAGTTCAAGTTTAATAAGGCTTTTGTTTTAGTTATACAATGCCTTAAATGTTAATGTTTATTTATGAAAGCTTCCGCATTATTATTATCCTTACTGAGCATCTAAGCTCACCCCTTTCAATGTTTTAATATTTTCCAGGATGTGAAGAAGTATTTTATGAATGACCTGTAGGGATAGTCAGAATAGGATATGAGTGTGGACTATGAAGACTTTGTTATTAGTTTTTAACTTTATGATGTAATGTAAGACTTATGAATGTATCTAGTGTTTCCAAGGCTACTAAACTAATCGGTCTTTCGAGACTTGATCTTTTATGATCATGCCAATGTTACGATGTAATGCACCGACTCTGGGTAGCTGGGGTCGGGGCGTTACAGAGTTTATTAGGGGTTTATTAGGGTTTAATTTTTTATATTATGGTATATTAAGGTCTGATATTTTTTATGGTTTTGAAGTGTCTTTAGGGGTTTTGTAGCATTTTTGGTGTTTTTGTAGTGTTGTGTGAGTTTTTGTTGCATTTTTAGTGTTTTTGTAGCGCTTTAAGGGTTTAGTTAGCAGTTTTAGGTTTTATATAGCATTTTTAGGGTTTATGTAATGTTTTTAGGGTTTATGTTGCGTGTTTAGGGTTTAGGTTTTTTGTAGCATTTTTTAGGGTTTATGTTGCGTTTTCTGGGTTTATGAAGCATTTCTAGGGGTGATGTAGCATTTATGTTGCATTTTTTAGGGATTATGTAATGTTTTTAGGGTTCATGTAGTGTTTTTAGGGTTTATGTTGTGTTTTGAGGATTTATGTAGCATTTTTTAATGTTTATGTTGCGTTGTTTATGGTTTATGTTATTGTTCTATGGTGTGTATTGTCCTTTTTGTGTTTATGTAGTGTTTTTGGGTTTATGTTGTGTTTTTTGGGTTTTTGTTGCATTTTTAGGGTTTATGATGAATTTTTAGGGTTTATGTTACATTTTTTAGGTTTATGTGTCTATTTGTTGCCTTTTTTAGGGTTTTAATGGTTGTTTATGGTTTGTAGTGGTTTTTTGGGGTTTTAAGGGTTGTTAACGGGTGTTTATGGTTTTTATGGTAGTTGATGGGTTTTCAATGGTTTTTTGGTGTTTTTAAGGGTTTATTTGTTTTTTTTGGGATTGATAGGGGATGTTATGAGTTTTTAGTGTGTTTTAGGGTTTGTTTGGGTATTGTAGCAGTTTTTAGGGTTTATGTACTCTGTTTTAGCATTATTTGGGTTCTTTAGGGTTTTTTAGTCTTCTTTAGAGTTTATTAAGGTTATTTTGGGTTTATTAGGGTTCTTTAAGGTTTACTACTATTCTTTAGGATTTGTTACAGTTTATTAGCATTTTCATTGTATATTATGGTTTTATTGGGTTTTTTACGCATTAATAGATTTTTCTGGGGTTTATCAACCTTTTTAGGGTTATTTAGGATTTATTAGAGTTTCTTAGGGTTTATTTTATTTATTAGGGTTTATTGACATGTATTTGGGTTAATTACGATTTGTTAGGGTTTATAATGTTATGTTAGGGGTTATTACAGTTTATTAGGGGTTTTTATGCTTTGTTTCAGTTTGTTACGATTTATTTGGTGTTGTTAGGATTTGTTACGATTTATTTGGGGTTATTAGGGTCTTTTACGATTTATTATGGGGTTATTAGGGTTTTTTAGGGTTTATTAGCGGGTTGTAGGGTTTTGTAGGATATTATTTGGCGGGTTTTGTAGTGATTTGTTGGGTTTGTTAGGGTTTTTAGTGATTATTAGGATTTGTTATGGTTCAATAGTGTTTGTTATTATATATTAGGGGCTTTAGGGATTTTGTAGCATTTATTAGAATCTACTAGGGTTTTTAGGGTTTATTACAAGTTATTATGATTTATTAGTGTTTATTAGGGTTTTAGGGTTTAATAGTGGGTTTCAGGTGTTATTTGGGTTTATTAGTGGTTCTTAGGGGTTATTAGTGGTTGTTAGGGTTTGATAGGGTTTGTTAGGACATGTGATATTCTATTATCAAACACAATATTATTATTATTATTATCATTATCATTATTATCATTATCATTATTATAATTATCATTACTCTAATTACTATTATTATTATTATTATTATCGTGACATGAAAATGTAGATGCACATGCGTTATTATTTATTATTTATTAAATATTATTTATTTCCTTGCACGTTCATATTTGTTGTTGTTGTTCTTATTATTATTATTATTATTATTATTATTATTCTTATTATAATCACATGCAAATGCACATACCCGTCCATTACTATTTATTACCAAGCATGCACACATGCAATGTACCTACATTATTCTATTATCACATGCATTTTTATTGTTATTGTTATTATTACTATTAATGTTATTATTGTTATTATCAAATTAAAATGCACGTGCATTATTATTTATTACCATATACGCGAACAATCAATACATGTGCGTTATTCTATTATCACATGCGCTATTATTATTAATATTACTATTATTGTTATTATTATCATCACGTGCTCTAGAGTTATTATTTATTATCATGCACTGCACATGAAATGAGTGTGCGTTATTATATTATCACATGCGTTGTTGTTGTTGTTGTTGTTATTATTACTGTTATTATTATTATTATCATCTCATGCACATGCATTATTATTTATTTTTTATTACCATGCTGGTTCACATGCAATGCACACACGTTATTTTATTATCACATATGTTGTTATTCTTATTGTTGTTATTATTATTGTGGTTGTTGTTGTTGTTGTTGTTATCATCACATGCAAATGCACATGCAAATGTACATGAAAATACATAATCCCGCACATTCAATGTATGTGCGTTATTCTATTATCACATGCATTGTTATTAATAATAATATTATTATTATTATCATTGTCATCATAATCACATGAAAATGCAATGCGCGTGTGTTATTATTTATTACCATGCTTGTGCACATGTAATGCACATCCAATATTCTATTATCACATGAAGTTGTACTACTACTATTATCACTACTACTACTACTTCGGTTATTATTATTATCATCATGTGAAAATGCAGATTCTTGTGTGTTATTATTAATTATTTATTACCATGCACGTGCATATGCAATGAACTTGTATTATTATTTTATTATTGATATTATTATTATTATTATCACCATTTTTATTCTTATTAGTAGTATTATTATTATAATTATCATTATCATTATCATTATCATTATCACATGAAAATCCACAAGCATGTGCGTTGTTATTTATTATTTATTACCATGCATGTGCATGCGTTATTATAATAATTACTATTATTACAGTTATTATTATCAATATTATTATCAAATGTAAAGAACATGAACATTCATCTGCATTCTTATTTGCTATTATTTATTTATTATTCACTACTATGCACGTGCACATGCAATGAACTTGTGTTATTCTATTATTGTTGTTATTGTTGTTGTTGTTGTTTTTGTTGTCTGTATCATCAAATACAAATGGAAATGCACGTGCATTGTTATTTATTATTTATTAATATACACGTTCATGCATCATTATCATTAGCATTACATGTAAATGAACATACCCATGCATTATTATATATTATTTATTACCATGCACATGATAATGGAATGCACTTGCATTATTCTATTATCACATGTGTTATTATTATTTATTCTCATGCACGTGCACACGCAATGAACTTGCGTTATTCTATTATCACTTGTGTTATTATTTATTATTTATTATCATTCACATGCAAATGCGCATTCATGTGAAATTTGATTTTATTTATTGATTATTACAATGCACATGCACATGCACTTGGATGTGCATTATTATTTGTTATTTATTATCATTCACATGCACATTCACATACACATGCAATTCACATGCATTGTTATATATAACTTGTTATTTATTATCATTCACATTCAAATTCACATGCATATGCACATACACGTGCATTATGATTTATTATTTAAATCATGCACATGGATATGCAGATGCACGTGTGTTACTACTACTATTATTATTCATGGTATTTTTAGGGTTTACTATCATTTGTAGGATTTTTAGGTGTTATTTACATTTATTATGGTTTGTTAGGGTTATAGGGTTTTTTAATGGTATATTAGCGTTTTTAGGGTTTGGTGGGGGGTTATTAAAATTTTATTAGGGTTTATTATGTTGTGACAAGTTTTATTAGGGTTTATTAGGTATTTTTAGGGTACTATTTGGATTGAGTTGGCTTTATTGGGGCACATTACGCTATATTATTGTATATTTGGGTATGTTTAAGATTTATTAGGGTTTATTATGGTTCATTATGGTTTATTAAATTTTAAGAGGGTATATTGGGGTTTTTTAGTGTTTAGTAGTGTTTATTCGGGTTTATTAGCACTTTTATGCTTTGATAGGTTTTATTAACATTTATTAGGGGTTCAAGGGTTTTTATTCGTATATTTTCATTTTTAGGGTTTAGTGGGGTTTATTATGGTGTGTAATGTTTATTAGGGTTGTGTTGGTATTTTTTGGGTTTTATTAGGGTTGAGTCGGTATCTTTATGGTTTTATTAGGGTTTAGGGTTGTGTATGGTTTATTAGGGTTTGTTAGGGTTTTTTAGGGTTTATTAGGGTTTGTTAGTGTTTTTATTAGGGTATATGAGTGTTTTTTATTTTTTGTTAACATATATGAGTGGTTGTTTTGACTTTTTAGGTTTTATTATCCTGTTTTAAGTGTGTGAGAATTTTTAATGTTTCATTAGCTTATATTTGAATTTATTATGGTTTATTAGGGTTTCTAGGGATTTTTAATGGTTTGTTTGAATTGTTTTGTTTATTGGGGATTAGTTGGGTTTTATTGGGTTTTGTTATGGTGTGTCAAGGTTTATTAGGGTTGAGAAGTTATTTTTAGGGTTTTATTAGGGTTTATTTGTTTTTAATAGGGTTTATTAGTGATTTTTAGTGTTTATTAGGGTTTGATTGGGGTTTATTAGTTTTCCTGTTTTATTATGTTATATTAGTGTGTGTTAGGTCTTTTTTGAATATATATTGTGTTTTTATTTATTTTGAGAATTTTGTTTCTTTTTTTGACTGTTTTAGGGTTTCTTTGGTTATATTAGTGTTTATTATGGTTTATTAGGGTTTCTAGGGTAGAAGAGGCTTGGGGCTAGGCTATCCTAGCCCCCCCCAAAATATAATAAAAACATAAATGAGATATCTACAAGATGGGCCTACAAGGGCGAGTGTGAATGTCTCCCTTCTGATCTGAATCCAAATGCGGAATACAAAAGTGTGGGGTAATAAAGGACCACATCGAGAATCTCTCTTAAATCACCTATTTGGTGGGGGCATCCGCGACTGAGTTAGATTCCCTATAAACGTGCGAAACATTGAGGTCCAGGGTCTAAGAGAGGTTAAGGCACTCAATCCATTACGGTAGACTTCTCCAAGGATCATCGCTGGAAATTCCCTTTAAGGCATCAACCACAAGCATCGAATCTGATTCAGTCCAAATCCTTTTCCAATTGAACTGACTCGCCAATTTCACCACCTTTATGATAGCCCACAGCTCCGCTTCATAAGAACAACCATCCCCAAGAAACTGGAAGAATCGGCCCTTCATAAATCCTCGAGAGGTGCAGAAGAAACCACCACATCCCGATGGGCCAGGAGCTCTAAGAGCCGCGCCACCAACGTTAACCTTGATCCATGATGGAAGTGGAGGAATCCAACTAATGTTCTTCAGGGCCATTTGTTTTCTAATCCTTCCAGCCACTCCAAGCGAACGCAGAATAATCAAGTCATCAACATCATTAAACATCACACCAGTTTGTATCTGTGAGGTGTTTTGGATCACCTTATGAATTGTCACCACACCCCCATGTAGCGAAATGGGCTGCTGGTTGAATGAATCCACATTCCGGAAGCCCAAACATAATGGATCATCACAGCCGCCCCGGCTAGCAGCAGGTTCCGGACCTGGTCACTCTGGTTCAACGTAGCTAGTCCGCATAGGAAGCCGCATATTTGCTCTTACAAGTAGAAGGCCAACCCAAAACATTGTGATAGATAACTCCAGAGATCTACAGTAGAGGAACAATGCAAAAAAATATGTTGGTAGATCTCCTCCACTTTCCGGCATAAGAAACAGGCAGAATCAAGTTTCCATCCAGCAATTTTTAGATTCTCATGGGTCAGAAGCCTATTTCACCAGATTTTCCAGATTAAAGTAAAATGTGATGGAGCAATGAAGGGTGTCCTGAATTTAAGCATCCTTGATTGTGAGACTAAACCTGGCGGGCCCTTCAACTGGTTGAAATCACGGGTATTCAATTTACCAACCATGCTAGGCATCCAAATGAGAGTATCAATGTCAGAAAAATCATATCGTTGAACATGCATAGAAATATTATCTGGGCAGGGGGCAGTTAAGTCATCACATTGTTGTATAAGACCAGTATTGGTTAAATTCCGTAGATCCTGAGGAGGCGTCAAGACCTTCGAAATGGGTTTCTCCAGCAAAGGTGTAGACCAGAAATTCCGAGTAGAGTGTCTGGACACAATCCATTTTCATTTAGACATAATATCTTTGTATGAGGATAGTAGGGTCAGCCAGACCTAGGAGGCGAGGTACCCCATAAATACATCACACAATCTGTGCGTAAATATCTCCTTGATGAAGTCAAGGCCATCATTCTGAGGGTTGAGCAGACCCCAGGTAAATTTCCCAATCATGGTATCGTTGAAACGCTGCAATTCTTTGATACCAAGCCCACCTATATCAAGAGACTTTGTGCAGTGTTTCTAGGAAACAATGACCAATTTATTCTCATTTATAGATCATGTCCAGGTAAAATTTATTTTTTTGTATTCAAGCTTTGGATGAGACTCATCGTCCATCCATAGATGGAAAAAGCATGGACAAACAATGAGGTGATGACAAAATTAACCAGGCAGACCCTTCCAGCCTATGTATGAGATTTTCCCTTACATTTCTCCATTTGTTGAATGATTTTAGAAGCTATGTCTTGAAAGTAATAGCTCCTTGCCTTCCCCCAAAAGAGAGGCACAACCAACTAGGTGAAGGGAAGGGCGCCTCTCCTCACTCCCAGCATGTTGGCGATGTGGGTATGTCTTGTAGGAGAGACACCATTGCCAAAGATAATCGAATATTTAATCCAGCTGATGGCCTGCCCATCCACGCACTCATATTGAGGAAAGATGCGCTTAACCGTTAGCTGGGTTTTCTTGTAATCCTACCCAAACAAAATGATGTCATCCTCATTCCAGAGATGTGAGAAAAAAAAGCTCCTGGCTAGCTTTGATTGGAGAGTACAGCCCCGCCTGCACAAGATATAGGATGCAACAACTCATGTAATCTTCCACCTTAGCAAAGAGAAAACAAGAAAGAGGATCCCCCAATTGAACTCCATGAGAGAACACAAAGAATCCATGTTGGGAGACATTAACGATAACCGAAACTCTGGCACTGTGGAGAATTGATGAAATCATCTTGATGAAGCTATCGAAAAAGCCATATCTACTAATAATCTTGAAGATGAAGCTCCCCTTTATAGCATCAAAAGCCTTCGAAATATCCAGTTTCAAGGAAAAACTTCCATGTTTTTCCCTCCTCCGCATAATATTGGTCCCCTCCGAGGTGGTGAAGAGACAAGTTTGAATGCTCCTTCCAGGAATGAATCCAAATTGATTTGGAGTAATGATGTCACGTAAAATATGCCCAGCCTGAAGACATGAATTTTGCTAATTATCTTCGGGATGGTGTTACCAACAGCAACCGGGTGAAAGTCTCTAATCAAAATGGCATTGTCCTTCTTGGGAATCAGAGAAATAAAAATGGCATTTTCACCACGCGGGATAGATCCTGAGAGGAAAAATTCCCTCACCGCATTTGGTTTGTTTAGGTTTTCTTAACATGTTTTTAGGGTTTATTAGGTTTTATTATTATTTATTAGGGTTTATTAGGTATTTTTGGAGTTTTATTATGGTTGAGTAGAGTTTATTAGGATTTTAGGGTTTATAAGGTGTTTTAAGGGATTATTAGAGTTTATTAAGTGTTTATTAGGGTTTAATTTTTTATATTATGGTATATTAGGGTTTAATATTTTTGACGGTTTTGAAGTGTCTTTAGGGTTTTTTAGCATTTTTTCCGGTTTGTGTAGTGTGGTTAAAGTTTATGTAGCATTTTTAGTGTTTATGTAGCATTTTTAGGGTTTAGCTAGAAGTTTTTGATGTTATGTATCATTTTCAGGGTTTATGTAATGTTTTTAGGATTTATGTAGTGTGTTTAGGGTTTACATTTTATGTATAATTTTTTAGGGATTATGTTCCATTTTTGGGTTTATGTAGCGTTTTTAGGGGTGATGTAGCGTTTATGTTGCATTTTTAGTGTTTATGTAACGTTTTTAGGGTTCATGGATTGTTTTTACAGGTTATATTGTGTTTTTATGTTTTATATAGAATTTTTTAATGTTTATGTTGCAATTTTAGGGTTTATTTTGTGTTTTATACGGTTTACGTTACAGTTCTAGGGTTTATGTAGTTCTTTTAGGGTTTATGTAGCATTTTTTTGGTTTATGTAGCATTTTTTGGTTTTTGTTGTGTTTTAAGTGTTTTTGTTGCATTTTTTAGGGTTTATGTAACATTTTTAGTGTTTTTGTAACTATTTGAAGCCTTTTTATGGTTTTAATGGTTGTTTAAGGTTTGTAGTGTTTTTTAGGGTTTTTAGGGTTATTAACGGGTGTTTATGGTTTTTATGGTATCTGATGGCTTTTTAATGGTTTTTTTGGGGGGGGGGGGTTATTGGTTTATTTGTTTTTTTGGGATTGATAGAGGTTGTTAGGATTGTTTAGTGTGCTTTAGTGCTTGTTTGGGTATTGTAACAGGTTTTAGGGTTTATATAATGTGTTTTAGCATTTTTTTGGGTTCTTTAGGGTTTTTAGTGTTCTTTAGAATTTAATATGGTTCTTTAGGGTTTATTAGGGTACTTTAGGGTTTATTAGTGCTCTTTAGGATTTTTTGCAGTTTATTAGCTTTTTTATTGTATATTAGGGTTTTATTGGGATTTTTTAGGTAGTAATAGCTTTTTCTAGGGTTTATCAACCCTTTTTAGTGTTATTTAGGATATATTAGGGTTTATTTTATTTATTAAGGTTTAGTAACATATATTTTGGTTTATTACAATTTATTAGGGTTTATTAGGCTTTGTTAGGGTTTATAGCAGTTTATTTGGGGTTTGTTATGGTTTGTTTCAGTTTTTTACGATTTATTTGAAATTGTTAGGATTTGTTATGATTTATTTGGGGTTGTTAGGGTTTGTTACAATTTATTTTAGGGGTATTAGGGTTTGTTAGGGTTTATTATAGGTTATTACGATTAATTATTGTTTATTTGGGTTTTAGGGTTTAATAGTGGGTTTTGGGGTTATCAAAGTTTATTAGTGGTTCTTAGGGGTTATTAGTGGTTGTTTGAGTTTTTTAGGTTTTTTTAGGGTTTTTAGGGTTTTTTACGATTTTTTAGATTTCTTTGGGGGTTTTATGCATTTATTTGAGTTTTATGTCTGTGTTTGGATTTTTTGTGCTTTGTTAGGGTTATTTTAGCGTTTTTGGGGTTTTGTTGTGTTTTGTGGGTTTGGAAGCATTTTTCAGGTTTTTTAGAAATTTATAGGGTTTATGTAGTGTTGATAGTGGCTTTAGTCAGGATACCTTGATTTGTTAACATTCAAACAAGTATAACTTATTATCCAGATGTCCCTTAGGCATGTACCACATATCATATCAAAGATTGTTTCATTTTATTCGATTGGACTAGTTGTGGAGTTGAAACAGGCTTCTAGATTAGAATTTATGGTCATTTTAACATTCTATGGCTTTTCAAATACACATATATATGTATTTGTTCGTAAATATATGTCAGTTTGTGTGTGTGTCTGTGTGTGTGTGTTGTATATATGTATGTATTTAATTATTTATAAAAACGCATAAAAACATATTTTATAAATGCATTTAAAACTAATATTATAAATATATATTAATATAAAAATAAATATATGGATAAAAAACATATTAATATAAATATATATTAATATAAGAATGAATATATATACTAATATATGAATAAATATATATGTATTAATATAATTAAATATATTTATATTAAAATGAATCTATATTTATATACGAATAAATATAACTATATATATAAATAGATAGATATATCATTAAATAGAGAAAAAATGAAATTGCTTAGTGGTAAAGGTGCATGCACGCCAGGGGGGAGGTCATGAGTTCGAGTTCGGGTTGAAGCAAGGAGGTGCGCGCATGTGGGGGATGTGGGGGAAGGGAATCACGTAGGAGAGATTGAGGGGGGTCTGCCTAGCGCTGATAAGGGCAGGGGGTCAAGCACTTTTAAAAGATCCCCCCCCCCCCGCATTATATAAATATTTTTATTTTATTTTTTATTTTATTTTTTTTACTTTTACTTGTGCTTTTTATAAGCGGTGATAAAAATTCCCTTTATCAGCACTAAAAAAGAGCTGATAAAGGGGCTTTTATCAGTGCTTTTTTTTAGTGCTGATAAAAGGTGATTTTATCAGCACTTTTCTAAGCGCTGAGAAAAGGGAACCCCCTATATCCTCGCCTCGATTAACAATGCTTTTTTTAGTGCAGTTAATGAACTTTTCTAGCGCTGATAAAGGCCGTTTTTGTAGTAGTGTGCACACGCAATGCACGTGCGTTATTCTATTATCACATGTGTTTTTATTTATTATCATTCACATTCAAATGCACATTCATGTGGAATTCGTTATTATTTATTTTTTATTACCAAGCACATGCACATACACTTGCATGTGCATTATTATTTATTATTTATTATCATTCAAATGAACATGCACATACACATGCAATTCACATGGGTTATTATTTATTATTTATTATTTATTATTTATTATGTACTATTTATTATCATTCACATGAAAATACGCAGGCATATGCACATGCACGTGTGTTATTATATATTATTTAAACCATTCACATGAACATTTGTTATTACTATTATTATTATTAGTGGTATTTTTAGTGTTTACTAGCATTTTTTTAGTATTTTTAGGTGATATTAACATTTATTATGGTATGTTAGGGTTTTAGGGTTTTTTAATGGTATATTAGAATTTTTTAGGGTTTGGTGGGGGTTATTAGGATTTTATTAGGGTTTATTATGGTGTGTCAAAGTTTATTTGGGTTTATTATGTATTTTTAGGGTTTTATTAGGATTGAGTTGGGTTTATTAGGGTATATTATGGTATATTATGAAATATTTGGGTATGTTTAGGATTTATTAGGGTTTATTATGGTTTATTATGGTTTATTAATTTTTAAGTGGGTATATTAGGGGTTTTTAGGGTTTAGTAGTGTTTATTAGGGTTTATTTGTGCTTTTAAGCTTTGTTAGGTTTTATTAGAATTTATTAAGTGTTTTAGGGCTTTTTAGTGGTGTATTTGTATTTTTTAGGGTTTAGTGGGGTTTATTATGGTTTATTATGGTGTGTTAAGGTTTATTAGGGTCGAATAGGTATTTTTATGTTTTTATTAGGGTTGAGTAGGTATCTTTAAGGTTTTATTAGGGTTTATAATGGTTGAGTAGGGGTTGTTAGGGATTGTTAGGGTTTACTAGGGTTTGTTACTGTTTTTATTATGGTGTATGAGTGTTTTTTAGTTTTTGTTGATATATATGAGTGGTTTTTAAAATGTTTTATGTTTTATTAGCATTTTTTTAGTGTTTGTGATCATTGTTTATGTTTTATTAGGTTTTTTTAGAATTTATTATGGTTTATTATGTTTTCTAGGACTTTTTAATGGTTTCTTTGCGTTTTTTTGTTTATTGGGGTTTAGTTGGGTTTTATTAGGTTTTATTATGGTGTGTCAAGGTTTATTAGGGTTGAGAAGGTATTTTTGGGGTTTTATTATGGTTTTATCAGGGTTTGTTAGTTTTTATTAGGGTTTATTAGCGTTTTTAGGGTTTATTAGGCAAAGGAAGGCTCGGGTCCAGGCTATTCCTGGCACCCCCCAAAATTTATTAAAATAAAATACACAAAGACCTGCAGACAAGGGAGGGGAGGGGTCAAACGACCTACACCCAAAAACCCTTCACACCAAAAGGCTCAAAAAAAGAAAATCAAAAAAGAAAACAAAATAGAGAAACATACACAAAACAAAACACAACAGCAGCGTCCACACTTTTTAGGGTTTATTAGGGTTTGTTAGGGGTTTATTAGTTTTTTTTAATTAGGTTATATTAGTGTTTGTTAGGTCTCTTTAGATAATATAGTGTGTTTTTATTGTTTGTGAGCATTTTGTTTTTGTTTGTGATCATTTTTAGGGTTTCATAGGTTATAATAGAGTTTATTATGGGTTATTAGGATTTCTTGGGATTTTAAGGTATATTAGCATTTTTTGTCTTTATTAGGATATATTAGATTTTTTAGGTATTTTTAGGTAATATAGTGCATTTTTATTGTTTGTGATAATTTTTTGGGTTTATTAGGTTATATTGGAGTTTATGAGGGTTTCTAGGGATTTTTTAAGGTATACTAGTGTTTTTTCTTTATTAGGGTTTGTAGGGTTTTATTAGAGGTTATTATGGTTTGTTAAGGTTTGTTGGGGTTGAGTAGGGTTTATTTGGTGTTATTTATGATTTATTAGGGATTTTAGAGTTTTTTTGGGGTTTATTATGGTTTATTATTGTTTATTAGTTTCTATTAGGGTTGGTTAGGGTTGTTTAGGTTTTTTTAACTTGTTTTTATGGTTTTTAGGTTTTATTTTCATTTATTAGGGTTTATTTGGTATTGTTGGGGTTTAAATAGGTTTGAGTAGAGTTTCTTAGGGGTTTTAGAGAGTATAAGGTGTTTTTAGGGATTATTAGAGTTTATTAGGGGTTTCATAGGGTTTAATTTTTTTCTATTATGGTATATTAGGGTTTAAAATTTTTTAGGGTTTTGAAGCATCATTAGGGTTTTTGTAGCATTTTTTAGGGTTTGTTTAGCGTTGTTAGAGTTTATGTAGCATTTTTAGTGTTTATGTAGCATTTTTTGGGTTTAGTTAGCTGTTTTAGATTTTATGTATCAATTTTAGGGATTATGTATCATTATTAGGGTTTATGTAGCGTGTTTAGGGTTTTAGTTTTATGTTGCATTTTTTAGGGTTTATGTGGGATTTTTTGGGTTTATGTAGCATTTTTAGGGGTGATGTGGAGTTTATGTTGCATTTTTTAGGGTTTATGTAACGTTTTTAGGGTTCATGTAGTGTTTTTTGGGTTTATATTGGGTTTTTAGGTTTTATGTAGCATTTTTTAATGTTTATGTTGCGTTTTTTGGCTTTATGTTGTGTTTTTAGGGTTTATGTTACAGTTCTAGGGTTTTTGTAGTGCTTTTAGGGTTTATGTAGCGTTTTTTGGGTTTATGCTGTATTTTTTTGTTTTTGTTGCGTTTTTAGGGTTTTTGTTGCATTTTTAGGGTTTATGTATCGTATTTAGAGTTTATGTATCTATTTGAAGCCTTTTTTAGGTTTTTAATGGTTGTTTATGGTTTTTAGTGTTTTTAGGGTTTTTAAGGGTTGTTGACAAGTGTTTATGGGTTTTTATGGTATTTGATGGCTTTTTAATGGTTTTTTGGGGGTTTTTTGGGTTTATTTGTTTTTTTGGGATTGATAGGGGTTTTTAGGCTTTTTAGTGTGTTTTATGGTATGTTTGGGAATTGTAGCGATTTTTAGGGTTTATATAATGTGTTTTAGCATTTTTTGGGTTCTTTAGGATTTTTTAGTGTTCTTTAGAGTTTATTATGGTTTATTAGGGTTTATTAGGGGTGTTTAGAGTTTATTAGTGTTCTTTAGGATTTGTTACAGTTTATTAGCATTTTTATTGTATATTAGAGTTTTATAGGGCTTTTATAGGCATTAATTGCATTTTCTTGGGTTTATAAACCATTTTTAGGGTTATTTAGGTTTTAGTAGGGTTTATTAGGGTTTATTTTATTTTTTAGGGTTTAGTAACGTGTATTTGGATTTATTACGATTTATTAGGGTTTATAATGATTTGTTAGGGTTTATTGGGGTTTATTAGGGGTTTGTTATGGCTTGTTTCAGTTTTTTATGATTTATTTGGTATTGTTAGAATTGGTTACGATTTATTTGGGTTTGTTAGGATTTGATACGATTTATTTTGGGGTTTTTAGGGTTTTTAGGGTTTATTAACGGGTTGTAGGGTTTTGTAGGCTATTATTTGGAGATTTTTTTAGCATTTTGTCGGGTTTGATAGGATTTTTAGTTATTATTAGGGTTTATTATGGTTTAATAGTATTTTTATTGTATATTAGGGAAAGGAAGTTACAGAGGCCAGGCTATTCCTGACCCCCCTCCAAATTCATTTTCAAAAAAGATGCAACAGACAAGGGAGGGGCGGAGTCAAATAACCCACACCCAAAAACCCCTAACAGACCCAAACCCAAAAAAACCAAAAACAAAAGACCAAAAAGAAAACAAAATAAATAAAGTAGAAAAGGAAAAGTCCCCAGCACCACCTAGCTAAACAGAACCCGTAAACAGCAGCACCAGACCAAAAGTAGCAACATCATCGACCTAGCTTCAGCACCACCAAACATCCAACTCTTGCATACCCAAACCAGACACTGTCACAACATTCACCATCAATTAACATCATCACATTCCCTCACTCAGCAACCAACAACAGCAAACAGAAAAATCACAAACCACAACAATTCACCAACATCAAAAAATCAGAAGCGCAGGAAACCAAAGGAGTTGAAAAACAGGGCCTCCCCCTCCAAGACAATGGAGCTGAGCCTGAGGAGACCATAGCACACCCGGATCACCATCTGGCTGAGAAGAGGTCAAGCTGGGATATCGAAGCCAATAGCCAGGAACACCACAGCCGTGACTGGATCTCGAGGCCAAGGAGGAACCCACCGCAGCTGGAAACGAACGGCCTGGAGTCGGCTATGAATGCACAGAAGTCGCGACGAGGTCCATAGGACAGGGGAGCGCCGAAGAAGCTAACAGGAAAACCAATCCAAAAACCGAGCTCCTGAAACCATATAAAGAACCCCAAACTAGAAAGGCATACACCAACCTAGAAACCGAAAATCAAAGTGAAAACTGAAGCCAGATAGGGGATCTAAAGCCAGGGGAGATGGAGTCAAATCCACATGAACCGAAGCCTTCAACAAATGATCCGAAGCTGTAGCAGATCTCGAAGCTACAAGGCACGACAAAGCCAACACCAGATCAAAACAAAGCAGAGACGCACTAGGGGAAACCTCCATCGATTCCATTCCAGGATGAAGCCATGGACTCCAGGGCCATACCACGCCAGAGGGGGAAGGAGGAAGAACTGAAGGAGAACCCTAGCACCGCGAGGGAAGGAAGATAACCACCGCTCTATGGCCTCTGGGGGGTTTCGAACCCTTATTTATTGTATATTAGGGATTTTAGTTCTTTTGTAGCATTTATTAGGGTCTAATAGAGTTTGTTAGGGTTTATTATAGGTTATTACAATTTATTAGTGTTTATTAGGGTTTTTAGGGTTTAATAGTGGGTATTATGGGTTATTAGGGTTTATTAGTGGTTCTTAGGGGTTATAAGTGGTTGTTATTGTTTGTTAGGTTTTGTTAGGGTTTTTAGGGGTTATTACAGTTTGTTTGAGTTGTTTGGGGTTTTATTGGTTTTTTAGGTTTAATGGGTGTGTTTGGATTTTTTATGATTTATTAGGGTAATTTTAGCATTTTTGGGGTTTTGTTGTGTTTTTTGGGTTTTGAAGTATTTTTCAGGTTTTTTTATCAATTGATAGGGTTTATTTAGAGTTGTTAGTGGATTTAGTGGTTCTTTAGGGTTTTTAGGGTTTTTAGGGGTTTTTAGGGTTATTTAAGGTGTATTAAGGATTATTTTGAGGTTTTTAGAGTTTGCTAGGGGGTTTTAGTGTTTTTAAGGGTTTCATAGGGTTGGTTAGGGATTTGTTAGGAATTTTAACGCCTTTAGGTTTCTTTTAGCATTTTTAGTGGTTTTTTTGTTTTTTATAGTTATTTGAGGATTTTTTGAGGTTTTTTAGGGGTTCTTAGGTTTTTTCCGGGTATTTTTGGTTTTTTCTGTTTTTAGGGGTTTAGGGGTTTTTAGGGTTTTTAGGGTTTTTAGGGTTTTTAAGGTTTTGGGGTTTTTTTGGGGTTTTTAGGGGGTTTTTTTGGGCTTTTATTATTTTGTAGGGTTTTGTCAGGTTTTGCCAGGTTTTTTAGGGTTTTTTTGTGAATATTAGCATTTTGAATGGTTTAATAGAATTTTTGTGGTATATTAGGTTTTTTTGGTATTTTGTTGCTTTTATAGGGGTCTAATAGGGTTTTTAGGGTTTATTACGATTTATATGTGTTTATTAGGGTTTAGCAGTGGGATTTCGGGTTTATTAGGGTTTATTATGGTTTATTGTTGGTTGGTAGGGTTTTTTAGGATTTATTAGTTCTTATAAAAGTTATTTAGTTTGTCTAAGGGTTTTTAGGGTTTCTAAGGGTGTGTTAGGGTTTCTAAGGTTGGGTTATGGTTTTTATGGGCGGGTTAGAATTTCTAAGGGTGTGCTATGGTTTCTAAGGGTTTCTATGGTTGTGTCAGGGTTTCTATGGGTGTGTTGGGGTTTCTAAGTGTGTGCTAGGGTTTCTAAGGGAGTGTTAGGGTTTCTAAGGGTGTGTTAGGGTTTCTAAGAGTGTGTTAGTGTTTCTTAGGTTTTCTTAAGGTTTTTTTAGTGGTTTTAGGGTTTTTAATGTTATGATAGGATTTCATATGGTTTCCTATGGGGTTTTTAGGGTTTTATAGGGTTTTTAGTGTTTATTGGGGTTTAATAGTTCTTCTTGGGGTTTGTTTGGGCTTGTTAGTTTTTTTAGGGTTTGTTATGTTTTTTAGGGTTTTTTGGGGTTTGTAGGGTTTGTTAGGTTTTTTTAGGGTTTGTTATGAATTTGCATGGTTTTTAATTGTTTTTAGAATTTATGGGGTTATTCATGGTTTTTAGGGTTATTTAGTTGTTCATGGTTGTCACATATGTGTAGATATAGTCGCAAGCTTCAATTTGATATGTGGTAGAGGTGAAACGGACACCCAAAGAAGAAGTTATGGTCATTTGACAGACTTAAGAACCTTTTGGTTCTTCAGGAACGTGATGAGGTGTTCTTATTGGTCACGGATGTGTAGATCTAGTCAAAAGCTTTGATTTGATATATTGTAGAGGAAAAAAGGACTCCTGGAGTAGAAGTTATGGTCTTTTGGAGGGTTTTGTCACGACCCACCCTCGGGGTCCGTGCCGTGACTACCCCAAGCCCGCCTTCCATAGGCCAGGGGCTGGCGACTAGCACCAAGGCATAAATCCCGGTAAAAAGGGAAGGCATTGCCTTTGAAAAGTAAACACACACCACAGAGTAAACAAGCGGAAAGTAAACACTAAACAAGCAGAGTATGACTAAAAGTGCGGAAAAGTAAATGGGCCAGTATACAAACCCAAACTGAAAGTAAAGTACAACTCGAAAAGGGAAAACCAGCAACTGAAAAGTAAAAGCCGCTACTCCGATCTGTCCACTGGAAATCCCACCTGAAGGGTGGGTACAGATAGTTCCTCTGCTCCACGGGTCCCGCCGTCCGCTCCGAGCACGTCCCGCCCAGTGGTCCACCTCCGGGTACCGTCCCGCTGTGCAAGCCTCAGCTAAGGTCAACGCTGTCCGTCGTCTGCAACCAACACAACGTAGTGCGGGCAAAGCCCGTGCAGGGGTGAGTATAAGCTACTCAGTAGGGACCCCGAGACCCCTGAAGGTCTCTCAAATCCACAAAGGATAAACCACGAAGAAAAGTACAATCACGAAGTAACAACCGACACTGCTTAGGTATATGCCCATACATATACCTAAGTCATCAATTAAAATACGCTCCAACCTCCGAGCCCAAGTACAACTCAGTCCACGCAGGAAAGTATACGTATTCCACATAGAAAAGCAAAACATAACCCACACAGGATTGCACAACACAATCCACACAGGAAAGCAACAGGATTCAGCTCACACAGGTATACTTCTTCAAGGACGATAAAGATGATCACTGATCCATCTAAGTCATCGGACCCACGAAGGATCGATAGGTAACTAACCCCCGCAGAAGACCCACACAGGATCGGGCTCACACAGAACCTGTAGGCGCTGGCTCACACAGAACCGCTGAGCGCAAGGACCCACACAGGATCGGGCCCACACAGGACCTGTAGCACTGATCCACGAAGGATCGCTGAGTGTTGTAGTCGTCGTCGTCGAATCCACACAGGATTTCTGTACTGTCGTCGTCAAATCCACACAGGATCTCTGTACTGTCGTCGTCGCAGTCACAGTAGCAGTCGTAGCAGTAGAACAGTCGCAGCCAGCACTAGGGTTCCCGCACACAGCAAACTCGTATGGAGGGTCCGCTCCACGAGCCGAGAGGCTGATACATCAACTGTCACGAAGACCGATGTTGATGTATCCAAAAGTTTCGTATCGTCAACAGGAACTCAACGTAACAGACGGCGCGTCGATCGGACGCCCGGTCTGAGAGTTATTGGCATTTTCGTCTCCGGGGCCCGGTTGGTTTTTAAGTCAAAACCAACCCGACCGTACTCCACCTGCGTCCAAACCTCGGGCGGAGTATGCCAAAAGATCCGTCTCACTAAGAGGAACATAACGCGACTGACGGCGCGTCAATCGGACGTTCGTAGCTCAAGATATGAGCGTTTCCGCTCCGAAAGCCCGGTTGGTTTCGTGAACGAACCAACCCGGCCGAACTCAAAGTAATCCGAAACCTTGAGTGCGATATACCGAAACGACCGTCTCGATCCAAGGATCGCGTTGCCGCAGACGGTTCATCATTCGGAGGTCCGAGGCTCAAGTTATGAGACAAAAACCAAAACTGGTTCGAAACGGGGGGGTCCGGGTCCGGGCCGACCCGGCCCGACCCCCCCCCCCCCCTGGGCGGCGCGGCGGCCGGGCGCCGCGAGGAGGCTGCGCACGCGGGGGCTAAGCCCCGCGGTTTTTGAGGGGCGGCGCGGCACAAAGGGCCGCGCCCCTTTTTTTTAAAGAAGCCCCCCCCCCCCCACGTGGGGGGCCTGTTGGTGCGGAACCGAGGGGGCCGGCTGCCCCCTCCCTTTAATTAAAACCGCCCCCCCTCTTTAAGAGGGGGGTTTAGCCAGCTGGCCGGGGAATTAATTCCCCAGTTTAACGGCATCCGGCCGGCCAGCTGGCCGGCCGGTTTTCTCCAACGGGACCGGAATTTCCGGTCCCCTCTTCGGCTTCCGACGCCGGCGGCCCGGCCCCCGGTCTTCTCTTCCGCCGCGGCCCGGAACCGGCCGCAGCGTTCGTCATCCGGCGTGGTGCGACGGCACCGCGCCCCTTCGCCGTACTTTGATTCTTTTCAACGCGGCGCGACGGCGTCGCGTTCTTGAAGTTTCTACCTCGGCGTGGCGCGATGGCGCCGCGTAAAATAGACGTACGGTAATCCGCGTGGTGCGACGGCACCACGCCACTTTGCTTCCACCGCAAGAATTAAACAAGAACGATGGAGGGGGGGGTTCGGCCGTGTTCGTGCGGTCCGGCCCCCCTCGCGTTAACTATAACACTTAAATAAAATATTTAAATGCCTCACGTAGACATGCGATCTACGAGCAAGAAAAGGAATAAGGAAACCAAAATGAAATCAACAACCCCTACCTCGGGTTTAAGATTCAAAGATTCGTCTACGTTCCGCGGAAGACGGCGTCGCGGAGGTCGGGCGTCGCGGTCGTCGTTCGTCAAATCCGTTGACGAAGAGATATGCCCGAAGAGACACGTCGTTGGCGGATCTTCGTTTGCCGACGAAGAAGGTCCGAGGAGGAAGCGGCATTCCCTCTTGTTGATTCCGAGGACTAAGAAGAGAGGCGTCGTTCTTCGTCAGAGTTTGAGCGTTCTTCGATCTTCGTCAGAGCTTGAAGATGAAAAGGAAGCTCTCAAAAAGACAAACAAAGAACTCAAAATAAAATAAGACTACCTCTTATTTTATTAACACATAACACAAAAGAATTTCAATGTTTGAAATTCAAAAAGGCTTAACTCCCATAATTAATTAAGAGTAACTTAAGCCAATTACGAGGGGGTTAAGGGAACTTGAAAAGTCTAGGGGTTCGTGTGGGCCCCACCACACTTAATCCTCCCAAGGGAGGTTAAGTGGGTGTGGGTCCCACTTCCAACCCCCTTAGGTAGGTTTTTATCAAACTAAAAATAAAATTTGTCTACACAAATTTTATTTAACTCAACTGAAAACCCCAAAACTTAACTTTCAACCCGCAACAAACGCAACTCCCGAAAAGGTCTCTTTAAGCGAATATCGGCGCTGCGAGTTCATCGGTGCCCTTGGATTTCAATTCCGAGCACCGGATCAAAAGTTAGGAATTCCCACTCGTTCGTTCACTGAACGTACCCGAGCCAAACTTCGGAAATTAATTCCGAGCACTCCGGGCCTCGGAATCAGGTGCCGTCTGAAACCGCGCTCTTGTAAAATTCTAAAGAAAATTAAGAAAAAAATTTCCCTTGAATTTTACGGGTCTTTACATTACTCCCACCTCAGGGCTTTACGTCCCCGTAAAGATACAACAAAAACTAGGGAAACAAATGAGGGTACTGAGCACGCATCTGAGCCTCCCGCTCCCATGTGCTCTCCTGGAGATTCCCGTGCTGCCATCTGATGCGCACAAGAGGAATCGATCACCCACGCAAGACCCGCTCCTGTCGATCCTCTATCTCCACCGGGACCTCCGTAAAAGTCGCCCCATCGTCAACGTCAAGCTCCCCATGATCAATGATGTGCGTCGGGTCGTGCACGTATCTCCTCAGCTGGGATACGTGGAAGACGTCGTGCACCCAGTGCAACTGAGGTGGTAGAGCCAGGCGATAAGCCACCTCACCAATCCTGCTGAGAATCTGGAAAGGTCCGATGAAGCGCGGAGATAACTTGCCACCTCGGCCAAATCTCCGAATACCACGCCGAGGTGAGACCCGCAAGAAGACGTGGTCGCCATCCTCGAACTCCAGTGGCCTCCGCCTCCTGTCAGCGTATGACTTCTGCCGGCTCTGAGCTGTCCTCATCCGCTCCTGGATGACATGGACCTTCTCTGTCGTGGCCTGGACCATCTCCGGTCCCACCAGTGCTGACTCCCCAGGGTCTGTCCAGCACAAAGGAGATCTACATGGTCGGCCGTACAACGCCTCATACGGTGCCATCCCGATGGTGGAGTGGTAGCTGTTGTTGTATGCGAACTCCACCAAGGGTAGGTGGTCCTCCCAGCTACGGCCAAAGTCAAGGACACATGCGCGGAGCATGTCCTCGAGAGTCTGTATGGTCCTCTCCGTCTGACCATCTGTCTGAGGGTGAAAAGCTGTGCTAAGACGTAGCTGCGTCCCGAACGCTTCCTGTAACCCCTTCCAAAGCCGGGAAGTAAAGCGGGCATCTCGATCGGAGACGATAGATGATGGTATGCCGTGGAGCCGCACAATCTCCTGAACGTAGAGACGTCCCAAGCTCTCCACTGAGCCCTGCTCTCTGATGGGTAAGAAGTGTGCCGACTTGGTGAGTCGGTCAACAATCACCCAGATGGAGTCGTGACCTCTGGAAGTGCGTGGAAGTCCAGTCACGAAGTCCATAGATATGTCGTCCCACTTCCATTCTGGAACCTCCAAGGGCTGTACCAAGCCTGCTGGTACCTGATGCTCTGCCTTCACCTGCTGACAGGTGAGGCATCGAGAAACGATCTCTACTACTGCCTTCTTCATGCCCGGCCACCAATGCTGTCGTCTGAGGTCCTGGTACATCTTCGCCACTCCAGGATGTACCGCCAAAGGAGAAGTGTGAAACTCTCTCAGCACTTCCTCTCGCAATGCGACTGGTACCATGGTACGTCCTCTGAAAAGGATGTCGTGCTCTGCTCCAAGGGAGAAACCATCAGCTGCCTGTCCCGAGGATATCTGTGCACGCCGTGTCTCAAAGTCAGCGTCCCCATGCTGTGCCTCCCTGACTCGCTGCAGTAGTGGAGGAGTGACTGTGAGAGACTGAAGAAAGGCTGCTCCATCTCTATCCACGAAGGATATCTGCAAAGAGGCTAGCTGCTCCGTTGCCTCCTCAAGTAGCTGAATGCCCGTCCTCCTGCTGAGGGCATCGGCTACTACTTTCCCCTTCCCAGGAGTATAGACTATCTCAAAGTCATAGTCCTGGAGGAACTCGAGCCATCGTCGCTGTCTCAGGTTCAGGTCCTTCTGCGAGAAGATATACCTAAGACTCTGATGATCGGAAAAGACTGTAAAGCGCTCGCCCATCAGATAGTGTCGCCATGTCTTCAGAGCGAAGACCACTGCTGCTAACTCCAGGTCATGGGTAGCGTAGTTCTGCTCATGCGGCCTCAACTGACGTGATCCATAGGCGATCACGGCCCGCTCCTGCATCAGAACACATCCGAGTTCGGTCCCTGATGCATCGCAGTAGACTACGTACCCTACTCCCTCCTCAGGCAACCTCAAGATAGGTGCGCTAGTCAATCTCTGCCTCAGCTCCTGGAAGCTCTGCTGACAACTGTCTGACCACACGAAGGGTTTCCCCTTCTTCGTCAAAGCTGTGAGTGATGCCGCAACTCTGGAGAAGTTCGGCACAAATCTCCGATAGTATCCAGCTAGTCCCAAGAAACTCCGAACCTCAGTCACGCTCCTGGGTGGCTCCCATGCTAACACAGCCTCAATCTTCGCGGGATCCACTGCAACTCCCGCCTCAGAGATAACGTGTCCCAAAAAGTGGACCTCACGTATCCAGAACTGGCACTTCGAGAGCTTACCATAAATCTGGTGCTCTCGCAGTGTGTCAAGAACAACCCGCAAGTGATAGGCGTGCTCCTCCTCTGTCGTAGAGTAAATCAGGATGTCGTCGATGAAGACCACGACAAACCGATCGAGGTATGGCTGAAAGATCCTGTTCATGAGAGCCATGAACACTGCTGGAGCATTGGTTACACTGAAAGGCATAACCAAGAACTCATAGTGGCCATACCGACACCTGAAGGCCGTCTTCTGCACATCCTCGTCTCTGAATCTGAGCTGATGATAGCCTGACCTGAGGTCTATCTTCGAGAACCACCGTGCTCCCTTGAGTTGATCAAAGAGGTCATCAATCCTCGGTAGCGGATACTTGTTCCTCACTGTCACTTGGTTCAGGCGACGATAGTCAACACAAAGTCGCAAGCTCCCGTCCGCCTTCTTGGCGAACAATATCGGGGAAGCCCAGGGTGAAACACTGGGTCAGATGAACCCCTTTCCCTGCAAGTCCTCCAACTGTACCCGTAGATCTCGAAGCTCGGCGGGGGCCATCCGATATGCTGGAGTGGATATCGGGGCTGTCCCGGGGTACAAGTCAATATAAAAGTCTACCTCTCTGCGAGGAGGTAGCCCTGGAACATCGTCGGGAAAAACGTCCGCAAACTGATCCACCACTGCAGGAAAACCAGGACTCCGCACGTCAACTGCTCCAAGGATAAGGCTAGCCAACTGATGAGTAATGGGCTGTCCTCTCCTCCACGGAAGTCCATCCTGTGCTGCTAAGGCTCCCTTCTCGCCGGTGAAGGTGAACCTGCTCCCGTCGGTGCGTACACAACGCACCTTGCGCCTAAAACAGTCAATCTGTGCATGGACCGTAGACAGCCAATCCATGCCCAAGATGACGTCGTAAGGCCTCGACGCTGCTACAAGAAGATCCCAGCCGAAGCTCTCGCCTCCTAGAGTAAGCTCACACTACCGGCACCAGTGCGTAATCGTCGAGTCTGCTCCCGTAGGAGTCTCTAGCCGTAAAGATCGAGCCAACGGCTCTGTCGGAATCTCCGAGCTCCGAACAAGGGCAGCGGCTATGAAAGAATGACTCGCTTCTGTGTCTATAAGAACTGCAGCAAGGGTGGAATAGACATAGATAGTACCTCGAATCATCTCGGGTGCGCCGTGGTCGTAGGCCTCTGCTGCCTGAAGCTGTGCCTGTCACTGCCCGCCAGCTCCCTGTGGTCGGGGTGGACCTCCTGGTGGTGGTGGTGGTAGAGCCTCAAAGCGTCGGCCACCACCGGCTGCTCGTCCAGCTCCTCTGCCTCGTCCGCCTCCTCCCTGCGGACCGCCACGATCGTCCCTCTGCCTCTGCCTCGGTGGTCCATCAACTGACTGCTGCTCCTCGGCACGACGGGTCGGGCAGTCGCGAGCCATGTGGCCCTGCCCGCCGCACGAGTAGCACTGTCTGCCTCTCGTAAGACTGGCTCCGCGCTGTGTGCCCCGCACTGCTGAGCCAGTGCCCTGAGATCGTCGGCCTGAAGGTCTGGTCTGTCTGGACCCCTGAGTCATCCGTCGACTGCCTGCTGCAGATGACTCTGCCACGTGCCGCCCTGCGGTGGGTCGCTGTGCTGGTGTAGACTCAGCAAGGAAACTCTCGATCAGAAGGGCCCGCTCCAGTACTCCTGTCTGAGTCGGTATGCTGAGGGAGATCAGCGATGCCCTGATCTCGTGTCTCAAACCCTGCTCGAAGGTCCGGGCCCGGAAGAATGGGTCCCGTACCATGTCGGTCGAGTAGCGCGAGAGATCGGTAAATCTCGCCGAGTACTGAGCGACCGTCATGCTGCCCTGCCGCAGCTGTAGAAGCTCCTGGATGCGCACCGCTCGGAGGGTGGCCGGGACGAACTCAGAGCGGAAGAGGCTCTCAAAGTTCGTCCAAAGCAAGGATGCCTCATCGTGAACCTGGAGCATCAAGCTCCACCATCGTCCTGCTGCTGCGTGTAGTAGGCTCGCAGCGAGGATCACCATGAGGTCTGCTGGTGTCCTCACTAGCCTAAACACTCGAACCACTGCCTCCAGCCAGTCCTCTGCTGCCTGGGGATCCGTCTCCCCGCGAAACCTGGGCGGTCGCTGGCGCTGAAACTCATGAAGTGCGCTGAGGCGACGTGCATCGTCAGCGGCTGCTGCTGGAAGCATCGGGGGATCGGCGGGTAAAGCTACCGCCGGTGCCACTACTGGCAAAGGGCCCTGCACTGAAGCCTCGTCGCTCGGTGGGCTGTCGTCTCGCTCGACTCTCGGAACCCTAGCTGGCTGCCGTCGTGGATCCTGAAAAGGAAACAGGTGCGCCACGGTTAGAACAGTATACCTGGTGAGCTGATATAAGTAATCACAAAGAAAACTTTGAAACACACCACGCAAATCAATGTTTTCGTGCATTAAGTCGGAAATCAGAAGGTCAGGGTCCTGGTGTACGGATACGTCGGCCGCCGCACCAACACTGGACTCCCTGGACTGATATCCACACTCAATACGCTAAACATTATTGCTTCACATAGAAAAGATCAGAGTTCACGGTAGAACCGAACTCCTTTGATACCAATTTGTCACGACCCGCCCTCGGGGTCCCGTGCCGTGACTACCCCAAGCCCGCCTTCCATAGGCCAGGGGCTGGTGACTAGCACCAAGGCGTAAATCCCGGTTAAAAAGGGAAGGCATTGCCTTTGAAAAGTAAACACACACCACAGAGTAAACAGCGGAAAGTAAACACTAAAACAAGCAGAGTACGACTGAAAGTGCGGGAAAAGTAAATGGGCCAGTATACAAACCCAAACTGAAAGTAAAGTACCACTCGAAAAGGGAATACAGCAACTGAAAGTAAAAGCCGCTACTCTGAGCTGTCCACTGGAAATCCCACCTGAAGGGTGGGTACAGATAGTTCCTCTGCTCCACGGGTCCCGCCGTCCGCTCCGAGCACGTCCCGCCCAGTGGTCCACCTCCGGGTACCGTCCCGCTGTGCAAGCCTCAGTTAAGGTCAACAGCTGTCCGTCGTCTGCAACCAACACAACGTAGTGCGGGCAAAGCCCGTGCAGGGGTGAGTATAGCTACTCAGTAGGGACCCCGAGACCCCTGAAGGTCTCTCAAAATCCACAAAGGATAAACCACGAAGAAAGTACAATCACGAAGTAACAACCGACACTGCTTAGTATATGCCCATACATATACCTAAGTCATCAATAAAATACGCTCCCAACCTCCGAGCCCAAGTCCAACTCATTCCACGCAGGAAAGTATACCGATTTCCACATAGGAAAGCAAAACATAACCCACACAGGATTGCACAACACAATCCACACAGGAAAGCAACAGGATTCAGCTCACACAGGTATACTTCTTCAAGGACGATAAAGATGATCACTGATCCATCTAAGGTCGTCGGACCCACGAAGGATCGATAGGTAACTAACCCCCGCAGAAGACCCACACAGGATCGGGCTCACACAGAACCTGTAGGCGCTGGCTCACACAGAACCGCTGAGCGCAAGGACCCACACAGGATCGGGCCCACACAGGACCTGTAACACAGATCCACGAAGGATCGCTGAGTGCTGTAGTCGTCATCGTCGAATCCACACAGGATATCTGTACTGTCGTCGTCAAATCCACACAGGATCTCTGTACTGTCGTCGTCGCAGTCACAGTAGCAGTCGTAGCAGTAGAACAGTCGCAGCCAGCACTAGGGTTCCCGCACACAGCAAACTCGTCGGAGGGTCCGCTCCACGAGCCGAGAGGCTGATACATCAACTGTCACGAAGACCGAAGTTGATGTATCCAAAAGTTCCGTATCGTCAACAGGAACTCAACGTAACAGACGGCGCGTCGATCGGACGCCCGGTCTGAGAGTTATTGGCATTTTCGTCTCGGGGCCCGGTTGGTTTTTAAGGCAAAACCACCCGACCGTACTCCACCTGCGTCAAACCTCGGGCGGAGTATGCCAAAAGATCCGTCTCACTAAGAGGAACACAACGCGACTGACGGCGCGTTCAATCGGACGTTCGTAGCTCAAGATATGAGCGTTTCCGCTCCGAAAGCCCGGTTGGTTTCGTGAACGAACCAACCCGGCCGAACTCAAAGTAATCCGAAACCTTGAGTGCAATATACCGAAACGACCGTCTCGATCCAAGGATCGCGTTTCCGCAGACGGTTCGTCATTCGGAGGTCCGAGGCTCAAGTTATGAGCCAAAAACCAAAACTGGTTCGAAACGGGGGGGTCCGGGTCCGGGCCGACCCGGCCCGACCCCCCCCCCCCCCTGGGCGGCGCGGCGGCGGCGCGGCGGCCGGCGGCGGCGGCCTGGCGGCGCGGCGGCGTGGCGGCCCGGCGGCCTGGCGGCGCGGCGGCGTGGCGGCGCGGCGGCGTGGCGGCGCGGCGGCGCGGCGGGCCGCGGCGGCCTGGCGCCGCGAGGAGGCTGCGCCCGCGGGGGCTAAGCCCCGCGGTTTTTGAGGGGCGGCGCGGAACAAAGGGCCGCGCCCCTTTTTTTTAAAGAAGCCCCCCCCCCCACGTGGGGGGCCTGTTGGTGCGGAACCGAGGGGGCCGGCTGCCCCCTCCCTTTAATTAAAACCGCCCCCCCTCTTTAAGAGGGGGGTTTAGCCAGCTGGCCGGGGAATTAATTCCCCGGTTTAACGGCATCCGGCCGGCCAGCTGGCCGGCCGGTTTTCTCCAACGGGACCGGAATTTCCGGTCCCCTCTTCGGCTTCCGACGCCGGCGGCCCGGCCGCCGGTCTTCTCTTCCGCCGCGGCCCGGAACCGGCCGCGGTCTCCTCCTCCCGCCGCGGCCCGGAACCGGTCGCGGCGTTCGTCATCCGGCGTGGTGCGACGGCACCGCGCCCCTTCGCCGTACTTTGATTCTTTTCAACGCGGCGCGACGGCGTCGCGTTCTTGAAGTTTCTACCTCGGCGTGGCGCGACGGCGCCGCGTAAAATAGACGTACGGTAATCCGCGTGGTGCGACGGCACCACGCCACTTTGCTTCCACCGCAAGAATTAAACAAGAACGATGGAGGGGGGGGGGGGGTTCGGCCGTGTTCGTGCGGTCCGGCCCCCCTCGCGTTAACTATAACACTTAAATAAAATATTTAAATGCCTCACGTAGACATGCGATATACGAGCAAGAAAAGGAATAAGGAATCCAAAATGAAATCAACAACCCCTACCTCGGGTTTAAGATTCGAAGATTCGTCTACGTTCCGCGGAAGACGGCGTCGCGGAGGTCGGGCGTCGCGGTCGTCGTTCGTCAAATCCGTTGACGAAGAGATATGACCGAAGAGACACGTCATTGGCGGATGTTCGTTTGCTGACGAAGAAGGTCCGAGGTGGAAGCGGTGTTCCCTCTTGTTGATTCCGAGGACGAAGAAGAGAGGCGTCGTTCTTCGTCGGAGTTTGAGCGTTCTTCGTTCTTCGTCAGAGCTTGAAGATGAAAAGGAAGCTCTCAAAAAGACAAACAAAGAACTCAAAATAAAATAAGACTACCTCTTATTTTATTAACACATAACACAAAAGAATTTCAATGTTTGAAATTCAAAGAGGCTTAACTCCCATAATTAATTAAGAGTAACTTAAGCCAATTAAGAGGGGGTTGAGGGAACTTGAAAAGTCTAGGGGTTCGTGTGGGCCCCACCACACTTAATCCTCCCAAGGGAGGTTAAGTGGGTGTGGGTCCCACTTCCAACCCCCTTAGGTAGGTTTTTAACAAACTAAAAATAAAATTTGTCTACACAAATTTTATTTAACTCAACTGAAAACCCCAAAACTTAACTTTCAACCCGCAACAAACGCAACTCCCGAAAAGGTCTCTTTAAGCGAATATCGGCGCTGCGAGTTCATCGGTGCCCTCGGATTTCAATTCCGAGCACCGGATCAAAAGTTAGGAATTCCCGCTCGTTCGTTCACTGAACGTACCCGAGCCAAACTTCGGAAATTAATTCCGGGCACTCCGGGCCTCGGAATCAGGTGCCGTCCGAAACCGCGCTCTTGTAAAATTCTAAAGAAAATTAAGAAAAAAATTTCCCTTGAATTTTACGGGTCTTTACAGGTTTAAGTGCCTTTTTGGGCCATCAAGGATGTGAGAAGGTGCTTTACTGGTTATAGGAGTGTAGTTGTAGTCTGATGCTTCTATTTGATATGTGGTAGAGGCAAAACATACACCCATAGAAGATGTTATTGTAAAACGGGCACCAGAAGCCAATCTTTTGACCATCCAAAGGGATTTTGGGTCTTTTTGGTGGTGGAAGAATGACAAAAAGAGTTCCAGTGGTTACCAGAGTGTGTATCTTTTCACAATCATCGATTTGATATGTGGTAGAACCAATATGATCACACATAGTAGAAGTTTTTGTCGTTTTAAATTGAGAAACCCTCCTGGCGCCTAAAAACCTATGAAGCCTGCAACTCACTAAAATAGTCACAAATTCTCCTTTGGGTGTCTGTTTGAGCACTGTGACTAGTTAAATCGATGATCGTGAGATGAGTGAGGACAAAGTCTAATTGAAACCATGAGAAGATCAAAGAAACAGAAGATATATTAGTAATACCACTCCAAAAAAAGTCCAACTTCAAACTGCCATAACTTTCACTATGGTTGTCCGTTTAAGATCTATCACATATCAAATCAAAGGTAACGCATAGATCTATGTAGAAGTCTAACTTTAACAAATTTCATGTCATGTCTGGGACCCTAAAATCCCAAAAACCCATCATAAGGCGTCCAAAACTCCAATTCTGTGTCCGGATCCCTGTCAAAATTTTCTTAAAATGGTCATAACTTCTGATCTGTGTGTCTGTCCGGCCTCCAACACCTGTTTTTATCATAGTTCGTTCCATGAGATTTAGTTTGACTATTCACAGACTGTAAATGGACACCTGAAGAATCATTTATGCCTTTTTAATGACTCTATGATTTTTTAGGTTTTTCGAGACACAATTTCTTGCACTTTTGTCCCGTCTGCTGTTTTTTCAAACAACTCTAACTTATTATTACTATTATTATTATTATTATTATCATCATATCATACAAATCCACATACACATGCATGTACGTTATTATTATACTTTTATTACCATGCACGTGCACATGAAATGCACACATGTTATTTTATTATCACACACGTTGTTATTATTATTGTTGTTATTATTATTGTGGGTGTTGTTGTTGTTGTTGTTATTATCATCACATGCAAATGCACATCCAAATTCACATACATGCACCTTCAATGAACGTACATTTTTATTATTAATATAATTAATATTATTATTATCATCATCATCATCATCACATACAAATGCAATGCCAGGGAGTTATTATTTTTTACCATACACATGCACTCGTAATGTACATTCAATATTCTATTATCATATGCATTAGTACTACTACTATTATCACCACTACTACTACTATTATTACTACTGCTGTTATTATAACTATCATCACATAGAAATGTAGATGCACGTGTATTATTAATTATTATTTATTACCATGTACGTGCATATGCAATGCACTTGTATTATTCTTTTATTATTATTATTATTATTGTTATTATTATTATTTTTGTCACACTTATTATTATTATTATTATTATTATTATCATCATTATCATTATTATTATCATTATCACATGCAAATGCATATGCATGTGCGTTATTATTTATTCATTATTACCATGTACGTGCATGCGTTATTATTATTATTATTATTACGATTAGTATTATTAATATTATCATCAAATGTAAATGCACATTCACATACATGTGCATTCTTATTTATTATTATTTATTTATTATTTAGTAATATGCATGTGCACATGAAATGCACATGTGTTATTCTATTATTATTATTATTATTATTATTATTATTATTATTCATGTTGTTTGTATCATCAAATACAAATGCACAGGCACATGCATTGTTATTTATTAGTTATTTCCATGCACGTGCATGTGCCATTATCATTATCATTACATGTAAATGCATATGCAGGTGTGTTATTATATATTATTTATTATCATGCACATGCAAATTCAATGCAGTTGCGTTATTCTATTATCACATGTGTTATTATTATTTATTCTAATGCACGTGCACATGCAATACACGTGTGTTATTATATTATCACATGTGTTATTATTTATTATTTATTATCATTCACAGGAAAATGCACATTCATGTGAACTTGGTTATTATTTATTGTTTATTACCAAGCACATGCACATGCACATGCACTTGAATGTGCATAATTGTTTATTATTTATTATCACTCACATGAACATGCACATACACATGAAATTCACATGTGTTTTTATATATAATTTATTATTTATTGTCATTCACATGCAAATGCGCAGGCATATGCACATGCACGTGCGTTATGATTTATTATTTAAACCTTGCACATGAATTTTCACATGCACATGAATTAATTCTACTGTTATTATTAGAGGTATTTTTAGGTTTTACTGTCATTTTTTAGGATTTTCAGGTGTTATTATCATTTATTATGGTTTGTTACGGTTTTAGGGTTTTTAATGGTATATTAGCGTTTTTAGGGTTTGGTTGAGGTTATAAAGATTTTATTTGTGTTTATTATGGTGTGTCAAGGTTTATTAGGGTTTATTAGGTATTTTTAGGGATTTATTAGGATTGATTTGGGTTTGTTAGGGTATATTATGGTATATTATGGTTATTTGGGTATGGTTTTGATTTATTAGGGTTTATTATGGATCATTATGGTTTATTAATTTTTTAGAGGGTATATTATGGTTTTTTAGTGTTTTGTAGTTTTTATTTGGGTTTATTAGCTCTTTTAAGTTTTGTTAGGTTTCATTAGCATTTATTAGGGGTTAAAGGGCTTTTTAAGGGTATATTTGCATTTTTTAGTGTTTACTTGGGTTTATAATGGTTTATTATGGTGTGTTAAGGTTTATTAGGTCTGAGTAGGTATTTTTAGGGTTTTATTATGGTTGATTTGGTATCATTAAGGTTTTATTAGGGTTTATTAGGGTTGAGTAAGGTTTATTAGGGGTTTTAGGGATTTTTAGGGTTTGTAAGTGTTTTTATTAGGGTATATGAGTGTTTTTTAGTTTTTGTTTATATATATGAGGAGTTGATATGAATTTTTAGGTTTTATTAGCATGTTTTTATTGTTTGTGAAAAAATTTAATGGTTTGTTAGCTTTTATTTGAATTTATTATGGTTTATTAGGGTTTCTAGGGCTTTTTAATGATTTCTTTTCATTTTTGTTTTTTTGGGGTTTAGTTGGATTTTATTAGGATTTTTTATGGTGTGTCAAGGTTTATTAGTGTTGAGAAGTTATTTTTAGGGTTTTATTATGGTTTTATTAGGGTTTTTTAGTTTTTATTAGGGTTTATTAGGGATTTTTATGGTTTATTAATGTTTTTTAGGGTTTTATTAGTTTTTTTGTTTTATTAGGATATATTAGTGTATATTAGGTCTTTCTAAATAATATAGTATCTTTTTTTGATTGTGAGTGTTATGTTTTTTTGTGAGGGATTTTGAGGTTACTTATGTTATATTAGAGTTTAATATAGTTTATTAGAGTTTCTAGGGATTTTTAACGTATATTAGCAATTTTTTTCTTTATTAGGTTATATTAGTGTTTTTAGGTCTTTTTAGGTAATATAGCACGTTTTTATTTTTTGTGATCGTTTTTTTATTGTTTGTGATTGTTTTAGGGTTTATTAGGTTATATTAGAGTTAATCAGGGTTTCTAGGGATTTTTAAGGTATACTGGCATTTTTTTCTTTATTAGGGTTTTTTAGGGTTTTATTAGGGTTTATTATGGTGTGTTAAGGTTTGTTAGGGTTGAGTAGGGTTTATTTTGGCTTTACTTATGGTTTATTAGGGCTTTTTTGTGTTTGTTTGGGATTTGTTAGGGTTTATTAGTGTTTATTAGTGTCTATTAGGGTTGGTTATGGTTGTTTAGGTTTTCTTAAAGTGTTTTTAGGGTTTATTTGGTTTCATTATCATTTATTAGGGTTTATTAGTTATTTTTGGGGTGTTATTAGGGTTGAGTAGAGTTTCTTAGAGTTTTTAGGGATTATAAGGTGTTTATAAGGATTGTTAGCATTTATTAGGGGTTTATTAGGGTTTAATTATTTATATTATGGTATATTCGTGTTTAATATTTTTCAGGTTTTTAAAGCGTCTTTAGGGGTTTTTTAGCATTTTTTGGGTTTTTGTAGCATTATTAGTGGTTTTGTAGCATTTTTAGTGTTTAATTAGCGTTAATATGGTTTAGTTAGCATTTTTAGATTTTATATATCATTTTTAGGGTCTATGTAACATTTTAAGGGTTTATGTAGCATGTTTAGGGTTTAGGTTTTATATAGAATTTTATAGGGTTCATGTTGCTTTTTCTGTGTTTATGTAGCGTTTTTAGGGGTGATGTAGCATTTATGTTTCATTTTTTAGGGTACCTAATGTTTTTATGGTTCATGTAGTGTTTTTAGGGTTTCTATTTTGTTTTTAGGTTTTATGTAGCGTTTTTAAATGTTTATGTTGCATTTTTTAGGGTGTATGTTCTGTTTTTTAGGGTTTATGTTACAATTTTAGGGTTTATGTAGTGCTTTTAGGGTTTATGTAGGGGTTTTTTGGTTTATGTTGCGTTTTTTGGTTTATCTTGCATTTTTAGGGTTTTTGTTTCATTTTTAAGGGGTTATGTAACATTTTTAGGGTTTATGTTTCTATTTGAATCATTTTTTAGGGTTTTCTGTGGTTGTTTATGGTTTTTAGTTTTTATGGTTTTTAAGGGTATTTAATGGGTATTTTTGTAGTTTTTTATGGTGTCTGATGGCTTTTTAATGGTTTTTAGATGGGGTTTATGGGTTTATTTGTTTTTTTGGGATTGATAGGGGTTGTTAGGGGTTTTTAGTGTGTTTTAGGGTTTGTTTGGGTATTGTATCGGTTGTTAGGGTTTATAAAATGCGTTTAGTGTTTTTGGGTTCCTTAGGGTTTTTTAGTGTTATTTAGAGTTTAATATGATTTTTAGGGTTTATTAGGGTTCTTTAGGGTTTATTAGCGTTCTTTAGGATTTGTTAAAGTTTATTAATGTTTTTATTGTATATTAGAGTTTTATTGGGCTTTTGTTGGTATTAATAGCTTTTTCTATGGTTTATCAACCTTTTTTTGGGTTATTTAGGATTTATTAGGGTTTATTAGGGTTTATTTTATGTTTTAGGGTTTAGTGATGTGTATTTGGGTTTTTTATGATTTATTAGGATTTATTATGATTTTTTAGGGCATTATTGTGGTTTATTAGGTGTTTGTTATCATTTGTTTCAGTTTGATACGATTTATTATGCATTTTTATGATTTTTACGATTTATTTGGGGCTGTTAGGGTTTGTTACGATTTATTTTGGGGTTATTAATATTTTTATAGGGTTTATTATGAGTTGTAGGGTTTTGTAGGCTATTATTTAGAGGTTTTTGTAGTGTTTTTTGGGTTTGGTAGGGTTTTTACTGATTATTAGGGTTTATTATGGGTTAATAGTGTTTTTTATTGTATATTAGTGGTTTTAGGGCTTTTGTAGCATTTATTAGGGTCTAATTGAGTTTTTTTGTGGTTTATTACAGGTTACTACAATTTATTAGTGTTTATTAGGGTTGTTAGGGTTTAATAGTGGGTTTTAGGGCTTATTAGGGTTTATTAGTGATTCTTAGGGGTATTAGTGGTTGTTAGGGTTTGTTAGGTTTTGTTAGGGTTTTTAGGGTTTGTTACGGTTTGATTGAGTTGTTTGGGGTTTTAGGCATTCTTTGGGGTTTTATGGGTGTTTTTGGATTTTGTATGCTTTGTTAGGGTTATTTTAGCATTTTGGGGGTTTTGTTTCTTTTTGTGGGTTTTGAAGCATTTTTCGGTTTTTTGTAGTAATTGTTAGAGTTTATGTAGAGTTGTTAGTGGCTCTGGTGGTTCTTTAGGGTTCTTTAGGGTTCTTTATGGTGTATTAGGGTTTTTTTGAAGTTTTTAGGGTTTGCTAGGGGATTTTTAGGGTTTTTAAGGGTTTCATAGGGTTGGTTAGGGTTTTTTTAGGCATTTTTAGGCTTTTAGGGTTTTTAGTGTTTTTAGGGTTTTTAGCGTTTTTAGCGTTTTTTGAGGTTTTTTTGAAGTTTTTTAATGTTTTTTAGGGTTTTTTGGTTATTTTTGTGTTTTTTCAATTTTTTCGTGTTTTAGGGAATTTTGGATTTTTTTAGGGGTTTTTAGGATTTTTTAGGGTTTTAGGGTTTTTAGAGTTTTTTAGGGTTTTTTGGGATTTTATGGTTTTATAGGGGTTTTTTCAGGTTTTGCCAGGATTGTTAGGGTTTTTTTTTAATATTAGCATTTTGAATGGTTTAGTAGCATTTTCGTTGTATGTTTTGGTTTTTTGGGGTATTTTGTAGATTTTATTTGGGTCTAATAGGGTTTTTAGGTTTTATTACGATTTATTAGTTTTTTTTAGGGTTTAGTAGTGGGGTTTAGGGTTTATTAGGTTTTATTATGGTTTATTATTGGTTGGTAGGGTTTTTTAGGATTTATTTGTGCTTATTAGAGTGATTTATGGTGTCTAAGGATTTTTAGGGTTTCTAAGGGTGTGTTATGCTTTCTATGGGTGAGTTAGGGTTTTTATGGGCGGGTTAGTGTTTCTAAGGGTGTGCTATCGTTTCTAAGGGTTTCTAAGGTTGTGTTAGGGTTTCAATGGGTGTGTTGGGGTTTCTAAGGGTGTGATAGGGTTTCTAAGGGTGTGTTAGGGTTTCTAAGGGTGTGTTAGGGTTTCTAAGGGTGTGTTAGTGTTTCTTAGGTTTTCATAGGGTTTTGTTAGGGTTTTTAGGGTTTTACTAGGTTTTCTTATGGTTTCTTATGGGTTTTTAGGGTTTCTTCATGTTTTTTGGGTTTATTGGGGTTTTTTAGTTCTTCTTGGGGTTTGTTAGAGCTTCTTTAGGGTCTGTTAGGGTTTGTTAGGGTTTTGTAGGGGTTGTTATGTTTTTTAGGGGTTTGGGGGTTTGATAGGGTTTGTTAGGATCTGTTAGTGTTTTTTCGGGTTTGTTAGGGTTTTTCATGGTTTTTAATGGTGTTTAGAGTTTATGGGGTTATTCCTGGTCTGTTAGGGTTATTTAGTTGTTCATGGTTGTCACAGATGTGTAGATCTAGTCGCAAGCTTCAATTTGATATGTGGTAGAGGTGAAACGGATACCCAGAGTAGAAGATATGGTCATTTGGAGGACTTAATGACCTTTTGGGACTTAAAGAACGTGATAAGGTGTTTTTATTGGTCACATATGTTTAGATCTAGATGAAAGATTCGATTTGATATATGATAGAGGCATAACGGACTCCCGAAGTAGAAGTTATGGTCTTTTAGAAGGTAAAAGTACCTTTTTGGGCCTTCAAGGATGTGAGAAGGTGCTTCAGTGGTTATATGAGTGTAGGTATGGTCACAAGCTTAAATTTGATATGTGGTAGAGGAAAACAAACACCCATAAAAGAAGTTATTGCAAAACTGACACCAGAAGCCAATCTTTTGACTATCCAATGGGATTTTGGGTCTTTTGGGGGGTTGAAGAATGTCAAAAAGGGTTACAGTGGTTACCAGAGTGTGTATAGTTTTACAATATTTGATTTGATATGTGGTAGAGCCAAAATGAACACACACTACTGGAAATTAAACCTTTACCAATGGTTTGGAAAACCATTGGAAAGTAAGGCATGGCAGCAGCCCATTACCAACGGTTTTTGTATAACCGTTGGTAAAGGCAGTGTAATTGGAGAATTTCCAATGATTTTACAAACCATTGGAAATACCGAGTGTAAATGTTTTTACCAATGGTTTGACAACCATTGGTATATATTAAACACTATACCAACGGTTTTAAACTGTTGGTATAGTTTTTAAATTTCTATTTCAACAACTATTATATCGACGGTTTAAAACTGTAGGTAATGTGTTTTTCAATAACTTTTATACCAATGGTTTAAAACCGTTGGGAATGTGTTTTTTCAATTATTATACCAACAGTTTAAAACCGTTGGTAATGTGTTTTTCAAACTGTATCACATCATCCCTCCAGTATCCCCTCTAGTACACCTGTATAAAAAATATCACAAAAACCACATACAAACTTAAAACAACATAAAAACACCAAAAATAGCACAAAAAAACACATTAAACCATCAAACTCTTCCAACCATGTCATGTACTACAATTTCCTATTTCAATCTTCTTATGACAACAATCATCCAGTAGAGTTAATAATAGTTTCAATAACTCATACATTATTTAAACCCATTTCTATCTTCAAATGACAACCACTCTTCCAGTAGTAATTCACCTCACCCCTGCACAACCCCCCCCCCCCACATCCCCATTAAATTCTAATAGGCAGAATAGTCTGAGAAATACTTATTAGAGTTGAATAAGAGTTTGAAATTGGCTCAAATACCAATTTTTTTTCCTGATCCATGATTTAGGTGTGTAATGATTTGTGATGATTTGTGAATTGAACTTGTATTTTTTATAATATATGGTGGAAATGTATTTTCTTAGTAGTCTCGTCAGTTATGACCCCATGAGTGAAACTACCCAATTCATGAAAAAGAGTTTGTGACTATCGTTGATGAGTGTAAATTTCACTTGTTGTATTCACTTAAAATGATATCCTTTTGAAACAAAAGAGAGACACTTTGAGTGTTGTCGGCCACACCGCCCCTCGAATTGATGCGGGGTTGACTCGTACGCATCACAAATGACCCGTGGATATTTTTCCTAAAGTATCAACACAATCCGAATGTGTTTGGTCAGCTTTTCGTATGTCGGTTGTTTTTACCTAAAAGCGTATCCATTTTAAACAAAAGAAAGACACTTTGAGTGGTACCGGCCACACCGTTCCTCGGATTGTGGTGGGGTTGAATCGTACAGATCAAAAATGACCCATGGATTGTTTTCCTAAAGTATCAACACAATTTGAATGTGTTCGGCCGGTTTCGACCACCCTACGCACGCTTTTCAAGCGTGCCAAACACCTAAAAACATATATTCAGCCGTTCCGCACAAACCGCATGTACGAATGACGTTTCGTCTCCTTGTATACCTCACGAATAATAATTAGGGTGTTTTAGTGTGATTTCAAGTCATTCTGATGTCGTTCGGCATGCATTTGACCGTTAAACGCATGCTTGTTCCATTTACGACCCACGAAGTGCATTTTATTCTAGCGCGGCCACACAACAGCTCCGAATGACGTGTCGTCTGGCCGACTATTTCGCAATTCACCCACCTTTTATTGTCATCTGATTTCATGGCATTCTGAGGTCATTCGGCTAGTTTCGACCACCCCATGCGCGCTATTCAAGCGCGCCAAAAACCTAAAAAACACATATTGAGTCATGTCGTGCAATCCGTGCATCTAAATGACATGTCGTCATCTCTTACACCTCAAGAATAATAATTAGGGTTTTTTCATGTGATTTCAAGTCATTCTGATGTCTTTCGGCATGCATTTGACCGTTAAATGCATGTTTTATCCATTTACGACAGACAGAGTTCATTTTCGGCCACCTCGGTCACACGACACCTCCGATTGACATGCCGTCTAGCCAAACATTTCACAATTCACCCAGCCTTTGTTGTCGTTCGATTTCATGGCATTCTGAGGTCGTTCGGCCGGTTTCGACCACCCCATGCGTGCTTTTAGAGTGCGCCGAACACCTAGAAACCATATATTCTATCGTGCCGCAAAATTCGCACGTCCTAATGATGTGTTGTCTCCTCATACATCTCAAGAATAATAATTAGAGTGTTTTCGTGTGAGTTGAAGTCATTCCAATGTCGTTCGGCATGCATTTTACTATTAAACGCATGTTTTGGGCATTTACGACACGTAGAGTTCGTTTTCGGCCACCGCTATCACACAACACCTCCGATTGACCTGCTATCTTTCTGACCATTTCAAAATTCACCCACCCTTTGTTGGCGTCCTATTTCATGGCATTTTGAGGTCGTCCTGCCGGTTTTGACCACCCCACGCGCGGTTTTCGAGCGCGCCGAACACCTAAAAAACACATATTCATCCGGGCTGCACAATTCGCGCATCTAAATGATGTTACGTCTCCTTCTACAGCTCAAGAATAATAATTAGGGTGTTTTCGTGTGATTTCAAGTCATTCCGACGTCGTTCGGCATGCATTTGACCGTTAAACGCATATTTTGGCCATTTACGACACGTGAAGTGCATTTTCGGCCACTGCGGTCACACAACACCTCCGATTGACATTCCGTCTAGCCTACCATTTTACAATTCACCCACCCTTTGTTGTCCTCCGATTTCATGGCATTCCGAGGTCGTTCGGCCATTTCGACCACCCCACGCACGCTTTTCGAGCGCACCGAAAACCTAAAAAACACATATTGAGCCGTGTCGTGCAATCCGCATGTTCGAATGACATATCTTCATCATGTACACCTCATGAATAATAATTAGGGTGTTTTCATGTGATTTCAAGTCCTTATGATGTCGTTTGGCTTGCATTTGACCATTAAACGCATGTTTTGGCCATTGACGACACACATAGTGTGTTTTCGGCCACCGCGGTCACACAACACCTCCGATTGATGTGATGTCTGGCCGACCATTTCACAATTCACCCAACCTTTGTTGTCGTCCGATTTCATGGCATTCCAAGGTCATTCGGCCGGTTTCGACAACCCCACGCGCGCTTTTCGAGCACGTCGAACACCTAAAAATTACATATTCAGTCGTGCCGCACAATCTGCCCATCCGAATGATGTGTCGTCTCCTCGTACAACTAAAGAATAATAATTAGGGTTTTTTCGTATGATTTCAAGTCATTCCGATGTCGTTCGGCTTGCATTTGACCATTAAACGCATGTTTTGTCCATTTACGACACGCGGAGTGTGTTTTTGGCCACTACAGTCACATGAAAACTCTGATTGATGTGCCATCTGGCTGACCATTTCACAATTCGCTCACCCTTTGTTGTCCTCTGATTTCATGGCATTACGAGGTCATTCATCAGTTTCGACCACCCCACGCGTGCTTTTCGAGGGCGCCGAACACCTAAAAACACATATTCAGCCGTGTCACACAATTCGCGCGTCCAAATGACGTGTTGTCTCCTCTTAGACCTCAAGAATAATAATTATGGTGTTTCCGTGTGATTTCATGTCATTCTGATGTCATTCAAAATTCATTTGACCGTTAAATGCATGTTTTGGCCATTTATGACACGCGATGTGCGTTTTCGGCCACCGCGGTCACACAAAAACTATGATTGACATTCTGTCTAGCCGACCATTTCACAACTCACCCACCCTTTGTTGTCGTCTGATTTCATGGCATTTTGAGGTCGTTCGGACGGTTTCGACCACCCCACGCGCGCTTTTCGAGCGTGCCAGACACCTAAAAAGCACATATTCAGTCGTGCCGCGCAATCTACGCATCCGAATGATGTTCTGTATCCTCGTACATCTCAAGAATAATAATTAGGGAATTTTCTTGTGATTTCAAGTCATTCTTGTGTCGTTCTGCATGCATTTGAATGTTAAATGCAAGTTTTGGCCATTTACAACACGCGGAGTGCGTTTTCGGCCACCGCGGTCACACGACACCTCCGATTAATGTGTCGTCTGGCCGACCATTTCAAAATTCACCCACCGTTTGTTGTCTTCTGATTTCATGGGATTCCGAGGTCGTTCGGCCAGTTCGACCAGCCCACATGCGCTTTTCGAGCGTGCCGAAAACCTAAAAAACACATATTGAGTCGGGTCGTGCAATCTGCACGTCCCAATGACGTGTAGTCTTCTCTTACACTTCACAAAAAAATAATTAGGTTGTTTTTGTGTGATTTCAAGTCATTACGATGTTGTTAGGCATGTATTTGACCGTTAAACGCATGTTTTGGACATTTACGACACACAGAGTGTGTTTTTAGCCACCGCGGTCACACAACACCTCCGACTGACATGCCGTCTGGCCGAACATTTCACAATTCACCCACCCTTAGTTTTCGTTCGATTTCATGGTATTCCAAGGTCGTTCGGTTGGTTTCGACCACCCCACACGCACTTTTCCAGCACGTCGAACACCTAAAAACCATATATTCATCCATGCCGTGCAATCCGCGCATTCGAATGATGTGTCGTCTCCTCGTACATCTCATGAATAATAATTAGGGTTTTTTCGTGTGTCTTCAGGTCATTCCGATGTCATTTGGCATGCATTTGACTGTTCAATGCATGTTTTGGCCATTTACGAAACGCGGAGTGCGTTTTCGGCCACCGCGGTCACCCGACACCTCCGATTGACGTGCCGTCTGGACGACCATTTCAAAATTCACCCATGGATCGTTTTGTTGAATTATCAACACAATACGAATGCGTTTGGTCAGTTTTCTGTATGCCAGTTATTGTTTTCACTTAAAATGTTGTCCATTTCAAATAAAAGTGAGACACTTTGAGTGGTGTCGACCACACCGTGCCTCGGATTGTGGAAGGGTTGACTCGTACACATCACAAATGACCCATGGATCATTTTCCTAAAGTATCAACACAATCCAAATACATTTGGTTGGTTTTCCGTATGCCAGTTGTTTTTACTAAAAAGAGTATCCATTTTAAACAATAGAAAGACACTTCGAGTGGTACCGACCACACAGTTCCTCGGATTGAGGCGGGTACCGGCCACTTTGAGTGGTACCGGCCACTTTGAGTGGTACCAGCCACTCATTTATATCATTAAAATATAAATAGGTTTTATTATTAAAAAAAATCGAACGTTGGCATCATAAAAACATAACCAACACCTACAAAAAAATTAGGCACACTTTATGAATACAATGATCTCTAAGAAGAACTTAAGAATAACGCACCCGAAATTCATGACCAAATGAACAAAATAAATAATCACTATAAGTCCATAATAAAATAAAATAAATTAAAAACCAACACTACAAATGAGTGGTTTAAAGAGTCTTACCAAAATGGGGGAGTTACAGCCGATCAGATGGAAGAACTCAGGTTAGGGTTCACCACCGCCTTCTGGAAATTGGGGGAAATGATTTCTCTGATGTTTTTTTGGGGTTTCTGGAAATCGGGCAATGCTTCTTGATTTGGGGCTTCTCAAGGGATTCTTGAAGTCAGACAGTGCTTCTGGAACGGCTTCTGGAATCAGGGTCTTCTTCTGTTGGGGTCTGCCTCTCGAATCGGGGTGGGGTTGCCTGCTTCAGAATTTTGGGGAAAATTTTCCCAACGGTTGTTAAAAACCGTTGGGAAAACTCATCTTTCCCAACGGTTTCATAAAACTGTTGGGAAAACTCAATTTCTAGCCATCTTTCCCAATGTTTTGCTAAAACCGTAGGGAAAAATCAATTTCTACACATCTTTACCAACGGTTTATTCAAACCGTTGGTAAAGAACAGCTATACCAACAGTTCCTTTGAACCATTGGAATACAAGTGTTGAGAAAATATGAGATTCCAGTAGTGACACGTAGAAGAATTTATTGTCGTTTTAAATTGAGAAACTCTCATAGAGCCTAAAAACCTGAGAAACCCGCAACTCACTAAAATAGGCATAACTTCTCCATCGGGTGTCCGTTTGAGTATTGTGACCATTCAAATCGAAGAATTTTTGATAATTGAGGACCAAGTTTAGTAGATACTATGATAAGATCAAATAAATATAATATTTATAAGTTATACCACTCAAAAAAAATTAAACTTCAAACGGCCATAAAATTCACTCCGGTTGTCCGTTTGAGCTCTCCCACATATCAAATTGAAAGTAGCAAAGAGATCTATCCAGAAGGATGACTTGAACATAGTTGAAGTCATGTTTGAGTACCTAAAATCTCAGAAACCCATCAGAAGGCCTCCAAAACTCAATTTCTGTGTACAGATCCCTATCAATTTTTTCTTTAAATGGCCATAACTTCTGATCTCTGTGACTTTTCAGCCTCCAGAACCTGTTTTTATCGTAGTTCATTCCATGAGATTCAGTTTGACTATTCAAAAAGCATAAATGGACACCCGAAGAAGAAGTTATGCCCTTTAAATGATTCTATGATTTGTTAGGTTTCTTGAGACCCCATTTCTAGCATTTTTGTCATGTCTGCTATTTTTTCAAAAAACTATAATTTATTATTACTGTTATTATTATTATTATTATCATCATCTCGTCCGAATTCACATGCACATGCATGTGTATTATTATTATATTTTTATTTCCATGCACAAGCACATGCAATGCACACACGTTATTTTATTATCACATGCGTTGTTATTATTATTTTTATTGTGGTTATTGTTGTTGTTGTTGTTGTTGTTATTGTTTTTATCATCAATGCCAATGTACATGAAAATTCTCATACACACTCATTCAATTCACGTGTGTTATTCTATTATCATATGCATTGTTATTATTCATAATAATAATAATAATATTATTATAATCATCATCATCACATGAAAACGAAATGGACGAGCATTATTATTTATTACCATGCATGTGCACATGTAATGCACATGCAATATTATATTATCACATACATTGGTACTACTACAATTGTCACTACTACTACTACTACTATTATTACTACTGTGGTTATTATTACTATCATCACATGCAAATGTAGATGCATGTGCATTATTATTTATTATTTATTACCATGAACGTGCATATGCAATGCACTTGTATTATTCATTTAGTATTATTATTATTATTATTATTATTATTATTATCATAATAATTATTATTATTATCATTATCATTATCATTATTATTATCATTATCACATGCAAATGCACATGCATGTGGGTTGTTATTTATTATTTATTACCATGCATGCGCACACACATGCATTATTATTATTATTATTACAATTAGTATTATTAATATTATCATCAAATTTAAATTCACATGAACATGCTTGTGCATTCTTATTTATTATTATTTATTCATTATTTACTACTATGCACATTCACATGAAATGCACTTGCATTATTCTATTATTATTATTATTATTGTTGTTGTTGTTGTTGTTGTTGTTGTTGTTTGTATCATCAAATACAAATTCACATGCATGTGCATTGTTATTTATTATTTATTACCATGCACATGCATGTGTCATTATCATTATCATTACATGTAAATGAAAATGCACGTTCGTTATTATATATTATTTATTATCATGCACATGAAAATGCAATGCACTTGCGTTATTCTACTATCGCATGTGTTTTTATTATTTATACTCATGCACATGCAGACGCAATGCACATGCATTATTCTATTATCACATGTGTTATTATTTATTATTTATTATCATTCACATGAAAATGCACATTCACGTGGACTTGGATATTATTTATTGTTTATTACCATGCACATTCACATGCACTTGGATGTGTGTTATTATTTATTATCATTCACATTCAAATGCACATACACTTTTAATTCGCATTCGTTATTATTTATTATCATTCACATGCAAATGCGCAGACATATGCACATGCACGTGCGTTATGATTTAATTTTTAAACAATGCACAAGCACATGCACATGCATGTGCATTGTTACTAATATTATTATTAGAGTTTTTTTAGGGTTTACTAGCATTTTTTACAGTTTTTAGGTGTTATTAACATTTATTATGGTTTGTTAGTGATTTAGGGTTTTTTAATGGTGTATTAGCATTTTAAAGGATTCGATGGGGGTTATTAAGATTTTATTAGGGCTTATTATAGTGTGTTAAAGTTTGTTAGGGTTTATTAGGTATTTTTAGGGTTTTATTCGGATTGAGTTGGGTTTATTAGTGTATATTATGTTATATTATGGTATATTTGGGTATGTTTAGGATTTATTAGGGTTTATTATCGTTCATTATGGTTTATTAATTTTTAAGAGGGTATATTAAATTTTTTAGGGTATAATAGTGTTTATTAGGGTTTATTAGTGCTTTTAAACTTTGTTAGATTTTATTTTCATTTATTAGGGGTTTTAGGGATTTTTAATGGTATTTTTTCATTTTTAGGGTTTAGTGGGGTTTATTATGGTTTATTATAGTGTGTTAAGGTTTATTAGGGGTGAGTAGGTATTTTTAGTGTTTTATTAGGGTTGAGTAGGTATCATTAGGGTTTTATTAGGGTTTATTAGGGTTGAGTACTATTTATTAGGGTTTATTAGGGATTTTTAGGGTTTAATAGGGTTTGCTAGTGTTTTTATTAGGGTATATGAGTGTTTTTTAGTTTTTGTTAATATATATGAGGGGTTGTTGGGACTTTTTAGGTTTTATTAGCACTTTTTTAGTGTTTTTAAGAATTTTTATGGTTTATTAAGTTTTATTAGAATTTATTATGGTTTATTAGGGTTTCTAGGGCTTTTTAATGGTTGGTTTGCATTTTTTTTATTGGGGTTTAGTTGGGTTTTATTAGGTTTTATTATGGTGTGTTAAGGTTTATTAGTGTTGAAAAGATATTTTTAGAGTTTTTTATGGTTTTATTATGGTTTATTAGTTTTTATTAGGGTTTATTATGGATTTTTAGGGTTTATTAGGATTTGTTAGGGGTTTATTAGTTTTTTTCTTTATTAGGTTATATTAGTGTTTGTTAAGTCTTTTTAGATAATATAGAATTTCTTATTTCTTGTGAGTGTTTTGATTTTTTTTGAGTATTTTTAGGGTTTCATAGGTTATATTATAGTTTGTTATGGTTTATTATGGATTTTATGGATTTTTAATGTATATTAGCGTTTTTTGACTTTATTAGGTTACAACAGTGTTTTTAGGTATTTGTAGGTAATATAGCACATTTTTATTGTTTGTTATCATTTTTAATTGTTTTTGAGAGTTTATAGGGTTTATTAGGTTATATTAGAGTTTATTAGTGTTTTTAGGTATTTTTTAAGGTATACTAGTGTTTGTTTTCGTTATTAGGGTTTTTAGGGTTTTATTAGGGTTCATTATGGTGTGTTAAGGTTTGTTAGGGTTGAGTAGGGTTTATTTGGATTTATTAAGGGTTTATTAGGGATTTTTAGGGTTTTTTGTGGTTTATTATGGTTTATTAGTGTTTATTAGTGTCTATAAGGGTTGGATAGGTTTTTTTAGGTTTTTTTAGGTTTTCTTAAAGGGTTTTTAGGGTTTATTAGTTTTTATTATCATTATTAGGGTTTTTTAGGTATTTTTGGGTTATTATTAGGGTTGAGTAGAGTCACTTAGGGTTTTTAGGGATTATAAGGCATTTTTAGGGATTATTAGAGTTTATTAGGTGTTCATTAGGGTTTAATTTGTTATATTATGGTATATTAGGGTTTAATATTTTGGAGGGTTTTGGAGCATCTTTAGGGTTTTTGTAGCATTTTTTAGTGTTTGTGTAGCATTGTATGAGTTTTTGTAGCATTGTTAGTGTTTATATAGTGATTTTAGGGTTTAGATAGTGGTTTAGGTTTTATGTAGCATTTTTTAAGAATTATGTAACATTTTTAGGGTTTATTTAGCGTGTTTAGGGTTTAGGTTTTATGTAGCATTTTTAGGGTTTATGTTGCGTTTTATGGGTTTATGTAGTGTTTTTTTATTCATATATTTTTTTTAACAGCGCTTCCCCCCCCATTTATCATCGCCCCGCCCCACCCACTCCCCCGCAAGCCCCAACCACGATGCCCCACATTTTATCAGCGCTTTGTAGACCCCTTTAACAATGCTATATCCCCCCCCCCAAAATTCCCCATGCGCACGCCCCTGCCAGCCTCTACTAGGTTTTGAACTCAAGACCTCCCCCATGCGCGCTAAGTCCTTACCACTCCAATAAATTGACTTGTTCTCTAACTAATGATATATCTATATATATAGTTATATTTATTCCTGTATTAATATAAATTTATATAGTTGTATATATATATATATAGTTAGTTATATTTATATATGTATATATTTATATATTTATTCAGATATTAATATTAAGTTATATCTATTTATTTATATATATTTAGTTATATTTTTTTATCCATATTTTTATTTTTATATTAATATATATTTATAAGATTAGTTTTCAATAAAATTATAAAATATGTTTTGTTTTGGGTGTGTGTAAATAAATACATATATACAACACACACACACACACACATATGTGTGTGTTTCTATATGTATAATTATATATATTTATTTATATATATATACATATGCATATACATATGTTAGAGTATATATATATATATTATATCAGTTTGTTAATATATAGACACAGAAAAATAGACACACACACATTATATAGGTACATATATAGTTAGATTAATATATAGGTATATAAATATTGATATATTGGTATTTTAAATAAAATTTAAATGAGTTATTATTTAGATAAAGATAATATATGTTATATGTAAATATGTTTAATTA